>JACAXG010000141.1:0-705268 GCA_018881555.1 Amblyornis subalaris | reverse complement strand
AAAAGGAAAAGGAAAAGGAAAAGGAAAAGGAAAAGGAAAAGGAAAAGGAAAAGGAAAAGGAAAAGGAAAAGGAAAAGGAAAAGGAAAAGGAAAAGAAAAAATATTTATATCGAGGCTTGCCTTGAAGTCTGAATGATTTTATTGGAGCAAAATCATGCTAAGACCCATCTAAAACAGAGATGAAGTATGTACTGGAAGAAAGAAATATAAGAAGCAAGAAACCATTATTGCTGATGTTTATATGATTGTTTACGTACTAACAAAACATAAATGGTCTGTAATAAGTGCCAATACAGCTTTAAAAAATACATTCTGAATGATGCTAAAAATCTGATTTTTCCATTACATTCAAAAGACCTTGGTGTTCTTAACACCATTCATGATATTTGATGAAAATGAATCATAAAGTACAGAGTATTTTTGTAATATGGTTATGAAATAACCTCATTACAACTTTGTGGAAAAAAAAGAACTATTAGTTAATTAGGTAAGAGAGGGTAGAAATCTAAAGTGGAAGCTATGGAGAACTTAATGAGCTTGAGCTATTTGGGAATTCCATTGCAATTGAAGCAGAAATTTGTGGAATAGCTTCCACCAAAACAAACCTGATAAGGAAGCAGAAGTCAATGCATAACATGTCAACTTGGCTATGAGAAAGTGATGCTTATTATGGCAGCTAGCACGGTTTTTCTTTACCTGTTCTCTAAATATTCTTGAAAGATCTGATATTAATACTCCATTTGCAATAAAACTATATATGCCAGCTTCCCAATATTCTGACAGATTCTGCTGATATTTCAAAATTTTCCTTTGACTCTATTTCTTAAGACCTAATTACAACTTGTATCTATTTAATTAGTTTCCATTTTTATTACAAAATGAGATATCCACTTGGATTAATTTGTTCCACTCTCAATATATTATCCAGTCCATGATATCACAACTTAACTGCCACTTTTTACTAATCAAAAGTTTAAAAAGCCAAAATTMGAACTTCAGAAAAATATCCTGTGTTTCATTTCATTTGCATTTCTCAGAAAAAAAGGTGATAACTTTTCTGGATAATGGTCTTATGTTTCACTCTATCAATGACTCAATTCACTTAAGTCAAGCAAACTTCTTAGAAATATAGTGTATTGCAAAAGTTCTAAGTTAGTAGAACTCCGTAGTCTAAACATATTAACAATTTGTCCTGAAGTGATCTATTATGATAATCTATCCCATGAYCCTCTGCTTATGCAAAAAAAAAAATTGTTATTGTTTTCTTTTTCTAACCCCACCCCACAAGAGGATAGGTATGTGAGCCCGACTGGGATCCTGACAGGGGCTGGGGCCAGGAGCTGCTCTCTCGCAGTTCGGGCAGGGCCAGGAGGTTGCTCACCATTTTCCAGTTCTGAGATCAGAACATGGCTGCTGCATGTGCAGAGAGAGGAGACCAGAGCCAGTTTTCCTGCCGGACTCCTGCCCTGCTGTGTCCTGCCATGGCGGCTGCTGCCTGAGAGCCGAGACCGGGGCCTCGCCCACTGGACCCCTGCCCTGCAGCATGGTTTCTCTGCTTGGCTGACTTGGTTTTTGGCCCAGGCATAGCWCTTTTCCTTTTCCCTCAATTGGAGAAGCTGGAGCAGCGTTTTTTTGGCTGCTGGGAGCTGAACTGAGCAGGCTGCTGCTCCAAAATTGGCAGGAGAGGGATCGCCAGGAGTGGGGCTGCTCCGCACCACCCCCAAGCCCCAGGGAGCCAAGCTGGGGGGAGAAAGTGCCAGAAGGCTCCAGCCCAGCTGTTTTCACCTGCTGTGACTGCTGTCAGAGGAAAAAAGTCGACACCAGGTAGCCACTGGAATTTTTCTCTGCTGCAGCACTGCTCCGTTGGGGCGGGGGGTCTGCTGCCGCTGCGAGGAGAGCCAGTACCATTTTTGGACCACATGTTGGGAAAGGTGTATTCCTCCTGCACTACCCCCACTCTCCGGACACTTTTTTAGGTTTTTGTTTCTTTGTGTGTGTGGGGAAGTGGGCTCTGACGGTTTAGTGCTTAACCTTTTGTTTTCCCTTGCCTGGTGGGCAGGCATTCTGTTTGTTAATAAACAATTTAATTTTTTTTTCACTTTTGTCTATTAGTATTCATTCCCTATTGGTGGAAAGGGGATTTTTTGAACCTTTTTGGAGAGAAGGACTCAGTCCAAAGTGTTTCTCTCTTAAATTTGTCTAAAAACTGAGACACAATTATTTATGCCAGTAGATATGCACTCTTCCGTTTTTCAGTACAGACTGTTTTGTTGGCAAAACTTTCACAGTATTTCAAACACTGCTGATATTTAGAAAATGTTTCTTCTGCTTGAAAGTACATGCAAAGGCAGCTGTCAGTATCCTTCATGAGTTTTGGTTGGAAATAACACTTTTCCTAACTGCAGCTGGTTTTGAAAAATACTGATCATAAAAGCTTGCTTTAGTTTTAATGGACTGTGCGTCTGGTTTAACAGTCTGCCAGACTTTTAATTTTTCGAGACATAAGTAGATTCACTTTTCTCACTAATTAGAATTCTTGCATTTTGCTTGTTTTTTCCTGTGATGACAATGAAAGAAATGCAAGAAATTCTTTGAAATAGGATGTATCCTGGCACARTATCTACCGTTCTAAGAACATATTTCATCCAATATTGAATGATAGTAAATTACGARAAGTTAAACAATGATACTCTAAAAACCCTTAAATATAGTTAAAGTATGAAATTTTTTGTCAAGTTGCAACCATACCTCTGTTAAAACATATCTTGTTCACACTAAAAAATAAGATACTTGTTACTGAATGCAGTACAAGCAACTAATTGCTGTCACACTGCACAAGTAAGTTAAGCCTGCCTCCTGGTTCTGGCCAAGACAGGCTTAATTTTTGCAGTAGCTGGGAGGTGGCATGGCTAGGACCTGGAGGTTATTCTCTACCACCTCACATCATTGCCAGGGCCAAGGGGAAGGGACTCTCTTCCAAGAAGAAGGGGTTCCTTTCAGGGCAAGTAAGTGTGGTGAAGGAGGCGGTGGGGTATGGTGTATTGTTTGGGGAATTTCCATGTGAATCATTACTTTCTTGTATTGTTGCTGTTACTGTTCATTTTCTTATCTCACTGCTGTTTCCAGCAAATTATTCTTATCTCAACCTTTTGTGCCTCCCATTCTCCTCTTCAACACTCTCAAGGGGAGGGGGAGGGGAAGGAGGTGGAGTAAGCGGGTGGCGCGTAGTTTGAAGAGTCTCAGTGGGAGCACTAAATTTGGGAGCACCATTCCTAAACCACGACAGCCTGCAAACCCACTTTATTTTACAATTTACAAAAGCTATAGAAATACGCAGACCAGATGAAAGTGAGAGGAGACATCATTAAACAGTATATTTAAGTATGGATCACTTCAATATGTTACTGTCTCACCTAACTTCTTCATTTTTTTAACACAGGCCATTATTTGTATAATTCGACAAGTAAAAGAATTAATGAAAAAAAGTGTTTACAGTGAGTTTAAGTTACAGAYTTCAAGAGCTAAAGGGCAATTTACTTACAGAGTTCACTGTTAGAGGTCTCTGTAGAAGATCAAAGGTGAGAACAGGTGAAAAGATGCAAATATTATGGAGACAAATCAGATCTGTACCACAAAGCAGAATACAAATTAGTGAGCAATTTTGAGAGTCTGAAGATTTTAGTATTTAACAGAGCTCAAGGTGGTAAAATCATGGAAAATGATGCATCAGGAATAGGCTGGAGTTCCCAGGAAAAAAATTTTCTATGCTTATCATTACCAAAGCGGGAGCCTGCAACTCCTCTTTTTGCAGATGCAGAGAACAGAGCATATAGAAGTGGGTGACTGGACTATCTAAGAGAGGTATGTAACACTGGGAGAAAAATCCTTATAACCCACTGGAAAACATGTGAGATTTCAGGCCATTAAAAATACCAGCTTTATGTGAAAAAAGTTTTTTGCCTGTTTTACTTTTTTCTCATCGTTCTTTGGTTTTGTGGTGTTTTTTTTTTTTGTCAGAGCGTATTTTTTTCAAGATAAATGCCAGCTATATCACTAAGCAAAATGATGTGATAGAAATGGGAAGGGCTACTACGTAATGACAGGACACATTCTAAAACCTGTCTTGTCCTTCAAAAAATTTAAAAAATTAGGTTCCCACAGTATGTATTGTATATAGGTACATAGTATCTTAATATACACTCAGATATTTTATGTATAGGAAGAGACAGAAAGACATAAAATACCTTAATTGCTTTAGTGCTCACGTTTGAATACCTGCCATACAAAAGAAATAATTTACACAGCCATTGTGATGGGAAACCATATCAAAGTGTAACGAAATCAAAACATGAAGCTATAGACTGCATGTTTTCTGTAGTAAATGATTTTTAGGGATTGCAGGAATTCCAGGCAAGACTTGACAAGTATTAAACAACAAAAGAAAAAAGTTGGTAGAAGATATGAAAGAAGTTCTCTAAAAATCTGATTTTTTTTCAAGATAGAATGACAGCTATTTAAGGACAACTTGAGAAATTTGTCTGAATGAGAAAGCAAATGATACTTTTAACAGAAACTCAAACAGAAGTTGAAAATACAAAGAAAAATCAGGTCTTTTAACTCAGAAAAGAGAAGCATTGACAGAATGGTAAATAGAAAGCTTCAAACATCAAGAAAATTTAGTCTGGGAAATGCAAACATTTATTAGAATGAGTTCATTCACTTCATATTAATTAAAATCTAGAAGATATTTCAAAATACAGAAAAAGATATTAAACCTCTGTTTAATTTTCTCTGATCTTATCCTCACTGTTTTACTGTCTTTTTGGATCTTAAAGTTGATGGTCTGGGAAGGGACTATAGTAAACTATGAAAATCCCAAGTTCATTCACCAGATGAGTATCCACGGTGATGGTATCTTCTTCCTCACTTTAGCATTGCTTGGAGTCACTTTCATATGCCTGCAAATATGCTTTATGGCTTGCTTTTTTGCTTTGCAAGTCCATTTTATATCTGAATTTACATATGAATATATGAATATATCACAGTTATAAATATGGTGTATTTACTTATTTGGAGACTTGTGTGGGTTGTGGATTTTTTTTCAATTTCTTTGTGATCTTTAAACTGGTTTTACACAGTTCTTAATGACGCATCTCTTTGATGACTAGTAATGTCCATTGGTGAGGTCCTGGGGCTTCCAGTATTAGCTGGTGCCTGTACTTTTGAAGTTGCCGCAATCGCCCCATGCCTGTACTTGCCAATATTGTTATTTAGGGTCACAGGTAGTTCTTTTTACACAGAGAAAATACTTGCTATTACTGTCTCTTCATTAAAAAAGATATGTAACATGGCATTACATCACAAAGCTAAACCAAAGTAAGCAAAAGCTAAAACCAAGACTGTAATAATCACTTGTCATGAAATCATTGCTATTACAAGCTAAAACACAGCTCCAAGCTGGTCAAGACCAGTGCGTTTGAAGTCTGTGCTGTTAGCTTAACATAAATCCTGTAGACCTGTTACAACTGTACCTCAATACTCCCTGGGTTACAAGGCTATGCTTGTGCACTTGTCAAAATACCAAAGGTCACTAACAGTGAAGGAAATAACAGGAACAAGGAGAGAAACCCAGCAGCCTTCTTCCCTCAGGAATTGTCTCTCAGTACTGAAAGTGTCACCTAATGCTATATTGCATTGCACTCAGAAGTGTGACTGCAGCTGAATGTGAAGAAATTAATTCCAGAAAGAAAAAAGGGGAAACTGGGGGAAATACTTGGAAAGTTGTTTCTCAGGCCAGGGAAACCTATAAATCGACAGAAAATACTTTTTAAAATAAGTGCACTTGCACACAGACACAACTATAACAGGTGAATTATTGATAATAATGTTGCTACTTCATATATATGCCTGAAATTATTATAATGGGCTTTAGGATACCATCACAGTGAACCTACTGTCTTTTCACTTGAAGTCATTTAAGACTGTGAAGACTTACAGAATGCAGTTACATATCCCAAAACACTGTCCCAATAAGATAAGCCACCACAACAGAACTTGAGATAAGTGCAGATGGCACAGCAAGAACCAGCTAATTCCAGGCCTAACTGAGGTAAAGGTTTGGTTAGCATCTGGACAAAAATTCCTACCATGGTAAACTGTGGGGAGGGAAGCAAGTGCTTACGCACATACTATTTCAAGTTATGAGAACAGCATCTACACCCCATATATACCCAGGACTTGGACTATATAAAGGCGATACCTCCAGAAGAGCGACTYGGGACTCCAACACCTAAGATCAGGGTGAAGAAGGACCAGCAGGATGCAGCAGGAATCCATGTGGTGGTGATATTTTTTTCTTAATTTCTCCTCTCTCTCTGACTCTTTTTCTCTTTCCACCACCTTCTCTCTTCCTATTTCTTTCTCTCTCTACCTCACGTTTCCTGTTAAATAAATTCTGTACTATTCGCTTTGGCACATGGTCTTGTTTGGACTTAATTTGCGCAGAGGCATTTTTTAGATCATACCATTATTTTGGTGTCCRAAGTGGGATGCTGTTCTTCTGTATGAACTTTTGAAAACTTTGCCACAGCCTTGCTCTAAGGAGGTTGTGTTAACTTTTGAAAACTTTGCGACCAATTTCCTCTCAGGGAATTTGTGTGGGAGGTTTTGTAGTTCCCTCTGCAGAAATTTGGGGGGAAAATGGCTATCATGGGTCACCGGTGTAAAGAAAATTGGTTTGTCCTTCCCTTAAAAGTTTGTTAGTCTACCTGGGGTGAAGGGGCAACTAATTCCACCCCTCCTCTGGAGTGGAGTTGGAGTAAGAAAATTGGGATAAAGAGCAATTGGTTACCCAGAAATCTGAAAATGAAGTAATACTATCTTTAAAATATTTGGTGAAAGAATTGCACTCTCAGATAAATGAGGAAAATGAAAAAAGGCTGCAGGCAGAGAGGCTGCCTGCTGCTGGCAGTGATTGTTTTAGGAAGCTTCAGATGGAGCTTTGGAATGTGCATAAAAGAGGGGGAATCATAGGGGAAGAATTGCAAGATGTAGAAACTGTAACATTCTCAGAAATATGGTCTTATGACTCAAACCTTTTTGTTCAGTGGAGAAGCTGAGAGACTGTGAGTGAATCTGTTGTGATAAGGAGCAAGAGTTGTCGTTTGCATTGGCATCTGATGACGAGGAAGTAGCATTACAATCCCCAATCAAAATAGAAACTACAAATAATCGTCAAGGTCAGCAAACTTCTGCTAAAATGGTGCCCTGTACAGCTACTGAGATATCAAAATCTGGCCATAAATGAGGCAAGATTGAAATCCAGTCAATATTAAAGCAGTGGAATGCCTAGAAGCTGGGTAATGCTTCATGAGCGAYAAAGAGTTAAAATCACTGGAATAAGCGAAGCAAAGATAAACTGCTGAGGTTAATTTATGACTCCTGTGTGAGAAATGGAAATCCGTTAATCTTAACCCTAAAGAAAACCCAGAGGCTGCACAATCACAGTACTGGGGGTTTGCTGCAACACAGAATAAAGTTTCTGAAGTTATAGCTAATTTGTCTTTATTAACACCTGCAGTATTAAATATTGCAAACCTAAAGTTAGAATTTCTGACACCAGGACATGTGTGCTTTGGCAGTAGAGGGATGGTCTTACTCTTCCTTTCCAATTCTCTTATCTAGCCACTTCATTACATCTCTTATTGGATCACAGCAAAGAGTTAATCAAATGAAAAGTGGGTCGAAACTTCGCAGTAAAAGAGAATAAAGAATTACAAATGTGCATTGGAAAGACTCAGCCAGAGACTGTTTAATTCTTAGGAACTGGTTGAGTTTGGTAAACTCTGAGATAATTAGTCTAATGGCAAAGAATGTATCATAATCTTATAAAAGATGAGTTACCTTTGAGAGGTTTATTTCATCTTCTAAAGAATATTAATCTCTGCATATATTTACTCCTTAACATGTTTATTTTTTTGTCTATTTTAAAATTGACCCTTCTGTTTATAGAGAAGAAAGATTTCTCACATATACACTTAGTATTTGTTCCATTTTGAACACACATTCATATTCTGTGAAACTTTAATACCAACATTAGCTAAACACAACTTTCTAGTATCTTATACACCCTTGCAAAGAACTGTTAAGCTTGATATGTGAGTTTACTTTCACTTCAACCAGTTTTAARGTGATTGGGACTATGCATTATAAAAATACAGCTCTAAAGTAAAAGCAGACTCTCCAAACCATGTCAGTCATATTTTGCAGATAAGTGTCTGGGTGCCAGTAACTTCCATGACATATAACATCTTCTGAGTCCTCATGTTAGAGCTATGGACAATGCTTCAGTGTTCCAGGTACCCATAAACACTGTTCAGTATGCATAATAATGAAAAAAGGCCACACTGGGATATGACACTTAGGGGTTTTTTCCATCTCTTCCCTTTGGAGTGCACTGCTTTTCTGTCTTTTGTTGCTGTCTTAGCTCTGGTTTTATTTTATGTTTTGTCTTACCCCTCCTGAGCCCTTATTGTTGTTCAACTTACATTTTAAATTGCTTCATTTGTTAAGAGAGTGGAACCTTATTTATCATTTATTCAAATGACTATATGACATTACGATATTCTCATACTCTASGACACACAACTCCGTCATCATCCTCATTTGTATAATACTGATCTTTCAAAATTATTTCAAATGTATGTGCAATAATTTTCCTCCTACCCTAGGCACTTGGTTATTCATAGAGTACCATACCTTCAAAGACGTACAGTGGGATTGAATTTGTTGTGAATCATTTATAAATCCAAAGTAAAGCAGGAGTTGCAATGCAAYACATATGAATGTTATCTCTGTGTACACAGGACTCAAGCTATACATAAAAGAAAGAAACACCAAAACAACAAAGGCCTTTAGTACTAAATTACGTGGAATTTCTACCATGGCAACATTAACAATATTGCCTTGTCAGAGCTGCCAAGAGTTTAATCTGTGACATTTCTGGTCATAGATTTTCCCCAAAACTCAAAGTTTTGTTGATGACAGCACTGGAGTGCTGGTTAAATGGAGGGTAGACTTCMGTTAAAGACAAAACCATCAACCATACCTAAAAAAATACAGACTTAATTCAGGATCTTTTTGTWAATAACGGTTTAAAAGTTAAAAAGCCCAAGATGAAGCTTGAACTATGTACAGCTCTAGCTCTGACAGCAAATTCCTTCTCATGAGTATTAATGAAGCTTGATCTGACATTAGTTAAACAGGATGCCTTTAATTTAGTGGTGCTCTTTACTGAAATAGTGTTTGTTATTGTTTCATGATTTCATGAAAATATTTTCCAATGAAGATTTGTATCAGTTAGGAACTCAGAGGCATTGAGACTGGGATCGGTCATTGAGACTCAGAGGCATTGAGACAACCCTGGCATTGTGCTGGGCCAGGAGTTGTACTTGATAATCCTCGTGGGTCCCTTCTAAGTCAGCATATTCTGTGATTCTGTGATTCTGTAATTCTTTTATGAGTGATATAGTCAGGTCTTTTTATTTTAAAATCAATTCTTCTCAATACCCTTCCTTCTACTTTCTAAATCATTTTTCAAAGCAACTGGGACCAGCAGGTCGAGGGAGATGATTCTCCTCCTCTACTCCGCTCTCATGAGAGCCCATCTGGAGAAATGTGTACAGCTCTGGGGCCYCCAGCATAAGAAGGCCAGTAAGTCTAGAGAAGGGTCACAAAGCTTCTCGGTGGGATGGAGCACCTCTTTTATGGAGTCAGCCTGAAAGAATTGGAGTTGTTCCGTCTGAAGGAGAGAAGGCTGAGCGAAGACCTTAGAGCAACCTTCCAGTACCTAAAGGGGGCCTAAAAGAAAGCAAGAGAGGGGCTTTTCACAAGGTAATATAGTGATGGGACAAGGAGGAAAAGGGTTTAAACTCAAAGAGAGTAGGTTTAGATTATATATTGGGCAGAAGTTTTTTACTGTGAGGGTGGTGAGGCACAGGAACAGGTCGCCAAGACAAGCTGTGAGTGCCCATATGTGGCAGGCCAGATTGGCTTTGAACAATCTGATCTAGTGGAAGGTATCCTTGCCTAGGGCAGAGGGGTTGGAACTAGGTTATCTTTAAGATCTCTTCCAAACCAAACTGTTCTAGGATTCTGTGATTCTAAATGCCTTGCAACAAGGCTGCCTGGACATTTTTTCTTCAGCAGTAGGGTTGCGCTTTTTCTCCCTCTACCTTGAATTCAGTTGCAGCTTTTTCCTCTATGGGTGGGGGGAACACCAGGTATTTTACAAAAATCTAGACTTCTGCTTTGCGTGTATTTACACACATAGACTCACTTGGGTATATATATGAAATGGGTTACACTAAGAAGCAGCAAGGACTCATTCTGATGTTATATTAACAAATTGAAGAAAAACAGGATGCTTAAAATCAAGCAGAATTGAAAGTTAAGGTCTCAATTGAAAAAGTATGTCCATTGGAATGTATATTATTACCAGCTGTGCGTGTTTCACTCCTTCAGTGATAAGCAAATGGCTATAATTCAATATACTAGATTCACCAAATCTGGAACAAAGCTTTGACAAGGAAGCTGTCCAGAGAGGTGCTTCATGTACTGTGAAAAGCTAGTCCCACAAACACAGAGGATTTTGTCTTTTGACAAAATGATAATATGTATGTCATATGTGTTTTCTGAGCAAAAGGAACAGAATTTGTTCATAAAAGAATAAGCAACTGCCAAGTTGGCTATGAAAAATATGACTTTCATACAGTTTACCAACACATGAAAATAAATGCTGGTGGTTATTTTGGGATTTTTTGGTTGGTTGGGGTTTTGAGGTTTTTTTGGAGTTTTTTGGGGGTGGAGGGAGTTGTTTGTTTGGTTGGTTGGTTAGTTGGTTGGTTTTGGTTTTGTTTTTGTTTTTTAATAGTGTGATTAAAAGATCTTACCAGTCAGAACTTGCATCTGTTATATAAAAGATGTCTGTTAGCTAATCATTTGGTATCCACAGTACTCTAAAGTAGTTTGGGTGCTGAAAAATGGTGTCCTTTTTTATGGTATTCAGAGACATAACTTATTTTTGTATGAAGTATTTGATTACAGCTCCTGTTTTTTGGGAGATTTTTTTCATAATGGTACATTTTGTATGTGAAATTAATAACATGAATTGTCGTGGATAAACAAGTGCCATCACATAAACTAAATGAACCAAGCTACTAAAATGCCTGGTAAATGAAAGTAAATGGTGAGTGAAAGGAAGAATCATTGCAGGAGTTAAAAACAAATGGTGTAAAAGCCTTTGGAAAGCAGTACAGCTCATATTTAGCAACCTGAGAAAACATTTGATCAAATATACCAGCACTAAGTTATAAGGTCTGTTATTAGGTGTTCAAAACTAGCTGCACAATCAGATAGAAAGTTCAACATTCTGCTTACCTGTTCCTAGAGCATCTTCACTCTTCATGAAAAAAAAAAAAATTTAGTCATTTGGCATGCTGTTATCTCAGTAACCGCAGAACAGAATGCAACCCAGACACATGTCCCACGCATGCTCTGGCACTGCAGTACCACCTAAGCAAATGRGACTAGTCACCTGATTTACACCACATCTCAAAAAAGGAACAAAGAGCTTGAATTAAAGGTCTGTGATTCTTGCGCACATATATAGCGTACTTTATGGAAGTTTTGGAAATATTTGTRTAAATACTTATTTATAAGGAAGATAAGACATTTTTGGTGCTACAGGTTGCATACAACTAAGACAAACTCATTATTGTGTTATTCTGCAGGACATAAGCACATAATCAGAGAATTATCAAGGTTGGAACAGACATTCAAGTTCATCTAGTCCAGCCGTCAACCCATCACTACCATAATCACCCCTAAACCATATCGCCAAGTGCCACATCCAGACACTTCTTGAACTMTTCCAGTGACAGTGAATCCACCACCCCCCTGGGTAATTTATTCCAATGCTTTTCCACTCTTTCAGTGAATTTTTTTTTAAATATCTAATCTGAACCCCCACGATGCAATTTAAGACCATTTCCTTTCATCCTTTCACATGAGACATGGCAGAAGAGACCAACTCCCACCTTGTTACAACCTCCTTTCAGGCAGTTCTAGAGAGCAATAATTACCTCTGAGCCTTCTCTTCTCCGCGCTAAACAGACCCACTCCCTCAGCCACTCCTCACAGGACATATAAGAAAGATGAGAAATTTTGAGAAGAGGAAGAGGGCACAGTGATGAAGTCTGTACAAGGGATGGTGGGGACCCGGGGATATCCAACTTCTTTATGAGGGCAAGTGGAGGAACACGCACTGATATCTTCTCTCTGGTGGCCAAAGACAGAACACAAGGGAACAGCACAAAGCTGTGTCAGGGGAAGTAGAGTTTGGGTATTAGGAAAAGGTTCTTCACCCACAGCATGTGTCGTGGGTTTGCCTAGTGATGTTCCAGACAAGCATGAGAAAAGTTGTTCTTGAAGGAATTAGCTCTGAGGAGTTGAAAAGAACAAAAAAGAAACAGCAGAACAGGCTCCAACAACTTAAAATAGTAAAAAGATTTTATTACTAATAAAACACCACTAATACGAAAGAAATAATGAAAATTAAGGCAAATCTCCAAACACCCCCTCTCTTCCCAATACATCCCAACCTTTCTCACCAATCATGCAAAGGGAAGGTAAAAAATGGCATTTCGGTCACTATGATTAAGAATCCTTATTGCAATTTATGGGAAAAGAGTTCTTTCTGCTGTGCCAAGGAGACCCATCGCACAGAAGATAGCTGCCTGCGAAGTGTCTTCAACGTGGTTCCAAACCTTCACGAAACACCACAGCCCGCCCAGATTTTACAGTGGTGAATCTCTCTCTCTCCCCTAAGACACTCATGGTCCGTGGGTCACAAAAAAAGTCCAATGGGGTTAAGTTTTTCAGGACGAGTCATTCCAGCCTAGAAGTAAAGTCTCTCCCTCTCCTTCACAATCTCCAAAAACTATAACGTCATCTGCTCATAGAGTAAAGTGTTCTTATTGTCAGGCTGTGTGAATTTCAACATTCCCCCAGTGCTTCTTAATGAATTACAGAGAAAAAGAGTTTGGTTCTAGTACAGTCTCACCAAGGCTTACAGAAAGGATCAGCTCCGGTGGTAAGATGGCGTCTCATCTGCTATTTCCTCCTTCTCCTTACTTGAGTTGTCGGTCGCCATGTTTTCTTCCCCTCATGTGACTTATTTTCCTTTCTCTCTGACTTGGAAGAGAAGTTAATATTTGCAGAAATACCTGCAGGAGAATTATTATGGGATTCACACCAGGGTAATACTTGCCTTCTCTCTCTCTCTCATCAGCCATATGTTGTTTCTCTGGCTAGTATCAGCTACAGCTGCACCATGATGGGTGAAAGGGGAGGGTCCGCCTCTGCACCGTGCCGCCAGCCCATGGTGCTCGTGCCAGCACCACACCGCCCGTGCCTCCTTTGTTCTCACYACAGCTGGCTCCAGGGGCAGTCCTTTCTCCCTCAGCGGTCGCAGCTTTCACAGCCGCCATGCTGGCTCAGTCCCGCTGGGCTAGATGGAACGGGGCCAGCTCCTTCCAGGCCCGGGCCCATGGCCCGGTCCCAGGGCCATTTCCTCCTGCCGGAGAGGCAGGGGGAAAAAGGAGGGGTCCACTTCCTGCATGTTTTCTTAAATATGTCACAGCAGAGGCGTATTCTAAGCCACATCAGTTGGTTTAACTAATTGTCCATCAGATTTAACCAACAAAAATTCCACACTAGGTTAAACCACCACAGCATGGTTGGACATTGGAAAGAGTTCCCCAGGGAAGTGGTCACAGCACCAAGCCTGACAAAGTTCAAGTGTATGGACAACGCTCTTGGGCACAGGGTGGGATTTTTGGGGCTGTCCTGTGCGGGGCCAGGAGTTGGACTTGATCCTTGTGGCTCCTGTCCAAATCACCATATTCTATGATTCTATGATAGTCTTTGTGCCTTTGTTACTCTATGATACTCTTTGTTGCCCTTCTCTGGACATGCTTCAGCACCTCAGTGTCCTTTTTGAAGTGAGRGACTCAAAACTGGACAAAATACTTGAGGCCTACCCTCACCACTGTCGAGTACAGAGGGGTGATAACTGCCCTAGTCCTGCTGGCCATGCGATTCTTGATACAGACCAAGATGCCATTGGCCTTCTTGGCCACCTGGGCACACACTGGCTCGTACCCAGCTGCCTGTTGACCAGCACCCTCAAGTCCTTTTCGTTGAACAGCCCTCAAGCCACTCTTTCCCAGCCTGTAGTGCTGCATGGGGTTGTTGAAATCCAAGTGCAGGACCAAGCACTTTGCCTTATTAAATCTCGTACAGTTGTGCTCAGCCCATTGATCCAGCCTGTCCAGATCTCTCTGTAGAGCATTCCTACCATCCAGCAGATCAACAYTCCTGCCCTACTTGGTGTCATGTGCAACTTAATGAGAAAAATACTAAAGACGACTATATAGAATGTGTCTGCATACATACTGAAGATGCAAAAATAATTCTTTCTACTTGAGCACAGTCAGTTATGCTATATTTTATTTTAGGAGAAAATATAGTCTAGAGGGGGAAAAAACCAAACYGCAGAGACGGAGAAGAAAAAATCAGTTAGTGGACCTCGACTCACAACACTAGTAATGCGATTTGATTATTAAAGAAAATGTGCATGTGAGAGAAAAAATTCATCTAATCTGAAAATGAACTTAAGTCTTTCATGCTACCTACAGAAATGTTAATCATAAATGGCTCAAAATTATTTTCAAAATAYCCACAATTTTTCATTTACTTTATAGCCATCATTTTTCCCCAAGGTAAGTTGTTCTCATATAAATAATTTGTTGACAACCCCTAACCATGGAAACCAGAATTAGTGCTACTTAGTCATTTTTTCATGAAGGAAAATAATAATAATAATGGCCACTTGCTTTCAGTATAAACCAACACTCAGAGATGATTTCTGAAAAAGGAAATGAATGCGCAAGAAGCAACATGATGCCTATAAACTATTTATGAAAAGAAATTTAACCCACAAATTAAGAGCTAATGGGTAAAATATTGCTAAGCTTAGTCAGGTGAGTAATGTCATCTATTTCAGTACGACTCATACAAGTAGAGCTATGTGATTTGACTAAAATGAAACCTTAAGCAACATCCGTAACAGCACTAATGTGTGATAGATGCTCACCACAAGAGCAATTAAACACTCTGCAGATCATCTAGTACTCTGATTGTCTGCTTTATGACTAGAAAACAAATGGGTTCATTTTTCTAGACCATGTACATTTTTTTTCTCCATTGCTGATTCAATTGCCAAGGCTTCACTGGTGTGGCTATTCTCAGTATAAGTATTTTTCCCACTCTCTTCACCTCTATAATTATTTGCCAGATTAGAAAGCTTTGTCTGAGGATCTAACATCCATCCCAAATGGTTGCATGTTTACCATCTTGTCCATGTTTGATGTGAGGTGTTAATTAGAGACTGTTACCTGCAGCACACTCCTAGATATAAATCAAATAGTATTTTGCCTCCAAACAGCCAGGTTTATTCTTTACTATTTTTAAATTAATCTCCCACAGTTTTTCTGTGATTTAATTATTTACTGTCATCATAATTTCATTGTATTTTTTGATTAAAAATAGGATCAAGCCTCTTACCAATAGACCTGTAGCAAAACTTCTTGCTTTATCTGCTTCTGCTTCAAAATACAGGATAAAAATTAGTTTGGGGAGTTTTAACTTGTTTTGTTGCCAGTGTCACTCTTCCTACTGCTGAGTTAGACCCCCTTTTCCGGAGACCTATTTAGCTAATGGTTCTAATTTACTTAATTTTGGTTTTGTTTATGTACAGTTCAGGGACGTTTTGTGCAATGTTACACCTGTTAATTTTGGAGAAATTGGTTGTTAAGGATTTTGAAAGCCTAACTTAAATTGTGGAAAAACATTTTTAAAATAACTGCTAATTTCAAGTTTGCTGTTTTAGGAATGTTCAGGTCCATGTACAATATACATTTAAATACTGTAATCAAAATGTTCAGACAATATTATCCATTCACTTTCGAATCACACTTGTCCCCAGTCAGTTTTAGCTGCCTTTTTCATTAGTGAAAGTGCTCAAGACCGAACTGGCAAAAATAATATTCTGATATGACTATTACTATCTTTGATACATGTAAAGTTTAAAACTGCCATTCCTGTAAAAAAAGTGTGAAAGCAGACTGGCACTTCAGGCAGTGTGCACTAAATTTCAGAAATTAAATTTAGAGCTGTAGGAGGACAATTTGAAATGGTTCTCTAGAGGTTAAGCTGATACATTTACCTGGTCATTCATTCCCTAGATAAATTGAATATACCTATTGCTACCAAGTGTCATCTAGCTTAAATAATTATCTCTTTCTATGAAGAGCTAAGACTCACATTCTATACATAGAAACAACTACAAACAAACAAACAAACAAATAAATAAATAAATAAATAAATAAAGTAATTAAAGACCCCTAAACAAAAACAAACAAAACAAACAAAAACAGAGTACCAAAACATATAGTAGGAGAATCAGCACTCCAGGACATATTTATATACACGGGTAACTGACCTTAAATGTTCACAGTGTTTCTTAAATAGCTTAAATATTACAGCATCTAGTGGGCTTACTCTTATTTATTTTCCTCATGGCTTTTGTCAAAATTATTGATTAATACAAAGCAGAAAGCTATGTATAATAGCAAGTCAGCTTCTCACATTAATTCAGTGTAAAGATTTTAAGTGGTCTTGCTTGTGAATTCTTTAGGGCAAATACATTGCCATTATTTTTTCCCCACTTTTTCTCGTAGGTGAAACGCACAATCTGCAGAGCAYCTCTATTTGTACATAAAGCAAAACTTAAAAGATTAAGTCCCCTGTAGCAAGCATGGATAGGTCTGTTTTTAAGAAAAGCTGAGACCTCTGAGAAATAAACTTTAGTTGTATGAAGCAATTATTTTCTGACACCTCAGCCTGGGTGTTTTCAATTCCCTCTTAAGCCTGCGTGTTTGTCAGTGCCAAAGTGTCTGTTGCAAAACCAACCAAAATCATGAGATTTTTTAGCTTCATGAAAATATATGGTCCTCTCATAGAGATACCAACATTTTTTAAAGTTGCCTGTATTAAGACTAGGCTACTCGGTTCATGAGGTTATTTTTTCATTTTAATGGATACAACACTTTATTCAATATCTAATACATACRTATACCTACACATTCTGTGGACTTTGGTGTCTGTATTTCCCTAATTAATATTGAAGTCAAATAGTAATGAAATATTTTACAACTAATTTTCTTTAACTGCAACGAAAGCATATGGCTTCTTCTTGTGAATTCAAAATATTGCCATAACTCTGCATTTGGTTTATCCGTGCATGACTGGTTTTGATAAGATGGCTGTGGGTGTCAAACTGACAGCTGCATTCATCCCAAAATGCTGATTGAGACCTCTTAAACACAGAAAGCATTTGAGAAACAACTTGTCCCTCGCTCATACACAGCAAGAGGTCTGGGAGCAAAGCACATGGCAGGGAGAGAGACAATTTCTTTTTGCACACTTTTGTTTTAGAGTTGTTCATCAGTGGTGGACCATGCTTACACTGAGCTAAGCCTTTTCAAGGCCTGAAGACACAATTAGCCAAGTCAGACATCACACAAGTATGTGATGCCCAAATGTTTCCATTTAATGGGCTTTAACAAATTGTTCAGAAATAACTTAATCAAGTAAGAGGTTATGGAAACTGCTTTGAGTTGAATTTCCCATGTCCCTACCTCAGGGCTCCAATACTTTTGTTTAATAATGCAATAAGAGCCCTCATGATCAAAGAATGTCTAACTACAACGAACCAAAAGGATGTCAGTCTGATAACACTGAAAAAGTAATTTATGAATTGGTATTCTAATTAAAAAGGAACTTAGCATCTGAACCAAAATTTTCAAAAAACCRGGGAATTCATGGATCATTGGTATTCTAACACTCTTTGGATTTTGTAAAGCTAAGAAACAGCTTTTAAAAATTTTCCTTGTTGAATTAGTAAGGTTTGGTTATTTATTTATTTATTTATTTCAAATCAGACCTTCAAGGTGATGTATTTGACCTGTCAAAGGAACAGGCCTTTTATAGGACTGTGTAACCTTTTCAGTGGGCATGACTGCTTTCCAAGGTCAGAAAATGTGATAGTCACAGGCATTATTCAGTGATGTCAAGAAAGGGTTCTTTAAAAGAATGAATAATTATCACAAAGGATTGAAATTACCGATATAAGAAGTTCCTTCATTAATAAAATGGTCTTCTTACATGTCGATTACTGCATTTTCTCTAATTCAACACAAAAGCATTTTCCTACTACATGTTCCATAAACAAATAAATGAGGAATAAACAACAGGTAGTCRTGGATGGGGGGAAGCTTTGGGCAAAGTATAAGCAGATTCTAATGGGACTTGAACAACAAAAATTTTGAGGGGAAAAAGAAACCTCTAATATTCAGAACATGAAAAATCTACTGCTATCAGGCTTCTGTTACAGAGCAATAATTCTGTGTAATCCACTATAGATCCATATGAACCTTATGTATTTATCTCATACCTACATATCTGGAAGGAGAAAATAAATTTTTTTTGGAGTTGCTGAGCCGCAGCTCTCCATGATCTATAATTGGATTAATAAATATATTAATTCATGAATCRTTAGTCACAAGCTGAAGTCACAGAGCTGAAACCCAGATCCAAAGCAACCCATAACCCATAAAACCATTCTTATATTACTTCTTACAGACAAAGGATTCAAAAGGTATCATGTGGTTGTAAATTTCTGTTTTATACATATAGCTCTAATCATATATCAATTTTACTTTTGCCCTTGTACAAGATCCCACAACATGAAAAATAAAAAGATTAATGTGATTAATGATTCAAAGGATAATACTTTTCACCCTAAATTTTAGACATTGGAGATATTTCTGTTCCATAGGAAAAAAAAAAATCCCTTACTTTCTCTTCTCCTTTATTTACTCTGCCGTTTTGTGAAAATTTTCAGGTGTTTTTTGTGTTGGGTGTTTAGTTTGGGTTTTACATGTTTTCTTTTTTTGTCATAACAGAATTGTATTACTTAAGTTGAGCAGAATCTGAGAAGGGCAAACATAGGAAGGTTATTGCCACTCTTTCTGGAGACGTTCATAAATCCAATGCTGGCTTCTTAAGTGAATAATGAAAACTTTTCCCAAATGCACAGATCACAATGCTCTTCTTTTCATTAAGAAAATTGTTTAAAAATTACTCTGATGAAATTTAGGGCTTTTCTTTGTGTACGATTTCATTATAAAAACACTATCAGCATAGGATTTTTATTTTATTACTTTTACAAGGCCTTTTACTCCAAATGATTTATTAAAATCTACAGTACAAAAAAACTTGGAGTGCAATCTGTGACTTAAAGAGATAGAAAGGAAGGTGTCCTAATCTTTTCATTAGATGCTCAGAAAGAYGTTATTGAATGATTACAGAAGTCAGGAAGTGCAGCGTAAGTATTGTTGACAGAATTAATTTTTAAAGTATTTATGAATATGTGAACTGAGGTGTCTGACAAATGAACAGACAACTCTAAATTAGAGCTGGAMTTTTATAGAGAGATCTGATGAGAATATACCTGAATTAAGAGCATCAGAAAATCTAATGCATGTTTACGGTCAAGGGCTGCCAGTATTGAGTCAATTGTTTTCTCTCTTGGGATTAAGACTGAACTCATGGCCCTGCCAGGCACTACATTATTATTAATGTTGCTTCTTGCACCTCAGTCAGTGTAGTTCAGCTCATCATCTGTGATGAAAGGAGCTTAAGTCAGTTTTCTTGAAGACAAAGAGAAAATATTTAATTCCTGCTGTTTTCTTGCTCTAGATAACAGCTTCAGCTAAACAAGGCAACTGGCCCTTTAGAGGCTTGGACTGAATTGAAGTGTGTTTTGACTGCGACTTAATTCATCGGTATGTGATGGAACCCTGAGACTATAGACATTTCGTTGTGCAGACCTATGAGAGTGGCTGTGCTGGGACAAACACTGTACACATTTCGGGATTTTGCTTAGTTGTTGCTGGGCTTCATTTGTTTTAAACTGGCTATAGTCTGACTGACTGCCCACTTGCTACCAGTGTGCAATGCAACTCTGCAACACAATCCCATTAAGCTTCTTCCAAGAAAAATCCCGTTCAGATGTTTCTATACCATGCCAACTGAGAAAAATCAAGAATGTACTTGAAAATTTCTCTTTCAACAATAAAGGACGTGCATCTTTCCCACTAATGCAGATATCCTTCTTCCTCCTCCAAAGGTATCGTTGCTTGCTAGTTTTACATTATATAACTAGAAGGAGTTAATAAGTACCAACCCAGAGCTCTCATTATGAGGTTCATCACAGAAACAAAAGGAAAAGACTATTCAAAGAGGAAATAAACAAATCTTTCGTTCTCATTTTTCAATTTTCTCAGCCCATGAGGATCCCTGAATGCCTGACATGCATTCAGATCAGTGAGAACTGGGCACACAGATTCTTTTGCCAAGGGCTGAAATGGAAATCTGTGCAGTCTGTTATGACAGAATGGGTACAAGTGCCAGAGTCACACCAATGTCACAGAGACTCTCGTTTATTTTCAGATTAAAACAAAAACTTTGGCTGGAAGTTTGGTGCTCACTGAAAACAAACAAGCRTATGTAATCACAGCCTGACATGTGCTAAATTCTGCTGAAGAATTATGTCATAGAACTGTCTTTTAACCACAGAGAAACAAGTGTTTGAAGACAGTGGTTTAGGTCTAATATTTTGTAGTGATAGAAATAGCATTTCTGGTTCTGGCAAATGGAATATGCTTGTTGCATGAACTCTTACTATTGCTCTAGTGCTGCCTCTCCCATTGCTCAAAGTTGATTTCTCTCTCCGTTTTACTTTTCACCCTCCAGCATCCCTCTCTGTTCCATATTCCAAAACCTAGCTGACTTCTCTCCTGTCCTTTCTTTATTTTCTCTTAGGCACCTGCTTTTTACACCTATCCACTGACCTCAAGAGTAYGAAACAGTTGGTTCCCTCCACAGGCTTCATTAGGAATTTTCCCCCTCCTCTTAGGAGAGAGACTGTTGCCATCAGGTCTAGAAATCAACATTAGGAAATATTGTTACAAACTGCAAGGTGGACCTTGTGCCTTCCCATCCCCCTCAACAAAGCTCAAAATGCCCAGGAAATACAACAATCATACTGTCCTGTAACACTTACTCCCAAAATCATAAAACCTGCTTACATTTAAGCTGTGCTGATAGCATATAATTTTCTGTTCCTGTGGGTGTCGGGAAAGTATCTGAATCCCTTCTCCAAAATCAGAAAGATTTGTAAAAAAAAATATATATATATATATATATGCACATGCATACATATTCCAGACATCATAAGGGTTTCCCTTTCTCTGAGACAAAATAATAATTCAGGACTTTATTATATAAATAAAATTCTTTGTCCTATCTGATAAAGACTACAGGAAGAAATATTTACACAAGTTTTAATTTAAGACTGGTAATTTATAAGCTACATAAAACGTTGTTATAATGTAAGCAGTTGGACAACTTACACTATAGGCAGAGCATAACCCACAGCCCCTGAGTCGAGCTCTCTGACCCCAGAAATATTTTGGTGCAGCATAGCTGGGTGACCTTGGCTCAGTCTTACCGAGAAGGTTGTTGCTAAGCTTTGGGAGTACATGAATGGGAGCCACATGAAATAAGTAATAACACAGGCAGAAGAGAAATTGTTGCAATGAAAATAGTTGGCAGCTCAGGGACYCACAAGGGAAAAACACAGACATGGAAAATATATCCCCTTAAGGAAAAAGCAGGTAACTCAAACATGACGAATCAGCAAGATCAAAGGTCACACACATCCARGATTACAGCAGGTGACACTCCCGGCTTGAATGACCACTTACTGGCCAGCAGAGAACATTTAAGAGTCTCTGAAATGATAAGTACATTAATGCTTAACCTGGCACTGTATGTATCCACTGTACACATACAGAACTTCTGTGTTTTTACCTGTGTGTACGTACATGGCTTGAAAAGGGCCTCTTTGCATGCAGTGGACAAAAGTGCACGCCTGGAGAAGAGTGTGTCTCTGGGAAGACCCACAGAAGTGGAAGAGAAGGATTACAGCTCAGATTCTTTGTGTTGAAAGCTATACCGTTCTGAAGTAGAATAATAAAACTTTAGCGGAAATCATGTTTTGGCAGCCTTCCTGCACTTGTGTGGTATTACACAGAAATTTTTCTTGGTGAAATTACCAATCCCTGTTGTTTTAAACCAAGATTTATTGGAGAAAGGATATGAAGAAGAAACCCACTGTAAATACTAGTTAAGCAAATTAAAATTTGTCTGCTGAATCATATGAGGACTTTTGCTGGAAAGGAAAAAYAGCATAATCATCCTGTGTTGATTTAAGCATGATTTAAATTCTTGAATTTTGAATATTCTTTATTGCACTCAAGAAAGTTAGTTCCTCTAGATGCTGACAGGTCATTAGGCTGCCACATTTTCTTCTCATGGATTGAATACTCTGAAGTCACCGAACATTAATACTACCTCAACTTAGGTATCACTCAGTCAAATTATGCTCAAAAATTATTGAATTTGAATAACGACTATTCTCTTGAAACTTAGTAGAGGTTTTCTAGCAATATTGTATTCTCTTCTTTGTACTAAACTCTTTGCTGAGACATTGTTTTGATAAGTGGTGATGGTTTTGTTTCATTCAGCAAGAAAGGGTCCTACAATTTTTTAAATGTCTTATCACTTCTGAAGCACTAGCACATGCCATGACTTTAAAGAAACAAAACAAAACCAAGACTTTTTCTTCTTGTTGCCCAAAAGAATCGCATTCTTGAGATTGCTGAAATAGAACATGCCTGGGCTAATAGATTCACCAAACCCTATCAAATCTTAACACTCAGAAAGAATTGACTACATTTTTTCACTGGTTATCTACAGGTGAGAAAAATCTCCATACATGTAACAATTCCCGTTCTAGCTTCTTAATTCTAAATGTATTTTTTATGTAGGAATCCTGGACTAATAGCTAGGAAAGAAATAATTTAAGACATATCTTTTCAGTGCATTTACAAGCTGTTTAAATGCAGATTTTGCAATATATGGCACCATGGTAGAAGTAATGTTCTTAGTAATAAAACGCAGTTGGATATATTTTGTATTCTCTATACTTTTTGAGTAGGAAGTTAAATCTGGGAAATAAAAGAGAATGCAAGGGGCTTTTTTATTTTCTAAGCCTCAAGCTGGAGAAGAAGAGAGTTCCGTTATTATGGAAACATAATTCTGTCAAGCAGAATACACAGAGCCTCAATATTTTACAGTTTCCACACAATGTTTTACTAACTAGTGAAACAAAAAGACACACAAAAGTTTATTGTTTCTGTGAGAAACAAAACAAGGCTTAAAGAAAATTACTTTCTGGCTTTACTAAATGAAAAATCATTTACTCTGGAGTTGTATAGGAAAAGGAAAACTTGTTGACTCCAGGCMATTTCTGGACACTTCTACATATTTTTCATATTTTTCATTAGGAGATTTCTTAGTGTAAAAGGCATGTTCATTCTGGAAGCATGTTGGTAGTACTTCTTAGTGAAGAAAACTGCACTACTATTAACATTTGCATAATAAAAGCTCCCCATAATTAGTGCAAAACAATTAGGAGACACTTAGGGATAACACTTACCTGGTCTGTATCTCCTCTTTTTGAATTTGGCTTTCTACCAGAACTAATGTGTTTGACAAACATGGAATAATTATTTAAATGGAGAGGTCCCCTACATAATGTGCCCTTTGGAAGCCGGTTTAATTAATGCCAATTAAAACTCATGACTGAAAGCTATAATAGTCCACTTATTTTATTCCACCTTTACCACTAAAGCTTATGGCATAAAATAAGCTAACACTGAGCAGCTGCCTAATGCCTCTTTGGCAGTGCAGAACTCCAGAAAAGTCACACCACCATTTCAGTATGTGTATATTTATATATTTGTGTGGCTGCATACGTGTGTAGGCACACGTACATATCTGTGTAGTACATGGATATGGACATACACATATACACACACAAATATAAAGCATTTTTTCAGACTGAGAGTTCCTGCAAACTAGATGACTTAGAATTACAGAGTTCATAAATTGAAGARATCTTCATCATGCATATGTTCCTTCTTTTTAAAATTGTTGTTAGTTTAAAGTGTTAAAACTTTTAAGTAACAGAAACAAGCTGTGGTAACATTGATGGTTACAATCCTACTTCCTGTGACCCAAACCATATTTATACAAGGTGAAGTGGGAYGAACAAGAGTGTATACACAAAAATAAAGATTTGAATCAGTACTTCTTCACATTCCAGATGAGACCTAACTAAAATTATTGGCTGTTCTGAACATGGAAGTTTTGGTAAAAGCAAGCAGAGGTATGGATTAGGGAGTTCTTATAAAGATACGAAAGTTTTCATTCTAATGTAGAGCTAAAACTAACCTTTTAATGTTTACTGGGAAAAAAATGAATTTGGATAACCTTTATTTTGAATGGTATGAAATAGCCGTCTACAGAATGTACATTGAAACTTTACTTCTCTCAGCTATATTTTATTCCATAAATACTTTCTTCTAAGTCTTCATTCTCATTCTTATTTATACAAATGTTGCTCCAATTATTTTTTCTATTTAAAGCATACATGAAAATGCTTATAAATTAAGCTTGATACATATTTAGAATATCTTCTCCTTATCAGAGCTACATCATTGTCCTTACTGGTGATGAGAAGTCAAGTTCTGTAAGAATGCACAGAATCTTGTTTAGCACACAGCCGTATACTGCAGTCCTACCACTAATTACACACATACTAAGTATATAATTTCTATAGCTCTTAGTATTAAGTCTCTTTAAATTTTTAATTAGATTATCTGGAGGTGCGCGAGCAAAAGCCTATATTCATAAAAAAATAATGTATATATATTGCCCCTCCAGAGTTTTAGAGACATTTCAAACAAGTATCAAACCTCAGCCGGCAAAAGTATTAGCAAATTTGTCCGTGAGTTTAAATAATGTTTGTTCCATGCATTTAAATAATTGCATTTCTGCTTGATGTGATAGCTATGCAGTGAACTTATCCACTGAGAGATGGGTGCCTTTAGTCAGGTCTAGCTTTTTCCTTGTCTTGAAAGTAAAGGAGTGACCCAGTCATCCTGCGCAGACAAATATCCAAGGAATCTAAATTAGAAAAAAGACACCATAAGCTCCCTCCTTCTCTTTACTAGAAATAGATAAATACCTCAAACAGTTAATAGAGATCTGAAATGGGTATCATTTTTTATATATATACCAGCCTCTTTCCATTAATTACACAGGAATTAGGCTCTTAGTTTAAGTTAGCTACATCAGGTCCTAGGGTTGAAAGTAGTTGATCAGGACCTAAGATGTAGCTGAAAGATGGGACGAAGATCCCGAGGACTGAATTTACCTTGTGTATTTCACAGTGCACTACCTTGATTATTTTGAGAAGATGACTAATGAAGGTGATCTATTAATGACAGCAATATATTGTCTCAGACAATAAAATTTTAAAATTAAAAAAAAAAAAAAGCCAGAAAAAACCCTTGACCCTAGATCCCTAGATCAAGTATGCAAAGGAATAACAGATTAATGGACCTGCAATGCTCTAATAATATCTCATCTTTTATCATCATGCAAGTGTGAATAATAAGAGCAACACACTTTTTGACTTATTTCCTAAGTAGGTGTCCATRTTTGGACAAAATCAGGAGGAGGACTAGAAGCGTCTCCTCTGTAAACCATAAGGTTCAAAAACTCCCTCCCCCCCACCTTAGGAATTTCTCAGAGGAAAGTAAAAAAACCTGTTTA
This sequence comes from Amblyornis subalaris, assembly GCA_018881555.1. Taxonomy (NCBI): domain Eukaryota; kingdom Metazoa; phylum Chordata; class Aves; order Passeriformes; family Ptilonorhynchidae; genus Amblyornis; species Amblyornis subalaris. The sequence goes on along the minus strand of JACAXG010000141.1, from coordinate 679,279 downwards.
TTTAACAAAACAGGGTGCTGGGGGGGGTGCACACAGGCAGCAGGGGAAGGAAAGAAAAAAATGAATAATGATAGATAATGAACCTCTCGTGGTGGAGGAAACCTGGATGAATTCAGGGTCCTTTTTCCTGGGTGTGGCTCCACTCTGTTTCCTGAAGCTAGAGCAGGGTGTAGGCCCCTCTCTGGGCACAGGGGGTAGGTCCCCCGGTGATGGTATGTAGGGTCAGAGTTCAGTTGTCTGTTGTACAGTTCCAGAGGAAGAAGAAGAAAGAACCACAGTCCAAGCCTGGAGACTAGTGGAAAAAAAAAAAAAAAGCAAAAAGTAAGTTTTTAACTCTCTGATCTCTCTCTCCTGAGAAACACAGGGCCGAGAGCTAGCTAAAGGAAAAAAAGGTAAAAGTACTCACTCTCCTGAGAAACACAGAAGCCAAGAGAGCTGGCTAGAGAAAAAAAAGTAAAAAGTTCCATTCCCAGCTGCCACAGCATAAAAACAGTGGCAGCCTCAGCAGTGATAAGCGGAGGAATTGTGTATGTGTCCTTGAAGGAGCTGTGCAGCTAGCAGCTTTAAAGGCACAGAATTCATATTTTGCATGAAGCAGGCAATAGGGAATACAGCATCCTGAAGTCACCCCAAGACAGTAGGAAATAATTTTTATATTATAGGTAGTGGCCTCTGCAATAGACATTACATTACGTGAAATTTCAGACATTACACGCTGTAAAGCTCTYTGTTTATATCTTTAGAAGAGTATGGCAAATGAAGGCCAGAGAGCTTTAATAATCTAACTCTTACTGAAAATGACTGATACTTTAACTTTTTTTTTCTAGTTCCTACTCATCATATATGCTCTTTACTTTCCATAGCAGCATTTTGGATGTTTCCATGTAAGAGTGTTTTCTTTGTTTGTTTTGGAGAAGGCAGACTTGTCTTCAGCCATATACTCTGTTTACTATGAAGTAAACTTGGAGAAACAGTGACCTGTGGGGGATCTCATCAGCAACATGTGAATTCTTGCTCAGATAGCACCTAAAACTATCGCCATGTTCACTGACTTGGCTACCTCTCTGCTTGATAGAATTCACTGTGGTGCTGTTGGAATAGTTTTATTTATGTTTTATGAATGGCATCAAGCAATGCTTTCTTGCTACAGTAGTGACTAGCTGTTAATCAAATATCAGCCTTGGTCCATGTCAATGTTCCCTGAGTCTGCTGTTCCTACAACTGTCAATAGAGAAAGTTTTGACAACGTCATTTTGCAAAAGTGCCATGACACAGTAGCATTTTTGAGTGTGTTACCACTGAGATTTTTGTTACGTAATTTAGAGTTTTTGACTTCAACTGTTTCGCCTACAAAAAGTTAGAGCTTCTCAAATGCTGTTGTGTTTTTGAATGTAAAATGGCTATCTAGGTAATCCGTGGTAACTTTCAGGTAAGAAATTATGTTTCTGTTCTCAGTGTTTTGGAAAACTCTTAAACACCTGGTTCAGCTAGCTACAACAACATAAGAGTCCTGCTGGCTACCATTTGTCACTTCTATTGCTTCTGTTAAGTTTAAAATTGGCTTTTATTACTTTCCTGTATGTTCTTTCTGATGATGGGGCTGTTCTGAATAAACGCAGTCACCAGAAAACTTTATCACATCTCTGTTTTCCGTGGTATTTATAGCTTGCAATTTATATATCAAATGGCTAGTTTAATACATAAAATAAGGTACAATATATTTGTTTTTTAAATTTAAACTAATTAAGGGAAAAGTTTGCTGAAATTTAATGAGCACTCCCTTTTTTGACCTTGTTGTCTAGTAGAATTTGAGTTAGAATTAGTTGGAATTCATTTTACCTTCACTTTATATATCATTATTTAGGTTTCCACCTCCTACAACAACACTAACCTCTGGAGCACTGTGCTTGCTTTTGTTCCCTTTCAATTATTCAGGCAAGATCTGATTAATCAAGCCTCTGATAGGACATCTTTCTTAGCATTCTATCTGCTTTGAGCTAAGGTTACATATCTATATCTAAAAATTTTACTAGCTAAATCCATATATATTTCTCATGGAAACTTAGTTTTCAGTTATAGGTCCTAAACTCTTGCTTCAAGGTGAATTAAATCCATTCCTGTCAGTTTGAATCAAATTAGAACAGTGCTACTTTAGCCCTGAATGAGACCATTCAGTCTAACTTCTGCAATGGTTTAAATAAACAGTTTATTTCCAAGTCTTCATGGAAATGGGCACAAATATTCTCAAAGTCTTTAAGACCAATCAACAGAAGAAGTTTTGAGGATTTCAGGGCTCTCTAACAACAGTCATAAGGAAGATTAAAAATCCACTTTATTCTATTTATTCTATAAATAAACATTTTCCTTTTATATATATTATACCTCTTTCCTATTACTGCTTCAAATTATTTCCAGCTCAGATTTTCAGTTTGAAAATTTGATTTTCTGTTTGCCTGTTAACTTCTTATGGATCTTGCTTGAGCCCAGGCAAGCATTTTGCAACCTGACCACTTTGGAAAGGAGGTCTGTATGGCTATCACCTACTTAATGATAAACCACTTTTTTTTTGCTATTTTTGTGTATTATTATTCTGGCACCTAGTTCTCGTGAATGATTGTTYTGTAGCCTCTCTCTGAATGATAGTCCTATTTTATAGACAGCCCAGAAGTCACACCTGTTTCACATCGCAGAGTCCTAGCTTACTCTATCAGTTCTTGTATGGAAACTCTTCCGTTATTTTGGAACCACCCTTAGATCATTAGTCTTTTCCAATTCTGTCATATTTTCCCTGAGATAAAGGTACAGAATAGTACACAACCCTTAAATTTTGAGCAAGCCAAGAGTCTATAAGAAGGCAGCATAAAATTACAATTTGAATATGATCAAATAATGTTATGCATGTTGAGCCAGTACATTCCGGAAAGCTATTCTAAAGCCCCTTACAAAAGTGGCAACCTAAATGATGACACTGGTCTTCTTTCTGTTACTTTATCCCTGTTAATTTTAATAMAGGCAAACTTTACATTTAAGTATGTTATTTGTACCTCCTTCTTCAATTTTTTCATGTGTCAGGAAGCTGAGGGTAGCATTGCTTGTGTTGGACTTCATAAACCCTCCAGCCCACAAAGGGTTTCATGTAGATTAACTTAGCCATTCATTCACTGCCCCACCCCCAGCAGGATGGGGCACAGAATAAGAAAAGCAAAAGTGAAAAAGTCATAGGTGAAGAGAAAGACAGTTTAATAAGTGAAGAGGAAAAGACAAAAAGCCAACAAGACAAGCAAGCAACAGTAAACACCAGTGATGCAAAAGCAATCACTCAGCACCTTCCACAAGCAGACTAATGGCCAACCAGTCTCTGAACAATGGCAACCTTGGAGGAAAAACCCTTTTTCCCTGCCTCCTTCCTCTACCCTCAGTTTTTGTTGATCTATTTAATATCCCTAATATACTTCTAAACCCCAGTGAAGCATTAAATTCTTGACCAGTCCTTAAGCCCAGTGATGTAGTCAGCCTACACCCCTATATTTCACCTGTCCAAGCCATCTCCCCAGTCTGGCAAATGGAATGCTATTACCTATCCGTCTAAGCTCAAACAGGCAACATCCATTGATCTTCCTTTGCTCAAAGGGGCAGTCTTCCTGGGAGCTGAAAAGCTGAAAAAGCCTGTAGTTTTCCAGATACTCCTTCCTTCCCTTCCTCAAGACAGGTATGACATTTATGCCTTTTAGTGTCTTTAGTGTAATTGAAGATGCTCATRATATTTCAAAGTTAATAAAGAACAGACTTGCAATGACATCAGCCATCTCCTTCAACAGCACAACAGCCAAACTACCATTCTATCTGTAGTCTTGTGTATGTCCAGTTTGTTTAAGCGGTCCCTAAATCGACCTTTGCCTCCTTCCAACAGGTACTGAACATACACTTTTAGTTTATTTTAAGACATTATTCTTCTGAGTTTTTAAATGCTTCCTCTATCTCCARTTGGTTTGGGGATTTTTAATTGAAAGAAAAAATATAGAAACATTTTCTATACCACAAATACCTAAAAATCTTCCTGTAAGAAAATATTATATCAAGAAAACTATCAGTCAAGCTTATGCTACATATAAGAACATCTCCATCATTTGCTTTTAAATTACATCAAGAACAATCTGTAAATAAAAACAATTTTTAAAACCAAGAGACCACTTGAATAACAAATAAGCCCAAATGCTGATAACACACTGCTAAATTCTCAGCTTCAAAATATATTTTAATAGAGTATCTATGTTTTCAAATATTATTCTGTTTACATTGAAAGAAACTTCACATTTTAATCTGCTTAAAAGCAAACAAAGATTCTAGCTGTGGGCACCATTCTGTGCTCCACATGTTTAATCACTATATAGATTGCTAGAAATGGACACAGCATGTCAGCTTTTGGTTTTTTCCCTAAGAGCAGTTCAGTCAGACTTAGGTTGCAGTAATGTACTATTGATAATTGTTGTCAAATCCATTTTTTCTTATTTATTTCCTTTTAGCCTATAATTTTCATGATATTTTAAGAGTACAGTATATGTTTATCTTCATATACAATCTTATTAACCAAAGTGCTAAAACTAATCATCATCTTTGTACTTTTCATCACCATTTCAGCCTGAAGCTACATCAGTGATACTTCAAAGCAAATATTTGTAAGAGTAGGTAACAATCCTCTATGAGGACACAAAGACTGTTCTTCGGAAGAACACCATTACTTGGCAAATTGTCAGTGGACAAATGAAAAACTCTGCTAGGACACTGCTGACACTTAMTAGGAAGATGAAAAATAAGGAGGTAACACAAATCTGACATTTGGTAAAAGATGCCAGCAAGAAGCTTCAACATTGTTTAAATTGTCAAGTTGTATTTCAGGAACACAACAGTTGTGTCCCTAAGACTAAGATGTCACAGGTAGAACATGCAGTATCCATGTCCAGAGCACTACATGTGGGTCACTTTTGCTTTCTGTAAAAAGACTGAATCAGAAAAACAAACAAAACAAACAAACAAACCTCACAAAAACTTTCAAAAACAAAGCACTTCTTTCCAGTCTGAAGCTCAGTATTTGTCCCTGATATAAAGAAGACTGTGAAAGCTCAGCTTTATTTCAGTCTGCATTCTGTCATCCTGTTCTACCTACATTTACTAAAAATCTTTTGTGTGAAAACTGGCAAATAGAGATAAATCCACTGATAGATATAGAAATATTTAGGTAGGTAGACAGAAAGAGGTGCCTGGGGTTTGCCAGATCATTTTTYTCCCAAGATTTTGTATTCTGATTGATATATGAACAAGTATTTTCAAATATGCTTTTGGCAGTCTTTAAAAGAACAGACACTACCTCCCCACTCCTGACAACAGCAGAACCAGAAAATGCTTTTTTACATATTGGGAAAAAAAGGTCATTGAATAAATACTCATATTCATGTTTGAAACAAAATAGATTCTTAAAGATATGAAACATTTTAAATAATAGGAATGTACTAATTTGTAGAAAAATATGAGAGGAGTAAAAAGGTAAAACATTTTTAGTTGATCACAGCAAATTTACTACATTTTCAATTCCATTATGGCAGAGGAAATATGCTAATTTACCTTACCTTATATATTTTATGAAGCTAAAAGATTAAACACATCTTTAAAAATGCTAAGACAAATGAGAACTGTTTAAAATAGGAACAAATAGGAACACTAGTTAATTTAAAAATGGAAAGAAAAGGAACTAAGCTTTATAGACTATCAACTGAATAAGAGTACCTGTAGAGTCCCTAAAGTTATGACAGAAATAAATGTTGACAACACTATTTTGTAAGAGAATAGAGCACAGTTTCTTCTGGCTTACAGCTGGCTTCTGGTATCAGCATTGTTTGCATTCTTTAAGTATCTAATTATATAATTGTGCAACTTACATAAATGTATATGAATTTTGGCCTTAGGAAAGGGTAAGCAAGTTTAGAAGACGTCAGGATCGGTATAAAGGTAGCATCCGTGAAGTGAGAAAACAGGATCAGTAGAATTTGAATTTTGACACTCAACAGGATGTTGTTCTATCAAAGCATTTGTAAATCATATCAGTTATTTTAAGCATGAGTCCTACCTCTAAAAATCAACTATACATGATTTTAAAAATAAAGATATTTAAATTTTTTACTGTGGATCTTCTTAAACCTGGACTCTCCTATGTTGAAGTCATTAATACAAGTTTTCTTAAAATTGCCGTGAAATTGAGAGTATAGTGGGCCCATGAGGTAGTCCTGAACATAGGTTTTACCCTATAATAACTTCAGCAGGAGGTAATGAGTTCACAGAAGGTCCTGTGCAACCCACTTCAGGTGATCACCAGAAAACTCTGAACCTCCATTGTGCAAATTCCCAGAGGACGTATAAAAGTACAGGTGTGGGACACAGGAAACAATCCAATTCTCTGCACCCTGAATGCCTTTCAGTATTTTTTTTTTCTACCTGATGTTTAAAAGGCTTTGCAGTTATCCACTCCTGGTCAGAAAAGGCTCCTGGAAGCAGTGTACAAATAATTTCCTCCAAATCTAAACAATGAATAACGTTTTAGGATGTTTTTTTGATTCTGTTGCATTTCTTTATTTTCTTTTCTCAATTTTATCCCATATTTTCTGGACAGTCCAGCATTTAAGATTTTTTGCTTTGTTATAGAATCAAGAGAATAATGCTCATTAACTTGAATGTTAGCCCTTTTATTTTTCTTATTGCATTTTAATAAAAACCTATTTATGTATCTATTTTACTGTTCCTGTATGATTAAATTTTCAGAAACAATTACAAATTTATGTTAAGACACATTGGAAACACTGTTATTATTTACAGTTGTACTTAAAACTGTGGGAATTAAATAATGGGGTGTAAGAGTGTTGTGCAGAATGGCCCCAGAAAGTAGAAAAAACCACTGAAATAACAAAGACACAATGATTTGCTTCATGTGATATCTCAGGACACCCCAGCAATTTTAAAGACTAAATTATAGTTATGGGAAAGAGAATCCATAAGAAGACTCAAGTGTGTTATGATTTACTTATAAAAAATATACATATATGCTACCAAAAATTAAACCTCAGACCTCATGAAAAGAAATCAAGTTCTAGCTTTGAAAAATATTTAGGTCATATTCTCAGATGATATAGATCCACAGACAAGTCGGCTGTCTTTCCATGTATTTATGAYAATTTATGCAAATTTAGGTTTAACCACATTGAAAGAATAAATTTAACAAAACAATGCAAGTTTGAACKCACTCAGAGAGAAAGATGAAAAAAAACAAATGTGGTAACTAAGAAAGCTTGAAGATGGTGTCCACTAATATGCAGTGTCTAAAAAACCCCAAATATCTGGTACCAAAATAAATCTAGGTGCAAGTGTTGTGATACTTTTAGAGCYATTGAATATTAGGTATAGACATGAAATTAATTTTTGGAGTCTTTAAAAAAGGTTATAATATACCAGTGTGTTAGTGAAACATATTTTAAAAACACATATTTGCCCTTTTCCCCTAAAATATGAAGGCTTTTTTGACAGTCACCTGACAGTTTTATACTTTGAGAAGTGATGCAAAGAACTCACATTGCAAAGGATTTTCAGTGCCAGAAATCTATGCAAAAATGGTTCAAAATATTGATTTTCCATCAGAGGTGCAACAATATTAAATATATATATATATATATATATATATATGATTTATCAAAATAAGAGACTAGGTTTCATAGGAATAAACATAGAGGTTGGTGGAAAGGCTGATACAAATTTTTATAGTATTGAGTACAAAAACTTTGTGTTGGTATACATCAATATACAATACACTGACTTCATGACAAAAATCATTTTGTGTCAATATTAGAATTGTATGCCAAATGTGAAATCATGAGTAGGAAGCAGAAAATGCAGATGCAAAACATATTACCTTTTCCAAGTCTATTTTTGATTCAGCATATCCTGTTCCACAATTTGTACACTGCAGATACCCTTATATGAAGGTATATAGCTATTTCCTAAGAAGTTTCTTTTCCCCTCTTCACTTGTTCCTTGCTTTCTCTCACAATTTTTATTGCTGGAAAATCTCTCATTTATGTTTAGCTACAGTTGGATGAGGTTCTGAACATATCTGTATCATTTTTCTTCTCTCTTCACCTTTTTTTTTTAAAGGACTAGACCCCTGTAATCAACATGAGCATGATGAAAGCTCTAGGTACAGTTTTCTTGCTGCTCTAAATTTTGTTCAGGGGGAAAAAAAAGAATAATTAAAAAAACACAGTAAAAAAGATTCTGTGACACTTGTTACTGTTGTCATTGACAGAAGTCTGTTGGAGGAGATTGAAGGAAAAAATAATACAAAGTCACAATATTTTTCCATTGGGTTGTTTGTTTTCCTTGTGATTCTCTAGATAATGATTCTGAAGAAAGACATAGTTTGATATTTGCATACCGAAAATCTATATCTATGACTTCTGAATTCTGAAAAATAAAAATAAAGATTTTATAAATAAGTGGAGGGGATCACTATTCCAAAAACATTCCTTATTGAATATTTGTGTAATGGATTGTCATCCAGGGTTTATTTGAAGCTGCATAAAACAGTCAGATGTTGCTTGCTCTTTTCAGCAAGAATAGCAGCAAAATCAGCAAAGCAGGTAAATTCATATTTCTTTCAGTGCAAGGAGCTCAGTCACCTGAGATATCTGTATTTTTTAGAATGGTGAATTTTGCCTCCTATACTGCTACAGATCTTTAAGTAAAATACCAATATAAGCACTGCTGCAGTACTGGCCAGCAATGAGTGGGAATCTTACAGCACTCAAGGACTCTGAAGAAAAGTAGCAATGCTGAAACAAATCCTTCCATGCAGTGTGAAATAATGAATTGAAAAACATATAATTTGATTGTTTGCTTAGCCACTGAATCATACTGAGGTCTCCTGTGTTTGCATTTCCCTCCCAAGACTAGAAAAAACAAAAACTCTTTTATTTAAAGTTGTTTCCTCCTCTGGTGTTTCATTCTTTAATCATTTTTTTCCAAAAGCTCGCTCAGTGACATCATCCTTTCCACACACATTACTTCTTCACCAGCCTTTTACAAGTCCTGTGTTTCTGTTAGTCTTTTTGCACATAACTTTCCATTCATCCTACTGACATATCAGAAAAATTGACTAACGCTGATCAGCAAAGTAGTTGTTTCCTTTGGGCTACAGCCTGAATATTTGCTTGAAGAAATGCTGAGCTATTTGACATGTATTTGATCATGGACTCAAGGACAAAGAATTTCCAGGCTTACATCCAAACTACATCCTGTTTGCAAGCAAACCGCATTTCGTTGTATATTCTGTCATGGTCAATCAAAATTGATAGTCCATCTCTGGTGCGGACATACTCAGCTTCTCGAACTGCCACTTGATATATTCAGTGAGATTATATTCTTGCACAATATGCACATAATTGCATGGATAAGACTATCGAAATGGCACACAGATGACATTGAAATACCTCACATTGAAATCTGTTGTATTTCAAAACACTGATAAGCATGTCATTTTCCTGAAATCTGCTCTGGTTCATGTATTACTTTTTGTAAGTATCTTGACTTTGAGTACCCTCAAAATATAGTGATTTCCACTGCCAGTAAAATCCCATGATCTATACAAAAACGCATTGTGGATTTTTATTTCTTCATTTGTTACGTTTTTAAAAGATACAAGCAGAATAATGAGTCCTTTTCTAAACAAAGCCCAAAGCCTTCTTCAGTGCTTAGACTACCATTTGTAATCAATAAAAATTATTGCCTTGGGATGAATTTTAACTTTCAGATTACTGACAAATTGCTTGTTAATCTACAACTAATTGCTTATTAACCTGTATACTATGAAAAAAAGATGACCAACAGAAAAATCTCTGGAAGAACCATATATATCTGTCAAAGATTTGCTAAATTTCTGGAAAACTCTTTGTTGAAATACATTCCTCCACCTCCTTTCAGTCAACATTAATTAATTTATTTTCTTATCCAACTTAAGCATTTTTACACAAGAAAAACTCTAAATCAAATCCAAATAAAAAACACACCCTCACCTCAAAAAAGCAATAAAATTATTTCCTCTTATTTCATTTGTAGGAAAAAGTTATTCAGCCTTTCCACTATTCTACAAGAGTTATCACATTTTCCTACACAGACTTAACCTTTAGAGAGGAAAAAAAATCTGTTTCTTCTTCACACCTCATGTTCTAAAGTGCTAAAATTACTGTCACACTTCTCTGGTGGAATCCCTGAAGCTTTTCTGCCTCTCACCTCCAAACCAGATAGTATTTCAGTAAAGAAGTAACTCTTAAGAGAGTTGGATCCTCCTCTATCTTTTACACTAAATTACCTTTCAGTCTGAAATGTCTTGTAACCACAAAATAGTATTGACTCAAATTAAATGGCTTGCTATATTATCTAGTCTTCTGGCTTTTTAGTTATTACCTATTTTATATATGTGACTTATTTTTTGGTGGATGTAGCTGTTACAATCCAGTTTAAGAACAGAAGAGCAGAGGAAACTAAGTCTCTGTGTATAAACCAGAAGGAACTTAGAAGGTTCAAAATATTCCTAAAAATGAGATTAAAACCAAACGAGATTAAATGTTGATGCCAAAAACTGAATTGATTCATTTTTATTTAATAGTAAAGGAGGCAAAGAGAAAGAAAAAGGAAAGACAGAAAGAGATAGAAAAAGCAGTGTGCATGGGGTGCTGGGGGCACAGAGAGAGAGTGACAGGGGTTAGATGGAGACATATCACCCTTCCGGGGGTCCCAGCGACGCCTTGTGCCTCCCCTCCATCTGGTCTTCTGGGTGGTGAGGGTCACCTGCCGCCGCCGCCACGCCGAAGAGTACAGAATCCAGTGGATTAATATACACTTTGGGCCAGGTAGGAACGCCCACGTGCCTCCCCTGAGGGGGCTAGGTTTGACACTGTCCCTTGCAACACTGTGGATCTGTTGCATCATCTCTGGTGCAGGGTCTGGGGACCCCTTTGGGGGGATCCTTGATGGGCTGTGACACCCCCTCTGCTGTGGATAAGCTTTTCCCGGGGTGCAGGGCCCCTCAGCTGAACTGCTCTGCACAGCGGAGGTTGGGCATTCACTGCCTYTGACCAGAGGCTTTTCCAATACACATCCAAAGCCTCTCTTCTCCCCCCACCCTTTGGTGTGAGGGTCTGTGCTGGCCTGGCAGCTGATAGCCCTGTGGTCTGCACCCCGAAGGTGCTAAGCGTGATCCCTCTGGGAATGTATTCTTCTCCCCAGGTCTTACTTATCTTATCTTTGTCAGCAGGCAGTCAGGGCCCCATTCAGGGTTTTTGGTTGTCTTCTCTGCAGCTTTTGTAGAGTTTTGCTATAATACCAAAAGTCCTTCATGAAAATGTTTAAGCCATAAATTATAACATTTCAGTCTCCGACAGTAGCATTTTGCATTTATCCTCTCTAAGTCGGGTTAGTTTTTGTTTTTTGGCAAATTCTCCAGATTCATTAAAATCATTTAAGTCGAATCACTTGGTATTCTGTTCCACAGTGTTTTCCACTCATTCTTCTTTAGTGCAAGGAAAAGTTTTGTAAGCATACTGTCTATTCCATTAAGTTTTTCCTGTCCCATAATTTAGAGTTGAAATATTTAAAATAAAGGCATAAAAAAGAGCACGTTAAGATGATGTCAGTGTCTTATAAATTATCCAAAATGAGCTGTCAAATATAGTCTTAAGTCACTAAACCTACTGCTTTGCATGACTTAGTTCCCTTACGTGGTATTCCAAGGAAGGCCTATCTTCAACAGGAATTATAAAATTTCAGTACATCCTGAAGTTAAAGTAGTCCTTTGTTACAAGTCACTGCCGAAGTAGAAGCTGACAGTCCTCTTACATGTCATCCAGAATGCATTCATTTCCAGGRGTTGAATTCATATTCCATTTTTATCAAACTTAAGACAATTTTAATATATTTCTTCAATCCACAAAGAGTAATCTACCCAGTGGGTGTGCTTTGAGAATGCCGTGGAGGCAAAATAATTGGAGGAATACTTGACAGGCTTTAGATATGAGATCCAAACTTCCTGGCCACACCATATCTAATGTACTCATGGGCATATTGAAGGGAAGATCATCAAAGCATAAAGAAGATTTAGTGTGTAATTTTGCTTCTTAAGAGGTCTACATTCTGCAAAGATCTGCTGACTTACACATGTTCAGGTACCTACTGCCTGGGACCCAAAGGCTGTTTACAGTTCCGTGTTAGATAACCAACTAACATTATGGGTTCCTCTGATCATTGTGTGACCATACCCATTAAACCAAGTCTTGCACAAACCATTCCTGAAATCCAAACTTCCAGTTGTCAAGTATTTGTCTTATTAAATGAATAGTCAGTATTCTCCTAAAGGAAGCGAAACACATTTGCAAGTTGCAATCCTTTCTAATTAGCTTGAGTCTAGGCCTCTAACAAATATTTTGCCTTTTACTTGTGACTGAATTAATTCAATACATTTCACAGATCTTTCTCAGCTGCTCAATGGAAAGTTGAACATGATTCAACCCTGGCAGTCAGCAGGGACAACCATGGCTGACCAAGAGAGGTGATTTTCCCACTCTGCTCTGGTGTGGCCTCATCTTGAATATCGTGTGCAGTTTTGGACACTACAAGATAAGAAAGATATTAAACTATTACAAAGTGTCCAAAGGAGGGCAATAAAGATGGTGAAAGGTCTTGAGGGGAAGCCATATAAGGAGTGGCTGAGGTCACTTGGTCTGCTCAGCCTGGAGAAGAGACTGAGGGGAGACCTCATTGCAGTCTACAGCTTCCTCATGAGGGGAAGAGGAGGGGCAGACACTGATCTCTTCTCCGTRGTGACCAGTGACAGGGCCCGAGGGAACAGCCTGAAGCTGTGTCAGGGGAGGTTTAGATTGAATATAAGAAAAAGATTCTTCACCCGGAGGGTGATTGGGCACTGGAACAGGCTCCCCAGGGAAGTGATCACAGCACCAAACCTGAGAAGAGTTCAAGAAGCATTTGGACAATATTCTCAGGAATATGGTGTCATTCTTGGGGATGGTCCTTTTGCAGGGCAAGGAGTTGAACTCGATGATCCTTGTGGGTCCCTTCCAACTCGGCATATTCTGTGATTCTGTGATTTTTTGGCTTATTATGATTAAAAATAGCAGTTCTTTAGAAGGGATGCAGGCTTGCTTTGTGTTTAAAAAAAAGTAAATCAAGAGTCATCTTCATTTATTCAAATACAAAAGAGCAGTTTCAGTGAAATTAAAGATCACTCTAAATGTTCTTAGGTGAAGATCACTGCCAGCCTGAAATATTTCCTTTTTTAGATGAAAATATTCTTCGGTGTAAATCAAAACTTTCCTGTTTGAAATAAGAAAAATAATAAGAATAAAAAATCTCATCACTAGAATACTAGAAAAACTGTCAAACATCACAGACAACTAGTGCACAGAGAAAAGAGATATCTCTACATCTTAGTGAGGATGGGAAACAAATTACGCTTCCAACCCTCTGTACAGATTATTTTCCTTGCATCTCCAAAATGATGGAAAATATGTATGAGACTGCAATGGATACTAAATTSTATGTGATACAGTTCTTAGACATATGTGGTCCTTCAATATAARAAGTTACTCTCACATCTTATGTAAAACTAAGAGCTTCCTACACAGCAAATAAAAGGAAGGAAAGCGATGCTGATGTAATTTGATAAACTATTACATTTTTTTTTTCCTAGAATCTCTTAAGTTTTGACTAGTACACATACAAGAACACYCCACTTTGATAAAGCATTATATAAGCTCAAGGTCCAATGTTTGCTATGTTTGAATAAAATGAACTCAGAAGTTCTCATATAATTTTTGTAAAGAGAATGCAGAAGATCCTGTCATCAAAAGAATAATATTTAATACATTTAAAACACTGTAAAGCAGTGCTTGACATTCTCCAAGAGAGAGTAAAAAGAAAAGCTGTTAACCTGAAAGTCTACTGACAGCGACACAGGAACTTCCCACTTTATTGCTGCTTCTTAAAGCTCACAAAGCACATGGAGTTATAACATAAAACACCTTTGAACTTCAATGCACACATAGATAGTTCCCCTCTTGCTCACCTCTAGCAATTTTTATTTAAAGACAGGATCTCAGTCTTTATTATGTTACATTTCAAAACAGTATGTCATTTAGCATCTTTAAACTTTCAGAAAAACAAACACTCAAGAGCTCACAGGAACTTGTGAAAAAGCAATCCAAAACTTCTGCACAAAGGGATTCAACTAGTGGGATCAGTATTTTAAAAAAACAATAAATTCACTCTCAGCATCTCTGTACAATATTCACTGTACACAAGCATTACTGCTTCATTTTACTCAATTGTCTGAATTCTCCTCAGCAGAAACGAAATTCCCCATTAAAGCAGTCACTTAACTATTTTTTCTGGATTTTTATGAGAATATAACACTTACAACAATTAATTCCTTCTCACTAATGCCATGAAAACATACAGTGATCCTGTATTCTCTTCACTGAAGGTAACTAAAGCTCGAATAGCAGTCCTCTCTGTGGAGAATGCTATTGCTCTTGGAACCAATCTGCTGATGCTACATAAATYGGTTACAACTCCTCTGTTTATAATTTACCCTTGATTCTGATTGACTCAGATGTTACAAGGTGACAATGTAATTTGTTAGATAATTTCCTCACAATGACTTTTTTTGTACACTGTCAGCAACTGTAGTTGAGCTATACTACTTCTAGGTGATTTGAGGTTTACATACGAATTGCTGTTCTGTACTTTATATATAAGTAAAAATACGAAGTAACCTTATTAAAACTGATATCTTCTTTTTCCATCTATTCCTTTGACCCAAATGCCCACATTATTTAGAAAGCACGTAGATCACAAGATGAAGAAGATATTATTAACCAGACATGACTAAACACGCATCTTCTTAGATGCTTTCAAAACTCTCAAAATGCTCAGGTTTTGTCAATAAATTAAGGCATTCTAAACTAATTTTTTCACAATTGCTGTCAATATCAATGGAAGAAGCAATGGCTTATGTTTACATGCCTGTGAAGATATTCACCTGTTTGGGCTTTTTTKGCTTTCAACTGTGTCAGATGATCAGAACTAAATATTGCCAAAACAGCTGAGGTAATGTGAATTTGATTACTGAAATCACCTGTAAATGCAGAGCATTTAGCACAGAATATTTATGTAACAGAGCATTATGCACCCGAAGTGTGGAAGGGTTCTATGCAGTACAGTTTCCTATGCCACTGTAGATCACCAGGGAAAACTAAGCACTGATACAAACTGCAGCTTTTAGTAGACTTTTACTTTTTACTGTATAAAATCATTCACATTTTTCTTACCATAGATGCTAGGGTGTGCAATGTTCATACTGGCTGTATCTAAAAATCCAACATAATTGGAACTGGACAAGGATTTTATTTCCTGAAATATTCCCAATGTCTAGGTAAGATAACGAAATAAAAACACAAAAATAATTTGAAACTTTTGAAATGTGTTTCTTGCAGTCACAAAATTTCCATTTTGCCTTCCTTCCTGTTTATTCATGTCACTGTGGGTTACTCAGTATGCCGGTATAGCAAAAGGAGAATTTCTCCATTGCTTTTTGCTTGCATCCAAATAACCTTTATCTTGGTTTACTGTTTTTTATTTATTCCGCAAGGGTACCATAAAGAGAAAAACCTCTAATATCAAAGCCAAAACATATACTCTAAACCAACCTTTCATATAAAATTTTTGCTGGTGGTCACCTCTGTCCCTTAAGCTGCTGTGGAGAAAACTGGGGATATTTTCATTGTGTGTCCTGGTAAAAAATGAAAGGATATAAAATATACATGGATGAGAATAAAATGAGAACATAAGACAATTTGATTAATTCACCATGTCATGTGACTACAGAAAATGGAAGCTTTTATTCGTGGAAATGTCCACTTTAGCTTTTACTGTTTCTGTCCCTTCTAATAGAATTAAGGACATCCATCTGAAATAATGCTTATTGAGCTATTTGTTTAAAAAMGAATACACTTTGAAAATAATATCTCTATGTTCTACATAAGTTTCTTTTGAATCAGAATGGTTATTTGTAATAGGAAGAATGAGGAATGGTCAAAAGGTTTACTTGAAATCATGCACCCTTCTGTTCTTACAGAGACAAATGGCTAACCAAAAGAAATGCAGTGAACAATCTAAATGAATTATTAAATACCTGATTATTTATCTTAATCCATAGTTTATGATGAACGTGTTAATTCAAGGACATTTCTTTTAAAAAGTTATTTTTCTTTCTGTCTAGTGTGTCTCAGTTTAAATTAACTGAACTCACGGTATTTGAAAAATTTATGACTAAAAGTGAAAAAAAATATGCAGCATTTCATAAGCCTAAGTGACTGCTGGGTTAGTTTTGCAAGCCACTGCATTAAAAAAATATTTTGAAATGGTACAATTAATATAACTTTTCAACAAGGTATACCTTTATTGATATTTATACCTGCTAACAGGACATCTTTAAAAAAAATTATTTAAAAGTTCATTCTTTAACAGGATTATTTCCTCCCAAAGAAAAATGAGATTATTTTTAAAATTTATGAGACACAACCACAGGATAAAGAAGTAATTTTTTCTTGTTTTTGTTTCTTTTTTGGGATTTGTACCTAGTCTTCTTCTTGACAAATTCAGCTTAATCCAGACCACTTTATAAAACTTTCCCAGTCTAAGTCAGAGGCGTTCATGTCTTTCCTGGGGTTTTTAAAAAGAATAAAATAAAATAAAATTTATTAATTTTCCACCTAATRTCATAATTCCTGGAGATCATTTATGGAACCAGTTTTGAATCTGTTGAAGAAGTTCCCCTTCCGCAACAGTTCCATGCCTGTTAACACCTCAGGTTTTACCCAGTTTTGATACTCTCTAGATTGAAATATTTTTTAACATTTTTCAGATTTTTTTTTAATAGTGATTTGTATGTATTAGGAAGTTCAGTAATAGGTTTCCTATAACTTATAACTGTATCTCATTCCACTAAAAAATAGTAATTACATAGATTCTGTCACCAGTTTTTGAAACGTAGCAAGCATTGAATTTAGGGATAAATAACAATCTAGTATTCAGTAAATCATGTGGTCTATTTTGTTGTTTTTCACAGATATGCAACCTTCAAGCTAAATCACGGTCTGCAACAGAATTAGGTGTATATATATATGGTAACATGATATGAGTAACTTAATTTGTTTCAACTGTTCTTTAGGAAATAACATTCTTAGCTGCAATCTTTGACTTCAAAAGACTATTTGTGTGCTATTCAGTTACAAAAGTCCTGTGATTAAAAGGGACAAGGAAACTACTGTACCATACCTCATTTTTAAAAGCAAAACCTATTTCACAYTTACCATGAGTTCTTATCATACTATCGTAAGTACTACCACAAAAAAGATGTTAAGAATTGTTAATATTTTTAAGTAGTTTTAATTTTCAACATAAAATATGAAGGAGTTTGGTCCTGAATTAAATGTATGGGGCATAAGTCTGTATCATGACAGTACATATAGGAAAACTGAAATTCTTTGGAATTTTGGACCAGCCTGGTCCAGCTTTTTTAAATAGATTATTTTGCTTTTAAGAGCAAAACTACATTACATTGAATTGTATCAAGGAATACGACTTATAGCTGCAAGTGCAGTATGCATGAGCCAGTCATTTATCATTACAAATACTTCATTTTTTAGGTGTTCATTTTAAATCATCCTGAGATGTACTTTTGACTCCTGGGACATATCTGAAATATACAGTTTGGCACTTTCAAAAATCTCTATTACTAAGGCCCATCTCATTTGTAAATGATATTCCAAAACAAAATTTGGCTATCAATGTCCATTTTTTGACAACTATATATTTGAGACAGAAATTTCAGATACTGTGGTGCAACTGGAAATAGAATGTTGGTATATTGAAATCAATTTCTGTGATCTTAAGTCACTGAGGATAAAATTCATTATGTATTAATTCGAGTTACTTCTGAACTAAATTATTTGTGCTCATAAGTGAGATATTTTGTCATGAATTTTATAGTCTTCAAGCACACGTAAACACACTCATTTTGAAAATGGTTTTACTAAAAATTAAGGTAACTCACCTGTTAAAAAACTAGTTTAAAAACAACTGTTGTCAGTCTATCTGTTACTAATACAATATCCTTTATTGCTTTGCAGGCCATTTAGACTGGTCAGACCCAGGACTGTTAAGTGGTATTACATCTGTTGCTCCAGGGCTATGCTGAATGCATGTTATTTCACAGATGAACACAGACATCTGGTTAAGTTCCATTCCTTATGAAGGTGGAAAGCTTAGGTATATTTGACATTTGATTGTTGAAGCTGTTTCATTTGTTGCTTAAGAGGAGACCTGAGGTCTTGCAACATCTTCAGAGAAGGAAAGCATTAATAAGACCACTGTACAAACAATTAATCTAAAAGAAAGTGAAAGAAAATTCAGAGGCATGTCCGGTCTTCTGCCAGTCAAAATATTAAGTGTTGTGGCTACTTTATAGTAMTATGTCTTAAGCATTCTTGTGGAAGAGCAGGAGAGCTCCATCTTTGTAACAGCAAAAGTATTCCTTCAACAGAAAAAATATTCTAGTGAAGGGGCACATCCACTTCTTCCCTTTCAGGGGACTGAGTTCTGGTTAAACCACAAGGCACCAGAAAATTGCAGCAAACTTCTTCAGTCTGTGTACTGCCGTTTTTAACAGAATCCTACTCTAGCTTTTACCAGAGAACTATGGATACAGTTACAATTCTCTGCTGACTTCCATCACACTCTCCACACTAGAAACTGTTGTCACAGAAATCAGGGAAAATCTATAATGAACCAATCTGTTTTATTTTGAAAGCAGTTATTACCACCATCAGTGCAAGATTCCATCTAATCCCTCTAGTTCCAGTCTTTGAGATACACATCGCCCAGTTATTTTGCATTTTAAGGGTCTAGTTAAAGAAACGGGAGGGAAAAAAGYGCCTTTTCCAAATTAATATTCTATCAATAAACTTCCCAAATCAGTAAGTCCAAGGAAAAGCTCGGTCTTTTGGTGGGAAAGAAAAGATAACTGCAGAAAGGAATCAGAAAAATCAGTCTATTTYCAGCTTATCATAAAATATTATAAACTTTTTGCAGTACTTGAAGAGTCTTGGCAACACTAGGAGGATATATATAAGCCAGTGATAATGCAAGGAATTGGATTATCTGGAGTATCAAGTGGCCCCCAAACCTATGCGGAATGTTTATTAATAAGCCTCCATTACTTGTCCAGGTTCATGACTCAAGAGAGGGTTTGGAAAAGACTGTACATCCTTGCAACAATGAACATTTTTTCAACTTCAGAAATTTATTTATTGACCTGAGATTTCAGGTTCTTTCTATACATCGCTTTAAGCTTTTGATAGGACTATTTTTTTCTCGATATTTTCTTGTAGTATATTGAGCTCAAATCTGTTTAGCACATAGAAATATGTATTTTAATATTGAACAATAATTAGTGCTATTTTAATGACTTTGTCACTAGAATCTAATATGTAAAATTATACAAACACAAAGAAAGTGATTAGATACTTAAAAAAAAMCCCTCTATGCCTTTTTTTCCCCATAGATTTCTTCTGTAACTTCTTTCTTTCTGATGCCAATCTTTGTGAAGATATCTTCACAGATCATATCACTGTCACATATGTTGTCTCTATGCAATGAAATATTCCTTATGCCAGTTTATAAAGAATTGATTTCTATGTTTTTTGTCTTGATGACAAAAAGCTTCAGTCCAACAATGGGGAACTGTATTCCTTAAAATTCACGGCTGAATTCCTTAAATCAGTAATTTCCTTATAAACTACCTGCATCAAAATATATGTTCTGCTCAGGCACCCATAGGGCTGTATGCCAGAAAAAAATAAAGATCAGGCAGATTTGGCAGCCAGCAATCATCAGAAACATAATTTCCAAAATACAGGATTTAATTCTATTTATTTTAATTTTCAGGAGAGCAAGACTAGATTGATCATTAATGAAAGTGAATGTGATCAATATATAGATCAATCAGTTAACATAACACCAGCCAAAAAAAA
This sequence comes from Amblyornis subalaris, assembly GCA_018881555.1. Taxonomy (NCBI): domain Eukaryota; kingdom Metazoa; phylum Chordata; class Aves; order Passeriformes; family Ptilonorhynchidae; genus Amblyornis; species Amblyornis subalaris. Next base: position 659,078 of record JACAXG010000141.1, on the reverse strand, counting down.
CTATTCCAAAGTAGTTTAAACTGATTGGTTTATTACAAGAAATTCAAGGTGGAAAAATATAATCACTGACRATACATTTTATACAAGCTTCTCTASACACCTTAGAGCATATGGACTTTGAGCAACTTCTAATAAATTACAGAAGGGGTAATATACTCCCCTGTATCATAATTCCCTCCCTGTAATTACCTCAATGGCAAGATACCCAAAACTGCAACAACTTTGTAAAAGATATGGTGGTGCCTTCTAAAAACAAGCAGAAAGCATAAAATTCCAAGACATAAAAGAAGAACATAGTTCAATAAACTGTGATTAATTTCATTTCCAAGAGTCCTGTGTAACATCAAGTCAGATAGGCTAATAGGCTCCAATAGTTCTTGACAATTATAGCAAATGTTGATTTATCTGGCCAAAGTATACTGGGAAATTACCATCATTTTCTTCAGATTATAGCCTCATGAGTTTGTTAGCCTTGAATTTTCTTAACTTTAGRTTCAGAAGTTGAGATAATATCTCACAACAGCCAAGTTCCATTATGTTTAAGTCAAAGTACTGTTTGCATCATTTACATTTAAAACTATAAATCAGTATTAGTGTACTAAGAAAATGGATACAGAGTCACTATAAAGATTTCTGAAGTACACAAAATGTTTTGAGGATACTCCAGAGGGCCAAATGATTCCAAGTGAATAGGCTACTGTGCTAACTCCAATCAGGAAGGCCAACCTGATTATGTGGGTTTCCCACATAAAATATTCTAGATTTAAAAATGTCACTTTGAAGATGTTTGAATATTTGTCTGATGCTTTTTAAATTTCTCACCTCTGATGATTTCCAGCAGGAGAAGTAGGGATTTTTGGCTAAGAAGAATTGAAACATATTCATCAGAAAAAGCCTACAGTTTGCCTTGAAGTCTGTTCTCAGATTTATTCTTTGGTCTACATTTGAAATTCAAATTACTGTCAGAATGACTTCATGTTCTTGCTTAGCAAAATCTTTTGTGCTGACAAAATGTTTCCTCTGCTTTACTGTAGGTCCCTAAGGTAACTGTTTCACAAGGTACCATAATATAACCATAGATACCCAAATACCAGGTATAAATATATGGTGGCAAATGGATTAGCATTAGATTGTGACTGATTATTTCCTTGGGCTTTTATTATTTTATTGAAAATCTGTAATGCCATGTAAATTTCCCATATTCCTTGGCATCAAAAAGTTTGGGCTAACAAGCTCATTAAGAGTCTTGGGTCAAAAGTGTACTGCAAGATTCACTGGAAAGAATGACAGGGAGGAAGCAAATGTCTCTGACCACAAAGAAGTCTTGGAATGCAAGCTGTACTAGCAGAGAGATCTTTGGAGCACGGAAGATTCCTCTGTGACGCACAGTTACTACATTTGGGGCCAAAACCCCTTCATATCCCATTTTACAGCAGTGATGCAAAAGGACTGAAGCAAGGAGCTGCACAGGTCATCTGTATCTTAACAACGTAAGTGTTCAGGTAGCCTATAACATTCCCCAAAATGTTGGTAGATGGTATCTGAGACCTTTAACATGCAGCCCATCAAAATAACTTTTCTGGTTATCACATATCCTCAAAATATAAACGTGCCTCCCCTGACCTCTGTGTTCTCTTCTTTCCAACTGCTTTGTGAATTCTATGGAGGAACATGGCATTATTCTTTAAATACAGTGAACAAGGGAACCAAGCACCTGCTTGTGATTCCTAGTCTACTTTTAATGATCTCCATAGGCACAGTTGTGAAAATTTTGTTATCTATGAGGGGTCAGAGTTAACTTGCTCATCTAGGCAGAACTTAAAGATGAAAATATGTTTTGCAAAAGGCCAAGCTTCATGATAACAGATTTGTTACAAAAAAAAGCACATTAAGATTATATATAACAATCAAGATCTTCACCTTCTTCAGTCTGTCAGCTAGTCTCTACTTCTCTCTTTCAGATTAAGTTGGAATCTTTCTCTAGCAACTTAAGMAATATCTTTCTGCACTGATTCAGCTGGATAAAATTGTCCTTGCCTTGCCTCTTTCCACCTTTTGTTAGAGAAGAAAAGGTCAGAGAACAAATCTAACACTCTTCCTGTATCTAGCAAGAATGTAGCTTTCTTCCCGGTGTGAAGACTTTTGTCCTTGATCCTGGTTATTGTGAGGCATCTTGGACTTTCAGAGAATGGAATTTTACCTTTCTCATCCACTGCTGCTATTGCATAACCCAGCACACTCCTGATTTTGATCTGCTTACCCATTGCATTACTAACCCTATGCACAGATGAATTGAAAAAACATTCTATTTGACTTCCTGGATTATTTTTCTCTGCTCATCAAAGAAGAGAAATCATGAAACTGTATACAGTGAAATCAGGAATAGGATAATAGCTATCACTTCCTGGTACAACTCTTACTTTCATAGATTTGTTTGTTGCAGAAAATTGAAGAAAAAAAACACTCCTAAACCTCAAAATCTGTTTGATAGAAATGTAAAATGCACTGAATACGTGCATATAGGTGTTTCAGCTTTTTSCTCTGCTAGAAAGAACTAGTATGTGGTATTAACTAATTTAAATGTATTTAAATAGATATGATGTATTTAAAAACAAAATAAATAAAATAAAAAGAATACGGCTCAACACCAAGGAATATGCTAGCAYTGTCCTGGCACTAATTTTTGAAAAGTGTTCCTAATGATCATTACTGGCTACAGTAATTAAAGTCAATGACAAATGAAGAGGCATCTAATGCTAAAATCCAAGTCCTTAAATGTACAAGAAGCACATTTTCAACAGCTTTATGTTAGAACCAGAAAAAGCTTTTTCACATTCTTCACTTTCTGAACATTCTGCTTCCAATATTTTGTTTTCACATTCAGTTCCACAATGACAAGACATTAGTGGAAGTATTACAGCAAAAACAAAATGGAAATATGGAAAATGTCTAACAGCAGAAGTTTGAGCAAATATCAAGTTTAATTAACAGGGAAAGAAAAAAAAAGTAGTAATTCTTTGTTTCATTTAATAGGTAGCACTGCTACAGCTCTGTAGCAAATCACTGAATGGTAACAGTCAGGTATTAGGGTGCTAACCATACATCCTCCTTCATAATATAAATTCTCCCATGAAAGTGAAAAATATCAAAGGAGTTATAGGTTTATTATCATAATTTATAATTAATATATGTAATTTGTCAGCAGTGGAAGCTGTTGAAGAAAAGAAGTCTCAATTTAACTTTTTAATATTAGGATGCTTAGTTAGCATATCCAGAATAGTCAGYRGTATGAAAATTCTTATAACATTTTTGAAACATATGTTGAACTACAAATGTAATCAGAAAATTAATACAAGAACATTTAATTCTGTCTGCCAATTTTACCCAAGTTATTCTCTGAAATATTGGCTTCTGGTCATTATTATAGATATGCAACTAGAACAGGCTTCTAGTCTGTCCAAGCATGGCACTAGTTAAGTTCTTTTGACTCACTGACTTAAAGATGGTATAGGATCCAAAAAAAACCGAATTGAAAAAGCCTTTTAAACCACTCAGTCAAGTTAATTTTTACAAAATTGTGTGGACTGTTACCCTTTCACTTTAATCTATAATGACTTCGGTTTACTTACATCTTCAAAGCCTATGTTTGGTTTTTCTTTTTTCACCCTTTTCAAGGGCTTTCTTCTTTTAAGGGATATGAAGTTATATGAAGTTCTGTCAATGTATCAAACACAGTAAATCTATGCAGAAAAATGTGTTTGAGCATTAGTTCTCTCCAGTCTACATTGTTCATAAGGAAAGACAGCTCATATATTGCTTGTTATTAATATCCAAGAGAGCTGAACAGCAGAGAAGAAAACTTTCCACTCAGAGAAACCTTTTATCTTGACTCAGCTGAACGTTAATATACTATAGTCTCAGTTAATAGATGATCAAAGACATAACCTAGTGTGAGGATTAAAGAGAGTTCTGCTGTGACCATCTTCATATATTCTGCACAGCAAGGTATTAATGCAAGCAAAGATAAGTCCAAAAAGCCAATATTGATTTTAAAAATGAAACCATCTTTTCATCTAAAATAGGTGAATATGACAAAACGTCACCACGCACTTGAAAAACWACACTGAAAAGATAACAGCAGGAAATTAATTAGTTTACAGAAAAAGTGAGATTTATTATAWCAGGTTTTCATTTAGGAAGCCAATACTAGTCAGTAAAACACTTTAATGTATGTTTAACTAGAAACATATTCATAAGTTCCATGAACTTTGATGTGGTATAACACATTCTTAATGTTTAATATTAAAGCAGTGATTAATGCCTAATGTTGTTCTTGCTAAACTCAATAGCATTTGCCATGAACTTCAAAAGAATTATACTGCTTGATTCATTCTCATAATTTCCCTTATAAATCGAATGTGTGCCTACTCTATGTTTAGTCTTATTCTGTTGTTTTTTTTGTTATTTGAATAGGAAAATAAAGTACCATTGCAATATTTTGCTGTCTTTATTTACTTCTAGACATTAAGTTTCAAAAAATAAGCCTTGATACTGAATATGATCTTGAATATGGAATGCTGGCTTGCTAGATGATCCGTATTTTTAAATAAAAGCCTGGAAGATTTTTCATTCTAATAATTATTTCCTCCTTTATGTGCTTTATAAAAGTTTCTTACCACTTTATTCATAAAATGGAAAGAGGGGGTGGGTCTGAATAAATGAGACTATTAAATGCTTATGTTTTATTTACATATCAAGGACAGAAAGTTGAATATGTATATTTTAGGGGAATTGCACTGCAGAAATAACTATTGTAGAGAAATACTGCTGTGTATGGAAAGCAGAGAAGTCAGATTGGAATACCATGGGGATGCTGCTATGGAGAAGTTAACAGAAGACAGTTATACTGTGGATGGCTTTATAAGTAGCACCGATGCTGTGAGTGTTCTTATGTCATGACAAATGAGACAATGAGGCAATTCATTCCTCACTGGAAATGTGATATGCTGCCTTTCATYACTGAAGAGGATGAGCAAACAAACAGACAACTATTCTGAAGGAAGCAGTGCACTGGAAATACATACAAATCTTCATCTCCTTTTCAATGACTTGGTCACAAAACCATCTTCTAAGTATTGTATGTCAAAAGTTTATATTCTAAAGAGTTTAAGTCTCCCAGTCATATTCATCTGACTACTCAAAATGTTCTAGAACATGCAGATCTTCATAAATTTTTAATTTTTATGTTTACGCAGGTTACATATTGCGTATATATATAATGTAAAACTTTTTTATGTTATGGGTTATGTTGTATTATAACATTATGAAGCATGAGACTAAGCAAGTAAGAAAATAAAAACTGTAGAGGTACTTTTATTCATGAGTATGTGTATAATGGGTATTTCTGCTTCAATATACAGTAAGCATAGGTGTAATACACTAAGCAAATAGGCATAACAAATACCAGTTGAATACACCTAAGAACATTGCTACAAAATAGAGAACCATACCTAGGCCACATTTGTTTCTAAAAGCCAGAGGATATCAGATTGGTAGTGATATTTTTTCTTTTAATTAATCATCCTTTGTTCCTTGAAATTCAAAGTGATGTGACAAGGTTCCAGAAAAGTGTAAAAGCTGCTAGAATTTTCCCAGTGAAAAGCTGTGTGAACAAGCTTCATGTATGTATTTGAATTCCTTTCTTCACAAGACAGTACAGTTGCTAGAGACTGCCAAGTGAAAGCTGTGTACAGAATATGCTTGTGTTTTGTACACCAGGCTGCTCACAGACCTAAAATAGAACACCAGCTGATTTTTCTGTTTTGATTGGAGATACACGGATTCAAATAATGAAGTTTGCATGAGACCTGTTGGTAAAATTATAATTGATCTGGCTTCTGTTGCATATATGTTGACTGAGGCTTCCTAAGCTGCTCTTCTAACAGAATTCACAAAATTTAGATACTCCAGTACATGCTATAATAAGTCCATTAYATTTTACAGCATATTAAATCTATTATATACTATTTTATTGTTCCAAGGAAAACTTATTATGCAGTTACTCTGTTTGACTTGTTTTGTAATAAAGATGCATAGGCAGATGTCTGTTCCAGATTTAAATGGGGCAGCTTAAGAAGAAGAGAGTCCAGGTTTTACTGTTGACATAGAGAAAGCCCAAATACAGTTAAATTTTATACTGAAATTAATGGAGATCATTCACATAATTGGTTACTTCTGCTAAGCTGCTGAGAAAGAAGTCTTCATTTTAAGTTATTACTAAAATTATTGTCTGCACCATATCTTGAATTTCAATGAATATACATTGACATTTTTTAATCCTTTTCTGTGTAAAGAGTAACAAAAGGGACAGGTTCTGTTCCTACACAAATATATGTGCATATAAGCTGCCTGATTGTTCCCATGAAACTCATGTTCATAAATCCCTACTAATTGCAACTCTGGACGATCTTTTTCTGGATCAGAAATACCAGCAATGGAAGTCCTGAAACAGTTTTTTCACCTAACCTCTTAAGGTAGCATATTGATAACTTTTTCAGGAGAGTTAGATACCTGCATGTATCATATTCTRCTGGTGGAAATCCACAAATCTCTAAGAAGCTTCTCTATTAAAAGAACTTACTTCAAGCCAAATTACAACAGCTATGGTTCTTAATTTTTTACTGCAATATTTCAATGTAGTTTTCATGTTTTGAGTAAAAGTTACAGACTAAAAGCCTCTTCTGTTAATGAATTTTTGAGAAAATAGCTGGTTAACTAAATACATCAACAGAAGTATTCTGAGGCCTTTCCCTTTCCTGTGCCATAACCCATACCAAAGCTTATGTAAATAAGATTTAGTATAGAAGTCACAAAACTATCAAACTCAASGCAAGGAAGAGAACTATCTATCATATTCCTTTAAAAACAGTATTGTCCTACATATACTACAATTTTTTTAATATAATTCTGAATGTGTGATTTCCATGAGAAAAGCATGTGTGAAATTAGAATTGTAGCTTTTTAGTTAAGATTCTTTTCTCTAAARAATCACCTGAAATTACCTTTATTTCCTATTATGAAACCTACATTTTGAGAAAATTGAATAAAAAGTTTCTGCCTATTATTAATGATATAATGACATAACTGGATATTTAATATTGTGTACTGCCTTTACATATTTCTAGGTACTTGCAGTGTTTACACAGTTCTTCACACATTTTGGACCTACTTAACTGTTGGCTTTGGACTCAAGCAAATTAGAAGCAAACCATGATCTCTCTGAAAGTTTGCATTTTATAATCTACTCTCCACTCTGAAAGTGACAGAAAAGGTGAAAAGAATGATGCTGAAGTTATCAGAATTTGATGAAGATTGTCTGTGTTGTCTTGTGCAGAATTTCATTTTTGTTCCCCTTGCTTTCCTGCTCCTTTGCCCTAAAATATGATTCTAAGTGTGACTGTTTCCTCTTTGTGTGTATGAGAACAACAAAATGTCACTGTGTGACTGTAAAACAGAGGTACTATAAAATGGAAAAATGCCTTAAATAGTGTAATAATAAGGAACTAATTATTTGGATTTAAGCAGAATAAAAATATCGTGTGACTATGTGCCAATACTGAAATCCTCAAATTATGGGAAATATGGACAACTGGAAATCAAAGAATTTGGCTAGACAAGAGCTTGAGATTTAAACCAAATATTCACCTGTTCAAAGGAGGACTAGGAATCCCTAGATGATCACCAGGAATTTTTAGCTAGTCTTTAATTGAAAATTCTAATTATAACATTTCAACAACAACCATAGACTATTTAGTTCAGTTCTTAGAAATATTTTCCTAATGTCCAGCCTGAATCTCTTTGCAGGAATGTAAAATTATAATTTCATTTTCTTCCTATTCTGAATGAAAAAGAAAAACAGTTTTTTGCTTTCTCTTTGAAGACTGCCATCATGTCTCTTCCCAATCTTCTAGACTAAGATACCTACAGAAAATTACAGAGCAATTTTGCTCTTATTTCAGCGATAACTTGGGGAGTCTGCCTTTTTCAAGTATGGTGCACAAATCTTACAGAATCTCTGAACTTAAATCCAAGCATAAGTGTAAAAGATACACATTTGGAAAACTCTCTGTATTGTGCTTGAAATTAAACAAAAGCATAAATGTTTTTATTACATTTTATTACATTTATTACATCATACATAGAATGTATGATGATAAGTATGGGGGGGAAGAGACTGAATAAATTAAGAAATTTGTTGTTGAAATGAAATGAAAAAAATCAGTATGAACAGGGTAAATGGAAGTTCATCTTTTTTTGCCATCAGCAAAGTGATGAAGATTGCTGTACTTCTGTATGTATTTTCACAGCCTATAAGATACATATTTACTTCTTTARCACTAAATGTAGTGTCAAAAAGTAGTGCAAGTTGGGGACAAGAAGACAAGTAATAAAAGCAGTTATACAAGACTGGCTCAAGGGTTATATCAATACGTATTTTATTTTCTACAAAATGAAAGTACTTTGGATCCTCTCTTTCAATTCTTTTTTTTTTTTATTTTAATTTAAATTTATGTTGACTTTGGCCTGGTATTGGACTGAGATTGTCTTAAAGAAAATATCTTTTATAAGGCTGTTATATCTCAGTTCTAGTCTTGCAGTACAACTTCCTAACTACTATGCATCATATTAAACACATGCATTTACCTCCATTTTTAATAACCATACGTGTGGGTATCAATCTTACTGAAAAGCCTCTGCATAATTGTCTGACAGGATTTCTGTTTTCTTTTCTTACAATGAGAACAATGATTTGTGGTCAGCTAGTCAAATACCACCTCATTCAGCCCAGTGCTATCCAGCAGGTCCCTGATGTAAGCTACTGCAAATTGACAAATCCTCTTTTTATTTTTTTTTAATTTTTTTAAAAGAAAATAAAAAYGTTTTAAAATCACATACCTGAAGTTCTTTTAAAAAAGTTCTTAAAGCAAAACATTAGAATAGCCAACTTAAAATGCTAGAAAATATTCTTCCAGTGCAATAGCTAAATTATGAGCTTAACTTGAAAGATTCGGACTTAAAATGCCTTAAAACACTATTTTCTACTTCAGTTTTTCTGTCATTGTAATAGCTATGCTAAATTGCAATGACATGCTAAATAATAGGCATGGATATATTTTTGTAAAATGCTCTCTAATACTCAATTATAAGATCTTGTAATGTCAACCAATAACTTTGCAGTTCTGGCACATACTAAATGCTGAGAAACATTGCCTCTCTGAAATGGTGATCACAAAATTACTATTCACTGACATAATTTTAGCTGATGTTCAAAAGCCCATGTTAAAAGTTAGATTTAATATCTTTTAAATCTTAAATCCAGGCATGCCAAATGTATATTAAATGAAACACATAGTAAATAAAAATTTCTATTGTAAAGGATGCATTAAGTTGCTAGGAGTTAAAAGAATTTGAATAACTTGGAGGTAATTTGTCTTGCGAGTTGAAAGAGATATTGAGTCATTTGACTCTTGTCTAGATTATCGGGTACACCAACTACCTCAAAATACTTTTTGAAAGTCCCTACATGACTGTAGATGCTGATAATTTAGAGAAGAGTCTGCTGTACTTTCAYAAGTCTCATTAAAGGAATTTCACTGTAGTATCCATTTAATGATAAAAACAATTCCTGTTTTCTAGACACCTAGCAAATAAATATATTTTCTCGCAATATGAAGTTAAATTTAGTTATGGAAATTAAGTTAGAATTGACTACTGTTTTGCATTATCAACATAATTTCAAGATTATTGAGAGCATAGGGTGGAGTTATACTGACATGTGACAGATGAGGTGGAAATACAAGTGTGAGAGCCATTGAACGCCGTGAATTTTTATAATATATCATCATTATGAAAACACCTGTGCTGAAGGACATTGTGCTGATACACAGAAAATATCTTTTCTGTGGCTGATAAAATTTTCATTTTTTTCTGCATTGGTTAGAAAGGAGGACAGTATTGTCTGCTAGATAGAGYATTTGTAGACTACATTAAAAGCTTTCTACACTGATAAAACATTGCAGATTTTTCTAGCAAAAATGAGGCTGGAGGAAATCTTCCCTGTCTTTCAAGTCATTGAACTGAAAAAGAGCCACTTCAGCAACTATTTTTGAATGACTCTGCAGTTCTAATCTTCTGCCTGTCTGAGAGATGAAAGGACTGAAGGTATCAAAAGAAAAATTATTAATGAACTACATGGGACAAAGTGCATCCTCAGAAAATTTTCCRGTGATACAAAGCTGCTAAGGTCTGTACACAACATGATTATATTGCCATTTGAAAAGACCTCAACAGCCGGGAGCGAAGGGCCACCAGGAACCCCATAAAGGTTAACAAAGGAAATTTGAAATCTTGCACCAGGGTCCATTGTCCTTTTTGGGTTCAATAAACTATTTTTGTGTGACTTAAACAATCATTGTCTACAATTGTACATTTTGAGCCATCTGTGTTGAAAAGAAGTCTGTAAAGTTCTCTACTTTCTCCAAGGTACCCTTTATAAAAAGATCACAAACTAAGAAACAGGGAAGAAACCTAGAGACAGCAATATAAATAAACAGGAACATTCTTCAAAGCTTTTTATAGCTGAATGTTAAAGTGTTATAAAGTTTTGCAGTCTAGAATTCAAATGCCAAAGATTAACATGGACACAGATGACTGTAAATATCCACAAGAGTCTAACACTTAATTTGACAGTGACAGACTTTTTACTGTTTCATCTACTGTATAGAGTGACACTAATTCTGTGAACAAGTATGTCACAAATTTGTTTCTTTCTGTCCAAAATATAGTCCTACCATAATGACAGGTACCTTAATTATTATTTTTTGTTTAATTTGTTATGAAGACAGAATTGCTTTTCATGGGCTTTTTATTGTGTCTGTTGTCAAAGAATGCAATATTTCTCAAACATGCCACAGGCTTGTGAGACAGCCAGCTAAAATTCTCCCATACTCAAATCAAAGCATATATGTATTTAGATTGTCTCTCAAATAGAATCAGGGTCCTAATGTGAGACATCCAGGATGCAATTTTTAGAAAACCTAGTTCTTCTGCAGCACAGCACAGCTTTCATTTTTGCATCATAGGGAAGGGGAAGAGTATGCTTTGTGACTATTTTGGATATGCTCAGTGTCACATAAGCACTTTCATCAGAGGCAGCAATGAATTCCAGTTTCCCGCCAGGAATCAGTAGTAAAATGAGAAGCTGACCCTGTTCAGTTTGTTCAATAGTTTCATAGACCAGAATACACAACCACACCTGGAAACTCAGCCGGCTGTGTTTGAGCCCTTTTAAGTTGAGCCTAGGAACCAGGTCTTTCCCAGCTTAGTGCTCTAATGACCACACACTGGACAAAGGCTAGATTCAGGACTGCAGGAGCCTGTATCCTGAGTAAGCAGAGATGTTACTATTTAACTCTGAGTCAAAAGTTTGTCCTTCAGTGTGTGGCAGTAGGTTAGATAGCTAGATAGCTGYGGAATTACCATGGATTTCTGAGGATTCTTCTGATATGTAGAGCTCATTTGATTCATTATAAATTACTATTTTGGGGCACTTTCTTCCCAATTTGACTGTTTGGGAACTTGCTCTCTTTCCTTCATTTGTCCTACTAGCATAAGACATTGTGCCCCACGACTTGTAAATGCCAGCAGATTCATTCTGTAATTTCGTGTAAGTTCTGAAATCACCATTCTGCTAAATCAGAATCTATTGCTTTAGACAAAAAAATAAACAAATAGCATCATACTTCTTAAAATTCTGGTCAGGACTGATTTTATTTTTTAAAAAGCAAGAATTGTCAAGTTAACTGTATTTGGTGTAACCTCTTTTGCCCAAAGCATGCTGATTGATAGTTCCCTGATTGTGATTTTTACAATTTAAACACCTCATTCACTCAGAATAGGTTTATAGGCGTAAGTTAAATTACATTTTTTCCTGTGGCAGAGATCCAGCATATTTTACAACTGATTCACAATAAAAGCTCAGAACACATCTAATCCACATGCCACATTTCACACAGTGTTTACCTCATTAGTGCCAGTGGAGAAAGCCCAAGAGCCAAGGAATTTTCAATATACTRTATTTCAATAACTTTACACAAACAGATTTTTGACTAGTATAACATGGAGAATTAATGCATATTGATAGCCAAAATATATCATTAATGCTTTCCTAACTGTTCCGTCCTTATTATCCTAATGAGCTAACTTCTAGGTTACTGAATCTCCTTGCCATCACACAAGAAATTGTAGCATCACAGATTTATATGACTCTGTAGAATGACAAGCTGATTCTGCTGATATGAAGGGGGAAGTAAGATTAATCATGTACCAAAATATGTTGACAGAATCATTCCCACTTCGTATGAAGGTTATTTGAAAAATAGAACTTGTATACCTTGGCTGAGTCAACCCCCTTGTTTTCAGTTTGTATCTGTAAAAGTCAAGCCCAGTTCTGCTAAACACATGTTCTGCTTCTACTGACTTCAATGTTCAGCATTTTTTCAGGATTAAAAAACAAGGTAACAGAATTAAGTATTAAATCCAACACAAAGTTGCTTGCTTTGATTTTCCCTTCTCTTTTTTTTGCTTTACCTTTTTCTAGTCTGAACTTTCAGCAAGGATTAAAATCTGCTTGAATCTATTATTCATGTCGTCTCTGTGTGTGTGTGTGTGTGTGTGTGTGTGTGTGTGTGTATGTGTGTGTACACACGTGCCCTTCCTAAATATGCAGAGATAATAGTGTAGATAAGTCCTTGCTGAATAATACACTGAAATTGTACTAGCTGAGGAGACCAAGCAAGAATATAAGCCACTTCTGATTTAGACAAATATTTAAGCAGACATTAAGGTAAAGTAAAAATTAATTTTCATTGTAAAGGACTGTAATCTCCAAAATCATATCTATCGACATATTCTCAAACAAATTTCTCTTTTCAGCTTTTTCAACCATGTCAGTCGACTGAAATATTCATGTGTCTCCAGCTAATTGACAATAACACCCACAGAAACTGGACAAAATTATTAAAAACACAAAGAAATATGGATACTTTTTTTCTGCTTGACATAATTTAATAGTGTAGATATACTGAGTATCTGTCTTACAGGATAATACTTTTAGGATGTTAACTTTTACAGATGATCAAGTTTCCTTAGGTCTGTGCTCTTCTTTCTGATGAATTTGAAAACATAAAGATTGACCACATCAATGCAAAAAATGTATAGGTATAGTTTCAATTTAAACTGCAAATTATTGCTAAATATGTATCTTTCAATTTTTTAGATAACTTCCTTATAATACATGGAGTCACTTCATGGTGCGCAATAAAAGCACATTTGGGTGGCCTCTGGTTTTGATCCTATGTMAGTAAAAAAAAAAGGAAATGGAAAAAGACATACAATCCCCTCCAGAACATGGATGTCAGCCATGGATAAATTAAAAAGATTGTACACTTTTCTGAGGAAAATGACTGAAAAGAGCAGTGAAGAGCATTTAGGACTGTTCTACATGAAATCATACCTGAATAATCACATCTAGTCAACAAAACTGGCAACACATCCTAGAGCTTATAAAGTTAAATGCTACTTTAAACAGCTTTTATGATAGAGGTGACTCAGAATTCCTGTGTCTGTTTCAATCCTCTTCACTTCTTATTTTCTAGTTTCAGTATTTTCCAAACACCCTTACTTTCTTCATCCTTCCTGTAAGATTTGCAAAGAAATTAGAAACACTGGAATACAACTCCAGTTTGTTAAGGAAGTCTTTGAATTGCCCCTTCAAAGGATACATTTTCAAATTAGGGATGCTGACTGCAGAGAATATTTAGTTTCATCAGATCTATGTTTCTTATCAAAATTCAATGATGGAGGGCAGGGGCAAAAGTTCTCCCATGAGCAAACAAGGTATTTTCAGAAAAGTTCATTCCATCTTCTTTAGAAACACCTATTGTAACCACCGTGAAACTTCAGAGGTCACCGAGTTGAGCCAGCTTATAAAGTCCTGAATTATGTTCACATGAAGCATTGTGCAAAATAAACGCGGAAAGGCTTCTGCTCAATTCCTGTCTCAATACGATATAGAACAGGCATACAATTTTAGCTCATGTACTAAGTTTCTACTAACACTAATTCAAGCCTAAATGAATTAAAACAGCTCTTTGTGGTGTTCTCTGAAATATTCAAAGTCACTATTTGGCTACAGAATGGCATGATTATTTAAGTAGTATTGAAATGAAATAAGTAGCAGTTTATTACATTAGGACCAATTTAACAACTTAAATAATAATTCTGTTATAGACTTCTGAAAAGATTTTTTTCAAAGCAGGAATTTTCATAACAATTTACAAAATATTGAAATAACTATGACTCCTTAGAGAAGTCAGAYATCACTTTTATTTCAATTTTTATTGAAATTCATAGAATTAAATTATTTCTAATGTCACTAAAATATCAATTACTTCTAAGGACATATAAAGTATTATAATCTTTTTTCAGAGTTTCTCATAAGAACAGCAGTCAAAGAACTGTTGTCAAAGAACAGTCATTCAGAGAATTAAAAGAAAGAAAACGGTTTAGGTTTAAAAAAGAAGTCTTTACAATGAAACAGATTGTTTGTGTGTGCTGCTCAGGAACAGCTAAACTGTATTTTCAAAATATATCCTGTCTGCAAAGCTCAAAGATAGTAGGTCAAGTGGGTCTGAGGACTTCATACAATTAATTGCACAGAATTGAGGAACTTTTAGGAGAGAGTTAAAAATGTCATCTGTATTCTTGTGAAGTGGTCTTTGCTGTATTGACTGTATCGTTTAATTAAATTAAATTGCTGCTAAAAATCTGACTATAATTTTTCTAACAACGGTAGAAACTTTCTAGGATAAATCAACCCTGAGAAGCTTTATTCTTTTCTCTTTTTGTTCAGACCTTTCTCTCCCTCTAGCTTATATTATTAATAGAGTACATTCTATATAGTATACTTGAAATGTAGGGTACTTCAGCAGTATGTAATATGCCAAAGAAAGTAATGTTTAGAATTTTCCCAATATCCTACTACCAGCATAGATGTTGAAAGAAACTTAGAAAACTTGAAAAAATTGTTCCATTTTTTTCTCTTAATACTCTATCTTATAAAATCTTTCTTCTTTCTAGAAGTAAAAATCATGCCATATTTTCTATTTGTAGAATCCATTTTAAGCCCATAAGTTTAACTTAATGCCTTCCTTCTTCCTGATACATTTCTCTGGATACTGAAGCTAATTCAAAAGGAAATTATCCTTGCTTCAGAATCTGTATTGTTTCTAACACAGGTGCTGTAAAAGTAAAACAACATTAAAAATTAAGGAAATAGTTACCATGCCTGTTGCATCTTAGCATTTTTTTTGACAGATGGAAGGGGATTTCTATGGAAGTCCTGCAAGACATTATATTCCAGTTTCCTAAATGCAGTCACAGAAGTAACTCCTGTCAGGGTTATTCCATTGAAGATGGAACTTTTTAACTACCCATCTCTTTAGCATTCCTTGAAKAAAATAATTATGAGTCATGGAAAAAAAGCTGCTGTAAAAACTCTCTGTATTTGGATTTAAATGGTAGCATGTTGCTATATACTTTATATTCTACTTGACATCCCTCAGACCTATGACCATCAGCTCTCAGTCCTGGAGAAGGGAGGAAAAAGTTATCTGGATCTGTGAAATTGTTACGGTCTTCTAGGAGGAGTGCAGCCTGCACAGGATGAAATGTTCTGATCTTTGTGATCATTCCCACTACAGGAACACTCAAGGGTATAGATGAACTGGGAGAAAGCACAACTCATAAAGAAGGCTAGCCTTGCAATATCTGAGAATCTTGGACATGTAAGAGGTTGACACCGATTGACACCTTAGTAAATAAAATGCTAGTAATTCCACTGATAGAAGCAAATGGCATTACTATCACCCTGCAAGACTTTAAACAATGTCTAGGTTCTCACCAGTTACAGTAATTTTCTTTCAAAAATGTTGTTAAATACCTATTAAACGTGGAAATATTTTTTAAGAACTGTAGAAAATAGCTGTTTAAAAACTCAGTGTTGATGGTCACACAAGTCGACTTTGTATATTAGAAGATACTAAAGTATTCAAAGGAAGGGCAGGGTAAAATAAAGCAAAGAAGTGTGAATGTAAATGGTGAAACTCTACCTATAACTTTATAAGAAAAATTGATTGTGATTGGGGTTTTGCAGAACTGAGAATTAGGGAAGAATTTTGTTACGATCAATAAAATTTTAGAATGGCTTGTATATCAACACCTCGTGAAAGTCAAGGATCCTCATGTGGGTTTTGTTGATATAATTTCTCTTTGGAGAGTTATGAGTTAGGTGACAATGTAATCTCACTCTACCAAAGCTCTGCCGCCTGAAATGATGAATGAAATATTCATTTGCTATAATTGTCTTGTTAGGTAAAGTCCAAAGCATTTCAATAAATCACACTATAAACAAATTTTCCTGGAATATTTGTGAGCTTTCCATTTGCACAGGATGCAGAACAGCAGTAAGTTTCCAGTTTGGCAACTGATCAACATGATCTTTGCTATCTTAATGGTGCAGGTTGTAGTTGAAACTTAATTCTATGTGTCATTTTAGTATGTATTATATTACTGTTAAAAAATTTTATTAACGTGCTTAACATATAAAAAGAAGATATAGCTATTAAGTAATGAATTTATAACTTTGTATTAAGCTATACATTAAAACTGGACTGTATTACTACTCTAAACTTATCACTTTGTATACTAAATAAAGTGAAAAAAGCCAACAAACATATAAATTATAGAAAGAACTCCATCATAATTGGCCGGCTGATTTTTTGAAAGCTGTACAGACTTGACAGATTTGTTATCCAGTCCCAACTGCCAACTGTATGGAAAAGTTTTAGCTGTTGGCTTTGCCTCAGGAAAAATAATTTAACGGATAAGTCTGTCTGAAATCTCATACTTTTCACTTATCACAGACTATATATTTTTATTGTCATATAGGCAAGATCAAAACAAAGTTCAGACATTTAATGGTTAAAAGTTATTTTCAAAGTTATTTTCAAGCAGTAAATGAGCAGGAAGTTCTTAAGTCTTTGCTAGAGCTCCTGGAATGATTGCACCATGATTCTTGCTGAAGAGAAATAAACACTGGCATCCAGCTGCATAGACTTGGTATTATTCTTAAGTACAAAACTCCACAGTAAGTTTCTGGAACTATCTACTTTCCAAAAGTAGGTAATACAATAACACACAATTCTACCTCTTCAGACAACCCCCTCTCCAGAAGCCCACGGAATGAGCTTTGAAGTACTAATAAGCTTTGTGAAGTTAAGAAATCTAGATGACAGACCAAAAGAGACCATATCACAATGAAGACCCCCTCCTGAGAAAACACTGCTAGCATTCATTTCTCATTTCAGACAAAGTAAATGGCTTGATGTCACTCCACGATATTCAGAAAAATCTAGCTTTTTTGTCATATTTACTTTAAATAATAAAAATTTTAAAAAACCCCACAATCCAACCTCTCTCAATTGAAATCTCCAGTATGGAGAAAAAAAAAAATTAAAAAAAAAAATCTATGTTTCCTGAACACTCACCACTCATTTGGCAGGGCGAGGAGTGGGAGACAACAACAAACTACACAAAATTCAAGCTTTCTAGAACACATTGTAAAAGTAATTTTTCACTCCCTGTTCTGCCTTTGTTACAGAGCCTCATCTGTCACAGACCAACAATCATAGAGCTCCAAAAGCTTCAGGTGAAGGCAGAGATCTCAGGACATCTATACTCTTTCCTCTCCTAGGCTAAGTCATACAACCCACAGGCTGTCAGGAATGCAAGAATTTTGAAAGTTTGCTAATAGCATCGCTCCATACTGGTGCATCTCACCTAAATTTTGTTGAAATCTCCTTAAAACCTATGAATATCTACTTGGGATCTTTTTAACACGCTTGACATGTGAATGAAAACAATTAACAAAACAATTTTGAAGACAGCAATGGGCTCGAACTGGCTTCAACTCAGGCATTTCTTCCTGGCTGTTGGGGATCTCAGCGTTGTGGCAGTGAACATGTCAGAGAGACCTATAATGGGAATTATATTGGTCTTATGACTGAATCATGCCTTGCAATTGCTATATTTTTTGAAGTGTAACTAATATATATATTTGTATTGTATTGTATTGTGTTTCCAATGTATTTTTTTAAATTAGAAATCTCTTGTAACACCTGTCTTCAGGTAAGTAAATATGATATGAAATATTTCAACTTCCACACACGGAATATCTAAAAGAAGGTTGTTAGACAGTGTTGGACTCCAATACAGCCATATATCTATAGGCTTCTTTCAGTAGAAAATGCACCTACGGGCTCCCTCCAACCATTTGAAAACTATACTGTGATATTCCAAGATATATATGTCATTCTTTGAGTTGCTGTATCAATCACACAAGGGAATACCTACAGTATATCACATTGTACTATGGTCATGTTGTAAAATAACATGACACCACTTGATCTTCCCCCCAGTTAGAGTAGCATGTGTGTTTAGTGCTTTTTCATGGTTTGTTTCCATTAAAGGTTTTTCTTCTAAGAGTATACTAAAGAGGTATGTAGAGCTCTGCACATCATCTTATTTTTGTATTTTGAAACTAAGGGAGCAAACTGAGAGCTGCATCACAAAGGTACAAATAGAGCATCAGAATGATAAATCTTTCAAATCAAGAAATAGTTCTATACTCTTGTTTATTGGAAAGGAATATAAAAAAAAACACCCTAAGTGAAAGGGTAGACACACATGCACATACTGTTAGACAAAGATCATCCTGTTAATTTACTTATAATAATTTATTATCATATTTTCCCTCTTTCTACTTTAATTATAGCAGAGAATCAGCAATAATATAATATTTATGCTTGGAATATTTATGTACAGCAGAGGGTGCCAGACAGTATACAAAAACATTTCCTCTGCTAGTATTTTCGACAAGTAATGATTTAAAGTGATGGAAAATGGAGGTTAATATAAAAATTTTTTTTTGGTTGCTCCTATGTTTCCTAAGGAAAAAAAAAAGAGAAAATCAAGTCCTCTTTTATATGTTTTAAATTACTACATTCAACGTTAGAGCATGGTGCTAACAAGCACCAAGGTTGTGGATTCGATCCCCACATGGGCCATTCACTTAAGAGTAGGACTCAATGATCCTTCTAGGTCCCTTCCAACTCAGAATATTCTGTGATTCTGTGATCTGTTTTTCCAGATGTGTTAAATAAAGCATTACTTCTTTCTCTATTCTATCCTGTAAACTAAGTACAGGCGTTAGGAGGAACATTTAATCTTACAATAATATTTTTTCTGTGGAGAAAATACTGGATTCAAGGAGATTTGCACTGTAGTCCCAAGTGACACCCTTATTATCTTGTCATTCTTCCTGAGGATTTTTATCTCACTGTGAGGTCAMCAGACTTTTTCAAGTTATTTTCTTAGAGATAATAGTATATTAAATCCTAGGAAATACCAACGAAATCTGCTACATGCAAGTCAAATATTATTACTACCCTTATATCTTTACTGAGAGTATGATACCTATATGACTTGTGAATTTCTCCATTAAAAGCAAGACTACTCCACTAATAAAAGATGGCTTTAATACAGAGTTCAAATAGTGCATGCTGAAAAAACACCATTAGTTAATGTGTTTGTGTCTCAAAATGGATTGATAAATCAGTTGGACTATCACAAACTTTAGCCTTGGTTTTAGTACTCAATGTGTATTTAATACATTGGATAACAGCAAAGTTAAGGCCTGCACTTAATTCACACATCATGCTAAGCAGATTGGAGAGCAATGTTCTATTCAAATATTTCTTAATAAGTTTAAGAAGTTGCCATAAAGAAGAAAATTATATTCAATTAAAAAAATGCATCCTAAATGGATTCCAAATCTTATATGCATGAAGATTAATATGAGTTAACTTTCCACGTGAGCCTTTGGCAAAAGTATGGTGCAAACCTTCAGCCAGGTGATGTAAGGAGAATCCAGAAGGGAAAAAGGAAAAAAAAGACAATACATCTGATCAGTGAAGCATCACCAATACACTCTTGAAAAGCAATTACTCTCTTTGAAGCACTGTAAACAATTATTGATCTAGGAAACTGTGTATGTAGTATAACATATCTTCATTCAAAACTATCCATAATAAAATTTTTAGATTTTACTTTAAAGAATTGGTGTCTAAACCCCAAAGAATTTTCATAAATGGGTAAAAGAAATTATCTCCCTGTTCCAATATTCATGCCTTGCCAAGCATACATCTGATGGAACATTTGAAATGCAAATCAAGCTTTTTGTTTCCACACATTTTGGAAAAAGGAATAAACTCTTGGACTTCTTTTACTCTGCTCAATATTTACCATTATTGACTAATATCTTATTGAGACAAATGTCAGTCTAAAACTGACACAGCTCTGAAGTAATCTCAGGAACTATTCACTGTAAAGTTTAATTGAGCATTATTTAACTTAACTGACTGTCGCCCAGATTCCCAGATTCAAAAAGTTTATTCTTCTGATAGCTAGTTTTATCTTTAACTCAAATAACACTTTTTTCATTGCATATTGATTCATTGTGTATACTTCCACATAACTGAGTACATTCTTTCATGTGTGAGTGACCTYCAAATAATACATAAATTAAGTCAAATCTAATTCAAATATTTGTAACTTGAATTTATTTTGAACTGGTAATTTTTTTTTCTTATTGCCTCAAAAGTTTAGAGTTACGTATTATTCATACTGCTAATGCAAATTAATGACAGCTCCCTGCTACTCCACAAAGTGCCATAGATAAGTGTGTGTGCACAGACATGTACTTTAAGTGGTTAAAATAATCATAAACTGGGCCAGTTCTGTGTTATTTATTATATTGGAAATGGTGATATTCCAAGAGTGAATTGGAAATTGGTGAGAATTAATATTTTCACTCTCATTTTTTGAATTTACCTATGTCTGCTATGGTGGTAAAAGTACATTAAAAAACCCGGAGGCATGCTGAAAGTGTGCATATTTTGCTGCATAATTGGCAGGCACAATATCACGTTACCTAGTACTGCAGGAATTTTGCACTCGCAAATTAGCTAGATGCTATTTGTCACTGCAGATAGTGCTGTGCTACGAGTTACCTAAAGATCAGGGCAAAAGCCAGGGCAAAAGCACACTGCCTCTAACATGTTCTTTTGATTGCCATGCAGTCAGGCAGTCATTACCTGTCTGAAGCCTGTTATCCAAAGTTCATTCACACACACGCAGCCATTCTCCCAAATGTTAGGAAAACGTGCTGTCACAACCAGCTCCAGCTCTTCTATTGATTCACATTCTTTCTCCAAGCATTCACCTTTGAGAATTGTTTTTTTTCTTTTTTTCCTACTTTTTAGACAAGGAACAGGCTTAAAGGTAAAGAGGTAGTTCTCACAGCACGTACTGAAATGTGTACATGCTTGTAGCAAAGTGTGAAACAAAAGGATTTTCAAGCCAGACAGCTCTGCAGAAAGTTGTTTCTTCTTCAAGTGATGAAAACTCCTGGCCGTAATTATAATACTAACAAGAACTGCATTTATGCACCAATGAGTCTCAAACGAACTGAATGAGGCAAGGAAATAAAACCCAAAAAATCTATACTGCTTTTTGTTTCTCATGATTTTAAAAATAATTGGTAGGCACTACAGTTATTATTCTAGCCTTGCCTGATTTGCTAGAGTTATCCGAGACCAGAAAGGGAGCTTTATAAACAGGTCTGTTCCTTCAATGAAAACTTCAAGAAAAGAAAATGACAAGAAACTCAAAGTTTTATCCAAAAAATCCAAGCAGTTAAGTCGAGTTTTAAAATGCCAGCATGTTGACTATGCCATCTGCACACCAGTGCAAGTGAAGCTTGAAAACAGAAGTAAGCATTCAAGCAGACAAGCACAACGTCCTGGTTCACTGGCAAGTACGCAAAGAGGGTACCTACTTAGGAGTAGTAAGTAACTTAAGTACAACTAACACTTCTAACACTTAAGTACAATTCCTTTCTGACATGTAAGGATACACTAAAACTCTTGATAAATCCCTTTAGGGAGGACTTAGAGAAGGCTTTATTTTCTGAATGGAGAGAAAGGCATTAAATTAAATAAATGTATTAGAAATTTATGTGATGAAATAATACAAAAAATTCAGGGTGTGAAGTTCTATAGTTTATTCTTACTGATTAGAATGAAGCTAACATAGACTTTTGCAATGCTTTTGACAAAAACATATTCTTCAATCTTTGCTAGATTCTACCTGTAGAAAGTAGAAAGACCTGAAAAACGATGAAGATGTTTATTGAAATGATGAGAGCTGCTGTGTGAAAATAATTTCCTACGGTGAAAGAACTCGTACCAACTAAACTCATAATTACCCTTCACACAATAGTGTGAATTGAATAGTATGTTCTGGCAGTAATGATAAATTCGTTGCTACTTTAGTGAGCATTTTATTTGAGAGAGTTTGTCTTCCCAAGTCACCATGCAGAAGTGCTGCTCAGCCTTTTASTTCCTTCCATACTGATACTACTTAGCAAATAACTGGACTAACATGTGCATCCAGGCATAATGACTGAAGTCATTTCAGGAAATCAAGAAAGTCAAGAGATGAAAATGTCGTTTTTTGAAAAATATATTACTTGTTATTGTTGTTATTTAGATAGGCACTGCAGGAGGGGCGAGTTCAAACTAAAACTTCAGACACAATTTCAGAAATGTACCAGAATTTCTTCCGGTTACTGTAGCAGTTGAGCCAAAGTTTGAGCCATCTTTCTACAAAAAAAAAAAAAAAAAATTAACAGTGATTTTTGGCCTTGAATGCTTTATTGCCAAATTTTCTTCCTTCCTTCGAACAGCCTCTTTACAACCATAAGCTGTGAACAAGCTGGTTGAAAGGAACTGAAATGCCTGTCTACTGATACACTGACCTAAGAACAGCAGTTTTTGAGGAAGGGAGATTTGGCAGCTATGGCAGCTTAGGCTTTGAAAGGTCCTGTATAAAAACTATAACTGGAGGCTTAAGCATTACCCATCAAAAAGAGCACATTTAAAGGTAATTCTCCTTGCATTACAAAAAGTTTATCAAGAAACTGTATTATACATCTTTTCTGTACATTAGCAGAAACCTAAAATTCCATGTATAGGACAGGGAGAAAAAATGCTCCTTTTCTACAATGTTTTGTCAACTTCAAGCTTTGAACTGAACAGTCCCAATATCTTTTGTCATTTGCTGAAGCTATGAAAGAGGTAAAGCTAATTATTTAGAATACAAGTTAACATTGCTCCTAAGGTTTTGGAGTGATTTCTTCTGTTTTGGATACAAATCAGATAAAGACTGCCTCCCTCCACCCAACTGCTTCTTTTAGAAGCACAAATAATAACTACTTTCTGTGGAAAAGACCTCTGACAATTAATTTTTTCATTTGATTTTATTTCAGTTCAGAACAATGTGATTTCTGGACTCAAATCAACATAAGATGTTCAAATTTAGATAATAGAAGAAAAGGAAATGTTGATGGCTTTTCTTTTAAACCTTGTGATATGCTACATGGTACTAGGTTTGGTCTGTGTCAGTATACCCAAGCAGTCTAGAAAAATTATTTAGCACGACTGCTAAAGAAAGATACTAAATTGATTCTAAAACTATGGTTAAAATATGAACAATTTGAGACAGTTAGTTACAACTTCCACTGAACAATTTCGACCAGGCAGAATAATAAATAGTATTTCTAAACTCAGATATGCCTGCATACCATCATAATGTATATACCATGCAAGATTTTCTTATTTTTGAAATATAAAAGATATGTTTGACTGTATTTGTGAGCCTATGAAAAGTTTTCATGATGAAATAGTAATCTTAGTAGACAGCAGTAAATTAAATAAAGTACTGGGGTTTTTTTCAAATTTTCCTTCTACAGCAGCAAAAAGTCGGATTAATACAAAGAGTATGCTAGTAATTAGTTATTTAGAAATGCCTGCAAGAAAACAGAAACCTTTTGCTTTTGGGAGTCAAATCTTTGAGTAACACATTAGAATATAGCATGGAAATACTCTAATCAATTGTAGAGTCAAAAATGAAGGTATCTTCAATGAAAAAGAGGCAGAAGTACAAATATTGTGTAATAAATACCATTATCAATTTAGAGAAAATATGCAAACTTTTTTTCAGCTACCTTATGGAATTTATATTGTTTCCTATTTTAAATAACACTGAATGACATATTTCCTACTTACAGCATAAATGTCACTTGTTGTTCATAAAGCAGAAGTAATAGTGTGTGAATCAAACAATACTAGTGTCTGCTGTGTTGCTTTATTTCTCAGTCAATAACAGGACATCAACTAATGTGTCCTCAATAGATTCAAAACTTCTAAACAATGTTGAAAATTAAATTAGTTATCACTGACTACACACAACACATTTGTTTTATCTAGTTTTAATGAATGACTAAGCTATTTAGTATAATCATATGGCTCATTTAAATTATGCWGGTACTACATATTCTAGAAAGTATCTCGAAAAGCATTTCTTCAGATTAAATAGTCACATTAGATAAATACATATGCCAGATACAGTAATAAGCCTCCAAAACACGAATTTTTAAGTCCTTGAGTAGCAATGTACTAATCTCTGGTGTAAGATCTAAATTTAGAGTCTCCAGATAATGATAGAAAATCTATTGGACTGGAATGATTGTCAAGAAATTCACATTGTTCAGGTTCTGAGAAATATGAAAGTCAAAAATCTTTAACTTACATTTTAGAATTCTTTCTTTTTCTAATATTGGATAGCATTTACAAATAGGAAAAAAATGCTGCTAATGTTTTCATTTCAAGAGCACACAGTTGTAAAACTATCAGAATCCCTCACAGTGAGATAATTGTGAGAAGCAAAAATCCAGCTGACTTAAACAAAACTATTCTGTGTTAACAAACACTGAAATTGTACTGCATCTCCTGGGTGGAAGGTCATTACATTTCAGTGTTATCTTCCATTTTTTAATCTCCTTTACTCAGGGATATGTGATGAATCAACTGTTCAGATTTAGGCTCCATTATTCAAGTATAAAGCATAACAGGATGTGATGACCCTGATGTCYATTCATATTTGTTGCCCAAGACAGTGGCAGATCTTTTTTCCATTTGGGTCTATTTTTACACATTTGCTTTTATCAATTTCATAGCTGGTCTGACTGAGGAACAAGAAGGTCAAATATTTTGTCAAAGCTTGCTGTCTATGGCTCAGTTAGGATTATAATTTGCGCTGGGTAACTGGTTCCTCTGTGGTTTGCACTAAATGTTAGCTAATGGGCACACAGATATTTTGAGATGCCTGGATATACTTATGGATTGTAACAAGAGACTTTGGTCTAATTACTTGATACTATTTTACATTAAGTTATCTTGTGTCTTGTCTAACTCCATTTCTACTGAGCTGTAATTTGTATGTACATGTATTGTTCGCCACGACTAAGATTTTTGTCAGAACTTCAATGTCTTCCAGACAAAATAAAAATTAAATAATTATCCTAGAAAAACACATAATTTAATAAAATATATTAAAATCCTACATAAACTATCCTTAGGGGAATAATCAGAACAACTTATTTTATCAGAATGCTAATGATCATTTGATGCTTGAGAAGATTCTCAAACATTCAAAGTACAAACATTCCTACTGTTGGCCAATCAATATTTGTAGTTTAAAAACATATGATTGTTACAAATCTGTCAATCAAAAATATTCATTTATGTAGGTACTACATAAGAGAGAAAAATAGAATGATACAATGTAAGTAATAGGAAGTGTTGTTATGGTTGTATCTCTCTATGTATGAAAAAATAGATTTGCCTGGACCATTGTGTCCTGTTGTGTATTTCATACAATGAACGTTTTTAAAACTATTTAATTCCTATTCATTTCTATATTATGAAAATTCTAAAGCTGGAACTCATAACATGTATGTGAAAACTACTGCAAAGACCCTTCATTCCTCAAGAGGGCTTGTATTCTGTAATTCAGCTGAGTCTGCAATTCAATTATGTACTGTGTGCAAAGCTGTTTGTTCTGTACTAACACAAATTTGGGGAAAAAATGCTTCAGGCAATTCTTTCGTTAGTAGCAGAAATGCCCATTATCTCCTTTAAGTGATTTACCAAGTCACAGGATGGATTTAACTATTCTGGAATGGCCTTATTGCTATAGGACAAACTTTTTACAACACGCTGAGCTCTATTTGCCACTCAGGCTAGGATTCAGTCTTTGTAAATGCTGTTAATTTTTGAAATTGTACCAAGTCACTCCTGAACTGCCTTTTGGCCTGTCCTGCTGAGACTAAGTTTCTCTCTCCTTCTCTTTTACAAATGTATCACACATTGACGGTCCTTATTTACATAGCCACAAATAATTTTCCTCAGACTTCACTCAGCCTGTAGTGTCAAACTGCTTCTCGTGCATTCAAGCCTGGTCAGTAGATATTCCTCTATACTGCAATAATATGTGTAGTGAACAGCAGAAATTGCTTCCTTCTTCTCAGTATATCTTTTACTTGACTCCAAAGCATCCAGGAAACCTGTTCAGTCTTTGTTCGGAGTAGTTCAGAGATCTATTTCTGAGTTTTTAAGATTCAAACTTTGATAAAATAAAATTGTACTAATGACTGAATAATTGCAAACATAAAATCTACTGAAAGCAGTTTCCTACAATTGCAAATAACAGAAAAAAATGTGTACAGGCTCTATAAAACAGTATATACCTTGAATCGACATAGCATGATGTGTCTTTCATGCACAGACACAGTAAGTGGACCATTAAAAGTAGAATAATTGGGTGCTTATTCATGCTTTTATTGATTCACTTCATTACTCATACTATGTATATGAAGGCTAGGTTCTAGCCCCTTGGTTCTATTATGTCTAAGTAGATAACAAACCTATACACATAAGTTAAAGACATGAAAAATCTGTCAACATCAGAAAAATATATATTTTTTCCCCAACGTTTTTCAGTATTGTACTTGGAAAAATGGAATCTTTCCTACACATCTGTGATAAATTCAGATGCTTGTTTAAATCACATGGGGGACGTTTGGTTGGTTTGGTTTTTTGTTTACTTTATCACTTACAGTTTATAATTCTTTCTTTTCTTGGGAACTGTCTTAGTCTGAAATAGGAGTTAAAATTCATATAGTTCTTTTTATTACTAACAGAATTTGATAAAATAGTATGTAAGAGAAAAAAAAGGAATATAGTTAAGTCAGAGAATGGCATGGAAACAAACACGTCAGAAGCTAGCTTTATTTGTGCTCATCTTCCAAGTTATTTTCCCTGTTGGAATTCCACACAGAGAAGGGGGATCCGTTGTCTCGTAAATGACTGATGAAATGCCAGTAAGACCAATGATATGCTGCACTATTATTGCAGTTTTTATCAATTTGCTAGCTTGAAGTATTTTTGAGAGTAAAATTAGCAAGCATTCTGTATCTGACACACAAACCAAGTGTCTGTTAAAGCTGCAGAAAAAAAAGAAAGTACTTCTGGAAACAATTTTGGAATCTCACGAAAAGTGTTTAATATAATAGTTCAAATGGCTGTTGCAAATAGTTGAATTGTCTACAATTCTGTATATGAACATATTATTATCTATCAGAAATCCACACTGCAATAATTTTGATTGAATGTAGTCACATTAAAAAATGTGGATCTAAATAGAGAGATTGTATAAGTCATCTCAATTCATGCTCTGCATGATTTGAGTTTTGAAAGGATAAAAATTGGATATTTACATAAGAATGAATGTCTCCCCACTCATCCCAGGAACAGCAATATCTTTACTGATGTTCAGTTATCTTCATCCTTAATTTCTGATGCTTCACTGAATTCCTGAATTTTGTAGGAAAAAAAGCAAGGCAGTCAGCAACTTAAACCCCAAAACAGTTGAAGGAAGTATCCTTGACTTTCTGTTCTTTCCATTCAGTTTATCTTTTTATGATCACTTTCTGAAAGCACTCAGTTGTCCAGAGTTCACTTAGTATACTTTTGGCCTGATTGCCTGAGTATTTGCTGAAAGTAAATTTTAAACTGAACATCTGATTATCAAATACGTAGTTTGCCTTCATGCTGGGTTGGTTAGCTACCATGAGTCATATGATATCTGGATTTTGATTGCCTGGCATACATTGCTAACACCTATTATAATCAAACACAGTTGGAAATTCAAACTGAAATGCTTAAGTTACTCAAATACACGTGCTACTGCACCAAAGTTAGAGCACAAACTGATTGTAATATTCATAATTCACAATTAAAATGACACACCAAAAATTATTTGCTAAAGGAATTACTGAATCACTCTGAATAATGAATAAATTCAAGAAATGAATCATTCTCAAAGAGAGGTGAAATTCATCAAATTATTTGTTCTGAATTACTTTTGATTTTCAATATTAAAAAGTCATGATAATGATATAGTTAAATCAAACAAAGGGTAAAAAATTGGCTATATGCTATGAAGACAATACGCTGAATACTCTAAAGTGCAAGAGCAGAAGGCAGATTGACAGCAGAACTACAGAAAATCATAAACATTCCTTGCCCTTAGCTACAATGTAGAAGTTTTAGTAATTATCCCCTGTAGCTACTTTTTAGTGGGGGATGGATGGCATTTTCTAGTCTGGTATACTTCCCAAAAATTTTTATCTGATATGTAATTGGTTAGAAATATATGCATTATGCACTTTTACTTGAGACCCTGTAATAGGTGTGTAAAGACTYCTTTCCCAGAATTGTCTCTTACAAAGTACAGACTAAAAGCATGGTAAATACTGTTATTAACTACTTGTTATCTCACATAATACACTATGTAGCAGCCCTCCAGTAGCTAAAGGGAGAGGACGAGAGCTGGAGAGGGACTATTTACAAGGACATGTGGTGACAGGACAAGGGGGAATGCCTTTAAGATGAAAGACAGCAGATTTAGATTAGATATTAAGAAGAAATTCATTACTATGAGGGTAGTGAGACATTGAAACAGGTTGTCCAGAGAAGTTGTGGATGCCCCATCCCTGGAGGTGTTCAATGCCAGGYTGGATGGGGCTTTGAGCAATGTGGTCTAGCAGAAGGTGTCCCTGTCCTTGGCAGGAGTATTGTAACTAGATGATCCTCAAAGTCCCTTCCAACACAAACCATCCAAATATGTTTGAAAAGTACCTAGTGGAGGATAAGAAATCAGTTATGCATTGCATCATTCTTAATAAACTTTACTCTCAAACAGGTTACCCTAAATCAGATTCATTCACTCCACTGCCTCATGCTTGACCAAAAATCACTACTGAACTAAAAAACTGTAAATCTGCCATTGTTATCTTCAACAGAACTAGCTACACTTTTATGATGGAACATCTGAACAACTGGTAACTTGATCAGAGTCCATAGACACCTGTGGCTCTGTCAAGTTTATGGATAGAGCCAGAAGGAAAAAAAAAGAAAATCAGAGTGTGAATCAACTAATTTTTAGCTGACAATGTGATGGTTAATCAAAAACATAATGCTTTAAAGCAACCCATGCCCATTCAACCGAGCCTACACAGATGACAGCTTCATCATCAATAAAAATGATGTACAGCATCCTGTGGAGTTATTCAATCAACAATTCCAGGAGATCGTCTTTGCTTTAGAGTATGAAAGATATGGGAATCCTTTCCTAGGATATCAGATTTTATGGAGCAGCACCAGCATGTTTGCAAGTAGTTGGTATGAAAGTGGTATTCCTTCAAACACATCAGGGAGCATTTTCAGCACAACACACTGAGATTTAGCTGTCCGATTCTCATCAATGTTCGTAGCAGTGGCATGGCTGCATCCCAGTGGACTTCACTAAATTGTTGCCCCTTCCAGTTCACATCCGCACACCACGTGCCTGTGTGGTGCATTCTGACTATTGGACTAGCTTGTCACAGATGATACAACGCCAGGAGCTTGCACTGCACTAAGTGACTGAATTGTGGTAGAGATCTCATGGAATTAAACTTCTAAAAAGTCGTTGAGAAACATAAACCAAGGATAATGCAACATAAGAGAGACATCCCCAAAAAATGTGAAGAGTTGTACTTCAAAAGAGTCATTATTTGAGGCAGTGATTATAAATGGTACTTTGACCACTGTGTACAGCAATGGGCTCGGGCTAGGATGACCAGCCCTAACGCGATGCCTCTTTGGATAAATCGTTTCACTTTCTCTGTTCTGTGAAACATGAAGTTGCAGTGAAACATGAATAGTTAAACTCACCTCTTTGTCGTAATGCTCATCAGAAAAATCTAAAAAATAAGTGTCATTTATCCCTAGCTCAACTGAATGTTCGTGTTCACTGATGTGATAGCCTAAGATCAAAAAAATCAGATATATTTAATGTTAAATATACAGAATCATTGCTCAGATATATACAGAGATCAAACTGCTCTCAAATCCAATTTATATACAGTGGACCCAGAGCTAGGTTTAAAAAGATAGTCCTATTCAGCCTACAAAATACATGCTTTTAGCACAATATCAAAAATTTTAATTTTTAACACAGCACTAAATGAATGTCTTTAGTCATAGTTGCAAATATTCTTAATCAAACTSTTTAAGGTGAAGCACTAAAAAATCTTGACTTGGGGGGAAAAATCTAGAAAAAACTAAAAAAAATATTTTAGAAGAAGCAGTAYGTACTGTTCAAGGTCTTGAACACACAAATTATATATTGGAATTTTAATAAAGTTCACACAGTTATATCAAGAATAAGTACAAATGAACTTTAGAGGAATGTAGTGATGCAACTTGAGACTGTTTTGCAAAGTTACGGCTTCCGTTACAGCTACCCATTGTTTTGATTAAGAAACTATTGTCAGTTCTGTTGGGATCTCAGACTTTAAGCTCCAGAGTAGTCCAACTTGTGTTGTCTGCAATAAGTCTGAGCACCATGCACATCCTGATTCTTGAATATTTATTATGGACTTTTCAGCTTCCTTTATTTATGTCAGTGAAACTGTATATTTAGACAGGAATTCTGAATTACATTTAGGGTCTCACATCATATCTTTTGTAAAAAATACTAATCATCAAAACATAGGTCTAACAAACAAGCCATTCATCRTTAATCAAATCAGTAATTCTGGAAAATACTTTGTTGCCCCTTCTCCCATTTTCTTAGAGTACGTGGGAAGTTTTGTATGGTTTAGCTTATATTGATTTTGAATTAGTTATAACAGATGGTAAAAACGATGATGAAAAAGATACATATTTAAATACTGTGGCAAGCTTATCAAATCCTGTAGGAAATAGTAGAACTTGAAAAGCAACACAATGAACAAACAGTGGGAGCCAGTTATACTTCTGATTAGCGAAGTGAACAGAAAAGGAGTTTCTATGCGTTGCTATAAATCTGCTATAGAAAAACTTCATTGATTGAATAGCACTTTGACCTATCAGCTTTCATTATTCCTCCTTAGTTAAAGAACTTCAACTTCTAACCTAATTTGCACAGATTTGTACCTGCTTCTGCATGGATATCCATAGCTATTGCTTACATGGGAAATTTACAATAATGAGGCAACTATACCCAAATTATTCAYAGCAAGCCATATGATTGTAATATTGTATCTGACGTGGTGTTACTAATTCTTAGAGGAACAGAGCTAGAGTTGTGTAGAKTTAGGATATAAAAGGTCATCAAAGTATACAGCATTATGAAGTGAGCTTGAAAAAAAAGTAAACTTTGAGCATTGGATACGTTTGCGGAATCCACAGCCCTAAATTTAGTTCTTAGGGTCTGGATGCAATTTAGGAGTCAAGTTACCTGGTCAGACAGGACTTACCAACATCTTTCTTTTGGGTATGGAACTGTCTTGCCTAGTTACTAGGGGCACACTTGAAAGAGATATGTTGGCCTCAAGTACATAACGTGCATCGTATGATATTTTCCCTCTACTGATTTGCTGTCCAGAATTCACTAATAAACCTAAGCCACTATGAACTATTTTAGGAACAGAAGAATTTATTCCTATTCAACTGCAGAGAAAGCTTCTCTCTCATATATCCCTGACTTCCCCACACATGCCACTTCTTCATTAGTTCAATGACAAGAGTTGTGGTCCAACATGTGGTAGATCTCCATTCAATTTCTTCCACTGTATGGGTTCACAGCTTCCCTCGAAAATATCATCCTCCCTTTAGAACACTACCTTTAGGTTGGGTTTGTAGGCAAAGGAGCTCTAGTATTCCCCTTTTCTTGTCTTCCACTTGCATTCTACTTGTATTAATTGTATCTTGTGTTTATTCCCAAAACACTCATCAGCTGAAGCCTCCTATGTTCATGTGAGTAAAATAGCAGCTAATTTTCTGATCAAACTTGGGCATAATTCGAACTAAAACTACTCAGCTCAGCAATGTCATCCCAGGACTGAAATGATTCTTGCTTCTTGCTAAAAGAGAATATTAGTCTTCCCCTAGAACAATAAATTTGGAAAGTAGCACTGAATTACACGTTATATTCAGTTGCCTATGTTCCACTTTCTATTTTAATTTTATTTTTATCTGGTATTTTTTATCAGAGTAAGGTGTCATTAGGATAGTTAGGATATGCTTAACCTTTCCTATTTCTACTTGAAAACTCATTGCAAGGAAATGCAATTTATTTTAATACACTTGATATTTAGTATCAAGTTTGGCGCACCATGCCCATCGTTTAATTGCATGTGGAATGCATATGCTTTATGAAGCAAATGAAACACCTTGAAAAGGTGCTATCTTTATAGTAACCTACTCATCACAGCCACCTTAATACAGTAAAATGTGTTAAAATTAATTTTGCAAATTTTAAAATATATATTCAGACCTCCTACTGTCCCACTAACCCAAAAACCAATGAAGATTATCTGAACTAAAAACCTCAGATACAAAACCATGTGTCACTTAAACATGTACTCACATTGTTAGACCTAAACTGTGAATTCTTGTAAGGACAGATAAAAAGACTATCAAAATACTCCTTCTATTGCATTTGAATGAAAACTCTGAATACCAGTTCTATAAGAGTGTATGTTGGGAAATAGCAAAGTATTTTGGCCCTGAGCCTGTATATATCATGCTCTGACATCTGTATAGCATTTTCCCACCTCAATCTCCACCCAGTTTAAAGATCAGATTACATTTTGAAGCAGCATCTTCATTTAAGGTCAAGAAAAAAATCTCTAACATGTTAATCAAAGTGAATACTTACAGTCATATCTCAATTCTGACATTTAAAAGAAACTTCATGCAAATGAGATATGTGACTGAATTACCAGAGAAGGCTATCAAATACTGAGTACAGAAACAGAATGAAACTCATCGTATTGACTGAAGTCCTTCACTTGCACTCTCTAAAGTGAAAATTAGACTTAGATTTGTAAACTTTGAAGCTTAGGAACCCTTGGGTGTATGCTCCTTAGTGCATACTGATGTCTATATTAAATAAAAATTAAAAGTATACCATTAGACAAAATTTCCTGCTGTTGCATTTTCTGTGCTTGTAGACTCAGAAGTGAAGGGCTGACAAGTTGAACAAATTTCTCTGATAACCCTGAAAACTGCCTTTTAAAACAAAAAAYC
Source organism: Amblyornis subalaris (assembly GCA_018881555.1). NCBI lineage: Eukaryota > Metazoa > Chordata > Aves > Passeriformes > Ptilonorhynchidae > Amblyornis > Amblyornis subalaris. The sequence goes on along the minus strand of JACAXG010000141.1, from coordinate 625,320 downwards.
TGACATTATTTTATGATGGTTCCTTTGTAATATTTGGCTTTACTACTTTCCTCTAATCTGATTTTATTAAAAAGTAATGTATTCTTTAATTCACAGGCCACCTCTTTCAATAAATACTTCATCAGATATGAAAGCTAACTTTCTTATTTCAGAAATGAATATGTACTGAAAATGTAAAGTTATTTGTAGTAGTCTAAAAAGGGTAACATTAGTGAAGAGCTGTAGTGCTGTACATGGATTAAATAACTTTACATTCTTGAGGAATAAACATATTGCAGGTAGCTCAGTGTTCAGCTGCAGTGTGGGCTGCAGATTGAGCTGTGGCTGATGGGAGCCAGTGGCAAGAGGCCATGAACTGGTATCAACCCTTCACATAACAAAGGGCCCGGGGACCCAGCCAGGTGACCAGACACTGAGAGACATAGCAGGAGCCAGGACCCCAGACTTTTGCCCCCTTAGACTGTCAGGGTATAAAAGCTCAGGTTCCCCTTTGTTTGTGGTCTGCCCTCAGAGGCACCCAGACCAAGCTCTTTGCTGTTGAACCATAATTAATTTTAAGGATCAAAATGTTTGAAACACTGCTCTGGGAAACCTGGGGTCAAAGTCATAAGGAAACCTGGTCTGACTGTGAGTTTGGGGTGTGTGGGGTGTTGTAAGACCCCAAAACCTGCTCAATGAATCTCTTAAAAGGGCTTACTTTTTTTATGTGCCCTGAGTTAGACACACAGGAAAATACCCACAAGATATTCTCAGGAGGTCAAAACAACAAAAACCTTTACTGACAACTTCAGAAAAACAGAGAACTTTGGCAAAAGTTTAGATCAGCATTCAATCAACATAAAACATTTCACAAAACATTAACTTAGCCCATTCAATTTAGCAAACTCCAAGCCCATCCAATTTTAAGTTACTCAAAGTTCTGATAAGAGGGAATTAGAAGAAGATGAAGAAAGAGAGCAAAGAAAGAGAGAAAAGAACAAATATAGATACCAGTCCTGGGTTCCACTGGTGACTCAGCTGATATAAAATCCAAGGGAGGTAGGGTCAAGACATGTTCTTGCCTCATGTTCTGGCTTAAGTACCCTTTGGCTTTCCTGGGCCCACTCTCCAGATAGGACCTCTAACAGGAAGGAATAGGATGAGGAACAGGTGATCCTTTCCCACTACTCAGCACTGGTGGGGCTCCATCTGGACCTGGAGCTACTATACAGACTTCAGAGAAAAGCCACTAAAATGATTAAGGGACTGGAGCACGAGAGGGTGAGAGAGCTGTGACTGCTCAGTGTAGAGAGGAGAAGGCTCGGGGGGATCTAATCAGTGTATATCAATACCTGAAGGGAGGGTATAAAGAAGATGAATGCAGGCTCTTTTTAGTGGTGTTTACTGACAGAAAGAGAATCTTGGACACAAGGAAGGTTCCATCTGAATATCAGGCAAGACTCTTTCACTGTGTGGATGACTTGGCCTTGAAACAGGTTTCCCAGAAAGGTTGTAGAAGCTCACTCCTTGGAGATATTCAAAAGCCTTCTAAACATGGCAATAGGCAACCTGCTCTAGGTGGCCTTGCTTGAAAAGAGCGTTAGACTAGATGACCTCCACAGGTCTCTTCAAACCTCATCCATTCTGTGAGTCTGTGTGATTCTGTAATCCTGAATCTGTAATTCCAAACCTATAATTCCAGTTTATACCACAACAAAAAAGTAGAAGCAATTAAGAACTACCTTATAATGAACTACAAATAAAACATATTAGGGTTTGAATCTTGGTCAATGAATTTACCGTCAAAGCCACATGCCCGTTTGGTTCCAGATCAGGAAACAGAGGAATCTAAACCTTCATTTTGCAAGTCCTAGGTGGATTTTTAAAATTCTGGACTCAGGGTCAAAAGGCAACACTGGTGCTGCATTCGCTCTTTGATAAGACTGACTAAATTTCTGCTGTTAACTGTTTGTGAAGTCTTGTATCTTCAGTAAGATTATTAATGCTAATATTCCTGTATCCTTTTTCTGTCATCTAATCTTGCAGAGTGCCGAAGACCTCCTGATGAATTGTCTCTCACAGGTGTCAGTGGTGACTAGCAGCGTGCAACAGCTCATAGATATACTCAGTAGCAGATACACTCAGTAGCAGAAATATTTCCTACATCTGGCATCCAAGCCAATTTCAGATAGAAAAGAAAATAATATAAACCAAATAGATACGCATTCTTGTTCAGGCACCTAATGGAAGACTTTTGTAAACTAAAAATCCTTAATACTCCTCATTGCTCAGGCCAATATACTCAAGGATCTACCTTTCTTTCGAGCACAGAGCCTTCTCTTTGGTGTTGCATATGGGCCAAAGAACTACACTGAAGACTCCCAAACAAAACAGTTAGTTCAACTAAGTTCAAGTTTTTGTCAGTTGTTACCTCTAATTAATTATATAATTTTTTACTTGTTCTGAAGGTCCTATCAACAGGTAATAATGAATGCCACTCTTTTATCTAACTAAATTATGCTAAATATACTTCAATGTCAATTGTTTTTACATATGGCCATATAGTTAAAAACAGTAGTCACTTAGTTACACCTAGGTGTTTAGCAATATTTCATCTTATTTACAAGCAATAGAAAATACAAATTCAAATAACATTTGCGTCAGTTGCTTAAGAGCATTTACTATAAAAATATTTTTCTCTTTCCTTGAGGTATCATAGCTTTTAAATAGAAGCCTTTTACTCCTGCAAGAGTATAATATATTTTTTCTTAACAATGTGGTTGTGATGGTTGGAATTAAAGCTAGCACACGAAGAGAAGCTTTGGATCTGTAGGGCTAACAGAGGGTTCTGACTTAAATGCTAACTCTTTCTTCGATATACACTCACAGATATTCTACAAAATTCAAGATTGTGAATGTATATACACTGAATTTCAGCCTAATCACGTTATCCACATTTATTAATTGTTGTTGAATCAAAGGAATTTAGTTAAGATTTAGAGAAAAATGACTCTGTTGTAAATTACAAAACCTGTTTACCAATAGATTTACACTTAAATCTCAACACAAAATATATTAACATGAGTAGGATGAGAGAAAATTAACAAAGAAGTTTTTGTAAAGACATTGCACTGAACACATAGGAAATAGGAAAGTCATCAAAACCAGAACCCCAGTATCATTAATAATAGATCTTTCTAGTAAAGCAAGTAAAAATAATTTTTGTTATATTGAAAGATCTAAAGCAGTCTATTCCAGAGTCTAAGAGAAAAAAAATGTTATTATAGCCCTAATTTTAAAACAAGAAAGATTTGTAGAAGGCAAAAAATAGAGGCCGTCACTAAAAAAAAAGAAAAGAACATTTCCAGGGGTCACTACTCTTCTTCTTTCTCTGGATGAATCTGATTTGCTCGTCTGTAAATTTGCAATACAAAAATACTTCCTATAAATTTATAAATTCATTAAAAGATGACTAGCAAATTCCAAGTGTGATTATCTATTTTCCCATTCTTTTCAGCCAAAAGTCTTTAGCAACAGATAAAGCCATTACAGAGATGATGGAGGAAGTTAATTTAGAAGACAGAATCACTGGCAGACACAGACTGAGACTTTAAGGCATTATTACACAGATGGCTGAACATTGCACCAGTATAGACATGCTCTCACCAACTTTACAAATTGATAAACATGTTCATCATGCATAGATGATAGAAACAGGGGCCARTACTCCCATTTCACTCAATATCTAGAATTACATAAAATCCTGGCTCTAATTAAGTATCTGAAGTATTCCATCACTAGCACCCTTTACCTTTTAACTGTCAAAAGCCACACATAACCTTAGTCATCATGATTTACAGTTATAAAAGTTTTTTTGGTAGATCACCATGCTGTGAAAAGTCTGTATCTACAAAACTGATCATAATATTTTTTATAATGAAGGCAGAAATATCTAATGTTTTTATCTGGATGCACTAGTTTTGGCTGGGACAGAGTGAGTTTTCTTCACAGTAGCTAGCATGGGACTATGTTTTGGATTTGTGTTGAAAACARTGTTGATAAAGCAGGGATGTTTAACTATTGCTGAACAGTGTGCACAGAGTCACGGCCTTTTCTGCTTATTGCACCATTCCACCAGCGAGGAGGCTAGGGATGCACAAGAAACTGTGACTGGACATAGCTGGGACAGCTGACCCCCACTGATCAATGGGGTGTTCCCGACCACATGACATCAAGCTCAGTAATAAAAACAGAGAGGAAAAAGGAGAAGGGGTGGGGAGGACACAACATGACACGACACACAACATTTAGAAATGTGGCATTTGTCTTCTCAAGTTATCATTTTCCTGGAGACGGTCAAACATCTGCCTGAAAACAGTGAATGAATGCCTTATTTTGCTATGTTTGCACATGTGGTTTTTGCTTTAACTGTTAGACTGTTTCTATCTCACCCCACAAGTTTTTTGCATTTTCACACTTTCAGTTATCTCTCCCATTCCCCTGGCAGAGTGAGTGGCTGTGTAGTGTTTAGTTGCCAGCTGGGGTTAACCCAGAACACCAGAAAAATTCTGAATTTGTGAGTTTTATATGCTTACTTTTTTTTATACAAATGGCAAAAAGAAGACATATTGGCAATAGTCGGAATATTAATAGCTTTCAAAATAGCACGAGGATGGTCAGAGTTGGTACTGTCAAATGGCAAAATCCTCATTTGATGTTACTTTAAAAAAGTATAAGCCTGTAAGAAAACAAGCAGTAATGAGTCAGGTCACAAGTAATTAAATCATACGATCCACGCACACAGCTAGCTGAGGAAATGACATGTTGGGATATTTTATAGTTTCAATTTTGATAGTTAGATAGAGAATCCATATATTTTGATATGTAAACAATTTCCTATAAACAACGGATTAATCAAAAATCATCTTATTCACTAGGTCCATACCAGAAGAAAGGTGAAGTAAATAGCTTGCCAAAAAGATCTATCTGCAGCTGCACAGGTTTTTAGTGTCTAGCTTCTTTTGATGCAGCCCAGGACACAACTGGCTTTCTGGGCTACAAGCACACATTGCCTGCTCACAGCCATTGCCTTCTCATCCACCACCACCCATCCTTCTTGGCAGGGCTGCTGTCGATCCATTTATCCCCAAGCCTGTGTTGTCACAATCCAGGTGCAGCACCTTGCACTTGGCCTTGTTAAACCTCATGAGGTTCCCACGGGCCCACTTCTCCAGGTTGTCCAGGTCCCTCTACATGACATCCTGTCCTTCAGGAGTGTCAACCGCACCACTGCAAACACGAAGAATTATGGTTTCTGCCTAGATTTTTTTCAGTACTAAGTAGCAGCTGTCCTTCATGATTAAAAAAAACAAACAAACAAAAAAAAAGGACAGACTTCATTAGATTTAATTAGTTATGCACCATTGCTACTGTCATGTCATAATACAATTTTTGACAATTTATACTATGACATGTCAGTGGAAGTACACCATCAGCTAGATCAAATGCACTGCACAGAAAAATAAAGACAAAATAGCATTACAAGATTCTTTAAAATTTTAAGACAAAGCATTCTAGAAAGCAAAAAGGGATTATATAAAGACAAATGCTTTCTGCACAAGTTTCCAAAAAAAGTATAGAATTTTAAATCTTGACGATTTTAATGAAAACAGAATTTTTCATTAGGAAAAATCCCTAACTTTCTGACACAAAAAAATCAAACTGCTCCATTGAGAACCACTTTAGGGTTGACTCTGCAATCAACAGAGTACATGTTGTTTTACACACAAGGTAACACGCATTAATTAGCTGATGTAATATTACGACTAACAGATGGGATGCATAAAACAGTGCCAACAACACTTCAGCAGTTCTTATTTAATACATTCACCTTTAGGAAAGTTATGAAGATTCAAGGATAATGTCATTACCTTTTCTTTTTATGTCTTCAAATGCCCTGCTTTGATACTGGTGTTTAACTGTGAGAATGATGTTATTCAGGACATTGCCTTCATTTGCTCAGTCTAGTTGGTATATTATGCCTGCAGTACAAAAATATTGGCTGCTGAGAGCAAAAAAATACATTTTAATATAATAGTCTAATTTAAATTTTTATATTCATAAGAACATTATTTTCATCATCATTTCAAATATAAATGTCAGTATAGACTTCAAATGCAGAAGGAAGCCTAAAGTGTGAATCCTTATTAGATTGTGCTTAGTCTACTGCCCCTTTAAAAAATTTCTGGTATTTTTGAAACAAAAAATGCCATGATTTTACTGGCAGCTATTGCTGCATTACAGATGGTCAAGGACATATGTGGGTAAGACAGAATGAAGTGAATTAACAGAAATGGACTAATACTTTGAGAAAACTACTTTTCTCAAAAGCTTTAGGTAACAAGTAAGCTCCATGGATGATTTCCAAACATGTTTATTGCATTAAAATATTTAGTAGAATAGTTCATGCAAACATTTGAATTTTAGGAAAGTAGAACTCTGAAAAAAGGCTGCAAAAGCCTTGCAAACTATGATCTTACCTATTGACTACTAGGAAAATCAAATATAGAAAATAAAACCTGGAGGTGGAGATCAGACTTCTTCCAAACTGCCACTTGTAGACTAAATACATCTTTTTCCTGGGCTCCATGTTCCAGACCCAGTTGGCAAACTGACAGACTGGGATGAATGGAGTGCTCCTATCCTTGCTTTTTGCAACCTGGAAAAGTATGACAGCATCACCAACCTCTTGCATCCAAACTACAGAATAGGCTTCTTGAATTACCACGATGCTGCATGCAATCTTGCTATCAGCATAAGGAGAACACTATATATGCAAGTCCTTGTACTCTAATCGAAGAATTTTTGTTAGTTTCCTTAATACAAAAGTGTCAATAATACAATATTGACACTTTAAAAGTTAGACAGAGTTAAAATGATACAAACAAAAACTATCTAGTGTCTACCTCTTCCTCTGGTGATCTCTTCTGCCCCTCCACTGCCCCATTGTTTTTTTTAAGGTAAATGACCAGTCCAGGGGATAAAGGTATATAGCTAGTCATCAGCATCCTGGTTCCACAAGATTATGTTATGAAAGATGGAACTATCTCTACCTTTCCCACAAAGAGTGTTTTCTGCATGTAAATACCTTTGTTTTGGGAACCTAATCAGATTTAGGTTTGAGCTCGGCATCTGTAACAGCTGTGGATTTGCAAAACAATTAAAATACCTAGACAACCAGAAGTCTGGTTTCAAACAAGGGTGAGTACATTTTCAGCATATTCAGCAATTGTTCAGTTTTTGCTCTCTCTTAAATATTGTTTTAGACAAAGTTGCTTCTGTTGAATCTACCCACAAATAGGTTCCTGTTCAAGATACAAGTGTTAGATTCTGTAGAAATGTGTTTACCTCATCCTGCAATTGAATCACAAGTTATAATCAATTGTAAAGATTGTCTCAGAATGATTTTTTTATTGATATCAACTTGTACTGTATTCATTTCCCTGGATTACTGCAATTACATCAAAACTATCATTGTTCTACATTCTGCATTTTTACTCTYAAGCTCCTTTAACATGAGAAAACAATTCTGATTTAAAGTTTTATGTGCTATATAAAACGGGGGGTTTTATTAAGACATAACACAACTGCGGGGATATAATACACTAGTTCTGTTAAGCTGGTCCTGTACACTGGCTTTTTTTAAAAAAGGTAAGGAAATGAACATCTGAAATTATCACTACAGTTTATAAATGTTCATGAAATGCTTTATAAATGAGCACTTTGTTTTTCAAATACGGGCAAATCATTTCAACATAAGAATAGTATGAGTGTAAGAATCACTATTCCATTTGGCTCAACAGCCTCTTGAAATACCATTTAGAAACTTTAGTTTAGGTAGAACTACATCATTTATGTTGACTTAAATAACTGCTTTATGTATAGATTTGGTTTTTACCCCTTTAATACTTATGCCATTCATGAGGGGTAAAATAGCAGAGCATTTAAAAGAGTAAAGGAGAAAGAAGAGATAGTATTTGTCCTTCTTAATGGTAAAAATATGTTTCTTTCAAAGTATAGACTGTACAGTACAGCATTAACTTTGATTAATGACTTAGATCATCTTGAGCAAAATTAAAAAGTAAGGCAGATGATTAAGACATTTATTTAAGGCATATTTTATATCTTTTTCTTAATGAAAAGGAACATATAATTGGCTTAGAATGGAAGGCAATACAAATCAATAGATATCATATATTAAGGGAAATTCCTAGTTCAATTTTCTGTTATGACCTGATTCCTTATTTTGAAGTCCTGAAGTCACAGATCATTACAGCTAATCTGAATGTGCAGGACTTTTGCCAGTTCTGGCTGAAATTTACTTCTATTTGTGCAGGTGAAACTTTCAAGAGCTAATTCTGTAAGAGGGGAGAATTTGGCAAGTTTTACTTGATTTCATTGATTTCTGTGGGAAAAATAGGTCTGTACATTATACACTGACTGGAAGAAGCGCACTTCAGATAGACAAAACTATTGGAGTTTGTAATATACAGGGATAAACAACAAAGTTTGTGTCCCCTGGGATATTACCAGACAACATTTCATTATCTAAAAATTTGATTCGCATTCAAACTTATCACTTCTTAGAATTTATTTCAATATCAATTTCTTGGATGGTTTTCTGGATTCTGGTTGCTAACTGCCTTTTTATTTTGTGTATTTGATTCCTTCCAGATGGTATTATATCTAAAAAATAGAAGCATCTTTCAGACACAAAAAACGCAAAAGTCTTTTCATTTTATAAATGTAAGAATTATGTACAAGGAAATTAATTACATATCTAAAGACACATAGAAATATTTACCAGACACATGGAAAACATTTCCCAGGTTTCTTGAGCATCCTGTTACAGAGGTAAAATGGTTACCAGAAACACAAAACAGTATAGGAGAAATCACCAGTTGCCTCAAGACCTAAACTTCAATTCACGGAAAATATGAGCTTTAGGACCATATGTTTAGACCACATCATTCATGAGGCTCAGATCCATAAGGATACAACTCTTTCAAACTGAATTCGAAGTTTATAAGAAGCACCACTCCCCAAATATGTCTAAAGTCTGTAAGAAATTTCCTTTTTTAAATGTGGTAAATGCCCCAATATTTGCCTCAGCAAACACGTCAATTTGCCATGTGAGACCAGCTATAGCACCAAGATCCCAGAATCAGACCTTTCTCCCTCAGAGCAGGAGGGAAGGCCTGATCCAAGGGACATTCAGTGAATGTCGGCCCTACATAAGTACGGCAGCTTCCAGGACACTTTCTCTCTGAAGGGAAAGTCCCAAGGGAGTTCAGTCTTTTCTAAATCTATCCACTTCTTCCCTACAAAATGCCCTCATTCTCTCTTTGCTGCCCAATGAATCTGGATTTTATTTATTTATGATTTTTTTTTTTTGCTAAATGATTTAGTTCCAGAAGGATTGACTGACAATAACTGCCCGACACCACTGGTGGCACCATGAGGGTGAGCGGGGGCCGAGGGGGGTGAGAGGAGCAGGTCTGGCTGCAGCACAGGCACCCCTTGTTCACCCAAACTGAAGGAAATCACAACCCTGTAATCTTGCCCAAGTACCATCACAGCACCAACCCACAGGGCACTGGGCCAGACACAGTGCTTTGCTGCTGCACAGTTCTCCTACTCAAGAAGCCTAATTAAAATCTGATTCATTATGAGTGCTTTGCAATACTTTGTAGACTGCCTTCTGCACTGTGCTCTCTGCGGACTCCTGGCATTTGTACTACTGCACAGCCAAACCCGTAAGAAACAGGAAAGCCTAATTCTGGAATTCCCMAATGTCTTTGCGTGCAATAGCATGGGGTTAGTTTTTCAATCGTGCTGGTTGAGAACTAGTTAGTTCCCTTTCCTAATGGCTGCACAAGCACATGCCTGTTCTTAATAGGAACGATTTAAGAATTCAGTTCTGCAAGGTGAACTAACAGCACCGAAGAGAGAGGCCCGGGACTTGGGACTGTCCAGCCGGAGTAGCAGAAGGGGTGCTGCTCTCCAGGGCGGGCACCCATGAGGCAGCTGGGCTGTCGCCTCAGGCACAGACATGGTCCCACAGCTGCAGGCAGGCAGACAGGGCACCCAGCTGGCAGCAGAGGGGTCAGTGGGCATTGGGAAGGATGGGAATAAGGCATATCTGAGATCAGCGCAGGAAATCAACCTACCCAAGGACAGGACTAGCTGCAGACAGGGCACCCAGCTGGCAGCAGAGGGGTCAGCAAGCATTGGGAAGGATGGGAATAAGGCATATCTGAGATCAGTACAGGAAATCAACCTGCCCAAGGACAGGACTAGGGGCAGACATGCCTGAGACATGGCTGGGTCAGGCACTGGGGGCCCTGGCTGGGCTGAACCAGCATCTTGAGCCATGGAGCAGGCTCTGAGGGAGGCTGACCAATGGCATGAAGAGGAAAAAAGGAAAAGGTCTTTCCCATATGCCTGTCATGGTCCTAATGCAGGATTTGAAGAAGATTCCAGGTCAAAGCATTGTGGAGGCAATTTATTCAGCTGACGGGATTTCTCTACTTTAGGTATATGTCTTTTTGGCATAGATAATGTTGTTAGTCAGACAATCCAGCTCCTTTTCTTTTTTCATATTTACAGTTCACCTGCTGAAATAGGGACTTGCCTTACTTGCAAAGAAAAATCTTAGTTATTTTGAGAGAAATTTTCAGTAAAGGTACATTATTTCCTTCAAAATAGATTCTTAACTAGTACATTACTTATTTAAATGCAGTTGAACAAGGTGTGGTGGTGCATCCCCCATCTCCTTGTGCCTGCTCTGTGATCTCAGGAGCTCCTGATAAGCTTTGACCCAACCAGCTGAGGGGTGAAGTGTCCCTTGCTCATACCATGAGCTCTTGCATGATAAAGGTGGGAACAGTTCTGACTGTAACATGGACATCAGCCACCTGACCAAGGCAGGGAACAAAGGATAAGTAGCTATCCTCATTAGCCTTCGTAGATAATTTTTCTGAATCATTGCCCAAGTGAAATGGTACCATTGTTACTGACTTTTAAGCAATTCCAGTAATTACTGACTTGAGATACAGCCAGGATGAAACTGATGACTAAAGGCGATCATCTTGCAACCCAATAAACAGCAGTCCTAAGTGAAGCCCTTTGAGCTCTCCCGGACTGCACTTGGCTGTGCYCACATCTCCCTCTGAGTGGGACACTTCTCAGAGCTTGCAAACTCAAGTTTGCAATACTTGAAAAACCATCACTGACAATGAGGCCTAGGCTTATACCCACACACATAGACAGTCTCCTTGAGGTGCAACCCATGCCTGCTGAGAAACTCTAAGGGTTTTGATGTGAATATTTCATTGAACCCAATGGGAATTTTTGGTAAGTATCTTTACACACATAGATATAGATATATATGTCTCTTTGCCTGTGTGTGTGTGCATGAATTGTTTATGGTGTGAATGTTGTTATCATGAATCTGTAATGAAGTCACTGTCACAGTTGTAGAAAATCCTATTGAATCCATTTTGTATTGATGGCAGACCAGACCAGTGTATCTTGCAACACTGTGGAAAGGGAAGGGTTAAACTCTGGTTCTCAATTACCCCACAATTCTGTTTTGAAAATAAATTTAGAGCCTGTATAACAGATTACTTCTATGAATTAGAAAAAAACTATTATTACTGAGAGAGCTGTATAAAGGGCTGGCTCAGGATCTGTTGACTCTGAAGATACATGTTGCAGAGGTTCCTGATTCATAGCTTTCACAGAGACTCCTAAAGCAAGCAGAATTTACATCTGCTATGAAGTTAAACTGCTATCCTTACATTTTCGTCTACTGCAAACACAAATTAATAACACTGCAAACAAAACTAATTATTTTCTCGAAGAAAAAAATAGGAGTTTTCAAAGGAGGATTTGAGGAAGCAAGACAAGTTTCCTGTTAACTAGTCAGACAGGTCTTTAAATATCATTTTCATTAGGGAATGTTTTAAATTAACAAAACTGATTTCACTGAAACTCAGAAGATTATAATGTCTTACATTCCTACTTAAAATGATAAGTTGCTAATTGTATTTCTTTTTGACAAGGAAAACCTTTAAACATATGCATCAGAAGAAACTTATAATGAGTTTGAGAAATGAATTACTCAAATCGGAAACATATTATTGGTAGCTATTCAAATACAATTTTTACTTACACTGTAATTTCTACTATTAAGTCAGTGATCCAGATTTGTAAACATTCTTTTCTGTGTTTGGCATATACATAATTTATATCCTCACTTGCTTCTGTCCTTAAGCTATGCAATGCTTCTTTCTTTATTATGGCCTGAATCACATGATCTGACTTAGTCTTCAATCTAAGCCATCCCACCCACCTGCAGAAGACAAATAGCTGATGAAATTTCTCCTTATATTAAGGTTTACACTTTGACCCTGGTTTAAGAGCTCAACACCAAAAAAAAAAAGCCGAAAAGTTTTGTGCACCAGACTTGGAGGTATGATTCAATCTACAAACTATTAATGCCTTTCCTAAATTCCTTGCCTTTATCCTCCTAGCTTCATATGTCTATGTTGATAGACGACCTAAGACTGTCTGACGAATACTCAGATCGCTGTTGTGTTACTTCTACACGTAAAAGTACTGCCTCACTAATAACCAGAAAAACTGTATGTGACACAATACAAAAGTTATAAAAATTAARATATTATTACAGACAAATCCTGTAATAAGATTGCTTGTCACATGTGAAATATTTTTATCTTCACACCTGATCTCGTGCGTCATRTCTGGAATCCTGTGTTCAGTTCTGGATTCCCAAGTACAAGAGAGAGATGGAGTTACTGGAGAGAGTCCAGCAAAAGTTCACTAACATAAGCAACTGGAGCATCTCTCATAATCAGAGATAAATATTATGTCATACTGCTCTCATCCTTTAAAAACTCTATAGCCAAGAGTCTCTTATTGCCTTTAATTCTAAACACTGATTTGAAAAATAAATTATAATTCACAATAGGTTAAAAATCTAACATTAAATTATTGCTACAAGAGAGAAATTATCAAAAATAATATGCAACCTTTTGTATACTTTTAACAGAATATGTAGGAGAGCAACATGGTACCAGTGCATTTTTGGGCCTAAACTATTTAGAAAATCTTGCAAGAACATGTATTTCATGTATCATGTACAAATTATATTACAAATTATGCTGTTATACATGGGGTTTTTTTATTTTCTAATTACTTCAGGATCAAACAAATGGTAGGGTGAAATATGGATTATGTTAAGTAATGATTATGAGAACTGCAGAAATAATTGCGTATATTGCCTACTAAAGGTGCACAATTTTTATTGCATATTTAAGATTTAGACATTTTTAAAATTCCAATTCTGTGGCAATTGTTTTTCATGTGCAGTATATGTATGTGTACTCATAACGGCCCATGAACATGTTCCTTGTCATGTTACAGTCTTTATCCCAGTCACTAATTGTGTAGTTACATCAATGTGGAAAATCTTACAAAAACAAACAACTCTTTACCTGTGTATATCTTCCAACCACCTTTAAAGAGGACAATTAATTTGCATATATTTAAGAAAAATAGCAATATACAGAAACAAAGATAGTTAAGATTCTTAATCAAAGGAATGAAAAACCTTACGAGGACTGAAGACTCTGTTTTTCATTTACTTTTTTAAAACTTTTTTCAGCAAAATTCAGACCAAGAGGGGCTATGGATGCTTTTTCAAATACATCATTGAGTAACCACTTAGGAGGAGAAAGAGCTATAGAAGACAAAGCATATTGTTGGCATGAAAATAAATGTGTAAGCACTAACTAAGAATAAATTTATGCTAGAAATAAGGGGAAAAAGATCTCTAGTCATCAAGGAAGTGATTCTCTGGACCATTCCAAGAACAATACATGGTGACCCAGCAGAACACTCCCTATCTTCAGTCTTCAGTTTTCATATTTTCATTGTGGGCTGTGGTCTCGCAGCCCTCCCAAACAGCTGTGACTTCTTGCTACATTAGCCAAATGTCACTTTAAAGAGTACAGAGGAATACAAAGGGAAAAGAATTGATGCTGCACAAAAGGAAAATATATTTTTAGAATAACACTAAAGATGAAAACTTCATTTTTATGGATTTCCAAACATAGTTTTTCAAGGCTTTTAAGTATTTTGCCGGTTTGTCAAAGGTAATGCTGTCCTTGAGGATTTGCCCTGCAGTTTTATAGCTACTAGCCTTTCTTATTTACAACTGCGTTAAGCAGGTCACCTGGTAGTAGCATAAATGGGTATGAAACAGTGGTGATATTTAGTCATTCCTAATAAGAGTGCCAGCTAGGAGATATGTGTTCCAGGGGGCCAAGAGATGAATTATGTTATGGAATATAGAGCATGGAAACCACAAGCTATCAATTAAATTCTCACCATTTCAGTGGAAAGAATTGTGGATTATCAACAAGATTAATTATTCTGAAATGCCAATTTTGAAATCTCTGGTAGACTATTAGGTGTTGTCAGTGTTACAGATGTATTTATTAGGACAAGGAATACATTTCTGGGTAAGAGAGAGGTTTGTCCTCCACTAGCACCAGCTTCTAGCAGGGCTGCACAGCCGTTTAAGTCTATGCATCAGTAGCTGACACACTGGTCTCCTCTTTATAAACAGCATTACTTTTATTGTAATCACCACTATTTATCTTTGGTTGGTTGGTTGCATATTTCTATATAAGAGTCTACACACAGACTTCAAGAGGATACTGAGAAGAAAAAACTTATTGCCTGAACTAAGGCAGCTACATTGTACAAGCACTGCAATGTCTTGGCTGGTCCCTCCATGTAGGAAGGCATACCCAGAGATCAGGAATGGAGTTATGGAGCCGCTTGATGCAAAACTGCAGCATCCCTCAACTCTTCATGTAATCCAGGAAGGACAAAGGCTGTATGAAAGCACCTTTGTGTTACACCCGCACACATTTTCTCAAGAAATATGAAAAGGAAGTTAGCATCACTAGTTTCTTCTAATGTATAATATTTGCAAATTTCATTCCCTGGGGTCATTGTCTTAAAGAATACAGTTTCCTCACCACCACCATCCACTTGTATTTTCAGATCTAGAAATATGCAATAAGCACTGTAGTTGCAATTCTTAATTGGCATTCTTTCAAGTGCAATTATATCTAAAAGACTGGCCTTTAATCTTGCCACACTTCTACTTAAAATGTCTGATTTTTTTTAATACACTGACCATATTCACTCATTTTAAATGTCACTCTGACAGCTCTATACAACAAAAATCACTGGGTTTGAGAGGTTCATTCAATAAATGGTTTTAACATTTAGAGTAATAAAAAGTAGATATATTCCCTATAAAAACTTAAATTGTTTGGTTCTTTCTTCTAATTAGCATGAAACCAAGGAAAATAAAGAACTGCAAATATACTTTATCCTTCATCTAGCCCACTTTTGAAAATAGATATTTTCTTAATGTTCAACTAACTTTAATTTACTCAAGCAAGTTTACTTATTTCAGAGAACAGGGTTCCTGGGGAGGTCACTTCAGTTTTTTCCAGTTGAGGGAAAGAAAGATAAAATATGACTACTACTCATGGTCTTGCAACTGCTAACCAGATTAAATATAAATACACTATCTCTGTGCTTCTTGAGTCATATTTGCATCAGATATTGTTTTCTTTAAAAGGTAAAAGAAGGAATCTTGCAGCCCTGAATTTTGAGAATTTTTTTTCCTCTACTCTAGAGAATGTGTTTAATCTAAACAGGTAACTTAAACTGGAAGACAATAGCTTTAATGAGTTATATTATTTCAAAAAAAAAAGACCTTAAATTGAAAAAAGTGCCTTTTTTAGACACCCAAAATATAATTTAAGTATTTTTTTAATTAGGAGAAAAAGTCTTATTTGGTTTTATTTCTGAAAATACAAACAATGAAAATATTTCTGAAATTTAAAAACAAATAAAAATTCTCTTTTACAGCTCAAAATAGCTTCCATGACAATTGCTCAATTATGGCTACAGAAATTCAAAAGCCAGTAATTCTGCAAAGTGTAAACTGAAATATTTGTCTCACAAGTATGTTAGTTCCTCATCCTATTAGAATCCTACTACAGCATATTACAAGCCTCCATAAAACTCCAATAAAGAGTTTCATATGGAAGAAAATAATAAATGCAAGATGAGTGACCTCCTTAAGCAGCATGCTGACACCTCTCTTCCTTGGCAGGATAGAGGGAAATGTACACACCAAGAGCTGAGAAGAAACTGAAAGTTCTTCTGACATAGACTRATGTATGTCTGTGCAGATGGAATGGGAAGTTTAATTTAACATTTCCAAATGTTTAGAAACTGAAAGAGAATTTATCTATTGTCCATAAAGTTGTTGCAGTTTTGTTTTACAACCTTCTTTTTATCTTCTCTTTTCAAAGATGCTTTATTCTGGCAATTTTGTGACACATTGCCCAGTGCAAAATTATCACGATGGATGTGTTGCTTTTAAGCATGGAGGTAAATGACAATTTTAATGGACAGTACACATGACATAAGGGATCATCAACAGATGTTTGGTTTTAAACAGATTATTCTGCACAATCCAGCAAGAACTAAAAAATTCAAATTTCAAATCAAGTGAAGTGAAGTAACCTGAGGGAGGAAAAAGGAAATACTTGAAAGAGCAGGAGTATATTATAAGGAAAAGATTCTTAATTTAATAAAGTTGATTTATTAAGTGTTCTGAGAATCATAGCACCCTTCTAACATACTAAACTTGTCTTCCAAATAATGTGTACAATAATGAGCAAGAGGTGTGGAATGACTGGTTTTATTCCACACGTCACTGTTTTGTTTCTTCTTAAATTAAATTGTTTAGGGACATAATGAAACTGTCCTAACGGAGTGACACAATTAAAACTCAAAACATCACTTTGCAGTTCCATAACACACACTATATTTGCTACGAAATTCTTAATCCCTTTCTTCTTGTAATCTTATTTACTTCTCTTTCTGTTTTGTTTAAAGGAATTTATCCCAAGGCACTCTAGCCTGTTTCAAAGAACCTACCATTTCAGAGATTTTGATGGGAAAGTAGGAAAACTTCCAAAATAGTAAGAATCATGAAACCTATCTGTTCATCTACCTAAGAGCTGGCAATACATGTTTTTTCTATGATTAAATATGCTCGTTCTGAGGAAATTTGTATCTTGAAAAGCCATAGTCTTTCTTGAAAGCATTGATTACACTGGATTCTATGATTTAATCATAGTTAGCCATGTAACTGATATATAGAAACTTTTCCTCATAATGATTCCAAATGTAATGCCATATAATCCTATTAGGTTATTGTCCTTGTTCCAGCTAGGACAGRGTTAATCCTTGCAGTAGCCAGGAGGGGCTATACCACCTCACATCACTGCCAGGGGTGGGGAGAAGGAGTCCCTCCTGGGTCCTTTCTGGRTCAGCATAGCATGGTAGAGCAGTCGAGTGTTGTTTTTTCCGTGTGAATCATTTCCTCTTTCTTGTACCCTCTGTCATTGGTACTATTGCTGTTACTGTTTCTTTTCGTATCTCACTGCTGTTTCCATTAAACTGTTCTTATCTTAACCCACGATTTTTACCTTTCCTGCCTCCAATTCTCCTGTCCAGCACTCAGCAAAGGAAGGGGGAGCATGGAAGTGAGCATGGCTACAGTGGGAACACTGAATTGGAGAATACCATTCCTAAACCATAACAGAAATCTTTATGATCAAGAATGAAAGGGTCAAGAGGATAGGCTGGTTGACTTGTAAATATCTCAATACATCCAGATAAGCTTTTCTTGAATACTTTCCCAGAAAGTATCAAAAAGGCCTTACTTTAGAAAGTCAACTAGTCTAACACCATTTCACTCTTAATTGTCTTTCATACTTTAATTTTCTTATTGACATGCTGGCAAAAACAGACCTCACATGCTAGATGACATGATTCAAGTAGGCTGACATCATGCCTTCAAGGATTTAAGTTGCCTTAGACTTCATAAACTCAGAACAGTTCAAATTGTCAACAGGCAACAGAGAAAACAGAAAACATTTTTTTTATATGTTGTAGAAAAAGTAAAATGCAAAGCATAATATTTTTATTTTCCTTTAAAAACAAACAAACTGAAAATATCAACTGAATACATCAATTGTAATTACAAAAATTGATTAATTATTATAATGTGAAAAATTATGCTGAGAACCAAAATAACCAGACACTGTTGTCAGTCTCAGGCATTTTTTTCAAGTTTTATAATAGTTGACATATTTCATAAATGTTCGCATCCTGGAATCACACAATCATAAGAGTCTGTAGTTTTTATCTTCTTTATTTACTGTAAAATTAAGCTCTAAAGTTCTTATCATCATGAAAATAAGCTTGAAAAAAGGAGCCATGAGAGATAAAAAACAGGATTTCTTTGAAAACGGATGGCAAATAAAAAGATCTAAACTTTTCTATAATTTTGAGTGCCATGAAAAGGAAAATATTTTCAAGAACGTAGCGACTTGCCTTACTTTGTTGAGCACCAACTTGTTGCGGCACTCAGCTAGAAATGGTAAATGCTGCAACCTTCATGAAAGTGTGGCCCGCGTCTGGCAGTGCCTCGGCGGAGTGTGTGGTGACTGGTGGTACAGGACGCCGCCTTCCCGTCCTCAGCCTTAGTTGCTAGGCGATCGCAGCTAGCACCCTATCCCACCCACGCAGGTGGACGCACAGGCACTCGCACACTCAACACCTTAAGCCGGGGACAAAGAGCTGGAAGGACTCTCATCATSGTGTTCCACAAAGTAGCTTTATTCCAGTGAAGGGTCCAGAGAAGGAGAGCCAAGAACAAAGGAGGACACAGGGTTTTATACTCAACAAAGTAGGGGCGGAGAGAACACTAGGGACCAATAACATGAGGGCCAGAGGGAGGAGAGAAGGCGGGGTTACAATACATAAACCAATGAGGGTAGATGAAGGGAGGAGCAGGACAGCAGGACCAATGGGGCATCGAGTGAGGGAGAACTCTCTAGAACTTAACCATATAGGGGATGCTGAACGACAGATTAAGAGACCAACCAAATATGGGAACATAACATGACATCAGCAGGGCCTGGATGGGGAGACCTTCCTCCTTACCACACTCCAGGAGGAGATCTTGGACGTCGGAGCCTTTACTCAATATAACACCTGGGCTCTCTGGCCCCACTAGCTCCTCGGTCACTTATGCGGCTGGCCCTGCCTTCGCAGCCTCTCCTGCTGCGGGCTCAGCCACCACCACACCAACTCAGTGATGTTAAGGAAATTTCCCTGTTTGACCATTCAGAACCCACTCTGTCAGTCACTCTTGCATCACCTGAGTCAGGACTGATGACCCTTTGCAGCTGCACATCCCACACTCACACAGTCACACCAGGTTCGCTTACCGGCTCAATTCCAGGTTTCCCATAGCAGAGTCTCAAATATCCTTCAAATAATTTAATCCTAGCACAATAATTAGATAGTAAAATAATAGCTGGAGCGGGTGCCTCTGAGGAGGGACCCAGAACAAAGGAACTCCTGGGGTTTTTACCCTCACAGTCTAAGAGGCAGAAGTCTGAGGTCCTCGGCTCCTGCTGTGTCTCCCAGCGTCCAGTCACCCGGCTGGGCTATAGGTCCCTGTGCCCTTTGTTATGCAAAGGGCTGGCAGTTCACAGCCCCTGGCTCAGGCTCAGGTTCCTGGCCCCGCAAAGCTCAACCTGCAGCTCGCAATGCAGCTGCTCACTGAGCTACGTGCACTGAATTGTTGCGGCGTGCTCGGTGGTAAAGTGCCGCAACTTTCCCGAAAGCAGTCCTGCATCCGGCTGTACCTCGGTGCCGTGTGCGGTATCCAGTGGACTAGCGACAAGTGCTGCGCACACACCTGTCAGCCCACCAGCGCAGGTGGTCACGCGGGTACTCGCGCACCCAACACCTTAAGATGGGGGCAAAGAGTTTGGAGGTGGACTCTCCCTGTGATGTTCCACAGAGATGGTGTTTATTGGAGGGTCAGGGAGAGAGAGCCCCAAGAACAGGGTGACACAGGGTTTTACACTGCACAGACAAGGGGCGGAGAAAACACCGAGGACCAATAACATGAGGGTAACAGGGAGGCAGAAAAAGCGGGATTATAATGCATACAACCAATAAGGGTAGGTGAGGGGAGGAGCAAGGGAACAAAGCCAATGGAGCATCGAGTGAGTGAGAACCTTCCAGAACATAACCATACAGGGAACAAAGATTGACAGGAATAAACCAACAGAATAGGGGGACACAACTTAGAAGGGCCTAGATGGGAGAGACCTTCCTARTCATCTTAGGGGGAGATCTTATTCTGGACCTCAGAGCCCTCTTTTCAACACTGGGGCCCCCTGGCCCACCGACTCCTCGGTCCCCTTTGTGGCTGGCCTATCCACTGCAGCCTCTCCCGCTGCCGGCCTAGCCACCACCACACCAAATGGATTCTTCAACAACATGAATACTAGTAAACTTATTGCCAAGTACCTCTTACAGGCAGATAGGCTTGATGTTCTGTTGAGCTTTTAGGAAAGGAGTCTCTAAAATATGTGGGTATTCAAACCATCTCCCACCTCATCTCAGAGACTCCTGGTCCAGTATTTAACTTCCCTCTTTTTCTCTGTTCGGTGGCTAAGTTCAGCAGATCCAGGCAAAACTCAGAAGTTGAGGCTCTGCACAGTTTCTCATCAATCCTTCTCTGTTTCATGAAACTCCTGAATGCAACTGCATGTAGTGAGTTGCTCTAGAATACTGAAGAGACGTACAGAAGTTTACTGTACTGAAACTAGCAGCAAAAAAGTAATGGTTTACTGCAGTAGGGTCAGAAGTGGTTTTCCTTGCTTTGCAGTTTTTAAATAATACTTCACATACTATGTGATCACTTCAAATATCACATTTTACTGAATAGTGATGATGATGATGATGATGATGATGATGATAAAATGTCCTCAGAAGAGGTTTTCTTCTGTATTATTTAGACAGTACTGCAGTTTGACATAGAATAACACATTCACTTCTAATTAAAAAATGTGATCAGCTTGGAAACTGAACATTTAATCTAAGGGTGTATTTGAGAACAAGAGAAGGCATCACTGAATGTTTTTATTGTCAAAGTATTCAACCTGTCATATCTAAAAACATTCTAACTCCAGAGAACATTTTACATATGCAATAACTACTGTCATTGCTTCTGTTACTTCTCAATTGTGTGTTATCAAAAATCTTACATACTATTTAGTTAAAATGCCAGTCCAAAGGTTACCCATAAAGAAATGAAAGAGGATTTGCATAATAYTTACTCATCAATTCCACTGAAGAAACAATGAGTCTTTTAAAAACCTGAACATTTTAATATGGTTATAAATACAACTTTGCTAACAATATACTTGTGTTTTCTTCCAAGGGTGCTCAAAAAATCCTTTTAGATGTAATAATACAGTATACTCTTAGAAAATAAATCACTGACCATAATAATTCCAGTCTTGGGAGATTCTTTTACTTAATTAATAATGATAACAATCCATGCTTCTGTATTATTTCCCTCTATGATTAATCGCATGTTTCATGGGCATTATTAAATAAAATCTCCTGATACCCTGAGAGATGAGTAAATGCTATCATTCCAGGTACAACACACAGCAGAGAAGTTAGGTATTGAAAGGTGAAATAACTTGCCTAGCACAGTGTGAATAAGGATAACTATTAAGACATTCAGAGTAATTTCCAGTCCTAGAATTATGAGATATGCTTAAAACCATATGGTTTATATTTCTCCATTATCTTCTTAATTTGCTTTTGTTTCCATGGATTTTGGACTTCAGTTGTTTTTCCAACAGTTATTTTTAATGGTTCCTCTTCACAGCCATGGAGTCTAGAGAATTTTTTTTTCTTAAACTAGACAGAGAAAGAAATAGATAAAATTCTCACATCAAAACTCATACCCAGCAGCCTAGACCTCAAGCAGAGCAACATATTATTTAAGATTGAAACAAACAAACAAACAAAACAAAGAAACAAACTCCCCCAATAATCCAATGCTGCAGAATTAAAACCGAATAATTTTCTTAATTTTTTTCTTGATTAGGTCCTTGTGCTGGTTTGACTCTGACCAGCAGGGGAAATTAACCCCACACAAAAATACCTCAAGAGATTTTAGGTCAAAATTACAGTTTTAATAAAAAGGTTAAAATAAATGCAGGAATACAGAAACACCAGCCTAAACAAACCAACAGAGTCATGGTACAACCTGACACCCCGTTGACCAGGGTGGTAGCTGTGTAGTCCAGTTAGGCACTGGTCCTGTGGAAGGTCTGGTCCAGAGACCTCTGGGTTTCCAGTCATCTGGTAGTCCAGTGGTCTGGTAGTCCAGTGGTCCAGTGGAGTGGAGTGGAGTCCAGTCAAGTGGAGTAGTCCTRAGTGTCCAGTCGAGTCCAGTCCAGAGGAGTGGAGTCCAGTCAAGTGGAGTAGTCACGTCCAGTCAAGAGGAGTAGTTGAGCCCAGTCAAGAGGAGTAATCCTGAGTCCAGTCGAGTCCAGTCCAGAGGAGTGGAGTGGTTTCTCCCATCTCAAAACCTTGCTTTTATGTCAGGTTTCTTGGCTGGTACCTCCCCCAGGGGCGGGGACTTCCACAATGTAAGAGGACTTTCCTGACGTTCTGTTGGTTGCTTCAGCAATGAGCTCACATGAGGCTTCTCCGAGGAGTACACGGTTTCTGACATTCTATTTTTACCTTGTTCGTTAATGATCCATTAATCAAGGTAATTCACTCAGGGTGGTTCTGAAGTTCTATTGGTCCATGCTTATCAAGTCTGGTAATGGGCCATTAATCAAGATAATCTACTCAGGATGGGTGGTGTAATGGGCCATTAGCTGAGATGATCTACTCAGGATGGGTGGTGCTTGCTGTCTGCCCAAATGGTTATCTCAGTTGAGATAAGGAGTACCACCCTACTTCACATGAGCATAGCCTCAGGGAGCAGGTGTGTAACTGTGAACTATCCAGCTTATCAAGGAGACATGTGGGTGGTAATAGAATATATGGTTAACCCAGGACAGTCCTAAAGGTGAGTTTTTACATCCATACCCAGGTGCCCACACAAGCGACTTCGCTTTTGCCAGCTAATTATATGCACAGTGGTTTTCCTTGAGTTTACTGGAATTTAGTAAAGCCTCAGAACAATTAAGCACCCAGGTTATTTCTTATGTGTGTAATTAGAGGGTTCTGGGCTGAACTTTAGATTTTCAGTTTTGAAAAATCTTAACCATATATTTCTCCTGACTTTTACTCTTGTCTTAATGGAACATTTTTCTTCTTAACATTTTTATTTATACTGCACTTGTCACCATGGCAGATTAGGGCAAAATAAATTCCACAATAATTCACCAAAAGCTGTGAATTCTATTTTAAGATTAAGAGCAGTTGGTTCATTATAATAAAGTATTGCCATGTTAACTACATAGTCTAGAAATTGATGAAATTATTTTTACAACAAAATTAACACTTTTGACACATACGGTACAGAAACCATACCTGAAAGAGAAGGTAAATATAAAACGTGTTTCCTGAAGACGTAGATGCTTTGTGAGACCTTAGTTTAAACAGTCCTTCTTAATGGATTCTTTTTTCAGTTTTCTCTGTCTAATGAAATTCGCTTTTCTATTCTACAGTGTAAACAGAACACATGTAAATTCAGCAGGTTCATGATTCTTTGGCAGAATTTCTCAGCTTTATGGTGTCTTTTAGCCTCACTATTCCCTTCAGCCCTACTATTGTAAGTTTATGTGAAATGAGGAGCAGATAGCTTAATATTTTTGACCTCCAGCAGAAATTTGAATGGAAACTACAGAAGCTCAAGCACAATTAAGCACCAATATAATTGTCTTCATATAGCAGAAATAAATTGTCCTTTCACTGGAATACTTCTATTTTATACTTGAGAGAAAGGTCAAAAAGGGATAAGGAATGATTGCTTCAACGATCATATAGATCAAACATGAACTTTAACATGTAAGTAAGCATCTATCTAAAGGACTGTGCTCTTTGATTGACTCCTGGGCCTAGCATTGTCATAAATATAAGGTCACTCTCTTTTTCAGTGTCTGAACCAGACATTAATTTTTACTTTATGAACTGTACACTCCATTTGTATACTGTACAGGGCTGAACCTCATTTTTCTCTGTTTCCTAAATAATTGATACAGAGCCGTTATCCAAACAGAACCTTTTCACAAAGGGGTTTTCCAATTCAGTCTCTCCACAAGCAACTTGACCTGTACTTGTGAAATCGTGAGGTAATTTGTAATCCACGGAGGTAATTTTCCCTTTTAAAATAAAATAATTTAAAGACAATAGAATCTAGACAAAAGCAGCAACAGCTGGTATTTAAAAAAATAATGTCTCCATTAGAAATAATTATAATTTCTTGAAAACCATAACWTGATTTTGCTTGGCAAAATATGCTGCAAATAACAACAGTACAAAGCAGAGTTCAATTCCCATAATCAGTATCTAAACAGACTTAGCGATTTCATAGTTATCTTCTAGGGTTTTGAGGTGCATTTTTCTTGCATTTCAAGAACTTTTTTGCAGGTGGGTGATATTCTGAAGCYATTTATTGGCTTTTTGGATGTATTTCACAGTGAGATTAAAACTTTTTTTTTTCTTTTTCATTTATTTGGTAGGGTCTATGTGGCAGTGAATAGCAAGCTGTAATAGCTCAGTTGGTCAGAACATGATGCTAATAACGTCAAGGTCATGGGTTTGATCCATTTGTGAGCYATTCACTTAAGAGTTAGACTCAAAGAACATTGTGGGTCCCTTCCAACTCAGAATATTCTGTGATTCTGTGAAATTGAACTGAAAACAAAGAGGCTGTCAACAGACAACCTTTCAAATAAATAGGGGAAAAGCACACTTGAGTGAGTGACACATTTATCTTCCTGATCTTTTGGTCATGTGTTTCTTCCTTTGCATCATTCCATGCTCTGCTTTCACAGTTTGCTTGCATTTGCAGAATTGTATACTTTCTCCACTCTTGGTGATTTACCAACAGGAATAATGAAATATCATTATACCTCCATTTTATAAAAAATTCTAATTTCTCTGCACAGACTTCAAATAGGCCTTTGTGTAATACTGTAATACAACATGCAAAATCGCCTTCTACACTGGCATGCGTATGTAAGCCCAAAATGTCTTTCCAAGATGTGCAGAGATGTATTCTACATCATGACCTCAGACAACAGAATTAAGGATTTTAACCTCTGTGAGTGATGCCATAAGAGAAATTTTAAAACTGCAATATTTAAGTGTCTTTAAATGTCCTTAAACCATGTTGTTACTATCCCATGCTCTTACTATCCACACTGATAAGAGCTCAAATAAGGATTTTGTTTTTAACCATATATACATATGTTTATTTTTCTCATTTATGTTAAAGGTTCTGCAGTAAAAAATAATGTGTGGAAAGGTAATACATGCAACAGCATCAATAACAATAATTCTTATATTTTGCTAAGGGCCAAACCACTGTCAAAATGGGATTTCATATTACGCTTTCATCTTCTTTCAGATAAAAAACTATCTATTTCTTTTCTGTAGCACATTTATTGCCATTTGTTACAGCTCTGCTGCATGTGCTACTGGTGCTGTTTAAGCATTATCTGTTACAAGAGTAACCTCGTCAGCTAGAATGCGATATATGTGCACATGCTGATAAACTATTTTACTGTGGGTTAGCTATGCTTTATTTTACTCAGCATAAAAGGAAAAGGTAGGATATAGGATAATCTTACAGATGTATCAAGAGCCTGAATGAGATTTTTCAAAAGTTTATATATTTCTAACTGCTTTTACTTAAAAAAAAACAAACCCAAAATTTTATATATAGCCCTATTTTCCCTACAGAGGGTAATATTTATTAATAACCATCAATGTCTTTATCATGGGGGTATGCACAGATGATTCAATCAAATAAACAACATTGTAAAAATATACAGGGAAGACATATTACAATCTCACATAACTTCAAATATGAAAAAGTCTAGAAACAGAGGCTGGAGAATAGAGTTTTCTGGTATATAATTAATACAATTGGGATGTAATTAATAATTTCGTATTGCATTTGCTTTCTTCTTTGCATAATATACCCATTTCTGTTGTTAATTCTGATCTAGACTGATGGGAAAAGAATGGTAATGGTAATATCAGATGGGCATGGCAATAGCAGATACTGTGAAAAGAGGGAGGAGAGAAGAAAGACCATCAACTGGAACTGGTCCATTGCTGTATTTCAGTCCAATTGTAGTTTATGTGCACTGTAAATTTTTCTACTCATATTATCATTGCTCTTCAGTGTTGATAGAAAAATTCATTGAGATCCTGCTTTTTTTAATGTGCATAGCTAAAGACAAAAATCTGCTCCCMGTTTACCAGCTTTTACCTTCCACACAGTCTTTGTACATAGACAAAGTTATCTGCCAAAATGTACAGACAGCAAGGAAATGTTTTTCATAACTACCTACTATCATTATGGAAGAAATTGTATGTATTTAATACTTCATATAAACTACAAAGGGTGGTTTTGACATGGTTTTTGTGGAAAATGCAACTATATCTTATTTTCACCTACTGCTGACATTAAGAGAAATAGCCCTTATCATCTTCCATGTAATCAATATAAAAATATTGCTACATCTCTTTTCCTATGACCTACAACAGATGCTCCTCACTCTGCAAACTTAATTAAGCTTCTCTCTAGTACCAGAAAGCCAAAAGGTTGTGATGTATATATATATATATATGACATATAGGTGTGTAACGTTTTACTTCTTTTAAAATATTCTGAAAGTATTTCACAGTGATAACTCTAGCCAATTCTGTCACAGAAAACAAGGTATGCCAGGCAATCAAAGACCACATTTCATTACTAAAGCATGAACTACAGAAATTAAGATAGGTTAATTAAAATGTCTGTTTTCACATGTTGACTTTTATGTAGTGGATATCTTGGAAACTTGGAAACTTTCTGAGAGAGATTACGTGATTCAAGAAAGCAAATTATGTGAGAATATATCACAGGACTGTTAGACTACCACTCTTCATTAAAAATTTTTCTGAATAATTCCTCTATAGCTTAACAACATTTCTCTGTCATGCAGACATGCTCAACTGAAAACCAATCCACAAGCAAGAAAACTATGGTCCTGTCATCTTCTACCATGACATTTTCAGAATATCTATCATGTTCTCAAAAAACTTGTATCTCTTGACAAGAGTGATCTTTTCCAAGACATGGTAGATGTCCTGCACAAACTCTGTAACATCTGTCAACACCCTCTGTCAATATGGACAATATAATTTGCATATTAATATCCTGCATAATGGCTATATCATTACCTGTCTGAAATACCTACCAAGGTAAAACCAACTTTCAGATTTTCAATCCAACCATACTGAAATCAAGAGTCATTCAAAATTAACTCATAAATGTGCCATCAGCAAGCAATATTTTCTCTAAAAAAAGAACCACAGCTGTGAACATGAAGATAGATTTATAGTGTGACAGTATTGTCATAATTCTCTAAATATTTCAATATACTTGAGTACCAAAATTACTCTGTATGTAAGACACATAGATGACATTTTCACTATCTGAATTTAAAATTTGGAATTTCTCAATCCAACAGAAATTCGGTAATTATGATTCCCCTATGAATCTGTCTCTGGATCACTCTTAAAATAATGTGACCTTACAAAATATCCTCAGCCATATCAAAATGGGAACCTAAAAATTTATATATACATCAAGATCTTAGAATAACAGATAAAAGGCAAGATGAACAATGGCAGGAAAAAGAGCACTGCACAGAGAAAAGTACAGCGGAATTGACTCTAAAGTAGCCTTTGTGACTGTGAAAATGTATTTTGAATCACCATGAACAGTCCTTTCAAAATGTCACCTAAACACTCAGCAGTAAGCAAGAAATTTAGAAAGAAGGTTAGGAATTGTCAGTAAATTCATACGGAGCAAACCAGAAGATACTGTCCCATTTTAGAGCAGTATAGCAGAATTTGAAAATGTCTAGGCAAGCATGACAGAGATTATCAGAATGGTTCTTTTCGACTCAACTATAAACTCACACGGACCTCTCAATGACTGCTTGGAGTTTGTGGGATCACTTAGAGGTTATTGTTTCATCTACTTTTTCCATAGTCAGCCACAATTGGCTACCTTCAGAGATGCAATACTAGTTCACAGGAAGTTTTGATCTATTCTCATGTTTTACCTTCCTTCTTCATTGTTAATCAGTATTTCAAATTGGAGGGTAAAACTATATTGAAATGATGACAAAATGACTGTTGTTTGTTTACATGGAAGATAAGAATAAAAAATTCTCATGACATGCGAGCCTGAAATTCTGGCCTTTACAATAATTAAAAATTAGTTTGAAAACTTTTATCAAACACATATAGTTAGCTATTTGTTTCGGAATCTTTCAGTCTATTCTCACAAACCTTTAAAACTTTTTTGCAAAAGGAAGATTATTAAAAGATACAAAAGGTAACTCAAATCTTTCTTGTAGAAATTCTTTTTTCATACGGTGATCTCTAAGAAACATGATCATTAGTATCTAAACATTGTAAGTAAAAATTGATGTGTAGCTATAAAAAATATGAAAATATTTTGATGATTTAGTTTCTGAACATATGTTAAGGTAGAACAGTACAACACCCATTTACTAGCCTAAATCGTCCACAGTTGAACCCAACTGAGATAGACTGTTCACAGTTGCCAACATAACCCCAAATCCAACAACAATAAAATCCACAACTGAAAGCTGTTGTTTTGCTTAGTTGTTTTCTTAGATATTCCTTGATAAGAACTTACCATGAATATTTTACAAACTATTTCGGGACATGGTTTTCAATTTGAGCTTGACAATTTTCAGTTTGTATAATTCCCGTCATTCAGTAAGGTTTGTCCCGCCTTTGACATGTAGGAAAGAACTAGAATTTCTTCTGTAGTAATAGGCTGTCATACATAATAACTGATATTTGGTTTTGATTTGTTAAAAATTCGTGTCACAGTTTGAAATAGCCCTGTATACATAGATATGACTTACTGGTCCTGCTCAGCCTCACCTGGAGCCTCCCCTCTCACCCTCTACCCCTGCCAATCTGCCAAGTACCCTGTTTCAGCTACACCTGGGGGATGTCCTGCCTCCTCAGTGGACCTCAGTCCTATATTGTGGGTACTTGTTTCCCGGATGTTCCTGTCAGAAGCCTTGTCTGCTACCTTGTCTTTGGCCCCACTGTCTTTTGCTCCTGACTGGGCTCCCTGGATGTCCTTTGGACCTCATGCACCACTTGCCATATCAGGGTCTGGGTCAACCTCGACTCCCAGCTTACATTTCTTAGGGAGCAGCCAGCCCTCACTGCTCCCTGGCATTGTCAGAAGACAGTCAAAGGACTTGAATGCATATGTTGCAGAATTCTATTTCTAGGTGATGACCCCAGGTATTGAAAAAAGAATTAACCCAGTCTGAGAAGTATTTATATTTTCAGTTTTGTTCTAGTTCAGCTTATAAAACTAATCTTGGATTTATTGAACTTCTCTCTTGATCTTAATTTGAAAAAATAAATCACTGTCAAATAAAGGACCACCAGATTAGCAGCAGATTTATGTTCACCTCTTTGTGTTTATTTTCAGCACAGGTTATGCACTAATATGTGCCTAAAAGTGCAGAATACACATGAACTGAAAATATGCAATCTTACATTGAAATATTAGACTATCTGAAGCTCTTGAAGAAAATCTTAAGCATGTAAATGGGTATTCAGAGGGTTTTTTTGTGTAGCATGARTAACCTAGAAAACTGTGTGCCCATATTCCAGAAAATTCTAATGTCAGCATTTTCTCTTTTTTGTCTGGAAAATACATTTTTCAATACCTATTGCATTTTTTATTCTCTCCTGAAGGAGTTTCTCTCAAAATTCTTTTAATTCTGCTTTTAGTTTACTAAGTTCTACAAATTCATCACATTCTCTGCAGTTGATACTTAGCCTTATAATTCTACATTTTACAATAAGCAATATAAAATTTCTTTAATGCATATGCTGAATGCGCACAAGTTGAGAGTACGGAGATGAAAAAATAACCCTTCCACCATGTTTTTTAGGTAGCTCATGATGTTCTCCAAAACATAGCATATCTGCCTATTTTCAAAGTCAAACGTAAGCAAAGCAGCTTTTACGGTGTCTTTCATGTGATTCAGGCTCTAGTCTGTTGCTAGGCAGGTAAGCCAGTTTCCTCAACCTTTACCTGTTCTAATCCAACAGTAACAGCAGAATAGTTTAACTCACCATCTTCATTACACATAGCCTGATTTTAGTCTATTGTTCATTTTACTAGTCTTTTCTTTGTATATAACATACTTATTCCCATTAATATGTCCAGAAAGATTTGCTGTGCTTACAAAACATAAATGGAGTATATTTGTCTCCATTCTTCAGATAATGTCACGAACTCAATTAATCCTCCATGCAAAAAGGAGGGGAAAAAAAACCTTTCTGAACATTAAGTATTATTTGAATTTCTGTTTCTAGCTGGACAGACTAGTCTCATTATTTCAACAGGAAGGCTTTGTTTAGCTTTAATTGTGTAGATATCCAGCTCCACTAGCAGCTACCGTAGGACTGATAAAAACTYCCCCAGTATTTTAATTCCACACTTTTATAGGCATTCCATAAATTGTCTTTATAGAAGAATTATCCAGATTGCACCTTTCTCTAAAGATGAAGCTTTTTCCTTTCAACCTCCTTGCCACTTTTTTTCTAATTATCAGCTAGATGTCATGTAATCTACTTCCACATTCTGAGAAAAAAAATTTAGTGGGACAAATTTACGGTTTAATCCTACTGGGAAATCTTTATTGATACTAACAAATTTAATTATCTTCTCCCCAAACAGAATAATAGAATAATTTAAAAAATAATACCATACTAATTATGATTGGAAGAAAGGAACACCTACAGGCCCATAGGCAGCTTTAATATAAATGTACTTTCATAATTAAGCAGTGGTTATGAGGTTACAGTTACTGGTCAGGTGGAAGACAGGCTACTTTCACACATAAAGAAAATTACTAGATGAATGCAATGCCTATGCATGACCTACCACACAGCCTTCTCACTGCCTGCTGCAACAACTGACAACTTGGAAGGACTAATGCTGCACTAGAAAGGAGAAAAAGACATCTTAATGTATTTTCTAACAGAATTTATGTATATTTCTGTAGACATTTTCAAAAATACAATATTGGGTGTACAATTTTAAAATAGCCAAAGCTTATATTGAAACAAAAGAAATGATGGCTAGGAAAAGAAAATATGGAGAGACTTTTCATGGAACAGCAGAGGAATGCCTGGAGTGTAAAAGACGGTCTGGGAAAAGAACACGCATCTGGTAAATTTGACTACGTCAGTGAATTATGAAAGAGCTAGGGGTGTTGTCTTTTTGGACTTGTGTAAAGCCTTTGACATAATTCTCCACGGCATCCTTCTCTGTAAGCTGGAGGGAGGTGGATTTGATGGGTGGACTGCTCAGTGGATGAGGAATTGGTTGGATGGTTGCATCCGGAAGGTAGTGGTCAACAGTTTGATGTCCAGATGGAGATCAGTGACAATTGGTGTACCTCAAGAGTTTATATTGGGACAAATTCTGTTTAATAACTTCATAAAGGAGATATACAATGGGAAAGAGTGCACCCTCAGCAAGTTTGCAGATGACAYTGAGTGGTTCGGTTGACATGCCTGAGGAACCTGGACAGGCCTGAGAAGTGGGGCTATTTAAACATCACAAGGTTCAACAATGACAAGTGCGGGGTCCTGTAACTGGCTCAGGGCAACCTCTGATATCAATACAGGCTGAGGGATGAAGGAATAGAGAGCAGCCCTGCAGGGGGTGCTGGTGAATAAAAAGCTGGACACGAACCAGCAATGTGCTCTAGCAGGCCAGAAGGCCCACCAGATCCTGGGCTACATCAAAAGAAGCATGGCCAGCAGGTCAAAGGAATTCTGCCCCTCTACTCTGCCCTGGTGAGACACGACCTGGAGTACTGAGTCCAATTCTGGGGCCCCCAATACAAGAAGGATGTGGACCAGTTGGAGCAAGTCCAGAGGAGGGTTATCAGAAAATGATCAGAGGGCAGGAGGATTTCTCCTGTGAAGACAGGCTAAGAGAGTTGGGGCTGTTCAGCCTGGAGAAGAGAAAGCTCTGGGCAGACTTGGTTGTGGCATTTCAATACTTAAAAGGAGCTTTAAAAAATAGTGGAGACAAACTTTTTGCAGGGTCTGTTACAACCAGGGTTAATGGTTTTAAACTGAAAGAGGGTGGATTTAGATTAGATATAAGAAAGAAGTTTCTTACTTTGAGGGTGGTAAACCACTGGAACAGTCTGTCCAGAGAGGAGGTAGATGACCCATCCCTGGAACATTCCAGTTCGTTTTTGACTGGGCTTTGGGCAGCCTGATCTGGTTGAAGATGTCCCTGCTCATTGCCCGGGCTTGGACCCTAAAAGTCCCTTTCAATCCAAACCATTCTGTGATTCTATATGATAAAGATCCCAAATGAATTCACATCAGTATGATAGGTGCTGTTTGCTGAATCATATCTAGCAGCTAGCATGTCTAACAGCATTCACATTTAAGTAGAATTACTTGCCTGAGTGCATAAGAACCTGGTTTTACTTGCATAAATGAGTAGAAGAGTTTAAAATTCTTTAAAATTCTAGGTTTTTCTGTTTGCAAAAATGTATTTACCAATTATCAATGACTCAGACCTTATGAGTAGTAACCACTTCAGTTCGATGAAACCATTAACTATGTTCTTAAAACTGAAAGTTCCATGGATTTGAATATTCCTATACTGTACCTCAACCTTTAAAATTTTSTTAAACCACAGGAATACAAAATCCTATAGATCAAGGAAAAACAAGCAAAGAATTGTTCTCAAAATTATTTTTCTATTTGATATAAATTCCTCATTTTAAGTGCAATACTTCAACTTGGGAAAAAAGTCACTTTCCTTAAAATCAAATTCACTTTCTTAGAAACGGAGACTAAGAATTGGTGACATTTCAGAGGAAAATGTATTTGCTGCTCTCCGTTCACTGTCTTTTGACAGGTTTTTGGTGTAGTTTCTTGGCTTATTTTCACTTACAATATACTACACTAAATAAACGGGGTTTGGGCAGAGAACAATCAGTGGAATCCCATTTGAATTGTGCAGGGATGCATGCTGTTCAGCATATTCATAAATTATCTAGGGAAGATGATGAATTGCAGTGTAAGTTTGCTGATGGTACTAAATTACTCCAGGTAGTGAAAATGAAACCTGAGAGCAATACCGCAGAGCATTTCATGCTATTGAGTGACCCCGTAGGAAATCTGAAGTTGATAGGTGATGGGCGTGTGGAGGAAGCTGAGCCMCCAATTCTATATGTGGAACATCACAGGATTGTTCTGTTTGGAAAGTACCTCAGGAGGCACACAGTTCAACCGCCTGCTCAGAGCAAGGTCTGCTGTGAGATCAGAGGTCAACTATGAGATCATTTACTCGGACTCACTACTGAGATCATCCAATCATTTTTCTTGTCTTAGGTATTCAAGACAGGATTCACTGTTCTCTTGCTCCTCTTGGGATTCCAGGAGTGTGCTTCTTTTATCAAACAATGTTGTGTTATTCAAAACTAATGTGTTTGTTCTGTAGTCAAAGTGGTCTGACACAACAGTGTTTAAAGCAGATACACCACAACTTTTCCAGATGTTATATAGGATCTGCAGAATTTCATGCCACTATTTTCACATTTCTGTTTTGATATGAGGGAGGGTTTTGTCTTCTTTTTTATAAAATTTTATCATTCATTAGTATAAAGCACATATTTGCTACTGATTTAACTCTATGAAATACTGTTTATTAGTCCAAGCATTTCTTATGAAAGCACATTTGAACCCAGTATGCATGGTGCCTAAATTCCTGTCAGGTCTCAAATATTAAGGTATTTTTAGGAAATGTTATCAGCTGAAATATTTATAAATTAAGATTCATAAAAGTGGAAAAGCTGCAAGGAGCTTTGACATGACACAAAGTTAAACTTCACTGATTCTGCTTTCAGCAAATATATTGCGATTTTCAGCATCTTCAATGAAATCTATGCCAGTTAATGCTATTGATAACCAGTTGCATTAAAAATATATAAAACCAAAATTCACACCAGACTTTATATGAAAGTAAGTAACYGATGTATGTAAAATAAAAATAATACTTCAAACTATGGACTAAATTTTGCTTGGCAACAGAATGTTTGACTAATGCTGGTGGGCATCTATGATATTTATGCAGTTATTAAAACAGTGGTACTTATAAGGAGGAGGTAAAGCATTGTAATAAAATATGAACACCTCAATAATCATTACTTAAAAGTCCCACACTCATTTGTTGCCACTGAAAAAAACCCCAATAACTGCGCAAATACAGCAGCTTTAAAATCACAGTCTATTTCCGTCGAAGTACTGCATTTATGGTAGGTATTAAGGTGGACATTTCAAGAATTTTACTTCCTTTTAGGTTTTAGTTTAAATTGATAATTCAGTTTACAAAAATATCTCAAATAACCCACAAATATTTGCTCCACTCAGATATAGTACAGATAACTTACTTCTCTTCCAAATTATCTAAAGATGAAGAAACTGAATAAATCCAATATTTTTTGCCCAGCACTTAATGTAAGATACATTTTTAGACTCTACACCCACGACTTACATTTAATTTCTAGGCAGAGACTAAGAAATTAGGTCATTTGAGCTGTTGGAATATTTGCATTAACCTGAGAAGGTGCTGGATCACCAATAACTGATATGAACACTGGGTGAAACTCTGTTACAAGTCCAAATCCAAAACAAAACATCTGTAATGGACAATCTAATTAATTTTAAACTGCTTTAGCTCAGAGAGCAGAAAGACTTCAGTACACATTTTTGTAAGACATTTTATCTACCTTGCCTTCTAGAACTTAAGATAAAATTTTAGCCCCAGGGCACTAGGGCAGCTACCTCTGTAGAACTGCTAAAATTAGAATAGTTCTCCTAAAATGTATAATTTAAATTTACCTCCATAATAGTGAGTTTGTGTATTTCTAGCTAAGTAGTTGAAATAACTAAATATGATCCAATTAAAAAAGCTAAGAACATTCCCCTCCTCGGAGTATTTTAATTTGGGTTAAAAAAGTATAAAATTTTCCTTTGCATTGAGATTGTGTGTAACTTCAGAGTAATGCTCTTCTATGGAGTTGTAAGATCCATTAAAAGGTAATACGTTCCCACAGATGGTAAAAATATGCTTTGTATACCATAACATAAATTTCAGGTGGGTTATACTTGTACACCGTCACTGTTAATGGAATAAGAATTGGCATCAGAAGTTCTCTCTTTGAGTTTATGTAAGGAAATTTGTTTTGCGCTTCTTCATATTTCTTCAATGTGTCATTATATTTGTTTTGTGCATGTTTTAATTAGGCAAGGAAAAAACATTTCAATGAATTTCTGGAGAACTTAGCAATTCAGGGCTGAAATGGAAATGCCAGTCTTATCTAATGCTGCATCATAAACTCTTCAAGAGTGAAACATATCCGAGGTAAAAGTATTACAATACCTAGAAGCAGCAAGATCACTAAAAGCCAAAATTTTGATCTCAGCTCTGATCTTCCTTCTTTCCTGTTATAGGCTTATATTAGCCAGTGTTCAGTATTATTTTGATGTATTGTAGGTATTTTTGATGCTTCAGTTGTTAAGTGACCATATGTAAGTGCATGTATATACAGCAGAACTATCCAGTCACAGATTACACACATCTGTCATTCCAATAGCTTCACCTCCAAGATCAGTAGGGAAATGAAACTATCCCAGGGAAAAGCAATAATCTGAGGTTGCAGCAAATGTTTTGCTCTAAATACAGGGCTTACTTGTCATGTACACTAATCTCTTCTTTCAAAGGTGGAGGAATATTTTGCCTAGGTGTGTTACCCTCCTTCCTCTCTGGGTTGTTTTTCAGATATTTCTAACGCTGCACAAAAAGCATCTGCCAGCAAGACACATATACTTTAAAAGTATAATGCCGTTATTTATTGGCTGATGCACACAGAGATATCTAGGATTTAACAAGCTACTGGACTAGATATTAATATGCACTCTGGCATGATAAGACACCCAGACACCTGGCCAGGCAGGCACCAGCCTGGAGGGGAAGTGCCAGTTTCCACCGCCCCTGAAACAGATCGTTTTTCACTGACCCTGTTTTCTCCTCCAGGGTTTTATACCATTTCATGCTGATGTTCTTCCGCTCGAAACCTTGAGTTACTTATGATCCAGTCCCAACAGTCCTACTCTGTTCACAGTTTTACCTTTCTTATCTGCATACCTCTACTCTACAGCGTTCCTCTCAGCTTAGCAGTTTCCTTGGAGGTCTGAGCCAAGGTTATGAAGCTAAACTATATCCTTTCTAGGTCTTCACGGGCAGCTGAACCCTGTGGAGCATGAGGAGGCAGCTGTAGAAGGGATCACAGAGAGATGAGCACAGGTGCCATTCAGTTAATGACTAAAGACTGTAGCAAAAGCAGGACTGGCCCCAAAAAGCTTTTAAAACGGCACAGATTTCCAAAGTGACTCCACTTTCATACCATCCAAATCGTYAAAACAGTCGCCTCTATATAGCACTCCCCACCTTGCTATCATCTACCCCTGTACTCAGTGAATCTCTTTCAAATTCAGGGAAACAGCATGCCCACAGGCCCAAACCATGGATTTTAGGATAGCAGATCTCTTACTGGATTCTATTATTTCTGTTTCAAATAGTGTCATGTGCACTACAGTACCAGAGATTGAAGTCTGTATGGGAAAATATGGTTTTGTTCCTTTCCTTTCAGAGAAAAGACAGAGAAAATATATTTGTTCTCTACCTCCGACATGGCGAAGGAAGATGGTTTGAAAGTAGTTGCATCTTTCATCCTTCCACCTTTTTCACCTCTAATAGGAGGCAGGGGCAGGAACAAATGGAAATTCTTATTTTTTTGGCAGAATTGTCAGTCATCTCTGAGATGACTACATATCTGGAGTTTCTGCAAGCAGCATAAACACATCACTGTATTTCTGATTAAAAATATTCTATATAGCTGTTTATTATGTTCTAGTTAGTTCTACAGTGCCCACTCTTGAAAACTTATTTAAGCCTGACCATAAGTTTGGTAGAGGGGAGGTGAATGGATCACATTTCCCAAATGAGTTTAAAA
Organism: Amblyornis subalaris; assembly: GCA_018881555.1. Classification (NCBI taxonomy): domain Eukaryota; kingdom Metazoa; phylum Chordata; class Aves; order Passeriformes; family Ptilonorhynchidae; genus Amblyornis; species Amblyornis subalaris. Next base: position 587,905 of record JACAXG010000141.1, on the reverse strand, counting down.
CAATGATCTTGATCCCATTAGGTAATTTCCATGCTGATTCACCGTAGCCAATACTGGTGAAAAATGAACATTACATCCCAGATACACTTGCTTGTCTAAGTCTGAGAGTCAGAAAGCAGTTCAGAGACTGAGGGAAATTCATGCAGCTATTGTGTASTTAAATTATGCTTACTAGTCAGGAAACAATTTTGGTTGTTTGCAGACGTATCTAAGACCCCAAATGAACTACAACAACAGATCAACTAATTTTCCATACATTATCCCTCCCCAGTTTTAGCAAATGCCAGACACTTCAGACAAAGACAATTGTACAGACAGTACTTTCCCAGAGCAAGATAGCAACTTCAGTTCATGTGTTTAGCTCTTTTTATAGGCAATCAAATAATTATTGTATTACACTTGATTTTATGTACCTCCAGTTAGGGTTGGTTTAGACATGGATAAGTGTTTATTGACTAAATCAATAGTCTTATCCATGTTACAGAGCACAGAAAATAGTTACAAGAATAAAATCAGTTGTTACATTAACCACTTTCAAAGAATGCTCAGGATAAGCTTTAAACTAATATTGCCTCATTAGGTTATATTCTGATTAAGAAATAGACAGGAACAGAAGGAAGTAATTTTTTTTTAAAAAATGAGTTTTCCATTTCCTTTCCACACTTTAGATTAATTAGAATTTACCACTAAAAGACCCAGACAGTACAATTAAGTTTTACAGCAACCATATTAAGCTTTTTAAAAATTGAGCTTTGACTTCCCCATAAATCCCAGGGGTACTTACAATCAAATTAGGCTTTTTCATCTGAAATAACAGAATGAAATACATAATATGCCACACGCTCTCTGGTACAGGAATCCAGCTAATCAAGAGGGTGACCTAGCATATTGCCACTTCAAAAATACAGCAGCAGTTCAGCACTACTCATATATCTAGAAACACCTCTCTACAGAGAATGTATACTTGTAAAAGTTCTTGACATCAGCACTGAGCTGGAGCAGAATCAACGCTGCATGACAAATAAGTTATAGAGTGGATTTTGTGTCTTGTCCCCTTCCAGTTATAGCATGTCCATGAAATGGCCAAGTTGCTTCCACCTGTATTAGGTGCTAAATAGAATGTAAATAATTTCCCTCCTCTGAAATAATTTCCTCCCTTCTATTCTAAACTCATTACCAAAAGCCTGCATTGTATTTTTAGTTGGCAGCTCCGCTCTTCATGAACAGAACTGTTATAATACCACTGTATTTCCCAGACAATATCCATATTAATAACTCGTTAAAAGAATTATTTTAGCAACTTGGTAAGTTATTTGGCTCAGCTATTTTTCTGAGAGAGTCTTTTGGTTAAACACTGGGTCATTGACCAGACCAGATGAGACAAGTCTGTTTCATTGCCTGTGCTTCATACATAGTGGGCTATAAACTCTCTGAAATAAATTCATAAGGGTGCTGGAGTGTATCCTGGCCTCTACAGCAGAAAATTCATCAAGAATTTTCATTAAGAATTCATGAGAAAATTCATGAAACCAAAGTGCTGAGTCCAAGGCAGCCAATAGGAAGCACTCTTAAGTTCATGTGAAATCCCACTCCCCTTTTACCACCTAGTGGTAAAAATCTTTGCATTTTCCTCCATAAAGAAAGCAAGAAAAATCAGATATTTCCTTCAAAATATGACCACAAAATGATTGTGGGGATAGTATGGCCCCAAACAGTATTCATCACTTCCAAACATGAAAGCTAGAGCTGCTTCTTTGTCTGATGAGGAATTACACACCTCACAGGAGAGTAATCGACCTTCCCGGTTAAATTATTTAGAGCTAGTGAGTTTTGGGATGAATACTCCCCTATTATTCAATTAACGTGTTCTATTGATTAAGCTATTCAGTTAATATTAGTTTAGGCATAGAAAGACGTGAATGTAAATTTTATTAGGTCTGATATACCTGTGCTGACCTGCTCATCTCAAGCGACTGTGACGTATGTCTCAGTATGCCTAGAAACAAAACTTTAAGCTTCTGTACAAATGTACAAACATTATAAAGTGACTTCTGCAGTGAATTCTGCAACCCTGAAACACAAAAATTGTTCTGGATTAGAAAAAGTAAACAGGGCTTTGGAGAGACAACCTGCATATTGAACAATCTCCAAGAAAATAGTCAGGTATTCCAAGTGCTATTTAGGTCCTATTTGTATTTATATTTTGATCTGGTTAGCTGGTTGGTTTCTTGTCTTGGTTTTGTTTTGGGTTTTGTTTTATTTTGAGAGGGGGAGTGGAGAAGTGTTGCTTGTTTGCTGKTTTTTTTTTTTTTTTCATTATTGTATTACATGTTTTCTTGTGACATTAGGCATGGAATGTTTCTAACATATCAAGGGAATAATTTCCAAACTTTTGGCACTATGCAATCACACAAGTACAGTGCTCATGTCTCAAACCCCACTCATCTGTCTTGCCAGGTACTTTTCTTTCGTCTTCAGGTTATCATAAAATAACCACTCGAATCCTGTATTCCTTGAATATCAGTTTGCTAGCTTGCTTCAGAAACAAATATTTATTGAAGTTGGTTTTGCTGCTAATGCAAAATAAATACCAGGGCACAGCAAATGAAGGTTAGTTGCCTAAGAGCTGTTAATGTAGATTTCCCAAAAAGTTCTTACAAAAGGACATTTTCTTGCAATTTGGATGCTAAATATTTTAAAGACAGACTATCGCAAAGAAACTTTGCCAGAGCTGACAATGGGTGAGTGATGGCGAGACATAGCAGAGATTCAGTGCGTTTCATTACTCATAATGACATTACAGTCCAAACTTATGCAGATACCTGACTGTCATATGCAGAAATATTTGCCCATTTCCGTAATTTTGAGCACAGTTTGACCTAGGCAGCTCTCATTCTAACAAAAAGTCAGCTGAAAACACTCATAATTGGTATTAAAATTTAAAGAGAAAATGTAGTGTAATTTCTGTTTTGAAAAAAAGAATATAGAATATATGCATATCAGTTTTGATTCACGTTAGTATGAATACTTGACACTTCACAGGTTATGGACTGCTTTAAACAGTTAATATCTATTACCTCTGAAATTATATTTGTCTTACGGCATCCGACACATCTCGCATGCTTTGCAGTAGCTTTTTTCATTTCTGTAGCTTCTGCAATGGATAGAAATATACAATCAGCAATAGAGTATCCTCAAAAGAACCATAAACAGGCACTTAGGGACTCAATGAAAGATTATATCACTTTCTAGTTGACAGAATGCTTAACTCCATTAGTGTCACAGGGTGATTAAATCTTCCTACATCACATTTCAAATGTACTGCAACCGGTTATGTCAGTCCCTTGTAGCTCAATACATCTTTACATTTCTACAGTCCTAAAGATTTGCAAAAAAATTTTCTGAGATAGCCTGTAGGTGAAATGACTTATTGTGCTATAGTGATGCCTACCTCAGTTTTGTGGAAATAAAAGTGATTAAAACATCTCCAGTCAGGTGGGGTTTGTATAGAAAATAACTATGAAATAAGTCTCAATTGTACACTTCAGAGGGTTTTTCTGAACTATAGCAGGAAAGTAAGGGACTATGTGAACCAGCCAACTGGAACTGAGAAAGAACAAGCTACATTCATTTTCAGTCAGGTCCCTATTGTGGCAACATCTTGTAACTTTAATATTTCACCTGAATGATAATATCACCAAGACGACACTGAAAGGGATGAATTTGATCCCTAGTGTAACATCTAGCTAGATCCATCTAGCCAGCACATTTCAAAACCATTTCTGATTATTTGGTTGCTCAGTTTATTTCCACATCTCTAACATCACACAGATGCTACACTAGAATCACAGAAATTACTGAATGCTTTCAGCAGTATCTATAGAATTTATCATGTGTTCACACTGAATGTTACTTATTATGGGTACCTGACTGAAATAAAAAAGCCAATCACATCTGTACACACCAGACTGCAAAGGCAGAAAATTTGGTATTAAGAAACCCTAAGTTTTCTGACAAAAAAAAAACCACACAAAAACACAACCATTTTTGCATTCAATACTTACATTTTTATGAGGGCTAGAGCCTCTCTCACTGTCTCCCATCTCTTGCTATCAGTGAAGTATCAACTTCTAACACATATCAGGACACTGTACTATCCTGTTCAAAACAGAGACAGATTAAATCCACTGCTGTTCTCAGACTGACTTCCACTAGTTCTGAGATCTTCCCAGTAAGGCTACTGGAATATACTTTGTGCAGGCTTTTCATTCACAAAGTTCCTTAATCTTATGTTGAGACGGACTGGATGTTGTGTTGGTTAAAATGCCATTGCTTGTTTCACATAAATGCATCTGGTATAATTTTGCTTTTTATAAGTAAAAGTTTAATACTTGCCAAGTGTACTGGGTCTGACTGGGATGGAGTTCATTTTTTTCACAGCAGTCAATATGGCACTTTTAATTTTAAATTTGTGACTATAACGGCATTGATAAAACCCCGAAGTCTCAGCTATTGCAGTGCTAATATTGATGCTCACACAGCATCAAGGCCACCAGTTTCTCACTCTGCCCCCACGGAGAGTAGGCTAGTGGGAAGAGGTTGGGTGCGGACAGAGCTGGGAGAGCTCAGATAAATTGACCGAAGAGATATTCCACGCTATGTAATGTGTCATCCAGCAATAAACTGGGGGGAATGAGTGAGAAGCTGGTGGGTGCTTAGGTGCTGCTTGGGGTCGAACCCACTGCAAAGGGTCTTAATCTTTGCACTGCGTTACAGATCCCTGTATTTCAGCAGAGATGTCTACTAGGAAGATCTTGGATTACATTACATTCTACCCAAAACTCTGAAATTCTCAATTATGTAGTGGTAGACATATTATTTTAGACATTAAAACCTGAAATGGAAAAGATGGGGAGATACACAGGAAGGTGAGATACACATGGATTAGATACCTAATACTGTCAAAGTGAAATCCTACCATCCTTAAAGCTAATGACAACATTCAAATGGAGTTGAATGAAGCCAGCATTTCAGCTACGAAATTTCCCATCATTCTTATAATTCTATTCAAATATTATTAGAAGCAGACAAATAGGGTGGAAATTTCAGGTGTGCTGATGCTAATTCCCGTGTCCTGGAAAAGTAAGAACAAGTAATTGTCGTGATTTTCAAGATGCATAGCATCCTTGGCAATATTGGCATTTAGTAATATATTGCCTGACATATGAAAGGACACAGAAAAGTATCTAATCAAGGCAGTATTCAAAGCAGAACTAGCATCAAAATAAGACRTTTTCATGTTGTATTTAAGTAGCATTGTGTAAGTATTGTATAAGGAGGTCTTGGTGGCAGCTGAAATACTGGAAAGTATTTTCTTTGGTTGCGGAGGTAGGGCTTCATTCAGCCTGCCCTTTTTCCCCATGATTTTTCTGGGCTTATAATTGGAGTTGCACAAATTACTGTGCTGCAAAGGCAGTGATAGTTTCAGGGTAAGACTTCTTTAGTTTATTATTTATTATTATATGCACTGTGGGCCAGGAGAGAGAAGGAAAAAGAGAACTTGYATACTAAAATCAATACAAATAATAATAGCCTCTTACAAGACAAGCCTCAGGGGCTGAATATCTCTGGGTTCCTTTTTTTACATAAATGATCTCAGTAGATTATTGTTTCAATGTTTTGTGCTGTCAGTCACAGTCAGCTACCAGCTCTCTTTTTGGTCCCATGGAAATCTTCTCACTTCTATGTGCCAAAATAAAACAAAATTACATAGCAGCAGGTAGCCCATGGTGGCTTTCCTGAGTGTCTTCAGCAGAGCAGTATTACAACAGAAGCAGTAATCCAGGCTGTTCATGGCTSTTTTTCAGACACGCATCCTGTCAGTCAATGCTGAAGTGGCCAAATATGTACCCACATTATGCCTAAACTTTCTCATTGCAGAGCAACTTGGGGCTGTGGCTTGATTATTTGTCTTGTTTTATTTTCACTTATTTTTAGGAAGGAAAACACACTGAAAACTAAAAAATATTCATTTGGGTCACAAGAACATTCATATTTGATAACTATGCTGTCAGTTTAATAGGAATGTGCATCAGGATTCTGCAGAATTGATTTTAGGTAAACTGAAGACATTCAGGTATCTCAGTATTTTTAATGTGTGCATATAATAACAATGCTTGGTGCCTATATTTTTCCATAGATTTTTTTTCCTGAGCAACCCACTTACTTTTGTTACTCTACTTAGTATTGTACTATGTACAGAGAAGAAATAACAATTTATCATAATTCTTTTGGCATCATCATAATAGTTTTTTTCTTATTAGTCATCTTCATATATCTACATAAATATTCAGTGGAAATACATTCAAATTATTTTTAAATGTTTATAATTTTTATAATTGTGTAATTATATTCAGAGGGTACAAAATCTTGCAAAAAATGAATTATATATCTTTTTAAAAAATAGATTATCATAATCCTGTTTACTGAATTATTCAGTGGTTATAGAGAACATATTACAGTCTCTGTATTTCTGCATTTTTTTATCATTTTACTAAAACAATAACTATTTTTGTAAAAGGAGGCATATTATCATTGAATACCTTTTGATTTTTTTGTTCCCTTTTATACTCACATAATTTAGGAACATAGGAGGGAAATTAATTAAGATGTCTGCATTTTCTGGATCTTAGAAAGAAGTTGAGCAACTGGCATTTGACTCATTTTTGACAGGAAAAAGGCTTTTTCTCTCCAGGGATCTTTTCATGGTAACTATTCAGCTTATGCAGAAGTTTTGGGTCATATGCAACAGTGACAGTGTTACAAAACTGTCTCAAAAGAAATGGACAGAAAGTAGACGTTTTGACCAACATGAGAAAGGTTGCTGAGAGACGATTAAAAAACCCCAGTCTTAGCATATCACCTGCCTGTGTGTACCCACACAGTATTAAGACCACATCAACTGAAGAAGTGCAGGAATATACTGCCAGAAGCTGCACAATGAAACTAAAAGGTAGGCAATAGAGCAGCATATCCAAGACAATTTGGTACTTTTGCCTAGCTCTTCAAAGCTATATTAATGCCAATGGAAATGGCAAGCAGTATTTTAAAAATAAAATYGAAAGTCTTAAAGCAACAGAGATCCTGAATATGTTTCAAGCACAAAGCGTAGGAAAACAGTTCTAGCCCTTAATGTTGCAGTGTTTAAAGATCAGTATTTCCCTTTCTTTCTTAAAACAGTCCTCACGTAGTGCCAGGAAAAGACAAGAAATAAAAAAAGAACCTTCTTATTATTGCCATGTGACAGACTCTCTTCTGATTGATGTTTACATTCAGCATCTGCTTTGACAGAAATGCACATGGCTTTTGAAATACATGGTGCTTTTTCTGTCTATATTATTTTCATAACTCTCTGTGCAAAAATTTATTTTTCCTTGGTATTTAGTGTCTTTTCCATTTACTGAAATGTTTCTCCTTGTACAGACTCTTCTACACTACATTTACGGGTCATGTCAAACTTTCTGCATTGTTCATTCTAATCACAATTACTAATGTCACCAACCTTTTCTTTGCAGCACAGTTTGTATTTTATGGTTATATATTTTGTCAAATTATTAATACTTATGTATTTCTTTGCATTTATGAGAAATCTAATTTGTGATGCTCTGCACAATATTATGGAATTTGTAAGTGTAGGCCAGTTGAAGGTAAATGGTGTTTTCCTCTGACATAATGGTAATTTTAAAAGCAGGAAAGATAGCATTAATTCTCACAGAGATATTTCCAGCCAAACCAAAACCAATGCCTGTTTCCCTGACTTAATTGAAGTGTGAGTTAATTGCCTGTCTTTCCATTTAAAGACCCTACTTACATCTTTACCATAATAAATAAACATTTTTTCAAGTGCTTTTTTAGTCTTTGAACAAAAAGTAATATCAATTTATCTTGTCCAAAGATCAGAATACAGAATGTCCAAATCTCTTCTATTACAGTAATATTGCAATTATCTTTTGTACTTACTTTAATTTTTAAATTTTTTTTGTACTCTCACGGGTAAAGTTGGTATAATTACCAACTTCTCCTATTGCCATCTCATTTTCTAAATCTGTAACACTTCACACTTTATCAGATGGGAATTTAGGAGTGAGACAGGCACAAGTACAGAACCACCCCACTAACTGAAAAGTCCTTTCCAAGACTGATAGAGCTGAAGTTTCTAATTTATCACATGCACACACATATGCACGTATGATCCATACAGAAACACACTCCCCCCACTAGTCAAGGCCTCCACTCTATGTCCAGCACTGTGGATGTAACATCTGTAGATGTATCTCAGACCACCCAGAGCTGGTTTTTGCATTACGTATTGTTTCCAGCTTAGATGATTGTCACGAGTTTCCAACGGCCCTGTTCATCATATCACCCCAGGACAGTCCCTTGGATGCTTCCCATCTTTAAAGGAAATTAGCTGGTTTTACTTAGGTTGATATCACCATCTTGATTCCTGCCTTAAATGCATTATAGGGAAGCAGCTGTCAAAAGTTCACCTGTCCTTCATTTTTATTTCCCCCTGTGCATAACTAACCCACTAGAAACGAGCAGGTATAGTTTGGAACTTTTGGACAATCCTCTCCCATGACCAAGGTATTTGATTTGTTTTCCCAGAGTACACCAGAATCACTTAATGAGTGAAGAGGTGGAGTTTGCCCTGTGGAAAGGCTCTTGTCAAACCAGGAAGCAATCTGAATAACTTGAAATTACAAAACTATTGGCCACAGGATCTAACAATTTTGCTGAGAATTTCTGTAGAAATTTCAATTTGTTTTAATTTTGCATGTACCAATCTGCATAATATTCATATATAATTTAAATCTGCATTCTATTTATATATAAATATAAATAAATATTTACTGAAATGAYTGGATCTAGGCCAGTTCATATTTTATATCTGTACAAAAGAAATAAGTATAACAAAGAATCTTCACTGAACAACCCTTAATCTCAAATATTTTGCAATATACCCCAGCATGACATGACCATCCTCTCTGGTGGTCAGATGACTAGGTGTCAGCTTGCAACTCTTACTTTACATCTTCACCCAGCACTTCTATGAGTGAAGAAACAGCTGCTCAGATGATTTCAATGGAGGTTACTTTTGCAGACTCTCTCCCTTGTTTTGACTGATTATATGGCACCTGTGCAGCAAGATTTCCAGGGGAGGTGTCACTTACAGACACTAACCAGACATATCTACTAGGCACATATTCCTTTTACATCTCACTTTAACAGTTATAATACATTTTATATTTGCCTCTCCTTAGCAGAAACATGCTTTTTCTCTGCACAAGCCCAGTGAGTGGTTAGACTCAACAAGTTCTCAGACATGGCTTGCTAAATGTATGAAGTAAAATGGAGTGGGTACCATGCCAATTACACTGAGTGATATCGTACGGCTTTTCTTAGTTCTTCATGCTTCATGTGTGGGCTTCTCCACCAGCCTATGTACCCAACCCCCTGTTGGCAGCTGGGGGTTCCGGGCCTGGGCTCCAGGAAGGCAACACACATAGTATGGGCTGCAGCTTAACACTTGATGGTGATGTATGCCCAGACCAGAATCTGGGGAGTGGGGAATGTTGTTGCAGGCAGAATGGAAGCTTCAGACAAGGCTTATCAGGGTGACTGTCTTGTAGAGTCAAAATATTCAGAAAGAACTGCCATGCTTTCTAAATTCCTCCTCAGAAAGGACTCTAGGTGTGGCTGGATCAAATCCTAGTCCCAGGCTTGGTCAGCAGTTCATGTCGAAAGGATTATAGACATATAATTGAGCCTTTATATGATTTTGTCCTGCAGGACAAAATATATACATACTGCGTAATAAGTAATTCTGATTAAAGTATTTTAGTCTAATCATTTATCATCTTCTATTTAAATAAATAACTTATTTTATTCATATAAACATATTTGGGTTACCATCCTTAATTATATATTATTTCATATATATTTGTATATGAATTATAAGTAAATAGTACCTTATAGTAGTAGTTAGAACTATCAGAATTAATTACTACACAGTATAGATAGTTATATCCATACACACACCTAGATGAGCTGTATTAGAAGTCTCTACCATTAAAAAGTGGGACTGGACTCTTCTTGTATAAAGTGACTGACTGTCAGCCACATGTTTCCAGGCTGGCTGTGTCAGATCAGCAGCCTTTAGCTTGGCAGTTTTAGATAAGTTTTCAATACAATCACTTGTTGGTTTCTTTATCAGGAACTTTGTCTGGCACATATCCTCACCAGTGCCAGTTTCTGTCAGGAAACTTCGTTTTTTACATCCTCAGAATGTTTAACTTTGGGATTGTTAAGTCAGGCTGGTCTCAGCATTCTTCAACACCAAAAGCAATATGACCCCCACCCTTCTCCATCAATATTAGTAACTTTGGCAAATAGAGTAAAGTTGGAGATATTTTACCCCCACTTAGGCAGAGTATCCTGCGACAGGTGGGAAGGAAACTATTTAATTGAAATGTAATATATTTTCTGTATCAAGAACCTTTTTTCCATTTTCAGCACTCAGTGAATGTAAAAGACTTGCRTCTAGGACATATCACACTCTTGGTGACAAAACAAAAGATAAACCTGTGCCAATGTACACTCTACCAGAGGAAAGTGGTAAATTTGTTTTTCAGAGAGCATATTTTAATGTAAAAATATGCAAAGTATGTGTATGTAAAGTAGGGTGCAAAACATTTTATATTGTCTTCCCTTGAAGACTTTGAGATTTGGGTGTTTCCAATTTTGTCAGAGGCAGATAAACAGAAGAACTGGAACACTTTAAATGAGGCCTCTCAGTAACCTCATGCAGCTAATTCTCTTTTTTTGTGCAGTTTATACATGCATGGAACTGAAAATGGTAGCTGTCTTCTCAGCCCCCTCTTTTTCCTAATATCCAAGACAAAGAGCTCCTTATCACTAATAAAGTGAGTAGCATTTTTATTTAGTCAGTACTATCTGTATAAAAAAGTAAACAAATATTAGACAAGCTGCCTCCATTAGGTTGTGCCTCTTAACTGGCTGGCCTACATGTTTTCCCTTTGGCTCACTATCTCTGTGCTGCTTTTTCTAAATAAGTTATTTCAGATAAGATTATAAACCCTTAGAGAATTTATCTTCATTTCCACAACACATCTAATACAATGAATCTCTAACCCTAACTACAGTTGTTTATTATTATTTATAAATAATACAATAGCTTTAAATTTTCACATTCAGTTTAACTAATGGCAGCTTAACACTCTATCTGTATATAGTAGATCTTTATTTTCACTCATTTTTCATATCCTTAAAGCAAGTCTTACAGCATGTGGAAGCAAAGTTAAACAAGAAGGAAGAGAAAGAAACCTCACCTGATCTATCCTAAGTTGACATTTATTATGATAGTTACCTGTGACTACAAAGAGCTGTCCGTAAAAAGACTGTTAGGTGTTACTGTAAGTTCCATTATGGATGCAAAATTCTAACTTGCTAGTATTTGGATTCTGTGTGCTAAAGGAAATACTCTACACCTCAGAGCTGACAGTGTCTGGCCCTAGGTCCAATTCACATTTCTGTGTTGTTGTATACAAGAATTTATACCCTTCATCTTATTTTTTTAACACCATCCCTCCAAAATATATTTTTCAGTTTTCTTTAAGAATCTCTCATAATTTTCACTTTCATACTAAAATTTCGTATTCCTGACATTAAAAATTATACTTCAAAATGCACAAACAAGGAAAACCTTTGTCTAATCATGATCTCATGTAGATGATTTAATAGAAATATATATATTTAACATTAAAAAATTAAAATTCACATTGAAAAAGTAATACGATATGCTCTTTTGATCTGAGTTTAAAAAAAAAGGAAACAGAAGCCTTAGGAATATGGCTCTAAGGTGGAATGGCTGGATGTCTCCCCATACGAACATTCCACTAGGTTTGCTAGTTTTGAGATGCAAACAATTAACAGCATATAAAAAGCTTAGTTTTCTTGCTGCACCAGCTTATCTCCAAGTGTCAATGGCACCCATATCTAATTTGAGTCTGTCTGAAAAACTATATACCAAATTCTTTCTAAATGATAAAATGTCACTTATCATGACTTGGAAGACGGCTAACAAAGAAATGTGTCACAGTTCTTTCTCATGCATCTATCAGCGTTTGTGAGCTGCTGAACGCAGAAGAAGATGAATGCTGGAAACAGGAGCTGGAATTTACATCTCTTGAAAAAATAATGATGAAAAAACCCCTACATCTGCCATTGAAACCATTGTTTCAGTTTCTATGCAGGCTGTTCCTCTGTCTTGCAGATTTTGAAGTTCATCCATGTTCCTGTTAGAAAGCTGCAGACATGCTATTAGCAACTGCATTTTAAACTCCTACCAAGAACTCATCAGCACACTTTTATTAGGTTCTGTGTAACGTGGAACTTACGGAAGACAAATTGTGATAATGAACTACTTTATTCCCTGCATGCATTTTTTTCCTGCACCATTGTTTTTAATTCTTTAGCACAAATGAGTTTGCTGTAAGAAGTGCTACTCTTGTTAGAGCATCATATAAACCATATAAAGCATATCCTATTTCAGGATAAATAATAAATAATATTTCAGGATAAAAATTCAAAATCAGTAATTTTTTTGAAAAATCTTATAATTTATTAGCTATTATTTCATCGTGATAATTTCTAAGCACTTGTGATCTAAAATATGTCCTTTCATTTTAATTCAGAATATAGTAATAAGTATGCAAAACATTCTAACATGTCACATTTAAAACAATCTTTATAGTTTATTAAACTTTAGTCTTAAGACTAACAAGCTTTGTGGCTAACTCTCATTTGTGAGTATTGTTTCTGTGATCTCTACCCCTTCTACAATTCAAATTACAGCAGGAAATATTTAGGTGTATGTGTATAGCTTTTCTTGAGATATAAAGCATTATGACATTCTAAAAAAATACTCCAGCGTAAGTAGCAGAGTTATATTTACCCATATTATGGACAATTTTAATTATAAGACAACCAGCATATTTGAAAAAAAYGCAAACAATTCATTAGAATGCAGTGGATATCATACCTGAAAAGGCAAAACAATAACTCAGTGGAATTAATTTTCATTATTTGTAATGATTTACCTTGAAGACAGTATACCTATATTTCAAATAAAGCTGTGATCTTCACAGCTTCACAAAAAGAGTGATCTTTTAAGTCCTATGTTGTGTCACCTCAAGCTCTATCATTATAAAATCTTTTGGTCCCTCTTTCAAAAATACCAATGCTAACGAAGGAAGTTAGGGTTTTGCTCAAGAAGCAGAGAGCTGGGTTAATGAACTGAAACACTAGCTCATGTCCACAAATTTTCCATGAGATCGGAAGCAGTACTTACACAGCTTAAACAACTAATCTATTCTCGGATAAAATCCCCATTTCTCTTGAGCCCACCTGCTTTTACACCACCACTAACGTTTTCTCACCAAAACTTCAATTCTATCACCGGTGGTTACAAAACAATTTTACTTTGTTTAAGAAGAAACTTTATAAACAATAGAATCTTAGACTAATATAAAAAAAACCCAAAACCAACAAAGCAAGTRGCCTTAAACAGGGACTGACAAGGTAATTTGTACTGTAGAATTAATGTTGGATGAGTATTCAGCATGATTACTGAATATTCAAATGAGACTAACCCTACAGATGAGAAGAGGCTAAACCCCTGTATTTTCAAAACAGTTGTTTCTGAAAAATTTCTGTTGAAATGGGAAAGATAAGAACAAGAGAACAGCGAAAAAGTAAGAGAGAAAAAACCTGTAAATACTATGAATCTGTATTTACTATAAATCTGTAGTTACCCATGTGCAGTAAATCTGCTAAATCTCAACCGTGTGCATGTACAGTACCTGGAATAATTTCTAAGGCAACTAATTTCTTTATCACTTTCATTAAGGTTAGAAAAGATCTCTGAGATTATCTAGTCAACTGTCAACCTAGCACCACCACCATGTTCACCATTAAACCATGTCCTCCTGTGCCATACCCGCACATTTTTTGAACACCTTCAGGGATACTGACTCCAGCACTTCACTGTTCCAAAGCTTGGCAACCTTTTTGCAAAGAAATTTTTCCTAATGTCCAATCTGMGTCTCCTCTGGCGCCACTTGAGACCATTTCCTCTCATCCTGACACTTGTTTTCTGGGAAAAGAGACTGACCTCAACCTCACTACAACCTCATCTCAGGAAGTTGTAGAGTGATAACGTCCCCCCGAGTCTCCTTTTCTTCCAGCTAAACAACCCAACTCCCTCAGTTGCTCTTCATCAGACTTATGTTCCAGACCCACCTGCAATGACAAGCGGTCAAAATGCAACTAATAGCCTTATAACTATGGTTTGTCAGATATGCTTTCAAATKATCATAATCACTACATACTAAGTATTGATTCAGTTTATCTATGTCAAAATTAGGTTAAAACATGCAACGTTATATAGAGTGCTAACTAGACTGCAAATGTTAAGGTAGGAGATTTTGAGCAACACTGCAGATAAAACTAGACAGCAAAGGGAAAAACGGGTGATTGAACTGTGTGTGAATTTGTATATTCTGTAATTCATACAAAAACAAACCCAACGTGAAAATTTTCACCAAAAAAAAAAAGAAAAAAAAGAAAAAAGGGTGGCAATAGAGCAAATATCCTGCCAATGATTGCTATTCAGTTTTCAGATATTATCATGTATGAGTATCACATGTTGTTTCCTCACTTTCTCCCCAGAACCGCATTTTTTTTCTATTCCCACCAGACCTAATCTTCCTTCATTTTTTACTCGTTATGTTTCCAAAATATTTATTTTACATAATTCATTAAAAAGTTAATTTTGTCTGCTGTCTGTAATAAAATATTTATAATTTACATCTTTATTAAAATATGTCCTTTTCCTTCACAAATTAATAGTGCAACATTCAGAACTTATTGGTGGTGATGATAGAGTTGAGTGCATATGGGTAAGAATCGGGGAAGTCTGACAAGCAGAGCATCATGGTGGGAGTCTGTTAGAGATCAGCCAGACAGGATGAAGAGGAAGATAAAATAGTCTACAAGCAGCTGGAATCACCAGCTCTTGTTCTCTTGGGGGACTTCAATTTACCAGATGTCTGCTGGAAATAAAATATGACAGAGACAGAACAGTCTAGAAGGTTTCTGGAGCATGTGGAAGAGAACTGCCTGACACAGCTGGTGAGGGATCCAGCTACGGAAGGGGCCTGCTGGACCTGCTGTTTGTCAACAGAAAAAAGCTGGAGGAAGAAGTCATGGTTGGAGGCCATCTTGGGCACGGAATGATAACAGCTTTTGATCTTTGGAGAAGGGGCTCAGCAGAACTGCTGCCTTGGACTTCCAGGGGACAGTCTTTGGTCTGTTTAGAACACTGGTGGACAGAGTCTTTTGGGAGGTAGTCCTGAAGGGCAAAGGAGTCCAGGAAGGCTGCATACTATTTAAGAAGGAAATATTCAAGGCACGGGATCAGGCTATTTCCATGTGCAGAAAGACAAGCCACTCTGGAAGGTCAATCTGGCAGAACAGAGAGCTTTGGCTGGAACTTGGGGGGAAAAAAGGAGAGCTTATGATCTTTGGAAGAAGGGGCGGGTAACTCAGGAGGACTACAAGAATGTCGTGAGGTTATGCAGGGAAAAGAAGAGATGGGCCAAAGCCCAAATAAAACTTAATCTGACTACTGCTGAAAGACATTAAAAAATGTTTTAACATCATCAATGAAAGGAGAACTAATGAGAACAATCTGGATGCAGTTCTGTGCAATGTGCTCTAGGATGACCCTGTTTGAGTAGGGAGGTTGAACCAGATGACTCACAGTGATTCCTTCCAACCTGACCCAATGTGTGATTCTGTGAATCTCCATCCTTTACTGGGTGCAGAGGGAAACCTAGTGACAAAGGATGAGGAAAAGAGTGAAGTACTCAATGCTTTCTTTGCCTTAGTCTTTAATAAGAAGACCAGTTGTCCTCAAGGAACCCAGCCCTCTGAGCCGGAAGACAGAGACAGGGAGCAGAATGAAGTCCCCATAACACAAGGAGAAATGAACGATGAAATGAACCTGCTACACCACTTAGACACACACAGCTCTATGTGGCTGATTGGCATCCACTCAAGGATATGGAGGGAGCTGGCAAAAGAGATCACCAAGCCACTTTCAAGCATTTACTAGCAGCCCTGGTCAACTGAGGAGGTCCCAGGTGACTGGAAGTTGGCAAGTTTTAACACCCATCTACAAGAAGGTTGGAAAGAGCATCCAGGGAACTACAGACCTGTCGACCTGACCTCATTGTGGGGAAGGTCATGGAGCACACCATCTAGAGTGCCGCCATGCAACATGTACAGGACAAACAGGGGATCAGGCCCAGCCAGCATGGGTTTACGAAAGGCAGGTCCTGCTTGACCAACCTGGCCTCCTTCTACAACAAAGTGACCCACCTAGGGCATGAGGGAAAGGCTGTGGATGTTGTCTACCTGGACTTTAGTAAAGCCTTTGACACTGTTTCCCACAGCATTCTCCTGGAGAAACTGCATGTTTCTGGCTTGGATGGGTGCACTGTTCACTGGGTAAAAAAAGAGCTGGATGGCCAGGCCCAGAGAGTTGTAGTGAATGTGGTTAAATCTGACTGGTGACTGGTCACTTGTGGTGTTCCCCAGGCCTCAGGGTTGGGGCCCACTACCTGTTCAGGATAGCAGTGTATAAGATTTTAGAAGGGAAAAAGATTTTTAAAAAAATAGCCAAATGACAATCAAATTTACTTATAAACTACACTAATGAGGATAATATAAAAATTATATTAGACAAATCAAATATGGACTAAAATATGTCATTTTTCAAATGTAACATTAATCAGGATTTTATGGCTAGAACTTCCAACTTTTATTAGATGTTTCAAGTACTCTTACAGCAAGAGGTCATTTTGATTTCAGCTGGATAATCAAGCAGAAATAATCTCTAAGCATTCTCTTGTCATAATAGCAGGCAGGCATAGTAACAGAGAAATGCTATTTTGTCATTGAAATTTATTCCATTTCCTGAAACACTGTTCTTTTCTTACTTGTTTTCCTTATGTTTTCTTACATTTGTAAGCATCAAGTTTTTTTCCTACAATCAGTTTCTCATTTGCAGAATAAAAGCCGTTGTCCATTCTCTGTCCGTTGTGCCCTTTCTGTTACTTAGATATGTGAAATGAAGATAAATTGTCCCCATTCAGAATGKCTTGAGTTTCAAGAGATTAGCTTCTTTTTGTTTGGAATTTAACTTCTGATCATTAATTATTAATAAAATTCTGTAAACATCCTACAAATTATAAATGTGATCAATAAACCTTTACAGGTATTTTAGGAGAAAGGGTAAACTTTCCTGTGTGAGTATAAAACTTTAGGAGATTACTTGTAGCCTGTATTAGCCGGGGAGTACCTAGCTCAGAGCACTGATAAATGATGATTTTCAATGCCATTTTTACTAAAAAGTTAGCACATTAAAAGTTTATGGCAAGTAAGATTGCTTAGCATATCAGGATACAGTTTATCCTTAATACATTCATGGAGGTTACTTGAAGGACACTTTCAGTGCATGGGCCTGTATACATAATACAGCTTTTTATTGTTGACAGAGTCCAGAGCCCTGTGAGTATTTTTACAGTACATTATTTTTTAGAACCAATAAATTACTCATCTGAACTATCCAAGTATAAACATGATGACTTTTTTTCAGGCTTGACTATGATACTATTACAATGAATTATGGATTTTAGTGGTTATCTGGTTTTGATGTGGTGCAATAAATCATAATCATTTATGATTGGTTCTGAACTTCATACAGGTTTTTCACAGAGTCTGTCCTACACTTGTAAGATTCCTCAGAGTTATACTTTTAAAGATGTCAGACAATTTCAAGATAGCATTAGACTGATTTAAAATTCTTTTAATAAATTTAAACATATTTCCAGACCTCCTTTCTATTCCATATACAATTATTAAAGCTCCACAAATAAAGAGTGCACTCAAAATTCCTAAGTTTTTGTTAAAGGACAAAAGACAGATATTTAAAAAGATAAACATTTAAAAAAGGCGCTACTATGCTCCAGTTACACAGACTAAATTGGCAGCTATTAGCAGATGATTCACCTAACAGCAGCCTCCAAATATATATTAAAAAAAAAGAACCCAACAAAAAAAAGACAAGACATCTTTAGGCCATATGTGAGTGCATCTATACTCCGTACCACAAACATAACCCAGAGGAAAAAAAAGAAATCTGCTAATCTCACCTTCTTTAATGCAGTCTGTCTTCTTTTCTATATCCTCTGTGGTATCCAGAAATGTCATTACTGCACTAGGAGTTCAACCAGTCCCCCAGTGGAACTAAAATTTTACCCTGACCCTCTTTTATTGTGATTAATTATTCTCCTATTCTATTACCTAACTCTGAATTTCTATTTTTTACTTTTTTTTCTCCTGACCATATCACTTTTGTCTAGCAGGATGTATCTTCCTTTCCTTTCATTAGTTAGATGTAAGGGATATATGTGATCACTACATTCGATGAAAGAAGAATTTATTTTTTAATATCAGTTCAACATTTTGTTATTTATAATAAAAAGAATAAAAAGTATTAAGTAATTTTTTAAGAACAAAAAGAAAACAGATGATTTTTCACAACCCCAGACTGAGCAAATTCCTGTGTATTTGAAGGTCTGTAGGACACATGGGACACAGGAATGACTTTAGACCCTAGGGAAGCCTTTGTGCAGGCACAAAACAAAAYAGTTTTCTCCTTGTCTGTCATCTCACAATTTGCAATAAAAGAACCACTTTTTTTCAGAACCAGTAATATCCATCTCAGATGTTTTGATGCCTTCCTTCTCAGAGACTACTGGGTGACTCAGTAGTCAGGTGACTACACAGCAGTCTTGTTGCGTGCATTAGCGTTCAACACAGGTAATTGCACTGAACATGGATTTAACACTTTCTCGGTTACAGTTTATTCCCTGCTTTACTTCTATTATATGTTAGCATAAGCTATCCTTGAAACATGCTATCTACAAGTTCTGCAAAGTAGAATTCTTAAAGTAAGAAAAAGATGGGCCTTTTCTCAGTTACCTGCATTCCTCGGTATTCTCCTGGAGAAATTAGCTCTTCATGGCTTGGACAGGTACACTGTTTTCTAGATAAAAAACTTGCTGGATTGCTGGACCCAGAGAACAGAGGTGAATGGAGTTAAATCCAGCTGGTGGCCAGTCATGCGTGGTGTTCTCCAGGACTCGGTATTGGGGCCAGTCCTGCTTAATATCTTTATCAATGATCTGGATGAAGGGACCAAGTACACCCGCAGCAAGTTCACAGATGACACCAAGMTGAATGGGAGTGTTGATCTACTTAAGCACATGAAGGCTCTGCAGAGGGATCTGGACAGGCTGGATTGATGGGCCAAGGCCAATTGTCTGACGTTCAACAAGGCCAAGTGCCAGGTCCTGCACTTGGGTCGCAACTCCATGCAATGCTACAGACTTGGGGATGAGGGGCTGGAAAACAGTCTGGCAGAAAAGGACCTGGAAGTACAGACCAACAGCCCCTGAACATGAGTGCACCTCAAATCCTGTGTTAATTCTTGGGCCCCTTACTACAAGAAAGACATTGAAGTGCTGGAGATGTCCAGAGAAGGGCAACGGAGCTAGCGAAGGGTTGAGAGATTAAGTCCTATGAGGAGCAGCTGAGGGAGGTGGGCTTGTTTAGCCTGGAGAAAAGGAGGTTCAGGAGAGAGCTTATCACTCCCTGTAACCACTTGAAAGAAGGTTGTAGCAAGGTAGAGGTCGGTCTTTTTTCCTAAGTAACAAGTGATAGGACAAGAGAAATGGCCTTAAATTGATCCAGGAGTGGTTTAGATTCGCTATTAGGAAAAATTTCTTCACCAAAAGGGTTGTCAAGCAGAGGAACTGGCTGCCCAGGGAAGTGGTAGAGTCACCATACCTGAAGGTATTTAAAAGATATGTAGATGTAGCGCTTAGGGACAGAGTTCAGTTTTAAGATCGAAGTGTTAGGTTAATAGCTGGACTCAGTGATTTTAGRGGTCTGTTTCAACCTTGATGATTCTATGAGTCTGTGATTCCTAACTCAGCGAATCTAAGCCTCTTTCACATTTCCTTAGTAATCAGAGTCAGGCTTTACACTCCAGAAAATGTGTAGGTTGTGGATATGCCTGGATTCTACCTCAGAGGCAGAGGAAAGAAATGTAAATCTCCTCAATGCTTCAAATACACATACATGGTTTTTTCCACTACTACTAAGTTTGGTTCAAAAATTGTATGCTGGTATCATTCTGAATTTTTAATTATACTGTGATTTAAAGTTGCATTTAATGTATTGTTTCACAGTAGCAGAATTACTGATCCACAGTTCTCACCTCTCTTTAGTCCTCCTACTCTTCARTTATTCACTAGTCCTTATTAAAAAAGGTTTATTTTATTAAGGAATCTAGAGAAAAATCCTCAAGAAAAAACAGGCATTACAGTAAAGTTCATCCCAAAGATCCAACTAGGTCAGAAACAGATGTTAAACAGCAAATGCCTATTCTCCTCAGTTACACATTAGCTCTTATTCTTTAATATTCCATCATTATAATAGGAATGCTTCTCTATATTTTCTCTTACCTTAACTTCCCTTACCTTTGTAAGGCAGTGACAGTACTTGACCACTTCCCTGCCGAAACCAAGCAAAGGATAACTCTTACAAGCACGGAGCAGAACAGCATCAGTACTGCTATGCCCCATTCTTCAGCTGGGAGTGAGATAGTGTGATGGAAATAAGCATGTGCAAAGCTCACACCCATTTGAGTTTCAATGTAGCAATTTAAAAGACAATTTTCTACCTGGAGCCTATTTCCTGGCAGCACAGGAAAAGTACCAGCATAATTAAGCACATTCTCTGTTCTAACATGTTCCACTGCAGAATACTTAGCACAAAACCATGAAGAAAACAAAATATACTGGAAGGAAAACTCATCCAAGCAGACCCCAATCTCAGCAGAAAGACAGTCAATACGACCACTGCCTCCAACCTGCAACTGATGCCTGACTGCAGTGTTTGTTATGTTAAACCATCTGGCTGCAGAGAATAATCTCTTCTGAGAGATAGGGAAGGCTGTGAGCTTCTACTTCCTAGTCAGCCTGGTGTTTGCTCCTTCCCAGCTGGAACACGAGCCTCGCCAGAGACCCAGCTGCTACATATCAGACATAGGCTAAGAAGCCAAGTCAAACACTCAGTGGGAGTGGATGAATCTACTGTAATTATTGGCAAACTATTCAGCCTTTCACCTGTGTAGGCTTGAAGTCTGTCAGTGGTTCAACACTCCTTGGTTCAAGCCTGAGGAATTTAATCTTTCTTTTAAAGTTGTAAGTGCTTGAACAGTTATTGAACAGTTCAGTTCTGGTTTAGATTATTCTACGACATTTTCTTTTACAGAATCTGCAAAACCTTATTTTACTAGCTTGAATGGAACCAGCCTGGACGATTCTTTAACTGATAGTCCTTCACAGTGTTGCCTTAATGTTACTAATTCTGTCTCTATCTATTTTCACAGTCTCCAGGATTTAACTCTTCATTGTCAGGCAGACATACCAAGTAGATGATTAGAAATGTTTGTGATACTTATAAAGCATAATAAGCACTTTTTTATCCTCTTCATGATGCCATCGGTCTTATTGTAACTTCTTGTAGTAAACTGATGGGTTTGCAAAGAATTAGCTTCCCAAAAATCTGAATCTAGAAAGGTACTTGGCTTCCCAATTTAATTCAAAAATTCTGTAAAACAGTTTACAGTGCCCCTGTTTCTTCATCCATGAAAAATAAACACTGCAAGTATTTCCCCAAAGCAGCACTCAAACATGTGACTTGCTTTGGCTCATTATTTTGTTAAATATTTAAAGCTGACAATAAGCTACTGTCAATAATTTCTTAGAAATTGGAGATTTTATATTATGGTTTGTATTATCAGGACCTCTGTTTCCCAGCCTAAGCCTTCCTGATGTGTGTTGCCAAATACACAGCATCTGTACCTCTAACAGCCTCCAAAATATATTACCATCAAAAATTGCTTGCAGCTCATATCTGAGATCCAGCATGGGTTAAGAAAAGAGCTGAAAGAGGTTTTTTTTATCATTCTGTTGGCACTTGCAAAATATAACAATGTAAATCATGATATTCCCTTTGGAAGAAAACATGTAGATTATTTCAGTTTTTGGTGGCTATTGCAATACCTCAAATGAGAGTTTAGAAATAGAAAAGCTCACGACGGTGAGCTCTCACTTCACACAGTGCCAAAAGATGTTTGCTGCCTACTGAATAAATACAGATAATCAGATTTGTATAGTGTGTACCTTTTGAATGCTGCTCTGAATTTTGTTCTTGTTTGCTAGCAGGTAGCCTGAGGAATGTAAGTGTGCCAAGTCTACTTCATCTCCAGCTGCTGGATGCTTTTACCAGCTTTTCTTTTTTTCTTTCTGGAAATTTAAAAAAATAAATCAACCTCTTAATCCCACACGAGGGTATAGAACACATTGTGATGATTACATAGTTATGGCACACATGCAAACAAATGAAATAATCCACAACGAAATTAATTACTGGGTCAAGATATCTTCAGGTCATTAGGGGCCTATGATACTACAGATTCACATTAAGAGTCTGGGCCAAGATTTTCTCTCTTTTATCTGCCTGCGAAAAGTAATGCACGTGGGCTGTTTTTCCTACCCTTAAAAAAGAGTTGCTCTGCTTTTGGAAAAATGTCAACACCTGAAAGCACACCTAAGCAGAGAAACATAAACATGAGCCACAAAAGMAGCAGTCTTGCCTTTGAAGGATCTATTAAATGTCAATTCAAATCTGTAATGTATGGCCAGTTCTTCAATGGGCCAGGCTGATTTCAGAAATGTGTATACATTCCCTATCTTGCCTGATGTGGAAGCTTAATTTTTTCAGACTACTGCCTAAAGGTAAGCTCATTTTGTGTGTGGTAAAAAGATTATATCACACATGTCCTGGAAATGATAAGGTGAAGAACATGCTGTGTGATATAGATAATAAAATCTACTAATTTTTGTTGCTTATATGTATTTGTAAAAGGCAAGAGTAGTACTATTTATATATATTACATATGCATTACATATATATCAAAGGTTTATAGCTGAACAAGCTCTAAATAATATTCCAGGAATGTAGATACAATAAAAAAACTCTAGTAAAACTCTAGGAGTTCAAAAGAAGCTTGAAAATTCAGACATTGCAGAACACATTAATTCCTGTTGTCAAAGTCATAGCCATGAGTCTCCTGGCAAAGTCTTTCCAACCCACTAGTCCAGACCTGTCACTATACAGACAAACAGCTTCTTGATGATATATTCTGAAGTGCTAAAGCTAAGAATAAATACACTATGCTTTTATCAAACCATTATGTCTGAGAGGTGCTTGCTGAGTTTATACTCATCAGCTCTTGTAGTGGCTTCCATGGAAATTAGTTCAAGTAGGATGAGTAAAGACCAGTCAACAATTTCAGAATAATTAACATCTCTCAATACTGAATGGCAATGACACATTATGAACAAAAGGACATACTCCTTGTCTCTGAGTCCTTCAGTGACTCATGAAATAGAAAATGTTTTGCAAATGAGCAGAGAACAACAGGTGCAAGCAGAGGAAGCAATATAAAAGTACTGTATTAGAAAGCCAGGGACACGTTGCAGCATGCAGCAGCACAGAAAGTGAAGTTATGGTAATTCTGCTTATGTTACCAATACCATGCTCTATCAGAACAGARTTCTGCCTTCAAGATATTCTTCATAAGCAGAAAACATTTCAAGAACTTTGGTGTTATTTTTATACCAATAAAGGCTCAAATCCTAGAGATACTGGAAACACTGAATTTTCAGGGGTCAAGTTATGTGCCTGCCTAGGAATTTAGTATCTTTAACATTTTGCACCCATCTTCATACAGGAAAAAACAGTAATGGCTTCCACATTTGTGGCCATTTTTCTTCAGGAAAAAAACATTTTTAAAAAAACCCTCATGAGATAAGTAAAAAACATGATAGTACCTTAACTCTTAGTCATTTACCAGATTTTTTTTTAACTTGTCCTTTACTTCCACACCAGGAATCCACTGTGTGCTACTAACCCTACATTTTAGCTGACAGCTGTTATATTTAGTAAAACTTGCTTGTGATTAATTTTTCATATTCTTAAACACACTCAGAGTTAAATTCCAATGAAGCTCAAAGATGTGTCTGAATGGCTGCTGAAATGACATTTCATAGTACAGGATTGTGTGGAACATGTTTAGATAAATCGGATTCTATGGTATTATAACACTCTTAAAAAAACTTCTAAGAATATCTTATGTAAGACTGTCATCCAACATAATTATCTTCAGAGGAAAAGTTAAAGGCCAAAGTATGACAGACCAAACTGATTTGCTGCAATATCTGACTAAAAAACCCATGGAAGACTGATAAGATGTTCTAGAACCCCAAGCTGTAAGAAGCTGCCTTATCAATCATAATTAGTAAATGACGGGGAAGAAAGCAACTCCTATGAAACCAAATAAGCTCTCTATCTTCAGTGCTGACAGTGTGAAGTGGCATGAAAAAGTTAGTGTAATTGTTTTGTTTGTTTTGTCTTTTTCAAGGCTTTTCTGTCTATGAAATATCTGGCTCTAGTGAGTAACTTCTGTGTGTGGGATCTGTAAGAGTATCGTGTATGTACAGAGTGGTATCTCATGTTTCTGTCAATGGAAGCCTGTTGAGAAATATAATTCTGATCATGTTCCCATGTTTATCACGCTGAAAGGATAGGAATTTTTAAATGTCTGTAAAGGACTGCAGACATTTTTTAACATTCATAGGCCTCAGGTTTATAATCTGTTCAATAATTTCTTCAATACCTAGGATAATCCCTGTGTGTGCTCTCCAAACATACATGTCTGACCTCAGTTATAAATATAAAGGCTTTATCTTCTGTCACTATAAATATGAATGAGCATATGACTCAGTTCAATCTTTGAACAAATGTCCTCATTATTACTTCCTGCATCTGTAGATGAATCATGGCCCTCACTCTTCCTTTGCATTGGACAATGAAGACTGGTAATAGCACTTAGTATGGTTAATTGTGTAAGAATAAGGAAAGACTTAACTTTTGCAGAATCATGGATTTGAAATTTGCTGAATTGTTACCTTGAATAGGGCAAGGAAACATGAGCAATGCACGCAATGGCAGCATGGAGTCTGCATCCTAAGAAACCACAGTATGCATTTTATGCAGATTTCTGTAGGTAATCTGCATAGGTAGCTTTAATAGTATTAACAGATACTTACATATAACAAAACAGCAATGATAAATTAAGTAATACTTGTCTTTTTAATGTTATTGGCATGACATAACTGTACGACTCAAGAAGGCAAACTCTTCTTTAGCTACTTCAGTAACTTCATACTTGAAATTCTTTTTATTTTACAAATTACTTTGGAAATATTTCAATTGGAAAGTTTTATGGGCAGACTGGGTTTGGTCCAGTCAAACTTCTTCTGAAGTTTGATCTGCTCTAGCAGACTATATTCAGCACTCTATGAAACCAGTTTTTATTAAGCTGTTACCCAACGGTAAGTGTGTGAGGAGTATTTGTAAATGTAATTGTACATGCCTATCTACAATCGTATGTCTATCGTAAGCACAAGTCAGAAGAACAGTTAAAATGTTTCTAAATACTTCACAGAGAATTGTCTTCGTCATCTATTGGAAATCTATTCTGTGTGATTTCCTTAGTGCTACTCACTCCCTGCTTCCCCTTAGATATCTCCATGTCCTCTGCCTGCAGTGCAAGACAAGTATTTTAGTTGAGTTTAAAATGCATTTGTTGGCTGATAATCTCAATTCCCAGATACATGGCCTAAAGAAGCATTGTCAAGTGAATATTTGTACTGTCAAGACCAGTTCTATACTGCTTCAGATCCCACCTTTCAGATAAAGAAAAAAAAAGAAAAACAAAATATATCTATGATTCACATGGACTCCTGAATAAACCAACTTCGAATTGCTTTGGAAATCATTCTGTTTATAATCAATTGAAAGTTCAGTGTACAGGGCAATGCTGCTAAACCCTGCTCTCCAAGATCAATATATTACCATTAATCAGCACTAGATCATATGCTTCAGAGGATGGAACATTTTTCAAGTAGCATAAGGTCTGTTGAGTAATGATGAGATCATAGTGGATAATAATAACTAGGTATTTTGGAACAAAATTTTTATTTATGTTGTTAAAAGGTGCATGGAGTCATTAATCTGCACTAGCTGTGGGTTCTCGCAATACCTGTTCCATTACCAGAAAAGGGGGGTTTTTTTTGCCAATCATCTCTAATGTCATAAGCCACAATTCATTGTCTAGCTCCAGAAAATTTAATTATGAACTTACCTTAATGTCACCAGTTATAATAAGATCAATTGATAATTATAGACTAGTCATAATTTTTCCCAAATAATTTTCACTTTAATTAAAGATTCATTAAGCTGACATAGATGGGCACTTTGTGTAAAGTACTTTTGCCTAATAATGAAACCAAATCCTTTGATTTTGAGAGACTGTCCCTTTTGCTAACAGTTATTTCAGAAATAATGGGTTTCCTTGTACTGAACATGTTATCAACAAGAAATTGTCAGCAAAACGGTAGTATTTAGAACCTTAAGTAGACATTTACAGAAAAAGTACTTGTGGTCTTGCCAGAAAAAATATATATTTGAGAGAGGAGAATGGAAAACATAAAAAAATCTAGATTCTCTTTGGTCACAGTCTGTGTTTAAACAGGATCCTTAACATAAGGACAATCATCAAAGGCACATCATTAAAAACATTTTTGATGTTACATTATGTTATGCTACATTACATTGCCTTACGTCATGTTACGTGCTTACCATGCCCCATAGAGTAGCATTTACTTTTTTAAGCTTGAGACAAAAGAATAATCTTTAAACTAAAGAAGCCATCAAAAGATACATACATTTTGTTGGCATAGATATATTTCTTAACAGAGGTGTCTACTCATGTAAACAGCTGTAGCAGTCAAAAAACTATTACAAAGTGAGCTACTATCCAAACAAATAATTCAGCAGTCAAAACATCTAAACATGTTGAAGTGTAACTGATGATTTCTGGAACTAGATGGGAAAATGTATAGATAGATTATGCTGGTTTAGAGATTAAATTGCCTGAAAAACTTGTGGAAGGTCTCTAATGAGTGAGAAAGTATTGCACTCTTTTTGATTTAATTCAAGCAGGAAGAAGTAGCTATCTGTAAGTGTTTATAGAGAATATTATTACTATTTGCTCTGGAGACAGACTGAAAGTACAAGGATCAATTCTGTATTGATGTACTCAAATGATGTCTAGTAACTACCCTTTCTTTCAATGGCAATATAATTATTTGCTCCTGTTGAGAATAGTATTTCTTTTAATCATCATGAAACTTGGTCTAAGCATAAGATTATAAATCTGGTTGCATGTGATTTAGGAAATTATAATGTCTTTCATAAATGCACAAAAGGAAAATTTTAAGCTTAGGCAGAACCCTTCAGAGGGAGTAGATTTTGGGCAGGTAAATGTCTTTTCCTGTTTCTGAGAAGTTCTGGAGGTAAAAAGAAATCCTCTATAATTCAAACTGAAAAGACAAAGAAATATTTCAATCAGAATAGTAAAATTAAGGACCCCTTTCCATAAAATACTCTTTTAATTAATTTGAATCTTAATGAATAAATTCTGGACAGTTACCGCAAAATAGACAATAAACCGTAAATCTTAAAATATTAACTTGTCTCTGGGTTCTGTGCTTTACAAATACATTTGATTTACTTTGAACTATACTTAAGTCACTAATAATAGAAGTAAAAAGTAATGGTAGCTGGGAAATGAGAAAGGATTGAAGATTGAAAAGTTCTGGGTGAAATGATAGTGCAGATAGTGATTTATCATTTCTCTTTTCCAAATTGGTAATTATCTCTCTTTTTCTAAAAACACTGTTGCCTGAATGAAACCCTTTTTTCATAGACTTGCAGAATGGTTAAATTTGGGAGTGGCTTCTGGAGGTCATCTTGTCCAAGCTCCTTGCTCAAGCCACCCAGAACCAGCTGTCCAGGACCATGTCCAGATGCTTTTATAGAATCTCTGGGGATGGAGACTCCACAATCTCTCAACACAGTGCAAGTGCTCTGTCATCCTCACAATAAAAAGTGTGTCTTGAAGATCCTTCTGTATTTCAGTCTGTGTCCATTGCCTTTGACCCTGTCACTGAGCACCACTGAAAGGAGCCTGGGTCTGTCATCTGTAAACCTTCCCTTCTGGTATTTATACACACTGATGACATTCCTCTCAGCCTTCTCTTCTCCATGATGAACAGCCCTAATTCTCTCAGCCTTTCCTCATAGTATAGAGTGCTCCAGTAATTTTTTAGTGGGACTTCATTGGATTCTGTCTGATGTCTCTTTTTTTTGTTGAGAGCCCATAACTGGATGCAGTAGTCCAGCAGTGGAGTTACTAATAGCTGTTTCACTTTCACAGTTATAAATGCTCCAGGAGAAGAACTTMTCAGTTCTTCTGAGAATTTTCAGGCTTTCATCCAACAGCTACAGATTTGTACCGTTCCACCTTTTTCTGCTCAGAAATAAAATGGACATGAAGCAGTGGGAACAGAAGAGTTGAAGCATCCGGTGTCGGGCATGTATGCCAGAGGGGCAATTCCATAGTTGGTACACCAGTAGTTTCATCACCTGCCTGACCAGCACAGCAAGACTTGTGTCCTGTGCTGCTGAGGCTGGCTGACTGCACAACCGATCTGAAAACATTTTAGTTTTGGAAAGGTCACAAAGAAATTTGCAGTCTATTACATCAACCTGAGAAAAATTTAGAAGTATGTTGATGGAAGCAGTTAAGGAGACTACTCCTTTAAATTGGAAAGGTCTAAGTACCTTGGTTTACTATGGCAAGGAAGCAAGGTTTTTCTTCCATGTTAATGGGAAAGATGGAAGAAAAATTAGAAGCAAGGAAAATTTGACAGGAATCAAGATCATCAAATCCAGTCCCTGTTCCTGTTTGCAATCATGCAAACCAATTATTTCAGAAACTTCCTTCTTTTTAAGGTTAAACCTTTTAGGTTTCTTACCCCTGGAAGATAATAGTAGAAGAAATTTCAACTTATTTATCATTAGTTTTAGCTATTACTTTGTAAAAAGAAACTCCTTATAGATTTCCTTAACTTAAAGAGCTGTCTCATCCCCAATCACTCCTACCCTTTACTTTGTGAATCTAGTTGCTATATAAGTTAAATCTCTGTTCCTCTTATCAAYCTAGCAACACCTATTGCAAATTTAACTCATCTTTCTTCATCATCAGTTATCGCAATTTATACATGACATTGAAATTAACAGAAACAGAMAGGCCTGAAACTGGAATGTTTGGACAAGAAATTCTAAATTAAACTTTTAATATACATATAAGAATAGATCAATTATTCTGAAAAAATCTGAGGCACCAGCTTTTACAGTAACAGGATTGCGTTATTATTTGTTCTCTCTTCAGCTATAGAGAGCACATGGAAAAACTAAGACCTAAGCAATTACTGAGAGGCAAATTAGATGGCAGAAGGGTATCAAAGGAAGATCATGGTTGTAATAAAAACAGCTTTCATAAGTTTAATAGTGCAGAAGTATATCACATGGTCACAAGAATGGTGAGGACATTGGCACAGGATGGCACAAAGTCTGTCAATAGCTCTTAATGAGCTCAGCACAGGTGCTGTTAAATTGCATATTGTTACAGTAAAAAAAAACGTTTAAACTCTTTAACTTTTTGACATTCAAGCTGTTAAAGATGATTAAATATAATGTAGCAATACCTATAGGGCATGTAGAGATCATAAAAAGATGAAAGAGACATGGCGTGATAACCCAACAGTGCATCAGCAGTAATGGCAGAACAGTAACAGTCTACATATTCCTCATGCAGCTCCCTTGCTGCTCAAAATCCTCTCTGTCATGGACTAGATTAATGAAACTGAGAAGAACTTTATAAAGGTAGCACTTCGCTGCTAAAAACTGTTAACTAKCTAATCTTTCTGGGACACTAATGCTACCTTTTTACACTGTAAATTCTTTCCTAGAAGAAATCTTCGTTTTCTGTGTACTTAGAGACCTTGATTGTTATAAATTACTTGTGCTCTACACCTGGTAATTTTGTTTAATCCTAGCTACTTATTCTTCTGTAAATTGACATGGAAAAAAAACCACACACAAAACAAAACCAAAAGAAAACCTCACAAAGGAAAACACACACAGGGCTGGATTCTGACAGCTTTTTCCCTTCCAGCTAAAAAGTTGCAGCCTGTTTCTGTGAAATGGCTTCATTTTTCTGAATATCTATTTCTTCCTTAGAATTTAAATGAAAACAATATGTTCCTGTTGGATTACTTGAAAACAGTCCCCCCATTATATTCTCAAAACCCTCACTAGAAAATAATACTTGTTCATGAAAGTTTAGTGGATGGCATACATGAATTTTGTAGATTTCTCAAAAATTAACGATATAATCTTGAAACATAATTAATTCTATTATGCCATTGTGTTAAACAGGAAATATTTCATAAATCTGTTAAAAACCCTGTAATACTTGCTCGAAATCTATATAGGTTCATAGACTCTAACATGAGCAGTTTTTTTGACAACAGTGAAATTACTAATATGAAGGCACTCAAGAATCCAAGTTTTGCAGTACTGGCTATAAATTCTTGTAATATTAAATCTCACTAAATACAGAWGGCATTTAAGGGGTTGACCTTAAGAATAAAAATAGAGAGCCAGAATTGTCTTCCGTGAAGAACCGAATGTCAGCATTTTGTTTTCACTTAATTCTCTCCTAGAGTCAGCATCTTTTCCACCTTTTTTTTTTATGGCTATCATATCTGAGAAGAGATTCTTCATTTCATGTGCTCTGTCCAACCTTTTCTACTTCAGTATTTGACTTTCCTACAGAAGCCCTGTTTACATACATATTTTCTTAGCGAAGCAAGTATCTTGGTTCTTTGTGAGATATATTGTATTACTGTCAACTTCAGCAAGAGATGCAGGAAGAATTGTGGTTCATGGACTCTTGAAGCCCTGAAGGGATTGCGGTCTTCCACTAATTTGTCTGTGACTCCTTGCCACATATTCTTTCCTCCATAATATCATCCTTTTTTCAGCAGCTAATAGTATCTTCTAGCAGTCATATACACTGACTTGCTTTATTTTGTCAAGAAAGTGTAAGCACTACCTTCCATCAGTGCTACTGGAGCAAGAGAAACTACTGTCTTGTAGCTTCTGACTTACAGCTCTATGAAGTTCATCATGATAAACACAGATTACTGAATGTTTCATGCAGATTTTAGATACAATGAATATTTCGGGTTCACAAATACACAGTAAACTCATTCCAAAAAATTGTTCTCAGAATTTCTTCTCAAAGGCAAGGGCCACTAAGAAAAATTTTCTGTTGCGATGGTGTCGTGGTTTAGCAACAGTACTCCCCAATACAGTGCCCCCACCAAGACTCTCCCAAACCAGATTCCACTCACTCATTTTCCCCCTTCCCTCCCTGCCTTCCTGTTTCAGAGGTGGAGTTGAGAATTCGAGGCACAAAAGTGAAAATCACAGGTTGAGATAACAATTTAATGGAAACAGGAATGAGATAAGAAAATGAACAGTAACAGCAACAATATTAATAACAAAGTTATAAGATAAAGGAGGAATTTACACAGAAAGTAAAACAATACTGGAGCATTTTGCCCACCACGCATTCTTCCCTGACCAAAAATGAGAGTCCCTTACTCCCACCCTGGAAAATGAGGTGAGGTGGTATTGAATAACACCAGGGTCTGGCCACGCCTGCTTGGTGTGGGGCACTGCAGCCCAGAATTCCCGAGCTCAAGTGATCCGGTGGGCTCAGCCTCTCCGGTAGCTGGGACTACATGCAGGCAACACCGTGTCTGGCTACTGTAAGAAAAGACCTCAGTCCTGGCCAGAACTAGGACAAAGGGGTAACTGACTTTTGGCCTGCACTTAGGGGTTTTGAGACTGATAGAAACAGATACACAGGAAGAAAAGTGTCCAAAGAATATAGCAACATAGGAACAATGGAAATGAAAGAGCAGTATGATACTTTCCACAGTGATACACTGCCTAAGGATAAACAGCTGTACAAATTTTGAGCACATTCCTTTGGATAAAAATTCTCAGTTATTTATTTAGCCAATCTTATGGAAAAAAAAAACCCTCGCTTTTGGAAAAGCACTATTTCCATTTTTTTTAAAATTTGTTTGTTTCAGAAATGTATCACTGAGTACCCACTTCTTTACTGTAGCTGAAACAACTGGAGATGGTTCTGAAAAATGGAAATGTATGATGGCGTTAAAGGAAGACAGCCAAAGCACCTGTCAGACAGGCTCCCTGATTGAGTCATGTCAGCCAATACTGATATAAAGGGTAACTTATTTGAATATCACAGAATTTACTCTAAAGTCAGTGTATATGAATAGCAAATGCATTTTAGATTCCAGACCTAACTGTGTACTTTCAGACTTGGAGTGGTTATTGATGTTTGGTTTTTACAAGAAATTAAGTTTTCCACAAATGTTTATATGTATGTTTTACATATTCGATTAGGTGAATTTTACAGCTCCCGGGTGAAACTTCTGGATAAAAAAGAATTTCACAACAGCATCATGTTTTTGCACCTGAAATCAAAGGACTTGTTTGCAATCTGGCAGGAAATCAAAGTTTAGGTCTTTGTTCCAAATCTTGTAAACTGGGGAATCTTTCAGATTTGAGAACAGAAGTCTTATTCAATAGGCTACTGCAGAATGCATTATGGTTTAGGGTGGGGGATGAAGGGTACAATGTTTTGGAAAAAACTTAGGTTTAACTTTGCATTAGAAAAAAACAAAAAAAAATCTGAGGGGAAGTTGTGCAGAAGAAAAAGGTGGTTCTGTGGGGTTTTTTTCCACCAAAACATTCTCTGGGGTTTTTATCTTCTTTTATTTCTTTTTTCTTTTTCTTTTTTCTTTTTTCTTCTTTCTTTTTCCAGCCAGTATTCTTTCAAATTTGGAAGAAATGTGTTTTGAAACACAAGTGAGGACAAGGTGCACAAGCATGATTCTAAGACTATGTTAATCATTATTCATGCAAGTGAAGTTGTTGTAATTACTTTCAGACTTGATTACTGCTCCTAGAAATCCATCCATTTGATACGGAAAAGGGTGGGAGGTTCATTAGATTTTAGTCTATTCCTAATACTGTAGGAGTGTCATGGCGTGGCCTCATCCAGCTGGATGGTCAGTGGCCGCAACTTTCCTAGAAACCTCACGCTAGTCTGGTGGTGCCTCGGTGCRGTGTGCGACAGCCGGTGGGAAAGGCACAGTGCCATGCCTTCCACCCGCTAATCCCACCAGCGCAGGTGGTTAAGCATGCAGTCACACAGCCGACACCTTAAGATGGGAATAAAGAGTCGGAGGTGGACTCTCCTTATGATGTTCCACAGAAGGTGTTTATTCTTGAAGGGTCAGGGAAGGAGAGCCAAAAGAACAGGGTGACACAAGGTTTTACACAGCACAGACAAGGGGCAGAGAGAACACTGAGGGCCAATCACATTAGGGTTAGGGGGATGAGAAAAGGTGGGGTAGCAGTACACAAACCAATAAGGGTAGGCGAGGGGAGGAGCAGGGGAACAAAGCCAATGGGGCGTCGAGTGAGGGAGAACATTCTGGCACATAACCATATACAGAACATAGATTGACAAGGATAAGCTAAATGAATGGGGGAGTACAATACTCCAAGGCCTGGGTGGGAGAGACTTTCCTCCTTACCACAATCTAGGGGGAGATCTTGGACCTCAGAGCCTTTACTTAATACAACACCTGGGCTCCCTGGCCCCACTGGCTCCTCGGTTACTTGTGTGGCTGGCCTATCCTCCGCAGCATCTCCAGCTGCAGGCCAAGCCACCACCATATAGGAGTGTTTTGGGGTTGCCATAAAATCCTTTCAATGTGCTATGATTAAAATATTATAGAAGGATCATACATGAGTGATTCTGTGTTGAAGTTTGAGGCAAGTTTTAGGCTGAAGAAGATATGCAAGGATTTTCTTTACTAAGTTATGAACCAAACATCCTTCCAAACATTACCACTTTTACACTAAGTACGCAAATATTTTTTCTGAGAAGTTAAAAAAGAAGCCAATTGTTTAGTCTGATTTAATATCATTTAAAGATATTCAGGTATTATTTGGAATAATTTCGCAGTCCCTACTGATCTTTATAATAGAATAACCCCATCATTGAAAATGAAGGCTTACTGAAAGTCTGTGCTATGAAAACATCCCTCTCCCCCTCCTCCTCTCTTCCCCTTACTCTCCCCATCGCTCTGTACCTATATTACAATTACTACTAATCCAGGCTTTATTCTGAGTGAAGGTTTTTAGAGAATAGAGGGCAAACTGTGAAAAAAAATTACAATTTTGTATCATTTTTCCAGTACTGATCAATGAAACCAGGTTAGGAATTCACAGAGATTCTTTCTTTCTTACAAAGACAATTATGTAAAATCAGCTGGAAAGAAAGCCATGATTTTCAGCTGAGACTGGACCTGAATTTCTGGAGTTATCAGTATTTTACATTTGTTCATTTTTGCCTTTTATTCTATATTTCATGCAAAAATTTTATTGTGAAGTAAGATGCCAAATGAACTTTTACTTTAGTAAAAATCATTTCTGAGCTTGCCAAGGTAAAGATTATCACCTGCAGAACACAGAGGCTGGCCAGAATTGAACAATAACTATAATAACTTTTTTATATCACAGGCCATAATGTCACTCTCTTTTGCTTACAGCTCCAAAGTTACCACTTTAGTTACAGTTTACCTTTTAGATTTACATTTTTATCAACCTTTTACATGAAAACCTGTAGTTTATTGTCCTTTCTGCAAACAATTGAAGAAGTAGGTTGACCAACTAAAGAGATAAACAGAAGCTTATTTCGACAGTGAAAGTTTTACTATTGCTGTTATGTTAAATTCACTTTGTTGCATTTTCATGTTAGAAGACTAACAATGTGTCGCCATGAGATACTGTCCTGCAGTTCAAATAGATAYACTGCGTGGAATGAATCTGGATTATGTGTAGAAAGCCAGCCTCTAAGATTGGAACTACTTTTAGTCTGTGTGTTCAAGAACAAATGCGCATATCCTATAAAAAATTCAGAACAGACTGTTACTATTTCATCAGCTGCCACAATAGTAAAATATTACAGATATTTCACACAGGGGTACATGCTGCTGTTCTGCTCCAACTGCTGACTACAGTGAATTCAGTGAATTCTCTGTTTTGTTTAGAGCGAAAGACCCTTTTTTGTGTCACAGTAGCTGTGTACATGTTCACCTGAGGTGTTGACTAGTTATTACCATGCAAGAGGAAAACTACATTGTTATTAAACATTCGGGGTGGGGTGTGTGTGTGGGGAGTTGGGGTTAGGAGAAATAAATTGCCATGAAACGTGAAGAGCTTGAAGAATATGTGTTGCAGCTTCATTTGACAAGGGACATTTGTCAAACTGTCAATTGTACTGATTAACCAAACAACTACACAGTGTCACTTTTTACCTTTCCTTTTAGTAGAAATTATTATTTTAAGTAGCATTTTTAACCAATTCCCACTGTTAAAGAGTTTGCATTGAAGCAAACAAAAAAAAGACACAGAGCACCCAACCCAGGTATTATTCAAGGTCTGTTTACACATACTTCTTGATGTTATTTTTCTTCATAATTAAGAACTGTTTCAGTTTGCACTCAAACTGCAGCAAGAACAGTAAGGCTGGCGTACTGCACAATTTAAATACGAGCTATAGAATCATAAAGAAAGGTGATGTTTTCAAAATGGAAAACAAATAACACAGATGTTATTTACATTATGTAATTATGAATCTTATTGCCTCTTCCTTTTTGCACCCCATTGGCTGTCATTCTACAGAGGATATAGGTAGGCACTGTATTTTCACAATTGCCAATTTTTTGTCAGGCTAAATGTCAAAATAAAAAGAGCCTGAGCAAGGAATGCTATACTTCAACTGCTCAATAATTTTTTTTTTCCCCACTAGATTTCAACACACTTATGCAAAAAATAGCTGTGTATTCCATTACTCGAACTGCTGTCACTTACCTCAGCGACAAGACTGTTGGACAATTACAATTGCAATGAGCCAGCAGCTACCCAGAAGCTTCTATTAAGAGCCAACTAACACATACTCTAATGCCTGTACTAACTAGTAATCCAAAACACCACACCCCATAACCCTTTTAAGAACTTTTAATACCTATTTTTAGAGACATAGCCATGACAGAGAATATAGGTAATTTCAGAATGCAAGTCTGAAGTCATCTTAATAGTGTTTTAAAATCTGTCGACCTCAAAGCCTGTGGATGTTTCTGAACTAAAGTCAGCATTTCTTTTCATTCTGCGTCTGTGCTGATACACGGGAACATTTCCTGCAGGCTGGGATATCTGCACTGATACAAATTTTATAATCTGTCTAGTGCATCATCACAATCGTGACAGCTATAATGTGCAGCCACCCTTTGGTAAGCCATGCACCCCTCCAGCAATTACAGCAGTAATGAGAAAAATAAACAGAAAGGAATCACTTTAAAAAAGTCCCAAAAAGTTTTGACTTTTAGTGTCATTAAATGGCTTAAAACCAGGAAGATATCCATAAAATAGAAGCCCCAGGTCATGAACATGCAACTAGTGTACAGGCATCTAACTAATGTTCTTTTCAAATGGAGTTAGCTGCCTAAAGTATTTTAAAAACATCTGGGAAAATTTTAGTTAGTGAGCTACTCAAACTACGATAGTTTATGAAAAGTCACTCTTGAGAGGCACATCACATCTRTGGATTAGAGAAATGAGAATTAGCACAACTCTAAGCAGCTCCAACTTATCCCATCTCAGACTTATTAAAAGTTGTAAGAATATATTCTCATCCAGCACACTACAGAAGAAATCAATCATACAATTAYTTAAAAGGTTATAGCTTTAAGGGGTTTCTCAGCCTCAAGGCCCCCTTGTGTCAGAGGCAACAGAATGTCTTCTAGTAAATATTTTACTAGCGCACTACGTGCAGTTTTATTTTTTGTCATGAACAAAGCACAACCTAATTTCTCAAAAGGGATCATAATTCTCTTGTTTACATTTCTGTCACTCAAAGAAAAAAAGTTTTGCCTTCCTGCTCTATTTTTTGTTAAGAACAAATTATAATAAATACAATTCCCCACTGATTTTTTTTCACTTTTTCCTCAATTCTTTCTTGCTTAAAATGCCTGTCAGTACTTTTAACAGTTCCTTGTATCTCCAACAAGACTGGCCTTAGGCTGTAGCTTGACAGAGACACCCAGGATACCTTCGTCACTTCATAGGTGGCAGCTGTCACCATCCCAATACTCCTTTTGCTAGGAAATGTGTGTAGCTACTTGGACTTCCTCTAGCTGTTGTAAAGGCATTTAACCAGGATGCCTTAACATGGTACTGTTACATGATTCAGCTTTTTCACAGCTTGGAAATAATGTCGAGAGTTGGTCCTACAGTCATGCCACTTTTGTTATTTAGGTTTCTGGTACTTTTTATAAAAATATTGAGTTTTAACTATGCAATCATTAACACAGGATAAGATATAAAAAGAGTGCAAAAATATTGTGCTTAAAAGGAAATGGAAAATGCCACTTATACTACCTTATTTGCCTCAGAGCCAGCCTTACAACTATATCTACATTCTTGAAATTACTCACTATGTCATCAAACTTCACAAAAAAATAGGAAAGATTTCTTGAAGACAATTCAGTCTAGCCACCTAATCCAGCATTAAAAATTGAAAAAACATACATTATACATCCTAAATTACAGCAATTTTCTGAGACAATGATCAATAATGTCCCATGATTGTTTTAAGCAAGGAACCTCTCTCAAAAAAAAAAAWTTAAAAATTTATGATAAAAATAACAATCCTAAATCAGTTCTCTGGACCAAAGTAAGGGAGGTAATTTGGAAAAGATTATAGTTTTTTTCCCACCATTTTTTCTACTACTTATGACACAAGCAAAGGTGGCAATGCTGGGAGATTGGATGTTGCCCTTATAACAGTTATATAAATCTCTATTTGCTCACTCTCCCACTTATGCAATTAACTATGGGGATTTTAAATKATATAATTCTTACGGATACACTTCAAATTTAAAAACATGACAACGTTAATGATCCTTTGACTCTGTTCAGAGCTGTTTTGTTGAAGAAAKATCCTGATATTTAAAATTTCAATACTACCGGTAAATTTATGACTACTTATGTTTTAATGTCAGACATCCTTTTTTTTAATTTCAGAAGTTCATATTTGTCAACACAAATTCTAAAGGCAACTCTGTTATTGACAAAGAGATGGCTTAAACTCCTTGAGATCCCTTCCACCTCCTGAGGGTCTACCAACCAGACAAATGACCTTCTTGCCCATGTTACCCTGCAATATAAAAATCCTTACTGTTTCATTTTAACTGAGTTCCACGTTCTAATCACACTTATTTTAATTAAATCTTTTTAAATCTTAATTTAATTGAAAACTAAAGCTGAAGGCGAGTCCTCTGAATCCTTCTGAGACGAGACTTACTAGAAAGGCTCCAGCCCCCACTCTAGTTCCTCTGTATTCAGGCTCGACATACAGTCACTGTTACCACTGTTTCTTCATTTAGTAACACTGAGATATTACATAAGAGCCAATAAAATCCACAATGAAAAATCCATATTTGTCCATCCATGCATTTTGTAAGCACAATGACAAACTTGTTGATTTGATACCATGGGACAAGAGTAAAGTCAAAGACTTGCCATTGGGGTGTTTGTGCATAATAGATTATACTAATTACCTTGTAGGGACAAATTTAAATTCTAAGTATTAACTCTTGTTAGTCCCAGGTGGGAAAGATAAAACATTTCTATAAAGAAAGAAGCAAGAATAAGTAGGTTGCACAGAGAAGAACTAGATTTTAACACTTATATGTTTACAGATCTGTATCCTCCAGGGCTGTATACCCCCATGTAGCTGAAATAATTGCTCAGTGACATCATTCTATGGGTAATGGCGTCCAATAGACACCCAGTACTTGAGTGGACGTCATTCTGGTACAATGCCGTGGATACTGTGTGTTGCTGCAAAATCATCCCCTCAGTTTTAATAAAGGCCTTAGAAAATCACCCCATTGTACAGCTTCAGGGGCCCTCCACCCCCACCCAGCCTTTCCAACCCATATTGAGTTATATACTACATATAGGCTAAAACCCCCTTTATTCCAAAAAGCAAAGGACACTACAGCCTGAGCTACCATGTATTTTCAATTCCATCACGTCACTCAGATTTTGAACACGAGCAAGTAGACATGATAGCAGGCAGAATCTCGTAACCAGATCTTTGGCCTTCAGCTACATGGAAGTATAAACGGCTCATTGCCATTTTCAGAGTCAGGAGACGAAAACTACTGCCTCATGGCTTCTGTCTTCTTTCTCCAGATCCCGCGCCTGCCAAAGACTCAGATCATCTTAATTTACCATCTTGTTTGTGTTAGCTTTTTCCTTTAAGCCTTTAATTGGCTTTGGTCTTGAGACCTTGAAAAGCTCTTTAAAATCTTTGTATGAGCCCTCTTTTTAGGTGTTCAGAAAAAGAAAAACAGTTTAGTTTGGTAGGATTGTGCAGTGTATTGAGCAACTGAATGTGGCTTTCTTTGTAGCAATACCCCTAGAATGGAAAGAAGAAAGAGAACAAGCATGGCAGGAAAAAGGAACATTACTAAGTTAAGAAATCAGCAGAAAAGACAACAACAAAGTTTTAGCTGTAAGAATGAGGAATTTTACCTAGTGTATTTATGGACTTGCAATATTATGCATCTATATACTCTTCATTTACTCTACCCCTTTCAGTTGGCCTTGCTTGACCTATGGCTTTCACTTCTCATGCAATCTGTATAATTTCTTTAATTAGATACACTGAGGTCAAAGGCTTAGGCTTTTAAAAGATTAGACACTTATAGAGATAATGATAACAACCATAGTTGCATT
Organism: Amblyornis subalaris; assembly: GCA_018881555.1. Taxonomy (NCBI): domain Eukaryota; kingdom Metazoa; phylum Chordata; class Aves; order Passeriformes; family Ptilonorhynchidae; genus Amblyornis; species Amblyornis subalaris. Next base: position 547,609 of record JACAXG010000141.1, on the reverse strand, counting down.
AGGTAAGATTAAACACTTTTTCTGAACAGACATAAGCTTCATATTTTATGGAACAAGTGAAGTTCAACTGACAGAAGAAAAAAACTTCCCAAAAAGACAATTATTTCATAATTGTTCACTAAGGGATTCTTTTGCTTTCTTTAAAGTATGATGCTAGATTGCACGGCAGATACCTGGCTCCATGGATCTTTCTTAAGCATTTGATCCTGTATTACAAACACAAACGAGGACCACTTTAACTAACACTAACTTGTTTTAGTACTTGATCTCTCAAAACTTTATGACTCTTCTTTTTTTTTTTTCCTGCACTACAGCAAATTAAGGGTTTAAGATCCATTGCCGGAAACCTATTACTATTTCATTGCCTAACACTGTTACACTGGTAGCAATAATTGAAAAGTATAATCATGACAYTAAAGCCCATAGATGGTAATTCTACTCATAAACACGGGTGTATAATGTGAGTTTTTAAATATATTTACCATAATAATAGATATTAATAGCAATTTTAGTGCATTTAAAGTGCGATTAATGTACATGTTAATTATGTCAGTCATGCTAATTTTTGAAAAAGTGGCAAAGGTCACCTAATTTTTCTCGATCCACCTTCTCCTAAAAACTTTCTTTTGCCAGCATGTCATCAAGCACTGCATTGCCAGCCGGTCAAAGGAGGTGATTGTCTCTCTCTTCTCTGCACTGGGGCTGCCTCACCTTGAATACCGTGTGCAGTCTTGGGCACTACAATATAAGAAAGATACTAAACTATTAGAGAGTGTCCAAAGGAGGGCAACAAAGATGGTGAAAGGCTTTGAGGGGAAGCTTTAGGAGAAGTGGCTGAGGTCACTCAGTCTGTTCAGCCTGGAGAAGAGGAGATTGAGGGGAGACCTCATTGCAGTCTACAACTTCCTCGTGAGTGGAAGCGAAGTGGCAAGCACTGATCTCTTCTCTGTAGTGACCAGTGACAGGACCTGAGGGAATGGCCTGAAGCTGTATTAGGGGAGGTTTAGGTTGGATATCAGGAAAACRTTCCTCACCCAGAAYGCAGCTGGGCACTGGAACAGGCTCCCCGGGGAAGTGGTCACAGCACCAAACCTGACAGAGCTCAAGGAGCATTTGAACAATACTCTGAGGCACATAATGTGACTCTTGGGGATGGTCCTGTGCAGGGTCAGAAGTTTGACTTGATGATCTGTGTGTGTCCCTTCTAATTCAGTATATTCTGTGATTCTGTGATCATTTGTTAGGTAGTTGCTTACTGCACTGTTCAGATTTTATTGTTACTTAGTGCTTACCCTTGTAGATTTCTCAGCTAGTATGCTTGGAATGAATTGATATTATAAAGCATAGGAGAAAAGACCAGTTCATGGATCTGTAATCTGTACCAATCAGGATCTCAGTACAGTTTTTTTCTCCTAAATTTCAGGTACATCATCATGAAAATAATAGAGATGGTATGTGACTAGGGTCAACCATCTATGTCTGAAGAGTTATATGTGCCTACCTTTGAACTGAGAAGCCAGATTGCATACAAGAGAGAAAACCATACATTTCTTGTCTTCGGCAGTGGGAAATACATACATTTTGGTGAGTAAGGAAATATTGGTTACCTGAAATGTCCAATTTCTCTTTATTTGAAAATTTTGAACTCAGGAAAGAAAAATATTCTGGTGGAAATAGGTGTTGCTTTCCAGGAAGTGATGTAGAAGGCTACATCATTCTTAAAAGACCGACTTTCCAAAATTTATGTGGAAATATGCTCACTAATAATCCCTTAAGATGGATTCATCATGCTTTTTATTGTACCACATTAAATTCAGGAGCAGGGTTAGTGCCCAGAGAGGTTCAGGGATGTAAAAAGTCTCTATCATAAGTTTTTTTCAAGGGATGCAACCAATTTAACTATTCAGGATGGGTGGCTAGCCTTTCCTTTCACAGGCCTAGGAAGAAAGAAGGAGCATAACACAGTACCAAGCAGCTATAGCATAGCTCAGCTTTCACGTGGCTGAGCCTTTAAACACAAGAGATATAAATTGAGATATATATGAATACAGCCTTTTCAGCTTAATAAAGTAGATTATAAGTGTGTAATTTCATTATATATATTAATTATTCTATTTCCATTCTGCACCATCCTTGAGGTAAAAACTGCTGCATTTGGGTTTAGCAGAGTCTCCATGGACAGGGATACCAGGCCAAATACTGTGTGCATGGTATACAACCTACTACRCAAACCCAAGATTTCATTTTCAGTCTTATTAAAATCTTAACAGTCTACATTCATAATCCAAATTGTCCAACTTTTACAGCTCACTGTCAATAATAATACAGCTAAAATTGATGTACACAAACTTTCTAATATTTCTTCCCCTTTTTCTGCTGTTAATGTGTTTTATGCTGCCTGGGTACTGAAATGGAGGAGAGAGAGGATGTGTAGTGGATGAAGTCATGCACTTCACTCATAAGAGAGATGCAATAATATACCTTATTGATATCAAACTGTAAGTTAACAAGGCTCGATAGTAACTGCAACAGTGGGTTAACAAGAGTCCATGGCAAGGTACACTACACTATTTACTGTAGACGGGACAGGGTCAGACAAAACTGTAAGGAAGACACTCCTGTTGAGTCATGAGATTCAGAAAGGACCTCTTTGGGTTCTAAACTTCTTCTCAGAGGGGAGTCTGGGTGCAGCTTCATCAAGACTTAGTCCCCGATTTGGTCAATGGTTTATGTCTAAAGGATTACATGTGTACAATCAATTCTTTATATCACTTAGCTAAGATTTTAAAGTTTAGCATGCTCTCAATCACCAAGAATTTGCTGTGGCAAGAAATCGCTCAACTTCTAAGAGTAACCCTGGGAGGCATCCCTGCTCAAGGGGAGATGCTGGTGTGCAGCCCACCGCCATGCCGGAGAGCTCAGCGGGCCCTGGGCTGTCTGTTGTTTATGGAGTAAGATGATTGACTTACAGTCATATTTGAATACCAGCAAGGCATCTGAGTCACTGTTCCTGACGGCTTTTGGCTACTGTGTTGCCATCTGTCTCCCAATGTCCAGAGTAAGCTGGATGAGGTCACCACAGCCTCCACTGGTGGTTATGGCTKAGGCTGGGCAGGGAAGGGGGGCCTAACTAACAAGGCTAATCTTGTTACGCTTGGCTCCCAGCAAGGCTTCCCTTTGGAGCAGCCTGCCCTTGCTGCTCCCTGGCATTTAGGTGCAAAAAAAATCCACAAGATTGCRTAGTTGTGTTTGGGGCAACTTCTTCATGAGGAAGTTGCAGATTCCTCTCCCAGACTGAGCTAATGCTTAACCTAAAATCTGCAAACCTTAACTGAAGAAAGAATAAAACTTAGGTCCCCTTGCCATGCAACAGTACTTCCCACTGGCTAGCAAGCAAATTCACCATTTTCTCTTCTGTATCCCAGTAAATCTCTAATTATTCTCTGTAAAGTAAAATGGTTTCAGTGAGCAAGGCTAAGGGAGTCCTCTAACTCCATTGTTACAGGAGTTAGAATTGGCAGACAAGATAGGATTGGTAAATTCAGAACCCTTCAGGCAAGTATAAGAAACTACAAGTGAATTATCTAACTACCTTTAGCTAAAATGGGAAGGCATTTCTTGTCTGTTGGGGTTAGTTTATTAGATGTTTTTTAAAATATCTATGGGAGTTTGCAGGCAGGAAGCCCAAAGCTCTACTTCTGCTTATGATATTCCTAGTAAAAAGTATTTTAATAAAGTCTGATAATGTTTCAGGCTTATGTAGTCATAGGCACGCATAGGGACAGAATCTCACYGGTCAGACAATTTTATCATTAAAAAATACACAATAATGGGTTTACAGCATCTCCAGGGTTAGACAGTAACTGAAAAGCACTTGTAGATATTTCATACGTATATGTTTTATATATTTCTAGAGTAATACAGAATTTAATTAATATCCTTATATTTCTGATATATTTCAGAAAATTGCACAGAATGGCTGTGAAATGTAAGAGAGAACCGCAGAAAATAATTTTTTACCTTCAAAATTATTTGAGGATCTTATGAATTTTTTTTCCAATACCAACCAATGAAAAATATCAAATTACATCCCCCAAATCACAAGTTTAATTTAAAATATTCAAATGTATAACAGAGCATTAACTATTATAATGAGAATTCCTTTGKTTTTTTTTCTGCTGTCTTCAAACTTCTCTGTGAATCTGTGTTACTCCATAGAGATGCCAGGACAAAAACCTACTTTTGAAAAAATTAACTTAAGTTTTTGACAAGTGGCAAAATTAATAATGCAAGACTTACAATTTAAAAACCCAGTGAGTTGGAGATATAAAACTGCGTTCATAAAAACTAATCACATTTCTAAAGTGCAGGATGTAAAAGTATTTTATGTATTTTTGGTGACTAAGATGAAAGGTAATATTATTGAAATTGCAAGGTCATATTTTAGATAGTTAGAATTTTATTATGGAAGTTGACGTTTTGTCAATTAAGCATACTTAGTACAACTGCTAGTTACATCATGCATCAAAGCTTCTTTTCCAACTTGCTGCTGCCTAAAGATTTCTGGTCCTGCAAGGCATATGCTTCATGCAGCACCAACTAGATGTTTCTGTTCACAGTGGGAAAAAGAGCTTTTAAGAAACTAAAGTTTCTTTACAAAAGAAAAATAGAAGGTTTTCTCTCTCTCCCTATGCCCTTTACATCCCATGGGAACTCTAAAAATCTTGTATAGGTTCAGATGAGTTTTGTCTTTGCATAGTAGTATATTATTCCTGCTGCTTTTCCTTTCCCTGCAGCCTATGATCCTGCATATCCAGACCAGCAACGTCTGAGGTTTTCTCTAACTAGTATCACCAGGTTTCTAAAAGGAAGAGGAATGGCACTGAGGAGGAAGGTGCATTGAGTTTTGCTGAACAGTGGTTTGCTTCAGTGCAAAAGGCTAGGCTTGAGGTTTGAGGAGATTACATACAATCAATCTCAAATTAAGGCCATAAGGCTACCAGCTAGTGGGCTTGAGGAAAGATTGGCAGGCTGAATGAAAGAGGAGATTAAGCCAGGTTCTCAGTAAAAGTGAATTGCTACTTTGTGTTGAATAGTTAAGTAATAGAGGAGTGGCAAAGAAGACAAGAAAAAGGTGAGCCCAGAGTTCAAAGATCATCCAGAGTGAGGGTCTCCCTTTCTCTCTACTGATAGAAATACATTGTCTCTTTTAAGTACAGAATTCAGACTCTTACCAGGCATGAATACAGTCAAAATTGGGAAACAAAAGTTGACTTTTCTCACAGGGGAACAATCAAAAGCTCTGTCACAGACAGGTTTCCCATTTTCCAAAGAACTGACTTCCCCAGAAGATTAAATAAAGAGAGACTAGAAATTGAAAAGAACTCATCAGATTCCCAGGCAAATATTTCTCATCCTTTCCTGCTCCATACCATGCAATATCCTAGGCGGTGAAAAAGAGCTTCATGTCCTTTATACTTCTACCAGCAAAATCTTTTTATGCTCTGTAGAATATTTTTCTGATTATGTTTTTGCCTTTCAGAGTGATAACAACACAGTAAACAGAGAAGAACAGGTTTCTATTAGCAACTTTGCACACACACACAAACACACAGATCTTTTGTGTCAGGATCCTGCCGTCCTCTAAATACATTGTTAAGCAAATCAAACCAAATTTCAGGGGAGTCTTATGCCTGGAAGTGTCAGGAATTCTGTTTTGGATTTCATACAATTCCAAAGCTTTTAACATGTCTTTGCATGTTAGTCTATCAAGGGACCTTGTTTACAGTACTTTCAAGAATGATTTGCATCTATCAAGTCAGTACTATTTTCTTCAGCTACATCAATTGTCTTGAAGACCCCCTACCCAATTAGCAATGAGATTTGCATATTCAGTGTGCCTGAAACAGTAAAATAATATGTATCAGCCAACAAGATCTACTCTCCTAATATGTAACCAATTTTAGCTAACCAACCTTTGCAGTCCCACTGTGATCAGTTCTGCTCCATTGATTGGCTACAAGTGAAGATCCATTTTATTCATGGAAGCCCACTGAAGGAAATAGTTACCCAGGCATAAATATGAAGTGTTTACAGACAGACAGGGATTATAGGCTGACTTTATAATTGAAATTTTGACAAAACTGAGGAGGGACAAAAGCAGCAACTCAAAGTTCACAATTTTTCAAGTGAGATTTGATATAGAGCCTTCAATAAATGCTATACATGTGTATTAAAAAACACAAGGCCACAGTATGATTATTTTTAAATCTAATTTTATAAAAGAAATTATTTTTAAGACTCCTACCAAGCAACATTCTCTACATGCTCTTCCTGAAGAACTGTCTACCATGAGTAAATTAAAAGCATTGGGCTACACTGGTGCAAAACTCAGTGTTATATTGCCACTGTGTGTGTATGTTTAGCTGTCATATATTTATTTGTAAGTGTGTGTATACATACATAAAAATAATTATTACAATAAAAATGAGATAGAGTCCCTTTATAAATCATATGCTGGAGAAAAGGAGACTGTGTGACTGAGAAAAGAAAATAGAAGCTGACTCTACTTTAGTATCTATTAAAAGTTGTACCTTTTAACTTCTGTCTTGTACTTTACAAAATCGACATACTTCTGTCTAGAAAAAAAGAAAACAAACTGATTTGTGCTTGTTACCTGAGCTAGCCAAAATACATAACAAACTGAGATTACTGCTGTTCAAAGGAGATTAGGATAATTACAATAAACTTAAAATCAGGATTTTTGCTGATAATATTCTGGATTTTTTTCTTCTAGCTATCTGTCTGTTCCTGAATTGGTGTGCACTTTCAAGTTTTAGGGTGGCTCTGTAAGTCATCCTACTCTTTAATAAAATCTTGCAGGGATGAACATACAGGATCCAATTATCTTTAACTGAACATACATATTGTTACATCCAGAAAAAAAAMCCCTGTGATAAAAAAATAGAAACTTTGCAGAGTCAAGACACAATACAAATGCAGTAACAAAAATATCTTTTTCGGTTCATCCTACGTTTGTTCCTATTGCACACATGCCCTGTGATAGTATTTTATGTTCACATACTGGCTGCTCTGATCTGTCACAGTGATTATGGGACCTGGACCCCAGCTAGGAGCACAGGACCATGACACAGCCAATGTACAACCACATTCATGGGTACTTTTTCCCTATAGGATAACTGTTTCAGTCATTGAAAAGGGCAGACATTTTGTATCACTGTGCCCCTTCCCTTCCTGATAATTTCCTATTTCTTTTAGTGCCTAGGTCACTTATAAACTCTATAAACTCCCGTATTGGGTTTTCTTGCCAAGGTTTTTGTAGCAGGGAGACTTCAGGGGTGGCTTCAGCAAGAAGCCTCTAGAAGCTTCTCTTGTGTCTGATGAAGCCAATGCCTGACAGCTGCAAGACAGACCTGTTGCTGGCCAAGGCTGCGGCCATTAGCAACSGTGGCAACACCTCTCTTTTAAGAAGAGGGAAAAAGAAAATTGCAGCAGAACAGTAGCCAGAGAGGGGAATGAGAATATGTGCAAGCAACAGTTCTGCAGACACCAAGGTCAGTGCAGAAGCGGGGGAGGAGGTGCTCCAGGCACCAGAGCTGAGATTCCCCTGCAGCYCGTGGTGAAGATCATGGGGAGGCAGCTGTACCCTGCAGCCATGGAGGACTCCATGCCAGAGCAGCTGGATGCCTGAAAGAGGCTGTGACCCCATGGAAACCCTGTAATGGAGCAGGCTCCAGGCAGGTGGGGGAGAGGAAGGAGAGAAAATCAGAAGTGAAGTGATCCCTGAGAGGAAGGGAGGGGTGCGGGGAAGGTATTTTAAAATTTGGGTTTATTTCTCATTATCCTACTTGGATATGCTTGGTAATAAATTAAAATAATTTCCTCAAGTCAAGCTTTTGCCTGTGATGATAATTTGTGAGTGATGTAGTGATAGGGCATCTGGTGTCCAGCCAAGGTCAACCCACTACACCTCCCCTTATTGTTCTGTTCCAAGAGTTGCCTTCACCCTCTTTTTCTGTCCTGCCCGTGTATTTTTGCCCAAGTTGTTTTTCTCTTTTATTCACCTATACCCTTAGATTTCACTCCTCACTGACCTCTTTCACCTAGCGGGGAAAGTCTTATAAACACATCTGAAATTGTCCACCTCATTTTAGTCCCAACACAGGTACCAAAATGGTTTCCCAGTAGTAAGCAGAGGGAGTATTGTTTACCTCTTTCTCCTTTTGTTGCTTACTTATTGCATATGTTTGGTACAGAGATAATCCCAACTGAATTCAGCGTGTCAGAGTACTATGACTCACCTTTGATGCACTGAGATTCAGACAAGGGCTTATTTTCACAAGAGTGGTGAAAGACACCATATGTGATCCAAAACTTGTAGATAATGGATGTTGTAAAGTGTCATGACAAAACAGTTCTCAGATTTCATTGCTACTTGATGTCTAGTCAAACTAATGTTCCTCTATGGTCCCTGGAAGCAAAAGATATGTCATTTTGGCAAATGAAGATGTTCTGTATGGATGATTTTCCACATAATTTCACCTTTCGTAGACTTTAATCATCACCATCTGAATGCTTCAGACCAAATGTATCCGGTACTGCAGAAAAACAAGCAATGGAAAACATATTCTTAGAAGGGTATACTAACAAGCAAGCTTGAAAGTAATCAATAAATGCTTCTTCATTCACCTTTGGTATCCCGTATTTGTGGAGAATTTCCATACAGAAGACAGCTTGGACCATCTGTCCTGATCTTCTCTAATCCTTCATCACTTTGCAACTTTTGTGTAGCATGCAGTATTAATTTCATGCCAACAAAATCTGTAGACCACATCATAAACTTTTGTTCTCTGTATATTGATAGAATGATAGCAATTGGCAGGCCTTAGCATTTTCGCTATAATATTCCTTATTTCTGTCATAAACCCCAACATGTTTTTTTCATGCATACGTCCCTGTGTAAACCAATAATCCTGAACAATTCTCTCTACATTATACTGTTAACAAGAATGAAAGAATTTGAAACAGTGGGTCTCTTCACCTCCAGTGAAAATGAACTGCCATCAACATCCAGAAGCCCAGGAAAAAAGACTCCATCTGGAAGAACAAATACTTTGCTGCTTAGTTAAAAACARCTACTTGTGTTAACACAATAGCTGAAATTGTGTTGGAGTGAGTCCAGAGGAGGGCCACCGAACTGATCAGAGGGATGAAGCACTTCTCCTAGGAGGAAAGGCTGAAAGAATTGGGATTGTTCAGCCTGGAAAAGAGAAGGCTTTGGGGTAACCTAATTGCGGCTTTGTAGGACCTGAAGGGATCTTACAGGAAATATGGAGCAAGACTATTTACAAGAGCAGGTGGTGACAGGACAAGGGGAATGGGTTCAAATTCAAAGAGAGTAGGTTTATATTAGATATTAGGAAAAAATTCTTTATTGTGATTGTGGTGAGGCACTGGACAGGTTGCCCAGGGAAGCTGTGGATGCCCCATCCCTGGAGATGTTCAAGGCCAGGTTGGGTGGAGTTCTGAGCAAGCTGGTGTAGCAGAAGGTGCCCCTGCTCATGGTAGGGGGGTTAGAACTAGGTGATCTTCAAGGTCCCTTTCCAACCCAAACCATTAAAAAAAATAAAATAGAACTAATGTTCATTTTTACCAGACAACCATTGACCTTCCAAAATATTTGATCTTTAGAATAAAAAAACCCTTCATATCTGATTACATATACCTCCAAAATTAGAAAAATTAGCTAATAAAAAAGCACATATTGAAAACTGCTTGCCTGAACAGTATTCTCAAATTCCTACTGATGGAATAAAAAGCTAACTTAATTACCCTATTATTCACTTTTTTCACATTTCCACTTTTTTTTGGTAGTAAATTTCACTTTCACAGATACTAGAACAAAGCAGGAACAAAGAAAAACTAAATCACATAATACCTTTTTGCATTGATTAGAAGTTTTTTTCCATTCTTTTAACTGTTTCAGTATTTGTTGAAGAATAACTCAATGAAATATTATGTAGTAGGGATTGTGATATTTATCCATACATTGCAAACAAAGCATTTAAGTCAGGTTTCACTGATTATATTGGAAAGAGTCCTCAGAAGTCAACACCAAAACTTCTGTTGATTTTGATAGAAACAGAACTGATCTCGTGCTCAGTGACTTGCATCAGAAAATTATCAAGATTGTACCACAACACTGCTACCTTGTGGCATGACATAGAGCAAAATCATTATTGCTTTCGTGACATGCCTCTCTCTTCACTAACAAGGATGCCATTAGTCACAAACTGCTAACGCCTCATCTTACACTTGAAAGTATGATTCCCTTTCCCTTGTAAGTCTTTATAGGATAATTAGTGGAAAGCTATGCCTATTTTACTCATTTTATGGCTACAAAGTTTTAAAAGAGGATGCCAGATCATTTTTCGCTTACAATTCCAATTCATAATGTATTAATTCTTAAAGATGTTAATTATCTTTCAAAACTTCATAATGCTGATGCTAGGAAAATGGATAGAGTTTTCCAGTAATGACCTGAACAAGTTTGGAACTAGTTTGTATATCACAGATAAAAATACCCTTCCTTACTCCACTATATTTATGTCTCATTAGTTTATGGACCTAAAGCCCTCCAGGGATTGTCACTCACAAATCCATCTAATGTTTATGAGCTCTAAATTTTGCATTTGGATCTCTAATTTATCCAACAGATATGGAAAATCATATAGATAGAAAACTCCCTAGTGCCTACAAAGCTCTAGGTTTTAATAGAGAGGGCAGAAATAGTATAAGCATAATGTTTAATATAAGCATGATGCTTAGCACATTAGTGGTAAGCTAAGTGTATCACCTAGGAGGAAAGACATTCACTATATTTCAGGTGAGTGGAATAGTATTCCTCCCAGGACTGTTGGCTTATAATGATACAGAGTTCGGTATGGTTGTGTGTTAATGCCATCCAGTTCCTGCTGAAGAAGTTTTTTAATGGAACMTTGTCAATACAGGCAAGTGAGGATCAGCTATTTTCTTGTAGCTCTAAACTTTGGGGACCAAAGGGGCACTGTCATTTCTCCAGATTTTTACAGGCCACCACACATTATTGATTTTTTTTATTTGCAAACCCAATAAAAACAGGCCTAACATAAATGTTCAATAATGGCAGAAGTTACTCCACATTACTCCAAAATTAAAACCTACGCAGAAGACTGAAAATGCTGTGCAGTCATTACTGAAATTTCTGTTAAGCATACATAAACTTAACAATTTTTTCAATTTTCTACAGCATAACATATAGTGCAGTTGATGGATCCTAACACATGTATCTTTCCTACTGATACTTGATCATATAGCCTCAAAATAACTATTGAGGTATCTATGAAATAAAATATAAAATTGATTTATTCATCCAAAAAGAGAGCTATGTCCTAACAGAATGTGTGTGGCTACATGGTAAAGTTTAGGAAACTGAACTGGAAAAGGAATTTTCCCAAGAGAAAAGCTTTCGGAATGGATAAGAAGCTAAGGGATAGGTATTAAGCAAGACTAAAAAGAATCAGCAGCTGTGTCTTAACAGTGAATGCTACATAAAAATTCCCAATAGACACCACAATTCTGAAATTTGGCTCAACTAAAAATACAGTTTATACTTAAATCAACCTGTCTTGGCCAGAGGAATTTAGTGAGACAGTAATGTCTGTACCTCTTGATTACTTGGGCATTAACTGTATATAAGATGTTTTTTCATATCAAATAAAAAATTCAGACTAAATGGGAGGACCTCATAGAAACTATTTAACTGAGTGGGTTTTACTAGAAAGGTGATATGTGTTATGAAAGTATTCAGTAGTATTTAAAGATATTTTCCCATCTAAGGTCTCCTTTATGTTTAAGATCATAAGGTTTTATTATACTTGTTTTACTCACAAAGATATAACTGAGTAGATATTTCCTGGATGATTAAAATTTTTTGTGGTTTTTTTTACAGAGATTATTTTATTTACCTAGAAATTATATGCCTGCAACTGTTTTGTCAGTTCAGTCCCATGAACCAGGAGATAGATAYTTACGTTATTTTTCCACCTGCTCTGTATTAAGATTAATTCAAATGTAGTATTACTGCCCTGATAAATATATTCTGAGTTGCATAACATGCATAATATACACTTCTATACCATAATTCTTTGAACTAATACTGAAGCTAGTGGATTAGGCATTTTATAAAACTAGTATTTGTAATAAAATTTGCTGATACTAGGAACCTAAGAGCAGATGGGGTTTTATAAAGAGCACATAATGATGATTCATTGCAGTGAGTACATGTGGATCCCTTAGATCTTCTTTCAGTTTAGTTCATTCTTTGATTTATACAGTGATTACCTAGCTACATAATTATTTGAAAAAGCAAGCAAAAGTGATGTCAACCATCTGCTAAATTACTAGTAGATATAAGCAAGATTTGTCTTTCAGAACGAGATTCTTTCCTGTAATGCCACTTACCAATGTGAAATTAAATACCCATGGTTTTCACCTGATATGCTCTCTATTGTTAAGTCAGCAAGTGATCCTAGACTGATAAAATACATTTCAGAAATGTAACAGTGGGGAAAAGAGGAAGACATTTAATGATTAAAATCCTGAATTGAGTTTGAAAATCCAGGACTGCTATTCACCAACTCCCTACGTGTCCCTAAGTATGCATCTCTCTATCTCAGCTGTTCTGACATGGAAATAAGGCCCATAGTGCTCCATGTCACAGAAGGACCGTGGAGAAAAAAAAAACCTACATAAATAATTGATAGATAGTTTAACCTTCAACAAATTATACTTTACTACCTTGATCCCCCTCTATCTCCTGATACAAATAAGTAAATCGGTTCCCTCTAATAAACTGCAATTACTTACCTAGAGGGGGACACCAGGTGGAATATTTGAAAGTGTTAGTAACCGAGTTTACATGCTCTTTGCATTTGTATTCAGATGCCCCATTTTTGAGACCTGCCTTTAACTTCTAAAGCAGTGGAAAGTTTCCTGTTGAGCCTCAGCCCCCGCAATTCTGCTACACATCCTCTTCCAGCCTGCTCCTCATCCCCAGCTGGCCTGCAGAATTAAAAATCAAAATGAAAGCAAACAGTAAGAAGGAGTGCCCAGGGAATGTATGATATAAGCAGTGCAGACCTGAGTTTTGACTGCCTGAATGTTGATCAGTTTTCAGTCAATTACACTGACAGTTTCCCAAAGCATCTTACATAACCCCAAAATACCTAAAGAAGTCACATATACAAGATAAACTATAACTTGAGGAACACCTGAAGCATATGTTGTTTTTCTGAAAGAAGTGGAAGACTCTAAATGTGGAGCTTTTGCAGACTCTTATTTCACTTCAACAGATTTGTGCACTGTCTCTGGTGGCATAGCATTCATGTGTCTGTTTCTAGAGTGAAAGTATTCATAATTTTTTTTTTCCAGATTAAACACCACTAAATTCATTCCCTACTTTTTTTTTTCACAATCAATTTTAAAAACAGTTTAAATTTATTAAACAGGTCTCAAAGACTGAGCTTGTTTTATGTGTGAAAATAATGACAAGTATTAATACCATTTTTACAGATTTGATACACAAGGCAATGGTCAAATAAAACAGATTTAACTCATCGCTAGCTTAATAACACTTATGGCACTCGATTAAAAGGATCTGCTCCCAAATTGATACAGTGGTATACTTTTCTGTTTCTGATTGACACCACGTACCTCATTCTGTTTATCTCAATGTAGGAACATATCAATGAATTAAATAAGTCAATCACAGATAAGAGATTCAATCTGAAGACAGAAGGAACATCCATGACTTTACTTTTGGAGTAATATGTAAGAAGGAATACATCCGTCTGGAGTCAAATGCAATAGGTTTATGTAAATTTGCTCAAAATCTTGACAGATTTCATCCATATAAGATTGTTCAGGTTACACATTTACGTCTGACTCATAAAATACTTTTATGAAACATATTTTGTCATTTGTTTAAGAAGTGTTAAATGTTTAAGAAATAATGTCCTAATACTAACCAGCATATTACTCAGGACAACAGAACCATCTGTCTGAGGCATATAGACCAACAGGTATGAGAATTGCAGCTAAAGGTAGATCAGGTTTGTGGGTTTACTATATTAGTTTTAAATCTGCAGAAATTCAGACATAAAAATAAATAAATATCTTTTACTGCTATTCCAGCTGAAAAAAACCTTTAAAATTTAGCTGAAACCCCCTGAAAGGATGGTTTCATCAAGAAGCAAGTTTGAGAAAACATATTACAATTCTGTCTATACCAACAATTACTTTCCAAATATTCTAGCTATAGCTGGTGGCATTTCTTATTTTGAAGTATATTTTTAACTCCTGGCTGATAAACAAGCATATTGTGATCACACACTTCTGCTGTCAAAGATTTTGCCACAAAAATTATGCTGGTATCTCTACATCAGCTAATCTTTGGCCTCATAAGATACCCTTTTTTTATAGTATAATGAGCCCACTTAAGCTGGAAATCTTGCCAGCTTTCCAAGTTTTAATAATCAGAGATCAGCACATAATATCTACATCCCTAAATTACTTAGAATTTGATATGCCATATCAAATATATTCAATGCCCATAAAATGATGCAGTAGAAATAACAACTAAAAGACTCTTCCTGTTGCACTTGAAAATGTAACAATCTAAACCACATATACAGGGGTAACATCAAAACAGAGGTCAGACTCCAGCATATGGCTCAATCATCATGATAATACCAATATTAGAATATTTATGTGTTTATTTTTGCATGAGTCCATTTCAGGAAGAAAAGAAGAAGTTACGCTGAGGAGGGAGGAGAATAAATGATGAAGTTGAAGGATGAAACTGAGGTAAATTATCTGTGTTGGGGGGAGCAGAAGGCAATGGATGAAAGCAGCATCAGCTGGCACAGGGCACAGAAAATACAGCTAAAGCTGTCGAGAACTCTGAGTGAATCCTTCATAGGGCCCTCAAGGCTATTGCCTCCAGCTGACAGTCCAGTTTCTGCTCAGAAGACTAAGTATCAACTGGCCCTAAAGCTCTTAAAACCTCTTGTATATACCTCTGGATCTGTTAACAGTGTGGTCGAGCGGAGAAAACACAATCCTGGAATTCAAAGAACAGCAATAAGTTACTGGTCACTGACTGCATTAAGACTTGGACAGCCAATTTTATTTCTCACATCTGGTAGATAAGTTGTAAGGAGAAAATCTGATCCCATGACTTGATTCACACAGGAAAAAGAAATAGAGTTAAGTGTTATTACTACATATAAATAGGCAAAAGAAAATGCAAAATTGTGCCAAAATTAAAACGGCATGACTAATGGAAAAAAAGCTTCTCAGTGTTACACATTAGAAAAAAAGTTGTTGATCAAATCTGATTAATTTGCACAGTAATCTTCCAGTCTCAGCTTCAGAACTCATCTGCCGCAGGGACTGAATGTTAGGCCACAGGAGACTAACAAATGTAAAGCTCTGCTGCCAGAAGACCAAGCATTCAAGTCACTAAAATTCTGAGTCTGACTCAGAAAATAATTGGAATTAAAAAAAAAAGTAAACTAGATATTTATGTGGAATGCGGTTTATCTTCTTTATTTATTATGCAAATATCTTGTTTCCCTACAGAATTCCACACTAACTTCATATGTTGATTGATTTTTTGTGTACCTGGCAACCACAAGGTCACAGGGAACTCAGTGCAAGGACAGAATTTCTTTTCTTCTAGAAACATAACCCATTTTCAACATAGTAAGTTATCACGTATAAAAACAGYGCTCCCCTGTTGTCATTAAAATGTGAGTAAATTAGTTCCTCTTCCACGGTGAAGACATTCTTGGAATAGCAGTTCTATGGAGACAAGCTACATCCTGGAACCTTTTTTGCATCAGTTCCCTACACATGAATGATCCTGCATTTGTGTTTGCAGACGTGCTTGCATTAGCAGAAGGTGATTGTGACTTGTGTCTGTCCTCATAAAACAATGACAGCATTATTGGAAGAGAAGGGGCAGACGGCCACACATAAGTCCATCCACTCTAGTGCCCAAATCTCAGCTGCCCACCCTCAGCCGCAGTCCAGACTAAGTGAATGGGTGAACTTTCTTACAGACCAAAGCCAAAAGCTTGATGTTTTCAAATTCTCCAGGGGGATTTGGAAGAATGCATTTATGTTTGCTACAACTCCTAAGACACTTATAATACTGCTTACAGATTATGTCTATTATACCGCTTTAATCATCACTGGTTTTGAAATAGTTTTGCCTAAACYGAGCTTTCATTCTAAAAAGTCTAATTTACTAAACATGAAGTTATAAAGTCAAAAACTGTATCTACAGGCAAACAGTAAAAAACAGGTTTACCCGTAAATGCATGACATCATCTTTGTAATTAGCGTGTTACTGCAAATACATTTGATTCAGCAACTCTGTAAGKTACAGTAAAATAATTGTTAAGGATTCGAAGTCTGCATCACACACAGTGATTCTGTATTTAAAGTTGTATCTTGTAAAGTTCTAGTTTGTTTCTTTGGTGTGGACGTAACATCATGTTTTCCAATAAGGCATTTCTACCAGGTAAGCCCATGACAGTCCAGCTGTACACTAATATTTGTAGGAGCATTTCATTCCGCCTTCTATTTTAGAAGAAGGTCATAGAATCATAGAATGGCTTGGGTTGGAAGGTGCCCCAAAGGTCATCCAGTTCTGAATGCCCTGTCATGGGCAGGGACACTTTCCACCACACCAAGTTGCTCAAAGCCCCATCCAAGCTGGCCTTGAACTATATATAAGATACATAACAAAGATAAGCATAGAGTATATCAAATTTGATCATCAAATAATAAAGCTGTAAATTCCTTAAATATTGAAAATGTGCAAAATTGGTTTTTATCAATTGCTGTCTTGCTCCAGACTTGGAGAATGCAAAATTTCATTCAAATGAAAATGACTATGATATAATTCATAAAAATGATTCTCTGAAAATGTAATGTACACAGAATTTACCTTTTATTCATGCAATAAAACCTACAGAAACTACTTAAAGATTTTGCTTTCAGAGAAAAGCAAAATAGTAGTAATAAACTTCAAAAAACTCCTTCTTCAGGCTACTTCGACAATTTTTAGCAGGAGATCTTTGCATTTACTAATGAAAATATTCCATCAAAAAGTACCATTAGAGCTGATGACAGCTAAACATGGAATAAAAGCTTTACATTTAAGTATTTGAGGGTGTAATAACACCTTTTTTAAAACTGTCTCTGTATTTGGAAGTGATAAAAATGTTTCCATTTCCTGGTCTCTTGTGCTTCATGGTAAGAAACTGATGATTCATTCTTAGTTGCTGCTTTGGACGATTCATGTGTACTAAGCACAATCCATCCTTGCAAAGGAATACAGGAGTTTTTATGTCCCTTTCAAACACTGAGCTTTGTGTTCTTCTGAGTAGCAATTGCAGCACTCTCACTCTATTCGGCTAATAGAGATGTGGTTTTTTGCTGTACATAACAGCTGAGCTTAGAAACTGAAATATGAAATTTCAATTTATGAGAAGACATGTTTCAATTTCTGGCAAGAAAGTCAGCAGTAGCAAAAGATACCATCCTATTTAAAAAAATTATGTGTGTGGTACATAAAAGTCCATTAGAATGTTTGATCCTTCCTTTTTTCCTTTTGGCAGATGCAATTTTCTTCAAGAAAATGATCCCCAGAAGAAAAGAGATGGAGATGAATCCAGTGATTCAAGAATGTTTAGGAAATGTCTTGTGCAATGGGAGTAATTCATATAGATAGGTCCTTAAGGAGAAATCCTTAAAAATATCCATATGTTTAGAAAGACATTATAAACACCTGTTACAAAGTTGATACCTTAGGAATTTTTTTAAGGTTACAGCTTATATTCTTGCAAAGAGAGCTCCAACTCATTTCTGGTCACTCCTGATCTGTATTGCCACATGTTTAGTGTCCATTATCAGCTAGATTGTATAAGTAGGGGAGTCTCTTTCCATAGTGAGGAGAGCCTGATCTCTCCAGGAGGGAACATTAGTGCCCTTCAGTTTGGTGCTTTCCTCTCTCCATCTTCATTTGTAGCTGAAGTCCCAGCTCAGTTAAGCTGTACAGCATTCTAGATCAATCCYCTTGTGAATACACATGCACCATCTTACACGTTTCGAAGAGTTCAGTAGGTGAGGTATAGAAGTGAGAAATAAGGCATATATTTGCATGGAACCTATCCTTCAGGAGGATTCTAAGTCCCCCAAAGACCAATAAAAACGAAGAATTTAAGTACGTTGTTTGCCTCAGGTCCTAAGAGTTAAATCATGACTTCAGTGAAACCTTAGGGAATTTTGCCAAAAATCCACTCCACCAAAGTAAAAGAAAAGCACTAGATTATTCACTAAAAGATAACCACCTCTGTTTCAAACACAGCAGCTTTACCTCCTGAAATCATGCTAAATCAGGATTTTTTAACAACTGTTTTTAAGGAGAACATGAAATCAGAAATAAGTTACAGAGCTGAAAAATGAGTGGACATGCAGGCATTTTAATCTTTTACTCTTATTTAGTTCTTGCTCTTTCAAGAAAGTACTAGAGTACGCTATCTGTAAAATAGAAAGTATTTAAAACACTATTTTTTAAAAACCAAAAGAAACATGGGTAAGACAGACATCTGCTAGGAATGAATTTGGTATGACTGACCTTGATTTGGCAGAGAGTGAGAAGCCTTGACTGAATAGCCATTTGATGTCCCTACTCATCGTATTTTTCTATGATTTCTATGAAAAATAAAAAGTGAAGCAAACTTTGAGCAGCTCCTTGTAGTCATAATACTACTTATTTACATCTGAAAAGCAGCTGTTCTAGTATTTGAATTACCATCATAAGGCACATTTATTCAAGAAAATGTAATAAAAAAGTCATCAAAAGTCACCTACAACACAAAGGTTTTCCCTGGGAAAACTCRTTCCCATTACTTAAGATATACTACTCTTTAGTGTGTGTGTATGAAGGTCTTTATATTCACTGAATGTGAAATCTTTTCTAATTCTGTGCCCAAAATACTTTCAGAGAATGCTAAGCTTGCAAATACATTAACTCTGTTTTCCTGAATTTTTGCACACAAATATAGGACAAACTTTGAGTTTCTTATAAAGGGACATTCTTCCAATTTCCACAAAGAGTAAGCCACTCAAGTCAAGACTGTAGGCAGCAGTTGCATCATTTGTTATGTGTAACGTAGGGAAGAATAAAATAATAGATAAATATTTATTATCTCTTGCAATATTTGTAATGATTACTCACTTATAACAAATTACTCACTGGAATGTTCTATTCTATTTAAATGAGATGGTAATAATATGACTAATCTCATTATACAATGAGTTTCGTTATCCAAAGCCACAATTAACCACAATTAACCACAGCCAGTGGTGGTCCTGTTGGACTGAAAGATCTTGTTTGAAAAGTACTGCTGGCTGCTTGTCAGATTCAGAGATCCTTACCCAGTAGGGAGGGATGCTTAGGTGTTGAAGTTAATACCAACTTTTTCAGCCACTACATTACTGAAGCTAGTCAGTGTACAAGTTGACATAAAATTCCAGTAAGTGCTCAGAAGCTTTAAATCTGTGACCTCATTGAACTCAGGATCTTGGGAAACTGTCTGTGTTCATAGTAACAAATTCTGTCTCTATTCACAGGAAATAAAGGAGAAAAATCTCATCAGCTTTGTTGCATGTGTCAACAACTTTCAACGCAGGTAACACTGTAAGCAAATCAGTTCTCTGTCTGATTTCAAGCTTTTCATTTCTTCCAGAATTAGCACTAGCCTGAGGGGATTTCACAAAAAGAAAATTAGAGGGCTGTGTTTTATCAGGCAGAGAGGACAGGAAGGGGAAAAAGGGAAGTAGGAAGGAGGAAAAGAGAAAGTGGAAAACTGTTACCAACTAGCTCTGTGAATTTTACATTATATCAACAATGTCTAGTATACAAATGCTTTGGGGGAAATACATTTATCAATGTATTTTTAAGACATGATTTATTTTTTCGCACACATCATTACGTGGACTAGGATTGCTTGTCTTACACGGTTTATAAGAAAAAATGTAGTACCTAATACAAACCAAGACAAAATATTTGATCATAAAGCTGAAAATTGTCTGATATTATAAGTGAGGAAGAAAGTAATATACACCTTAAATTCCCTCTTCCCCACTTTACACTCATCTTTCTATCAATATAGTTCTTAAATAGAAAGTCTTACTTTACTTTAACTACTAGTGTAAACCAAGTAGTATGTCAAAATGAAAAACTCTACATTTCTTCTATTAATAAAATAAACAAACACAATTATGTATGAACTATGAAAAAGTGCTTACCAAAATGCCTAAAAGGTGTAGCTATTCTGTATTTTAAAAGATAGACTCAGCAATGTGGAGGATAATACAAAATGAAAAAAGAATATAGAATTAATTTGTCAAACTAATTGAAAACTGATCAATGAACAACAAAAAGAATAGCCCTGGATTTTTCTCACATGATTTTCCTGCATTATTCTGTAAACTTGTGGGAAACTTAGCGAGATATAAAACAATAGGTTGCCTCAAGATTCCTCTGCCATGGCACTTGAAACTTCAAATCTTCTATTCATTCCAGTGACTCTGAGACACCCAATATGACTCTGAGAAGGCGTAAACTTTGCAGAACATTCAACAACATGTTGTTACCATTACCTTTTAAGACCTTAAAAACCAGAAAGGCAAAGGTCTCTTGGCAGGCATTTACATCACATTGTGAACAACATTAGTAATTTTGCATAGTTAAACGTGCATTTACAAAATTATTCCCCAGTTTTAGTACACAGAGTATAACTTTTGGTACCTTACAAAAACAAAAAAAAGCTCAGTGAGATTTACTATTTGATAAATATCAGCTTTCAACTCCAAGTTCTTTTCATAGTGAAAAAAATATAAAGCTGCAAAAACTGTGTTACACCGTGAAAAGTCTTTTTCTTTACTTAAATTGAACTGGAAATCATCTGAACTGTTAAGTGAAATGGCACCAGGGACAACAAAGATCTTAATTTCTGATTA
This sequence comes from Amblyornis subalaris, assembly GCA_018881555.1. Lineage (NCBI taxonomy): Eukaryota > Metazoa > Chordata > Aves > Passeriformes > Ptilonorhynchidae > Amblyornis > Amblyornis subalaris. The sequence continues at coordinate 526,450 of JACAXG010000141.1, read as the reverse complement.
AATAAAATACATGCCAAAAATATTCCCAAAGACTAAATAATGTGACTAAAAACATGAATTTGAAAGTRTGTCCTTTGAAAATGATGTGTTTTTTTCGGATCTAGTTTAGAATATATTTTTCATTATATTAAGATTCTTACTGATTGAAATTAGGTACTGCAGAGTACTGCATTGTAGCCAAAGTGATATAGTTTATTTTAAAGTTTAAATTAATGGAGCTCTGTTTTTGTAAGGAGAAATGAGCTTCGTTCAGTTACGCAGTATTTCAGGCTAATCTTCAGAAGTACTGATTAAGTAATTGGACTGTCAAAGAGCCCATGTTCTGCTTCTGACTCTGAATGAAATTTTCTTCCTAAAATAAGTGAAAGTTTTTCCAAGAGTCTGAAGTCTCTCCTAACGATTTTTTCCTTAGAGGTCACTTGAAAAGTTTTTGACCTTGAAATGTACCAAAGTAAATATTTTTCTTACTAGAAAAACAAACACAAAAACAGAAACAAAAACAAAACCAAAAAAAGATTGTGCTCTCCAGCACCTTAGCTATCAGTGTTTTTTGTGTCATGCTAAAAGGCTGTCATGAAAATTCTAATCTATCCAGTATAATACCATATAAAAATCATGTATAATCTATTGTTTTCTGCCAAAGGATATATCGATTCTACAGAATGATAGCATTTGCTTTTAAACATATAGTGTCTTTCTGGATATATTTTGCCAAAAATTGTAGATGGTGATTATAGATAAGCTTAAAAATAGCATATAAAGGACATGGCAAAAAACCCCACACATTAAATTCTGTTGTGTGATTTTGAGGATAATGGGGAAAGCTGAAAGCCACAGCTATGTTTGTGTTTTCTCTACAGCAACAGGAAATGGCAGAAAGTCACACAGCCTCACTGCAGATTCAGAATAAAAATGTCAAAATGGGGAGAAAGGAGCAGAGGAAATAATTTAGAAAAGCGTGACAATCTAGATAACAATCATGGTAAAGTCAGACTACTGTGAACCTCAGTTTCAGATGTTAGAATAGCTGAAAGCAACTATTGTTGCTCCCATAATAAAGGCACTTCCATATACACACTCTTGATGCCTAATGGCGATTATTAGGAKGGTAGATGGAGGAAGAGAAAGAGCAAAAAGTTATCATTCCTTCAGCTCTCTGCCCTTTAACAAGCCAGTGGTTCTTCAGTGTGTTGATAACCAGACTGGCAATGCAGGGACATATTTCAACACAACAGGACAGTCTCCACAAGAAGAAAAGTAATCAGAAACTGATTTGACTCAATAGACCAAATCCTTCCCTGATGTTACTTCAAAGCACTCGTATTTTCAGAACAACCTGATACACCAGAAATGCATGTTCCCTCTGTCAGGTGAACATGGTCTACCTGCAGAAAGAATTTTCAAAGACTTATCTCAAAAATAATGGAGTACAAACCTCATACCAAAAGAGTACAGTTTTGTTTTACCAGGAGAGAATTTTAGATGACTTTCTGGATGAAAAGAGATGAACAAATTTCCATCTTGTGTAAGATGAGGGATAGGGAGGAAGGTGAAAGAGTTGATTAGTTTATAAATGGTGTAATGAAGGTAATATGACTTTTCTAAACTCAGACCAGAATCCTATTTAACACTGGCACTAACTAGGAATGTAATGCTTCTGAACTCATAAACTGTGGTTTTACCAGCTAAATTAAAAGCAAAGGTCTAAGCATTATATAACTGAAAATAATGGGAAAGGTGCAAATACTTTAGCAAAACTAACTTTTCACATACTAAATGTAAGTTACAATGCTTTGATTCGGGATGGACTGAACATATGCTTACATGTGAGCACATATCTTAATGTCAGCTGAAACAGAGACATTATGAAGTGTTATATTTTTCCTGGAAGTTAACCCAATTGCTACTATTCTGCTTGAGAAACAATCAATCCAAGTACTGCCAGATACTGCTAATGCTTTGCAATATATCAAAATCCCTTCATTTTTTTTTACAAAACCTAAACAATGACAAGAAAAGCCAATGCAGTTAACAAAGCAGCACACTTATTACAAGGTATTGAATATATGGAACAAACCACAAAGATGGTTCTAGATATTTCCCACGACAAGGAAMGAAAAGCTTCTTTTAGGTATTAGCCCATTTTTTTTTAATATTGAAAACATATATGCCCTTTATTCATTTGTTTATGTATTTAAAGAATACCTGTACTTTGTCCTACAAGCATACATGTAAATGTAAATATATATAACTTTGTATGTGTAAATATGTAAATGCGTATGAATGTGTCTTATCAGTTTTATTATATATTCAAGTATATCTTAATTTTGAATCATTTGGGTTTTAACAGTCTTTGGCTTATTACTTCTCCTTAAGTAACTGATATTGTTTCCTAATTTTAAAACTAGTTTAATCTAATCACTTGTGAATGGCAGTGGCTGGAGAATTTGAGAACAGAATAATTTTTCCTTAATGAGTGGTCTACTCACAATGAATACAGAACACATTCAAAAGCATTACTTTAGAAAAAATATATATGAAGTGCAGTTTTTAAATTATGAATCAAAGTTTATTTCAAATCACTGACCTGTATCTGGATATTTTTCTGAACAGTAATTATTTAATACAACATTCAGCCCAAGACTGAAAAATAGCGGTGTGTTTATAACCCCTGCCATATAGGAAATAACTCATAAATAAATTATGACCATAAATAATATGAATATATAAAAAATCTTGCCATTTCCCATATTTGTACACATGAAAGTTTCTAATAGATTTATTGTAAAAACTATTCTGCATAGAGTGTACACATCATGTGGGGAAATATATTCAAGCTATTTACAGTAATCAGAGTTCGATTTATGTTACTGTGATTTTCCAAGGAAAATGCCTTCATTTAAATATATATATGAATAGCGGATTGCAAAACTGAATAATTCAGTCAATAAATAATATTAAGAGACAATTTTGGAGATCTCAAAATGTGCTATATTATCAGCTGGCTGATGACTCTTAATGAACTCCATCCACAAAGCAGCTTTGTTTTTCAACTTACATAATTTGTTAAAATAAAATAAGTTTTTTATAAAAAGAGTCTTTATTATAGATATATCGTGAAAAGACCCTTTATTATACAACATATTTTGAAGAAAACAATCATTTTTCAATACCTTTCTAGACAGTTGCAAAGAGATTTACAAATGGGAAAAATAGATGTGTAAAATATTTTGCCTCTCTCTTGAAATTTTCTTGCAAAGATCTAAACATAAAGTTCCTTAAAGTTCTGAAATTCTGAAGTTTCAAATCTAAAAAATATTAGAATGACAGTAAGCAAATTCTCATTTAACATTTTCCTGAAATCTGAAAACAATATAAACTTCCTGAAGAGTATTGCATACTCAGTCTTTACATTTAGATCCTCAATTTGTGCTTACAAAAAAAGAAAAAAAAAAAGAAAAAGGATGGTAGCKATGCAAGTGTGATAAAGAAGGAAGAATCTTACTTCATGACTGAAAAACGAGTGATAAGAGCAAGAAAATGTCCCTTCCCAGCCATTTGCCACATGTGGGCATGCTCAGGGATTTTAGTTGGAGTTGACAAGGCACCATTTACTTTCTCTATCTCATTTCTAGGAGTCACTTGGGGCCGACAGACTTTGAAGCCTTTTTATTTTCTCAAGGTGTCGTAGACCAGGCTTGAAACAGCTACCCTTGTCAAACGTTAAGCTTGCCAACCCTTGCCTGGTAGCTATAATGTTATGATTAAATCCTAAAATAAATGTCTCGTCTTTCTGTATTTATTTAAAAGTAGCACTAATTTTAATATTAATTCAATTTTCAGAAGCTGTCTTACTACTAAGAGAAATTTATTTTGTGTTTCTTCCTAAAGTTATTCTTAAATATTTGTTTTGGATCCTTACTCATTAAGAACTAGCAAGTACAAGTTACATTTAACAGACTGGTTCCTGGTTTTTATAGTCGTTGATGATTGATTCTCTTAAATTATTTTCCATCTCTTACTACACACATTTCCAGTGTGTTTTCAACAGTCAGAACCACGGCTGAACGATTCATCCTCTATGGTTTGCGACTGGTCACTTTAGTTGCAGGCACTTGATCTCCTTTCAGAATGACTGAAACTTGAAAAAGGAGACTAAAGAAAAGGGGATAATTAAAAAAAACAACAAAAGAAGACTAAAGAAAAGGGAGTAATAATAATCCCTTGTGTTTAAAAAACATCAAACACTCATGCTTACATGGGAATACTCTGCTTTAAGACCATTGTTGTTTATACAGGCAAGACAAAGATCACTGGCACCAAAGGTCACAGAAAGCTCAGTTAAGATGCTGGACAAGTATCATTCTAGTTTTTCCCATACTCATACTTTCTCTCATACTTCCCCCCAGGCCTTGTGAGAAACTAGACCAAGTGGACTAGTGAGATTAGACTAAGTGGATTTGTGCTTTCACATTACAAGTATTTTTATATTATTCTTCTACCACTACCCATTCCCAAATTTTTGTGTGAGGAAACGCCTATGAGATAAAATATCTAAGTATTCCTGCATAGCAAGTAATAAGTGAACACAGTAAGACTGCAAAACAGTTAAAAATGGATGATTAACACCATTCGGCAAATTTTTTCTATTATTTTAAGCAGTTTTATCTCCTCCTTTGAATTCAAATTATTGCAGTACAAATTAAATAATGTCGTAATGTTCACAGGCTGATGGGAGACAAGCACTAGCCACGGAAGAAGAAGCGGAAATTATACCTATTTCAAATTGTTAAAGATATTAATTTAATAAGCTAGAAAATGGAATTTTCATATTTCAAGGAGTTTTATCTTTTTGCTAGGAAGAATGTTTGTTATTATCCTCCGGGTGGTATTTCTGTAGCTTTTGTTTTGATATTAAAGTTATTAAACTTGCCTTTTCTATGCTCATTACCACAATATTTTATGGGTAAATTCACTTAAGGAACCTATTGTGCTTTCTGATCAAAGTGGAAAACAAAGCCAGGTTATAATAAGCAATTTAATTTTTAATGAGCTGATTGAGACCCAAGGTCACAGCAAAGGGCACAAAACAAACAAACAAACAAACCCCAAACAATAACAAAATTTCTAGTGCAGAACACTAATGATAGCACCCTACACGTGACCTGGGCAAAATAATATTTGGCAGAGCACATCTAAGAGCTATCCCAGCTGTATTTTTTATTTTCTTTCAGAACTCTGACTAAGTCTAAGTAAGGTGTAGCATATTAAATAATACAGAAGCACATAAAAATGCATGAGACTTGTTTTCTGAAAAGAACTTAGCAAGGATGTTTATTGAATGTAAATTTCCCAAGCTCAAGTTTAAATGCTACAGCTACAAGCTGAACATTTAACCCTCTAATATCTTTCTAACACCTTAGAAGGTAGTTAAGTACTATCTTGGAGCAGAATGCTGCACGTAACTTCCACTGATGTTCTTGGGATTTGGCCTTTCAGTCTTGAGAAATAATAAATCATAGGTTAGTAGAATCTTTACACAAAAACGGTGTCCTTGCTTTCTTTGGAGCTTGTAAATGAAGTAATGAAACTTTATTATTTTTTTAATATAGCCTTGTTTAAGATCTTACTTAGCATATTCTTTGATTTTTACTGGTGGACTTTCTTACAGCTTTCTCTAGCAGTGGAAATATTTAAACCACTAAGCCCCCTAGTAAGCACTTAATGTCGAAGACACTCATCATTTTACTCTGACAAAACTGCTCTATGTATTGCAAGTAATGTCCTTATGAAACACACTCTGTCTCATTAAAGGAATATAAAATTTAAAATTAAATTACATATACCTTTACACCTAGCAGACTATAAGCAACAGAGAAGAGGTTAATGAGTTCTGCAGGTTGTATAGGTAGTCCACGGATCAAGTCCAGCCCACAGGATGCTTTCATCTGCTTTACTAGCTTTTCTCTAGGGAAGGGAAGCAAGTATTTGAGCAGCTAATTGCTGCTGGCACAGCCAAGCACTTCATCATGGTACTGTCACTGCCTCTACTCTCCTAGTGGGAGGGGAGAGGAAAGAAGCAAAGAGGGCGGACAGAACTGCCCCCAGTCTCTTGAAAGAGAAGGAGAATAGGTACACCTGCAGAGCTCCAAAATAATTCTTTCTAAATGGCAATAGCATGACACCCAGAAGAAGGCACGTGCCCATGCTGGTGACACCTGGCAGAGCCACGAACTGCAATTTTTATGAAAGTCAAAGAGTCTAAAGGAAGAAGTGAGTCTAGCTCCTGTGGCTGTTGTGGTGACAGTGACCCTTCTTAGAAAGTTTACTTGCTTTCTCAAAATAGTTTTTCTTAGTAAAATGTCCCTCTTTCCCTTTCTGTCCATTACTAACATCATATGTCAACTCCGTTGAACCAAAAGTTGGACAATACAATAAATATAAGAACTGGCTGTCTGGTAAAGTATTACTGGAAAAGTATCTAATGTATTGCATCTGTCTTCAGGTTAAGATTGGAGGAGGAGAGGTGGGCAACAGTCCTAAGTGATTAAATTCCTATGGACCACAGAACACAATTTGAGAACCGCTAACTTATGTGATCATATATCAGTCATTCAAATACATACTAATATGAAAAACATTAAAATGAATGTAATCTTATGTCCCATTCGTATATTATGCTACCTGTTTCAGATGTGTTGCAGAAGTGAAATCCCACTTGTTAGCTACACAGGAGCAAGCCATGGCTTTATATCTCCTGGTAATAGGAACAGCTTGTCATAACAAGTGTATATTATGAAATTCATCAAAGGATGTTTTGCTATTGCTTGTCTGGTGTTTTCCCTCCCATTTTCTTTAAAAAAAATACTTCCTGGTCAATGCCTCTGAGATTTTGTCTACATAATTTCTTATTTCTGCTAAAAATGAGAAAGAAGAAGAGGAGAATAAAAAGAAGAAGAAGGAGCAGAAGAAGAGGAGAAGAAAAAGAGAAAGGGAAAAAGAAAAAAGAAAGAAGGGAGGGATATGGATTATAGGATGTTTTGTTTGCAGAAAGAATCTAAAAGAATGAGAAGAGGGAATGGAAATGATAAAAGGAGTAGGTTAAGAGAGGACTGAGAGCTAGGTGTCTGGAGATAATACCAAGTTAACTTATGTCTTTAATTTGTTGTTTCAATAGAAAGGATGTTATACAAAAAGGTGATAGGATAGAATTTTAAATATGGTGTACCAATGCAGATTATCCATTACTTGCACAGTGCAAGTTTCTTTACTCTATTTTATTATCATAGTGTGTTACTCCACTGCACCTGGAAGGGATGTCATCAGTAACTCACCAGCAATACAGTARCAGGACTGAAAGACTGCTTCAATCTTCTGCTGAAGGTGCACAGAGATGGACACATTGCTTCACACCTTTCTGGGAAAAATGATAGAGACCAGACAACTCCGATATAAAACATAAATGCATTTGGATTTGCCAAACTGATGTTAGAAAAGCTTTACAATAGATTTACACTTGTTTTAAAAAAACTGTAAGAAAATTATTACTAATCAGTTAGTTTTGAACTGTTTAATATATGATTCAACATATGATAATACATATTTTTATCTAAGTTGTGCCAGATATACTTTGATTATTTTGTTTGGTTTATTCTGAATTAAAATTACATTTTGCTTTATTTTTGGAGACTTCAAAAGAAGAACCCTCTTTCTGTTTTTGTTTAGATAGTTGTTGTATAAAACCCAGACTATTTCCTCAATCTAAAACTCTAAAAACCAATACACTGCTTGCTGTTATTTTCCCCTTCAATTCCCCTAACTTATCCTGAGCTCTAGTCAATTTTCAGAAACTATACTGCCGTCTTCAAGCATTGTTGTGGATTTTGGATTGTCAGCTGAAAACACAAACAGAAATCCAGCAGTTGCAGGTAATAAGATTTGATAGCAGCACAAATTACATATAGGAGGGATGGCCAAGACCATATTGGACATGATGGAAGTAGGTGTCCATTAACATAGAAAGTAGTGACAAAATGGTATTAACACACTTTAAATTAACATAAAACCAACATAACTCCTGAAAGCACTCTGGAGTAGCATTGAATCTAGAGAAATCAATACCATTTACTATAGAAAAGAAGCTCAAAACTCAATCTGTATTTGTCAATATCAGCCTAGTCAATGCAGTTTCTGAACCTGTATTACATATTTCTTGCATAGGTAAGAGAGTGACAGCACACATATCTTTTCACCTGTTATAGCATGTAAGCTCAAAAAACTTAATACCATACTTTGGCAGTAGAAGTGTAGAGTAAAAATATCCTTAGTCACAGTTCTGAGAATGACAGAAATTTGTCATAGACTGAAATTTGTAGTCTCCTGTGCTCAAAATGCCAAGACGACTTGTCAAATTTTTCTGTAAAAAATGTTCTTTCTTTTACAAAGTCTTGACATTGAACCAGTACACTCAGTGACTTTGTACAATGCAGGTCTGGAAAAGACATGGTGGCAAATTACATTTGAAAAAGCAGCACAAACACCACGTGGTCTTCTCACATTATCTGAAAGCAGGAGGCAATTTCACAGCAATTCAAAGACACCAACAGTATCTATTACAAATAATCATGATGCAAACTGTGATAATTATAGTGGCATTTCTCTTCTCCTATGCTAGGAAAATACCTAAAATGAGTGACTCAAGTTCTGTTTTGTGCAACCTGTCTTCCCAAAACTTCCATGTGAAGTTATTAAGAGAGTAAAACTACACACATGATCCTTTTCAAACAGTATCAGTTCAAATTACAGTCTTTGCTTGCTGACCATAGACCTAACTAGAATTATAGGGGACTCTTGAAGCTTTTGCAGACACCAGAATGCCCTGAAAATTTTATTTCTGACATACTCAAGTCTCTGTAATAAGATGTTGGTTAGATAGGTGGAAAATGGCAAGATCTCTTTAATGTCATAAATAGTTTCCATAATCTTTTACACCTCCTCTCTGTTGTGTAGATGGAAGCACTTTGTCCCACTGGCAGAGCTATATTTATTCAGTTTCTTACTGATGCAAGTTGTTCGGTCTGCAGACACGTATGGCTGATTTCTTCATTAGGGAGCTTCTTTTTGCTGATGACTGTGAATTGGTAGCTCACTCAGTCAATAACATTCAATTTACTATTGATGACTTTCCTCAGGCACACCATCCCTTTACTTTTTCTGGGAAGGTAAAAGAAAATGGAAGCACCAAACCAACCAACACAGTGACACAAGCACATGCAATCACATTTTTGCACTTAGCAAAATTTTCTCAAACCTAAGGTATGCTGTTCCAGTTTGACATTATTCAGATACAGACACATTGCGAAACTTTTGCCACACTGCATAACTCTTGATTTGAAATATTAGAACATTAACCATGTAGCTTCAATGCCAATCTCCAGAGGTGCACTGAGCACTTACTTTCAGAACACTGCAGTGTGTTCATGAGACATAATTCTTTCTCCCTATAAAAAAAATAGTTGCATGGGCAATGCCTCTACTATACTTGGAAAACTGAATAACTACATCTTTCTAACAGCACAATCCTTAAATAACAACAAATACTCAAACTCATGTCCTGATCCCAAAAACTTGGCTATAACAATGATTAGACAATCTGGCCCAACTCCCAGATAGTTATGATTATCTTTTAGTGCCTTCCTCTAAGATAGTGCACACTGCACTATCCATTGCAACATGATACAGGTATACTATGCAAATCTGAGCATAATGCAGTTTACAGAGTAGCAGATTCAGTATTTGTGGCTAATTCTGATTAACTTATGATGCCTTCCTAAAGTTTCATAATTATATTACGCACCACAATGCCACAGCCTTCCCTGCTCCTCAAATGGAGCTGTTCCTCAAATAGAAATGAATGAACTTTTCTGCACTCACTGGACTGATCAGAGCAACACAAGATATGGGCTTTCAGCCAGCCTGGAGTAAACACCAGTAGTTCTTGCAAAGGAAAAGAGCTGCACAGAAGTTTGGACTGTGTTCTCCTCTCTTCTTCTACAATATATTTCCTGTGACATCGATGTGACTTATAGACTGGGTAGTAGGGTTTTTTGGAACTGCTGGGATAGCCCAAGGGCTCCTACTGACCATCAGCCAGATGCCCAATCATATGTGAAAGAACCTTCAAGTCATACAAAACACAACACAACGTTCAGTAGTTTTCTTGCAGCTTTTCTCTTTGCACAGATCAGCCCCTAAGTAATAAACCTTTCTCCTAAAGACAACAGAGCTAATGAGCTTTGCTACACCATATGTCCATCAGTTAGGCCATAACTACCTCCTGCGTCCTGGTATTAGTGGCTACAAAGCAAGAAGGACCATTATAATCTTTTAAAAGATTAAAGATACCATTTCCTCTGGATTAATTTAGCTAAAATCCATCCATATTCTTCTGAGGCATGTGAGAAAACTTCCATAGTCTAAATGAATAAAGTCACTGTTTTCTAAGATTATACCACTGATACCTCATGATAAATAATTTTTATCCAAGTTTATTTCCTAACTATTTTCTGAGTGATACAGTAATATCCGTGTTTAATAACTCTCCTTTTTTTGTTGGTTTTTTCTTTTTCGGTTGGTTTGGTTTGGGTTTTTTTTGTTTGTTGTTGTTGTTTGGTTTTTGTGGTTTGGTTTTTTTGCTGKTTTTTTTTTGTTTTAAGTAAGTTCCCTTTTCCTATATAAGTTGGCGCATCAACTTAGTGACTGACTGAAAACCTAAATTTTTCTTTCAAGAAATCGAAGTTGGTATGGCAGTACTTTTAACTATCATTTAATCCATTATTTTCAGTGGAATCAGGCCACTTAAGAAAACTATTCCTTTATATGGAAATTTCAGGTGCCTGAAAATTTCTGAACACAAAGACATAGGTATGTTGAAATTCTGAACATTACTATTGCTACATTTAGTATTGTCTATCTCACCCATGCCTATTTGTTCAGACTTTCAGATCCAATACTTGCTGCACACTTAAGAGTCATCATGTTGTCTTTGAATACTGTTTTGTAGTACCATTTTATACTACATAAAATACAATAAGCGACAGAGTTTATATATTCTACAGCTTTCAAAAGTTAGACTAGAGCTTTCACTTCACGAATAGTCAATATAAGCAGGTGAGGAGCATGTAGGGAGCAGGGCTGCACTCTTCAGAACAGAAACACTATTCATGCAAAACCATGCAGGAAATCAAGAGAAAATCCAGAAACAGAATTCTTAGCTCCTAGTTTCATATCAGGAAGGAAGCCATTCCATTCCGAAAGTTAGGTTTTTTGTCCCCTTAATCTTTATTGAGGACAGCTACCTTACATTGAAGATGCAATACAGACTTCTTTCTGGAGGACTCCCAGCCAGATTCGCTGAGGATTTTTGTAATTTAATTCAAATTAACGACTGTCTAAATTTCTGTGAGGCTCTCTTTTTAGAGGGTAAGAAGGTATATGTGAGTAGAGAAAACTCAGGTTCAATAGGTAGTGTCTGGGAATGTTGTACTGATGCCTACAGACATTCAGAGAAAAATGTCTTTCTGATTCTTTGATGTTTTCCAGCAAGGAAGAAAGGAAATTAAATTGTCAGTGCAAGGGAGTTTTCAAGCAGAGACTTGACACCTAGGGGAAAAAAAAAACAATGAACCAACCCCACCACATTAAAAGAAAGCATTAAAAAAATCGTATTAGAACAGAAAACTAGAATCTAATAAAATCTTTCTTATGATCTGCAAAGTGATGGCATCAGAAAGCAGACAAGCAATGAAAGAAACATGATCCCCTACGTTGTTGTTCACAGGAAGTCTACAAATATTTGACTCAAAAGTTATCTGCTTCTAAAATACATACGTATATAGGAAGCACTGCACCTTAATAACCTTTTGAATCTAAGCATGATTGTATATTTTTTCTCTGATTTTTTCTTCAAAAGTTACTGTATAATGTCGTCAATATTCTGTATGTGGTCCAAAATTTAAACCATAAAAATGTCTTCTTTTCAGTTTTTTTTTTTCTGTTTTAATCACAGCTTAAAATAATCCTTTTTTCTTTTAGACATTCTGAAAAAAAAACAATGGCTCACCAAAACCAGAATTGAAAAAATAAGATATTAATTAAATGTTAATTTAAAAATGTTTTCCTAATTACTTCACATGCAGATCTGTAGCTCCACCTAGGGGAGGAGTAAAAAGCAGAGAAGGGAGATTAAAGTGTCATAACACTGGTATATACTGGTTTTAAAACAACATTTTTTTATCTTTAATATGTGATAGATTGTCTAATGTTCCCTGTTCTGTGAAAGAAGAAAGAAATACTCTGATGAACATAAATTCCAGTGGGAAGAAAAAGAAGTCTTTCCCAGAAATCCTAAGTATGATTTCTAAATTCTAAATTATTTCTTCTTTGATATATTTTGTAAGTGCTGCAAAATTGGATGTCAAATTTTATTTTAAAGTTAATTAAAAAGGTTTTAGTCAATAGCACTTTATGTATTGATTTTGGTTTTTTATATGACTTTGCCCTTTAGCAACTTTTAAAATGGAAAATGTAATATGTAAAATATATACACATGTTTTGACATAAAGATAAATTATCTTATTTCTGTAATCTATCTCAGCCTCGGACATACACAGGGAAATTCCTGGGAGACAGACATTGGGTCTCTGAGGCAACATGCAACATTCTGAAAGTCAGAACACAAATAACCTTGATATGAGAAACAATAATGGTCTCTGCCAATTTGTTAAATTGCATCTCTTTTCAACTTACATACCTTCATTGGTCTGGGTTAAGCTTGAAGTGGCTCTTCCCTCAAATTCTCGTTTCTTTAGCACACTCAGACAGATAGTGACAGCTTTGTCTCTTCTTTACAAAAAACACAGAGCTGGGTATCAATATATAGATTTAATATGAACCTCTTATTTTTGGTATCTTGGAGGTGTTAAAAATGTATTTTGAATTGGAAAACAGACAGGATCAATCAACCTGTGACAAGTTTTGAAAGAATTCACACTTCTTTATTACCTTCTTGAAAAAGCAAAAGGAAGGGTAAAGAAAAAAAAGCATATGAGATATGAGGAAAAGCAGTTAGTTGATGCATCACTGTGTAGGACAATGACCAACAACTACTGAATGTAGTAGCTTGACAATGATTATTTAATTTAAATTAGGTAATAATTAAAAAAAAATAATTGCTAAGTGAGATTGTTTCATTATACTCTGCACGGTCATTGGCAATACTATGTTCAGTATTTGTTTTTTAATACATTTAAGAATTAGCTTGACAATGTGCAATACAGTACTCAGCACGGCAATTCTCCCATTGTCTCAGAGCACATCTAAGCTTTTCAATTTTAAKTTTTTGTTCCTCTTGTTCATGACAGATTTTTTCAGACTTCGACAGAGTAGAAAGGTGGAAAGGACAGAAGGGGATAAAAGCAATTAACTTACTGAAATAAAATAATCAACTTAATACCAAGCAGCAAGGGATTTCTATGTAGCTACAGCATTACCAGTACCCGAGTGAGGAACTTCTAAGCTATCTGTTGCCACTCTGCCAAAACACTGATTGTATTAAAGATGTATCCCAGATGCTTCACGCTGCATGGATGCAAAGCAGTCATATGGAACAGTGTAGAGCAACCAGGACGGACACAYGAAATGAGATCTCCCAGAGTTTATATATAAATTCCTGATCTGATAACAGTACTAGGCATAGAACAACTACAGCCATTGTAATTAGTCCTAAATATGAACCAGCTCTTTCATTTCCATTACCACCATGATTCCTTTATAATCTTTCTCATTACACCATATATAGGAATTACGACAGAGCCTGATCCCGTAGAACAAAGCAAATCAACAGAAGTACCAGGATACCAAAACCCTTGACTAGTTGATCTCAACAGCTTGTATGAACATTTATAGGGGAAAAGCCAAACAATGTTGTGGATGTCATGCACATGACACTTCTGCAATTTAAGTATTACATATTTGCATGGTGGCTTTTGTAGTGACACTGGAAACCTAAACTGGATTTAGAGGCCTGAAGTATTTATTTGCATGTTAATACACTTTTATCCGACATGACTCTTTTCAATGGCAATACTATGGCATTGGATCCAGCCAAAAGCTTGGGCACATTTTAATTAATTTTATTTGAAATTTTTTGCAAGAAGACAAAATTAAAAAATCACAAGAAACATAAACRTACATATACATAAACATTTATACATATATAAAAATATAAACATACATTTTAGAAGACTTTGGATATTCCTTATAGAAAGATCTTACTATATGAGTACAATCACTCCAGCAGAAAAATGCTAGTATGTAGCATTTGTATGAAGCTATGAATTGCAAAATGCCGTGCAATTAATTTATGCACAAATAATGTAAGTAAATACCGTCATTTTCTTGCACTTTTTTGTGACCACAGAATGATTGCCTTGATCTAACATTATATATTTTAACCAATTTACTAACTAAATTTAATATATTCTATTCTATACATTATGTTCCTTCATTCTAAACAATGTATCAGGTCCTATCCATTTTTTGAGGTCTACAAGGCATAATCTATAAGTATGTACTATATTATGTTGATATTTTCTAAAACTAACATAATTACTAGCAGAATTTCCACTTTCCTCTAAACTTTACTAAAATGTTCTTTAATCCCTATTTTTCTGTACATCAAACATTGTCCTACAGATGGAGAACAGCCCAATGAAAAAAACATGTGCACAGGACTATAAAGAGAATGATGAAGAGGAGATGAAACAGAAATTACATCTATCCCACAAATAAGGAAAAGACAGGATATTACTGACCTACAGGTGTTATTCCCTTCAGACTTCCCTTAAATTCAATTTGCCATTGAAATAGCAAATATCACACAAGGTTTTTATGCTACTGGCAGATATTTTTCCTTTTTGTTTCTTTTAAGTCTTCCAAAAAAGCTTTAAAATGCAAGTCCAGATAATCTATGGACAAATGTGGAAGGATTAGATTTGCACACAATCTCTTAAGGTACCTCACGAATTTTAACATAATGATTCTACGTACAAAATATTGCTTTCTAAATGCAACTTCAGATGAATTTACCACACTTTTACTCTTCTTTCTATAGAAAAATCCCAAAGTGGAACTTAATTAATGAAGTGAGTGGAATTTGAAACAAAAATTCATCTGATATCTCTTGGAAAAGTCATACTAAGAAGGATGTTTCCAGCCAGATACCCCTCCTTCCCTGAGGTTAAGGTAAGTTTAGAAAATCACTGAATTTTTGTTAAGAATACCTAAGTACTATAAATCAATGAATAAATATACTGATCCATATGTTTTAAGTCATAAATATACTATTTTCCCCTGTCATTGACAGATACATTCTTTCTTTTGTATAATTCAATTCCTCTTCCCTGGAAAGGAGCATAATTTCTGGCAGGTTAAAATGTAAGATGCAAATTAGGAGGTCGCCACAGCAGACCATGAAAAAATATATAACTATAGACATAAACAATTCTTGAAAGTGTAAATAAAGGACAAAGGAAAGTTAAGAAAGGACTGGTGGTATGGCTGGCTATTAAAATACAACATGGCAAAAAAACAAGTAAAGGCTTTATTTTGTCACTTTTCTCCAGAGGATGGAATAAGTCATGTACAAAGCTTCTGAACATTAGTAGGAAGAAAATACTGGAACAAACAAATAAATTGAAAGCTGTACTTCATTAGGCCTAGGTACAGTTATTCACGAATTCTGCTGGAGCCTTGGAGTCATCTTGTTGAACTGTGAGCTCTAAAGCAGTAGTTAAGAGAAAATGAAAAAGCCTGCAGGGTAGCAAATCTACTTATCCTAGGCTAGCTATGACCCCAAAATCATGAATAACAGCAGTCAAAAATGATTTCTTTTTTAAAAAGGTATGATATAGGAAAATATTAAAAACCAGTTATTAATTTCTGCCCAATTTATACACCGAAAGTGCAACAGGAATATCTTCTTCTAAGGAGAGCTAAAATATATAGTTTAACATTATGTGATGTAAAAATTATACAAAAATATTATCATACTATCTTGTTTTAAAAAGTTTTCAACAGTAAAACCTGGGACTGCTCATGAGAGAAGAGGAAGAGTTTTGTCATCGATTAAGCCATGCTTGATTGGAAAGAGAAAAAGCACAGAAACTTGGAAAATGCAGGACAAAGATACCTTGATGGGAGTAGGAAAGAAATACAAAGGAGGCAAAGCAAACCATGATTTTACATGTGACTATTGGGCATCCTTGGCTTTTCATTACTGAGGGTGAGGTATCCGCAGAATAAATAACACCCTTTATGGAGAACTTATTCTGCAACTACCCAGTATGGTATTTCTTGCTGATGGAAAATGAGAGTGAAAAAAACCCCTTATGATGATGATCTGATCTCATACTGTATTTTTTACTTTCACACTATTCAAAGGGAAATTATAATCCTCTAATACAAGTCCTTGCTCTAAAATTCAAAAATGTAATAAGTACCTCTCAATTTAAAACTTTAACTTATCTATAAAATAATTTAGTATCCATTCTAATACAATATTAGAATATTTAGTACCTATTTTAATTTAATATTAGAATATATGAACGTAACTGTGACCAGTTTTATACATATGAAAGGTTTAGAATCTTCTAAAATCTTTAAAAAAATAGTTAAACGAATCCTAGAAGGTGAAAGGGGAGCACAAGGAGAAAATACTACTGTTGGATATATCAGTACAAGAGAAGTGTGTTACATGCAAATTTGGTGCTGAATAATGTGAGTTAGCATGTTTTTCCAAAAACCTGACTCACACAGACTTATTTTAAAGCAATTAAAAATGTATATATAAAAACCGCATTGAACAGAGATTCAAGGACAGAAAGAATCAGGTGTATCATAGGCCCTTGTATTTGCCTCAGACTTAAATTTAAATGTTTTATTTGGTTAAAGGATAGTCTGCACCTGATTAAAAGACAGATCCAGAGTTTATTTGAGTACCTGAAGGGGTGCAGAATTTATCATTGTTTCTCGGAGTTTGTTCTTATAGTTGATCTCATAATGAAAAATACATACTGTATTTACACTTTAAGGGGTTTTAGTGGCAATCTTCAGAAAGTCTATGAAGTGTTTCTCTGTTAGAAAGAAAATTAGACATTTTCTTCAGTTTCCAAGCACTTACGGCTCTTGTCTGTAAATTTTACACTTTTTGGCTTCATTTTGTTCTCTGGGCATAAAGAGGTGATACAATATTCTTTTATAATTTTTATCTATACAATACATGTGAACAATTTAATCTCAATTCTCCTAACCACTACYTATTTCTGCATATAACAAATAAAGAGAAAAACCATTTAAAATACAATGTGGTGTTGTGCGTATGTGTGATAGGGACTTATCTATTTTACGACCTTTTAATTATTTTCAGAATAAATATTTTCAAGGGTACAATCCCAATTTTGAAAGTGTTGCTTATGTATCTAATTTCTAAGCATACAACTATTGAGGCAGATGTACAAAACCACTTACTTTTATCAAACAAACTTTAACATTCTCAAAGAAAGAACTCACATTTGTTTGACAAGACTTTATCTTCCAAAAACCTTCTGGTTTGAATTCTAGCAGTAATGCTCTGTATTCAAAGCTTCTGAACTGTTATGTATAGAAACCCACCTCACCATTCTATTGACTTCTCTTTTACAACATGGGTCACGTTGCCTGGGTTTGGGTTAGTTTTTTTTTTTTTTAACTTTAATATTACATTCACTGCTACCAGGAGTTTCTAGAGTATTCCAAGATTCCCCTAAAATGAATACTGTATATGTCTACTTCTGAATTCAGTTCATCTGAATCAGCTGCTTTCAAATATTCATCATAAAAATACTGCTTAATGCTTTCCTTAGAAACTAATTGCTTGGAAAATACTTCACCATCATTATGAAGTGCAAGTGCACTCTCCTACTTCTTTCCAGAAACAGAAATGAAATAGATATTGAACACTTTCTTTTTTTTTCTGCCATTATTAGCAATTTAGTTTTCTTAAAATTTTAATGGTGCCATTTATATATATATAAAGAGGAGATACTCCTCTTTTTCCTAACTAATATAATGCAATATATATGCTATTGTTCTTAGCTAAGCCAATGATTGTTCCTTGGTCTCACTTCTACTACACTTCATAGCTTCTATCTCATATGAAATTATATCTTCTTGCCCACTTTTTACAATGTGATATTATATATGAGTTTTTTCTAACTGGTGTCCTCATATTGTCACCCAACAAAGTTGGGGTTTCAGAAGTTGCTTTTCTCAATCATGGCAGAGTGGCTATTTGGCTGGCTACTAAGCTTCCTCTTCTTTAATTTCCCTTTCTGTCACAATCTCATATCTACTTACACTTCAGTCTCCAAAGAACATCATTCAGAAGATGTTTAACTTTGAGAAATTAGCCTCTTTCAGGAATCAGTTCTCCACGTTAATGTTAAGGACCTTCCACCCTTTACCAACAGGAAGTCTGAGCAGCTTAAAAGCTCTGGTCCAATGGTAACTGTAAACTTCCATTACAATGATTAATTCATCTTTATCTAGCCCAATAAAGTCCAGAGTGAGATGAGTGCATATAGAGTATCTAGTTATATGTCTCCTAAATTTAATTCCCAAATAGCAATTCCATTTTTCTTAAGAATAAAAGAAGAGAATTTAAAAAAAAAATTAAAGAAATTATATATTTTAGGTTTAGAAGAGAAATATTCTAATCATCTTTTTTCCCCCATAGCTATAAACAAATTGCCTATMTATCAAACTTCAGTTAAAGAAAATGAGCATGAGAAATATTTGAAGACTAGGCAGTCCATGACCAAAGAAGGGATTACTAGGATTTGAAAAAGAAAGCAGTTTTGAATATCACCATTATAAACGCTATAGAATGTAGTTCTTCTATGTGACAACGTAGTCTTTTAGACTTCAGTCCATGTATGGATCCTGTGTATATATACAATTCTGCAAACAGTTCTTCTTAGCAGCTATTTGTCTGCGTACACTGGAGCAATACGGACCACATGTCTGAAAAACATACTAGTTTCAAATCCAACAGTGCTGAATGTAAAGAAAGGGTGTGTGATTTCATTCCTTCATATGAAGGTACAATAATTTCAGAAAGCTAACCAAGGTAAACTAAAATGAAAATTATAACATCTAATTGAAAAGTGGTAGACACCCAAACATTTTCTTTTCTATTTATAAATGTCAAATATCTATCGTTGTATCAAAATTCCAGTTGTGAAATGTATTACTTCATCAGACAAGGAATATATTTAAGTTCTCTTTCAGACACTTCTCTTATAGATGAGCTTTCATCTTTAAATTTTGCTTGCTAACATAAGTTCTTACTATTACAGTGACAGATAGTTTCCATTGCAACTTCTTGATTTCATAACTTCATAATCCTTTGACGCCTTGGAGATGACTTTTTCTAAAAGAGGGTTTTTTTTTCTGAAGTGGGTGTAGTTTTATAAGGCATTCAGTAGGAACACTGCAATTCCAGTATGAGYTGCAGAAGAGTTTCCAAAACCACGTAAGAGCAGACAGACTGGACCAAATTAAAGACATCTCCCACTCAACACCCCTCCTTGTCAAAAAGCTGTTTGCCATGTAAGGTGAAGTCTATGCATAGATAAGCATACAATGATTATTTACTTGAAAACTCAACATCTGGCACTACATGGGTAAAAACAGATCTTGGGTCAAAGGTGTTGTCTATGTTTTTATACCCTTTGCTGTATTCCTTCCTAAGAATATTTAAGCACAGTTAAACTGTCAGCAGTTACCATGTCCTATTGCATTGTATTAACCTGAAAATTATAGCAAATGTCTTTCACTTTTGGTTATTTCCCTATTCCAGGGAATTAGAAAGTTTATCTTCATCTTCTCTTAGATGTTTACATCAATTAGTCCTTTCAGGTGCCCTGCTTTACAGGGTGTACCTATATAGAGAGGGTGTGACTCCCCATATGTCTTTGTCAATGACATGGACAGAGGGGTTGAGGGCACCCTCAGCAAGTTTGCTGACAACAGCAAGTTGTGTTGTGCAGTCAACACACTGGAGGGAAGGGATGCCCTCAGTGGGACCTGGACAAGCTTGAGAAGTGGGACTATGTGAACCTTATGAAGTTCAACAAGGCCAAGTGCAAGGTTCTGCTCATGGGTGTGGGCAATCCCAAGCATGAACACAGGCTGGGCAGGGAACAGATTGAGAGCAGCCCTGAGAAGAAGAACTTGTGGGTGTTGGTGGATGAAAAGCTGGACATGACCTGGCAATGTGCACTTGCAGCCCAGAAAGCCAAACACATCCTGGGCTGCATCCAAAGCAGTGTGGCCAGCAGGGTGAGGGAGGGGATTCTGCCCTTCTACTCCACTCTCATGTGACCCCACCTGGAATACTGCATCCAGCTCTGGGGTCCCCAGCATAGGAAGGACATGGACTTGTTGGAGTGAGTTCAGAGGAGGCCACCAAGATGACAAGAGAAATGGAACACCTCTCCTTTGAGGACAGGCTGAGAGAGTTATGGTTGTTCAGCGTGGAGAAGAGAAGGTAGAGAGAGAAGGTAGAAGGGAGAACTTATAGCAGCCTTCCAGTACCTAAAGAGGGCCTGCAAGGGAGCTGGATAGAGACTTTTTACAACAGCATACAGTTTTAGGACAAAAGGGAATGGCTTTAAACAGAAAGAAGGCAGTTTTAGATTAGACATTAGGAAGAAATTCTCTACCATGAGGATGGTGAGGCTCTGGAAAAGCTTGTCCAGAGAAGTTGTGGCTGCCCCATTCATGAAAGTATTCAAGACCAGATTGGATGGGGCTTTGAGCAACCTGGTCTAGTGGAAGGTGTGCCTGCCCATGGCAGGGGCAGGGATGGAACTAAATGGTCTTTAAGGTCCATTCCAACCCAAACCACTCCATGATTCTATGACACCTCTAAAACACCTCAAAYAGGACCAGCAGAACATTTATAATCCAACACACATCAGTTTCAACTTCAGGACTTCAGACATGTTTTGCAGCAGTAGGCCTCCCATCAACATGCTCACGAACTCACCAGTTTGGAAGCTTTTTGGCTCCAAAAAAACCAGCTCTGACCTGGGCAGCACTATCCTATGGACAGATGTCAGAGAATCATGACAATTACAATATATTGCTGCAGTGAATGGTGTTCAAGCATCTTAAAAACATACGAAAAAGCACTCTTTTCAGCTCTCTTTATGATATACACTAAAATTTACCAGTGCATCTGACACAGATAAGAAGCTCTTCCTGGCTGCTGAGGGACACTGGTGACACATAGTGCCATACATAAATGTTTTAGAGTTGCAGTAATAATAATAGCCCATGTGACATCCCYGTCTTTCATAGAATAGAATTGTAGAACATGTCAGGTTAGAAGGGACCCATCAGGATCATCAAGTCCAACTCCCTGCTCCTTGCAGGATTACCTAAAACTAAACCATATGACTTATGAGCATGCTCCTTCAATTCTGGTGGGGTTGGTGCTGTGACCACTTCCTGAGGGAGCTTGTTCCAGTGACGACCACGGTCTCAGCGAAAAGCCTTTTCCTAATGTCCAACCTGAACTTCCCCTGACACAACTTCATTCCATTTGCTTGTGTCCTATTGCTTGTCAACAGAGAGAGATCAGCACCTGCCTCACCATTGCCCCCCTTTAGGAAGCTGTAGACTGTGATGAGGTCAGAAGCAGAAGAAGATCTTCATAGTCAGCTGTCGTGGTTTGACACTGGCCAAATGCCAGACAGCCCGCTCACTCRGTCTCCTCTGCTCTGCAACTGGACAGAGGAGAGAAAATTTAACAAAAGGTTAATGAGTTGAGATAAGGACCGGGAGAAAACACTTCAAGGGCAAAACAGGCTCAGCTTCATGATATAAAGTGAATTTATTACTAACGAGATCAGAGTAGGAGAATGAGAAGTAAAATAAGCCCCTACAAACACCCTTGTCGCCCCCCAGCCCCTCCCTCCTTCCCACCGATGGCGCAGGGAGATGGGATGGGGGCTTTGGTCAGTTCATCACCCAAGATCTTCTTTCCGCTGCTCAGGGAGAGGAGTCGTTTCCCTGCTGCACCGTGGGGTCCCTCCCACGGGAGACAGTTCTCTGCGAACTCCTCCAACGTGGGTCCACTCTCACGAGCAGCAGCAAAAACTCCCAAAACTACTGCAGCGTGAGTCCATCCCACGGGCAGACAGTCCTCCCAAAACTGCTGCGGCGTGGGTCACTCTGCCACGGGGTGCAGTCCTCCAAGGACGGCTGCTCCAGCCTGGAAGCAAGGCCTCTCTCTCCATGGGACTTCCTCTGGATCACAGCATCCTGATATCCACCCACTCCGGCGTGGGCACCTCCCCCACGGGCTGCGAGTGGATCTCTGCATCCCCCGTGGACCCCCATGGGCTGCAAGGGGACAACTGCCTCACCATGGTCCTCACCACAGGCTGCAGGGACATCTCGGCTCCAGCGCCTGGAGCACCTCCTCCCCTTCCTTCTTCACTTACCTTGGTGTCTCCCTTATTATTTCTCTTACATGTTCTCACTCCTGCTCCGGCTGGAAAATTACAACTGCACCCAACTTTGTTTTGATTTGTTCTTAAATATGTTATCACAGAGGCGTTGCCATCATCTCTAACTGGCCCAGACTTGGCCAGCRGCACGTCCATCATCAGAGCCATCAGGGATTGGCTCTGCTGGACACCGTGGGAGCTTCTAGCAGCTTCTCACAGAATCCACCTCTGTGGCCCCCCTGGTACCAAAAAAGAGGCCCTGCAAAACCAACACATCATCAGAACAGAAACAGACAATTCCCACTACCAAAGGCAGCAGCTCTTTTTTTATCTAGAAGGCATTGACCTCACATGTGGCTGTAATTTTCCTTAGAAGAAAACATTTTCCCCTAACCAAACAGGGAAAGCAGAAGGTTGTCAGACCCCGAACTTGTTATACAAATGTATTCATATCACCTCAACTTAAAGATTTAATTCACAGGGAAGCAAATCATCTTATTCCACCACAGCAGCCTGAGAGTACCAATATTTCCTTAAAAGGCTACATATTTTCTTTCTTTTATCCAGTTGTTATGATGTTTTTTCCCTCTCACATATCTGTTTATTGACATTCATTTTCTTTAAAATATGAAACATTAGCACACTTCTAATTAATTTTATATATTCATCTTTGTTTATATAAACTGGAGAACAGTCCAAAGACTGAATTCATCAGTAACCCTTGGACAGGGTAAGGTAAATGCCATGCACTGATTATTGGGTCTGAAAAAGGGAGAATTCCTACCTTTTCTTGACTTTGAAATGCTCACTAAAACATTTCAAATTCTGGCTAGCTGAAAAACCTATTCATTAAGTCTTTATAAGACTGTAATAATTAGGTAAGATTTCATAACATATTAAATGTTATCTAACCATAAATTTAATATGCAGTCATGTAGAATTCTTGAGTCTTTATAACATGCCAGAATGCGGTTTTTGACACGATTTTAAAGCTCAAACTGTCCGATATATTCTTGCTAGTTTACTCACAGCTTTGCCTGGCATATTTATAACTCGTGATCAAAAGCATTTCAGCTACCTGAAAAGAAATTGAAAAAGGAGTGGAAACTTGCTTGTTCAGATGTGGAAGAAAAATCCATCTTTTTTGTAAAAAGCCTCCTACACAGATAAAATGGCCGAGGGCAAAAAACTGTTTGTTTTGGAGAAACTCCTTACTGACAAGCTCTCTCTTGATATTTAAACAGAACTTGCTCAGATTTGACCGATTTGAAAATATTAACATATACATTTAATTTTCTGCTGAGATCATCAGATGGGTTTCTGAAATACAACATACTGCATGGGATGCGTATCAGCTGCCACATGCAATGTTAGCAGCTCTTTAAGCCCTTAGAAGTACAATTTTAAGAGTCCAGACAAAACCCAGGCCATTATATGAGAATAAAGAAAGCAATTTTTAAGGTTGTATCAGTGTGTCTGTGTGGCAGTGGGGGCTGCTTTTTAATTTTTTTTTAGCAGTCTCAATTTGAAGCCCTTTAAAACTCCAGAATTCCAAGTGTGAGATCACAGGGATTTAAGTGATAAAACAAGCCAATGAAAGGAAGTAAACAACACAAGATGAAATTTTAGGAAACATAGCTTTCTTTTTCCTTCTTTTTCCTTTCTGTTTTTCTTTCTTTCTTACTTCTAGTTTTCTTAACTTTAGATATTTATTCCTAGCTGTCTTACATATTTTTCAGCTATGTTTCCAGAACACAGAATAATAGTCTGCTTGCATAATTCCAGTGAACAATCAATATATTAAGTAGCCACTAAATTGATTAATAGCTTGAATTAGTCCAATCAAAGTCCTTTTAAGGTGTATCCAGCAGCCTAATGAATTAATTTCAATGGAAGCAGATATAATGTGCTAGTATAGGATCAATCTTGTTATGGGCTTTACATTGTGCTTCCTTTTCTCAGAATCCATATAAAATAAGAGTCTTAGTTTACTCATAATGAAATTGCTTTCCAAGATCTATGAAACACCTGAAATTTCAAATAGAGTATTACAGTGTAGTGTCAAACTAAACTTAACCGCCGTCACTCAGTGTCTTGTCACTGATGCAGACAAGTGTTGTTATAGGCCCATCGTTAGTAAAACAGTATCTTCATTAACCTCCCATATTTTGAAAATGTAGTAGTTTCTTCTAGTGGAAGACACTCTGTGCTCTATTTGCTGAACACAGAATGCACAGATTAAAATAACAGGCAGTCAACTTTTGAAATATTGCTCAGTAAATGTTACCTAGTTGGTGGCATTCTTTCAGGCACGGAACGCATGTGTCATTTGCATTTCATTGACCTTGAAGCTTACTGGTTAGAGATGAAACTTCACCTATTCAAAGCAACCTGTTTAAAATATTCAAATAGATGTTTTTAAAGTGCATTTCACTTTTTAATTTCTTACTGTTCTTCTTCCATCGAGAAAGCACTGAATCCAAAGGGAATTCCACATCTACCTTTCATGCTTTTTGTTGCTACATGGCAGTGACCGCTAGATTGGCAAATAGAATAATTGCCTTTGAGAGATTTCTTTAAGGATGTTAAGAGCATGAACTTCATTCTTTTTAAGTAGCTTCTTAAATAAATGCTTCAAAACAAAGTCAACTATTGATCCAATTCTTTGAATAAAAAGTTCTCTCCATTTGACAATAGGATTTACTACTGAAGACAAAATGTACATTAATCTTTCTAGTTTATTGTCTTCAATTGACAAAGGTAGAATTACAGAGTTGCAGCACAAAGAAAGATTTGTACCGTCTGTTTGAAATGACGAATCTACATAAATTCATTGACTGACTTGGGATAAAAGCAATCTTTACATCTCTGTGTCTTGTCACCTGAAGAGAAAAAGGGGTGTAATTTATGCTTTATTTCCTAGTAATATTATTGAATAACTGTTTACTTTTGAAGCACATCTTTTATTTTCTTGTTTGTTTATTGTAGTGATGGTTTGGATTTCTTTTTTCCCCTGGAAGTGAAAAAGAACATCCAGAATATCTATTTACTGCCAGGGAGCAGGACGGAAATTTTAGCCAGCAAAAACCAATCAAGATAACACCCCCCCCCCCCCACCCCCCCCCCCCCCCCCCCCCCCCCACCCTTCCCAAACATTTTGAAGAGTTTGTACCAACTTTACAGATTTTACACTTCAGTCTTCTACCACTGGGATATCTAATTTGAACCTTAATTTCTAAAGGGAGAGGAATGGAAGAGGAGGCAAGAATGTCAATATTCTGTCTGTCACGTGTGTGTACAGCGGTATAAAAACAGCCACTGTGGGACAGTAACATTTTTTTCACTGTCAGCTGCAATGAGAAGCTGAGCTAGGACGGATACTGCAGGAGCAGTGAAAGGAATCCTTCATGCAGTGTCACCTCTGCAGCTTTTAACTTACGCCCCCTTTCCTTACGATAACCATAGTGGTGTACTTGGCCCTAAGGAATGGACAGGTGAGACCTACTGTGTTGCTCGAGTTGCACGTGGATTTAGGGGACGGGGGAGAAAAAGGGCAACAAAACCAGCAAACAAGGGTTTAGCATCTGATAAGACGGAGGTAAAATAGAGCTTGCGCTGCACTGATCACGACGCACAAGCTTGAGCAAAAGGGAAAAGCGCTGCACACAAAGTACACTGCGGCTAGCGAGTCTAGGGTCTCCTTGAAAGCAAGCTCCGTGCAACGTTACCAGAGACACACGTACGTAAACACAGACACAGAGGCACTTACACCCCCGAGCCTGCCCGTATGCGCACACGGCGAGCGCGGCATCCCCTCCTGCGCCCCTTCTCCCTCCCGGGGCTGCCGGGCGCACGTTGCCGGCGCCGCCGCTGCCGCACCGCGGCCAAGCCGCTCCCGCCGCACCGCGGCCGCCGGGGCTCCCCACGGGCGAGGGCCGCAAGACAGCGCCGTGGGGCCTCCCCGGCTGCTCGCGGCAGCCGCCCGGTACTTGCCGGCCACCCTCTTCCCCGGCTCCGGTCACCAGTCATCCCCCTGCCCGGCTGCCCTGTCCCTGCGGTGACCAGCGGCAAGGCGGGAATCACCCTCCCGCCCTCGCTGCCCGGCGCGGAGGACGGGGCGCCCGGGAGCGCGTCGCTGCCCGCTCCTCGCTATCGCCCGGCAGCGGTGCGGCGGCTGCCCCGCTCCCGCCCGCCTCCGCTCCCGCCTCCCCGCGGCGCGCCCGCCCCTCGCCCGGCACCCGGCGCTGCCGCCGGCCGCAGAGCAGCCCGGCCGCGCCGTGCGACGCGCTGGGACCGGGGCTGTCTGCGCGGCGTGAGGGAGGGGAGGGAAGGCCGGGGAGGGGGGAGGGATAGGGGAAGTGAAAGGGAAGGGGGGGGTGTGTGTGGATGGGGAGGAGGAGGAGGGAGGGGGGGAGAAATCAAATAAATAAATAACCTCCGCACCAATAAGAGAGGCAGCGGCTGCCGAGCAGGCTGGGATCGGATGGGAGAGGTCCTTCCTGGGCTGTATTTGTTTGTTTGTGACTGGAGCTGCAAAGTTCAGAGCCAAACGTGTTGCTTTCCGGCGGCGGCGACCGCCCCGCTTCACCTGCTCCGCTGACGGGTGCCTGCCCGGGGCGGCCCCGCCGCTCTGCGGGCCCTCAGCCCGGCATCCTGCCTGCCGCTGGGGCCGACGAACGGCAGAGGAGCGCGGGGCTGTGTCTCTCGCCTGCCCGCCTTCCCTTCCGCGCCTGCCGGAGGGCAACGGACAGGTAAGTGCTTCTTTCCCGCACTTCTGCTCAGCCCGGCGCGGAGGGTGCCTCCGCTCCGTAGTCACCTGTCACTGCAGGAGCTGCTCATTTATCAAACTTTGCCTCCTGTCGGCTCCCGCACCCCTTGTCTTGCCTTYTGCGGGAGGGCGAGCGCTCGGGGTTAATTGGTTTTGCGCAGAGAGAAGCCGGGGAGGGGGCGGGAGAGAGGGGTCCCACTCTGCAGAGCAYAGCTCAGCCTTTGTCGGGAGAGGGGGCTTGTCCGAGCCGCCCGGCTCTGCTGCCGCTCGGGGCCGCCGCCCGGAGCCCCTCTCCCCACGCGAGTTCGCGGCGCGGAGGTGGCGCGGGCACCCGGCAGAGCGAAGTTGTTTTTTGCCCTGCAGGGAACCCGCGGGGCCCGTGCAACAGGCACCGTCCTGCGGAGGGAGGGCGGAGGGGCGCCTCGCCCGCCGGCGTGGGGTTCCCGGCGGCCGCGAGCAACACGTGCCCTTGTAGGTAATTCCGCTTTGTTTCCAGCACCTCCAGGGGTTTTCCTTGCGGGGAGCCTGTGCCGTGCGGCGGCTTGTGAGCGCCCGGCAGCAGCCCCGGCAGGCACGCCTCCTCCTAGGAAGGAGAGAAAGTTGCCTGTGCTCAGGAGGGACGGATACGGTGCTTCCACCCGGCTGCGCGGAAGATGCGCGCTGGGGCGCCGGGCGGCTCTGCCCGCTCCGCGGTGGCGGCTTTGCCCCGGGGAAGGCAGGGAGCGAGCGCGCGGTGCCGCGGGGCGCGGGCGCCCGGCAGGTGGAGCCGTGGGGAGCGGCGGCGGCGGTGGTTTGTCTCGGCTTCGGCAGCGTTGCGAGCGGAGCCCGTAGGCGCGGTGCGAAGCGGCCCGGCCCGSCCGAGCCCGCGCCGCAGCGGCCGGAGTGGGTCCTTCGGGGAATGCGGCGGGCGGTGAGCGCGGTGCGCCGGGCGGTGGGCGCCTTCCCGCGGGGACTGCAGGTGGAGACGGTGCCCTGCCCTGTTCGCGTTTTCGCGTTAACCCTGGTCACACGCGTGTTTTTTCTACCGTTGGTCGTCTTTCTGTTTGTCACCGTGTATTGGAAAATGATCAGGTTCTAGGGGTAGTCTGTCTTAATTATCACAAAATGTATAAAAGTGTAATTGCTAAAATTACCCAATAGTGGTTAACAATTAAAAGATTATCCCAGTACTCTGCAGCTAGCAAGGAACAGACTGTACTAATTGAATAGTTAATGACATTTAAATGGACAGGTTTTCTTAAAATAGGAAGCTCTACTCTTCCGGGGAGCTGAATAGAGTGTTAGAATGCTTAATAATTATATCAGAGTGATGGTAATGCTTCTGAAAGGGCTTAAGGTGATAGCTTGGCCAGCAGCACTGGGACAGCCTTTGCCCAGTTTTAGAGTATTGGTTAAGAGAAGGCTGGATTTTTGTCACTTTTCTTTGAATAGGTAAATATAGTTAAATGGTGTCGAAATTTGTGAGAAACAAATCGAAGGGGTGGCAATATTAAAAATATCGTCCAGTGAAATATTCTTCCATCTTCAACTGGCATCTTTTGACTGAATTGATAATTGAACTTGAATTTTATGCTACTAGCCACTTAATACTTGAATTTTATGTCTCTTTATGCCACTTACACTGATTGGAAATAATTGCTGTTTAATATTGTGGAGACTGAATATGGGATGGTGTAACAACACTTCTCTTGTCATCTTTTAATAACTGAACATCTAAGGGTTTTTTTTTTGTAATAATAACATTGGAGTTTAAACCCTGTACTTCAGTAATGAAGTGATAAATAACTGCAGTTAAACTGTATTTTCAAAACTCTTGGTTCTCCACATTTCTCATGTTTCTTGCACAACTCGAAGAGTGTTCTATGAGAAACTCATACAGTGACTGCATAAACTTGTTGCATTTTGTTGTAAARGTTTTCCTAATGTAATAAAGTTGGCATAACGAAGCAACACAATGTAATCTTATGTTTGTGGATTTTTTTCCCAGAGACAAAATGTTTTCCATTATCTTAATCAAAGACATATACTTAAGGAAACTGCCAGAAATTGAATTTAATAAGAGATTAACTTCACAAATTAAATAGGATGTTCTATATTAAGAACTACTGTAGAGAATAGCACATAATTAAAATTCCAAAGTGTGTCTGGTCTCTTATATACCTATGCTTTATCCAGTCAATCCTGAGTTTTGTCACTAGCATAGTTTCGTGCTTCTTTGAGGTCTAAAAATGCATAAATAAAATCCTGAAACACTGGTCTAAATACTGAGAGGGCTTGGGGTGTGTGTCTCCCAAGTCAGTGAAAATGGTGAACTTCACAAAAGTTATATTCACAATTGTGAAACTAATTTATTTTTTTGTTTTGTTGGATGCTATAGCTGTCGCTTAGAAATCTTTTTGTGTTATATCCCAAACTTACTCTTTTCACTATTATAGATACATTTCTCAAACACTTCCTTTATTCTTGCATGCCAAAGTATTCAAATATTTTTTATGAGCATTGCTGCTGACTTCTGAACCCGAATTCCAGTCTATGCTGTCCAAGTGAGGGTTTCTAAAAAATCGGAGTAATAGAACCTCTGGGTTTTTGCTCAGTTCTTGTAAAAATGTTAGCTTAAATGAAGATGATGTTTAATGCTCAGATTGGATTTCCTTCAGAGCCAAAGTATTACTTTCCACACAACCGATAAATAGATAGCTGAATGTATTATCAGAGATTTACAAAACAGTGATGTCTTGACATATGGATTTGTTGTGTGTCTTTAATAAAACATGGAGATGAGAAAATGCTGTAAAGGGGTTTTTTTGAGGGGGGAAAAGCCTAACCTTGAAACAGAAGGAATATTAAAAAATGTTTTCCATGACGTACTGGATTGTATAAAGCTGGCTGGCAAGGGGTTATTTATATATTTTCCACATATTGTATTAAAATTATACCAGCATAAGTTTTACAAGAAAATTAACTCTGCTTTTAAAATCTTTCTAGTGAAACACAGATAACTTTCTTCTATATAAAATGTAGACACTTTTCCCCTGTTCTTTCCCAATTCTCTATCTGTAAATCTATGCAAGAAGGTTCCCTGGCATTATTAAGCATATTCTTTTGTATTGCTTCCAATTTGTAGCACTTTCTTTCACCCTAACATTTGTTAAACTAACGTTAAACTTACTGTCCTTGTGAGAATGAAAGTTCTTTTCTGTTCTTCTGACATTTTCTAAAAAATGCATACCAGTGTTTTACACACAGTTTCTAGAAATGTTGTATTTACTAAACTGATAGTTCCATATGGATAAACCCAAAAACTTTAATCTTGGAAAATGCAATTTTACTATTGGGGGGAAGGGAAAGAAGTTTTTAAATGCTGTATAATTACCATACTCACATTGCTTGTTAAATGAGGGAATGTCAGCTTCTGGGCACATGCCTCTATCATAACAGTAAAGTCATAACAATAAGATACCCTATGGTTGACTTGGAAGCTACAGCTACAACTCCTACCAGGTGAAACACATACTTAAGAAACAGAATGAAATATTTGTTAATGCATTGAGGTGAACAGTCTGTGAAATTTAGTATCAGAGAATGTTTCTAGTGTAGCTAATAATAATTATTACCTGTAATAGATACTGGAATGGGAGTTCTGGAAGCCAATACTTACGGGTATTTTTTAAATCTGTTGGCTTCATATATGCKGAGATTTTTTTTTTCTATGTTATAACAGCATTTTACTGCATTAAAGATAGCAAACGAAGTTACAAACTAATATTTTCTATAGGTTTAGGAGAGTCACAGTTTTAAAATTATCAGAATGACTAAAGCATTAAATTACACTTTTAGTTGTGCAATAAAGATAATTTCATACAAGACTTGCAGTTCTATGAGGTCATGAATATGTTCTTCTGAAATTGTGTTCTTTCATTCAGTTCTGTAAAGAAACCAAGTTTTACACATGGAGTTGTTAATTCTGGACTATGAATTCAGGGATTTCGTGATGGATAGTCTAGGATTACGTTTTTTGAAGACTAGCATTTTATCAAACAGTTTATTTAACAGATTTATTAAATCAAGACTGTTCTTGATTTATTGCACACACATGCACTGTTACATACCTAAGAATATGCCTATATGTGCTTTCTGTGTGAAAACCAATCTTAGTTAATTAATCTTAGCAAGGGAAGCTATCTGCTTTACAAACTGTTGTAGAGATTTAATATATCTAGTACCTTCTACCTCGCCTTGTACCCCATCTATTACAAAGTAAGACTGAATTTGCAGAGATTATTTTAAAGCATAGTAAGTGTCTTTTACTGTAGCATATAGAAAGATCAGCATGGAATATTTGCAAATACCTTTCCTCTAGAAATATGAACTGAGTCAAAGATGATGTTAGTTTTGTTAATTCGAATTGTATCTGTGAAGTATTGCATGAAAGGTCTGCCTGTGAGCTCTGCTGAAATCTAGAACTCTTGAGAATGTCTCTTCTAATAGCTGCTAAATGTTCCAGCGTTAATTAAGCAGTAATGTAAATGGAATCAAATGTTATGACAGCATAATGGTCTCCTGTTGAATAAAAGTTCTATGGCTAAGCAAACACACTTTCAGCAAACAAGCATATTTCAACATTGCCTGTTCAGTGCAAAAGACTTGAATGGTGCCCCATAGAG
Source organism: Amblyornis subalaris (assembly GCA_018881555.1). Classification (NCBI taxonomy): domain Eukaryota; kingdom Metazoa; phylum Chordata; class Aves; order Passeriformes; family Ptilonorhynchidae; genus Amblyornis; species Amblyornis subalaris. The sequence continues at coordinate 494,402 of JACAXG010000141.1, read as the reverse complement.
AAATCCGTTCATCATGTTTTATTGTAGCAGTCTAATGAGAGCTGCATCTCTTTTCCTTCATTGAATGAATGCAGGCGCAGTGTGCAGATACCTGCAGGGCCGCGCACATAGTGTCTCTCTACTCCAGTCCTTGTCCATACCAATATCCTAGACTTCTTCCAGCTGAAGCTTTTACCTCCTTCAAAGGCAAAAGAAAGCAAGAAAAGTGAGCTGTGTTCCAGAATATGCCATTATGACTGTTTGACAGTGCAGATCTGCAGAGGGCAGATTCACAGCCATCTCACTGTATGTTGTACAGACCCATATGGAGGAATAGTTGGAGTAGGAGCATTTTGAGCATGAGGGGAAGTGGTCAAGTTGCTCTTCAGATAGACACCTATGCATTGACCGTTCTTCTGTGTATTTAGAAGTCAGCCCATCTTTAAAGAGGTGTTAAAAATCAAATTGATTTAATCTGTGAAGAAATATGTGGTGGCAAATCATTCTGGCTGAGGTACTGCTCCAGTGCCTGTTCTACCTTTGTCTTGTAAGCCTGTTCTCCTTAGGAGAGGGTAACATTGAGATGTAGCCATAATGATGTTCGAAAGAACACCATTTCCAAGGACAGGGAGCAGGGCACAGTCAGGAGAAGACAGCCAGCCGGCAGGGATTGAGCTTGTATTTATCTGCTTTTAGAGCAAGTTGGGTGAGGAAGAAAGAAGGATGAAGCATATGGTAATTGATAGTGGACATTGCCTGTAGGTCACAGCAGGAGTGAAGCTTGTTGAAATTTGAACTGAAACACCACCAACTCATCTCTGAGAGACATTATCTTGGTAGCTAATTCCACTTTATGGTGGATTCACCATTATCTGTATGATTTCAGATGAAATAATTTGAACTGCTGGGAAAATTATATGAAATAGCACTGAATCATGCAATGACAACCGTCTGATGTTATGAGTGACAAAACCCATTCAGAGCTTGTTCCTGCAGATGCTACATACATGTTTAATCTGATGATGAGCCCTGCTTCTATTTTTAGGATTACAACTTGATATAACAGGAGATATGAAGCATAATATTAATGGTAGCAAAATCTGTTTAGTGCTTTTCTTTTTGGAAACAATGCTGTTTTCATTTTGGTGGATCTCTGGCAATAAGTTGCCCCTCAGCAACCATAGATAATACCGTTTCTGTTATGTGCTAACCCAAGTAAATCATTGGGGTATAACTTGTTCTTGGACAGCAGAGATTACTAAATCTAATTTTACACTGAAGTAAAGGTCCATATTCAAGGAATATGGAAGCCTTATCAAGGTAATTTTGAAGTATTTCTAGCTGTTTCCTTCAGTGAAGGGAATTAAATACACAGATGAGAATCAAAACGGACTAGCTGATGGTCTAAGGGGAAATGAGGCTTTGAAGAGAAGAGGCAGTAGTCAATAGATATTCATACTTTTTTTTTTTTAATTTCAGCAAATCTGCTCATTTAGGGTGCAAGCACAGGACAACCTGTGAATTAGCTACCATGGGTAAGAAGGTTCTGTCCATTCACTTACACGCTACAACTAATTTAATTGGATTTTTAGCTGCGTTTCAGACTAAACTGCAAATGTATTCCTATTCCATTGCAGCAGGAAGTAAAATATGTTCATTTTCAGCTGCAAGACTAATTAATTTTACTTCACTTTGCAAAAGATTTACGGTGGCTTATGTGGCCCTGGGAAAAATAATTGTAGATTGTTGTAAAGTATCTAGAATGAAGATTTTATTTTATTTTTTTCCTAAAGACTGACTAGTTAGGGTTTACTTCTGCAATAGCTAGGATTAGCTACACTGAGGCTAGAATAAGGGTTGTTTTACCACCCTTCGTTAGACTCACTCTTAAATACTTATAACTTAGTGAGTATTTTCTCAGATCTGCTTTCTGATTTGTCATGCAAAAAAATGGAGAAGAAACTACAGAAAGAGAATGAGAGGAGATTGCATGAGACTGATTGGCAAACTAGCAACAGCTGTTACAACAATCAAGGGGGAAGACAAGTAGTAATTCTTTAGTAGGAACTGAAGGAGTGAGGATTGGATTTAACATGAAAAGGAGGAGTGACAAGAAGAGAACAGTTAAAGAAGGCTTTAAAATACCACTTCGTCAGTTCTTGGGACAAAGAGGTTAGTCAACAAGTGGGGGGGTAATGTTTGGATTTTTAAATTTTTTTTTAAATTAAAAAAACCACTACATTTTTTTGGAGTAAGACGTAAGTTGGGTATGAAATTTGTCTCTTGAGGACCTTGTGATGTGCTCTAGAGGACATGCAGTGAATGTCTAAAAACATACAAGGCTTCTTTGCGTTTAAGCTAGGTGGGGGAGAGCGACTATATGCAGAGTTTACCTTATGCTGTGTAGGCTTCTGTTGTCGGAGAACTAGAAGAGCTTTTAGTAATTTCTACAATTTTCTGCTCGTTTCCTTTTTATGGTCTTTCATTCTACTGTCTTTTTCTCTGTCTTTGTTTTCTTTTCTCTGGTGTTGAAGAACATGAGGATCAGAAGATAAAACTGACCTAAACTGAAAACTCCCTGAACCGGTGGAATTGACTGGTCCTGTGATCACACTCAATTTCACACTGCTGCTAGTGTCATGTAGAGTAATATTGTGAAGTATTTTGTCAGTTATTGGTTCAGCTACTAGTTGTCATAATGGTAAAGAGTTACAGGAAGAGTATCTATCTTCAGTCAGTGAGTGAGAAATTTTATTAGCGAAAGAAAAACTGGTAGGGTATTTTTTTCTCATTATAAAACTTTCATGTAGAACCTTTTCTTTTCCTGAGTGAATATCTGTGGCTGATTTTCAAAAACTGTACATGACATTTGAAACCTTGATTCTATGCATATTTTTCCTGATGGAAAAGTTAAAATTCTTCAAATTCTTTGGCTGTCCATTTCTATTCTCTAACAACCCTCTCAGCTGAATTATTTAGAGGACTATACAGACAACCAACCTATCTAAAATGAGTAATTCTATGGTACAAAAAAAAAAGGTAACATTTTTTAATCACATTGAATTACCTCAATACCTCCAGATAGTTTTGCTGCTGCAAATGAGGGTGCAGAGTAGGGGTAGAGGTGGGATCTGCTTTAGCYACCATTGTCATCAGAAGAAAGATTTGTAGGACTTCTGCCTCATGCTTGATATCATCTATACTCTGTAATCAGAAGGTTTTGTGATGATTTCATTATTTTTTATCTCCTGTCTTCTTCCTTAACACCTAGAGACCTAGTTGGAGACAGGACAGGACTCCTGTGCTACGTGGCATGTGCATTTAATGAGTACAGATTCTGTTATATCCTTGTGTTGGGCGTAAGATTCCTCTGTCTTGTCAAAATGTATGCATTTATGTATGTAGCACATCTAATAAAACTTGTAACAATATTTTTTGCTACTTGGAACTTTAGAAAATGTAGTTAAACTTTAAGCTTTCTCACTTTTCTCTTGGGTTTGTGTTTTTGGTTTTTCTTKTCACTCACCAGTGCACCATTCTACCATCTGTTTTGTATGGGGAATTTCATGGCTTTCAGATCACATACTGATGATCCTATTTGCTGTTTATGTATTATTAACTCTTGATGTAGAGTAAGCAGCATGCAGCTAGGTATTGTAATTTTTTGCTACAGAAATTTTCTATTGATGCTTTTCTTTACTACAGTGACTTTCTCCAGCCAGCCAACAAGTTGTCCCTCTTGGTCTTCTATTTTGGTCTCTTCTGTTTCTCAGGTGTGACTGTATTCCTGTCTTATTGGAGCTGTCTGCATTTACAACTTGTAATTGAATTCACTGTGGTCAGCCCTGGGTGCTATATTCTGAGCTTTGTGAATGGCTGTCCTTTTGTTCTGAGCCTTTGTCTGACTGTCTCGTTGCCCTTTACCTCTCCACAGATATACTCCTAAGTTGATATTTCAGGAGCCAAATCTGAGTCTCAGACAATCCTTTTTGTGAGTAACCTGTAAGTCTGGAAAAAGATTTATTGTGAAACCTGTGTAGCAGCTCTTCTTTTTTATGTTTCTCATAGAAGGAGTAAACCCCGAGGAAAAGATATGGAAACTAGATGGTATTTTTCAGATTAAAATACTATCTGTTGACCAAAATTGTTTCTTGATTAGTATACAAATTATGATCTTTTAAGAGTTGTACTCACCAGTTACACTTGCTCAGAATAACACAAGAAGCATATTCCTCTTCCTGCCCCCGAAAGCCAGTTTAAAGCCAGAGTGTTAGCTGCATGAAACAGTTGTCACTTTACCCAGGAAAAAGATGCATGCCGGGTGCATAGATACAAGACTGTTTCATCACTGTCCTGGTAATTCATCTCAATCGTACTTTTGGGAGGCCACTTCTAAGTTTAATGTCAATTTGCTTTTCAATTAATACCTTGTTTCTATTTCTTCACTGCAGTRATGATATCCTTACTTATTATATGACAGCATTTTTGAAATGCCTATCATGTTTCTAAAATATCTACAGTGACGAAACATACACAGTAAAATGTAAGCTGTAGAAAATAATACTGCATACTGAACCTCCAGTAGTTTCAAAGAAAAACAAAGTAGAAAACAAAAAAAAACCCCTCCTGAAGTTATCCTGCATTTTCCTAACACTCCTCCTGTAGTCTAAGATGGTTAATATATGTCTTTACGTGTTTAAAGCTTGCCAAGTCTGAATGCTGAGGAGACTCACAGCAGAAGTTTAAATGTCAGTAGGAAATATTTTTGTTTGAAAGCCCTCAATAACCACAGTAGAAATACTGTTAAATGGGGGAAAAATGTGTCATAAGTAAGGTATTTCAGAAATTAGACTTTTGAGCCACTATCATGAACTTTCATTTTTACAAAACAAAAGCTTTCATCTTTCTGCCATGCTCAGTGAAGAACAGCAAACCTGTCTGGCTAAATTCTTCATTTACTCTCTTCTAAGGGGTTATACTGTGTAATGTGCAGAATTAATATATTAGTATTATACCTGCGGTTCCTAAAAATCAATAATCAGGTTTTTTTCATTATGATCATTTTTGCAAGGAAGTACAAGGATAGTGTGACACCGCCAAGTAAAAATTGCATGTACTTTTCTTTCTCTGATTTTGCTACTGCAGCTTACTCTCTGTTCTGCAGAACTCTGACTAAAGCTACCAAATATACTGCATATTGAAGATATTATAGTGATAGGTCCACTTTATTGCATGTTTTATTGTTGGGGGTGCTGTGAAAATGGCTAAACACAAGTAGGTTTTAATGAGAAATTAATTTTAATTGATGACTTAAGGGTTTACAGATTTGAGGTTTGACGGTGTCTACAACATGTACTTCGACTAGGACTGGTGATGAAAAGCTGTGTTGAAAACATCCTTTTCTTCACATTTGACATAGTTATCAAATGCCTTGTTCTTTTCAGTTTCTTTCTCAGGACTTTTCTTCATGAAACCATCTGTAGTTAAAAGAAATGCCACCTTTACTCCAGATGTGTGAGTAAATAGTGAGACTTCACTTCTAATAGTATCTCATTATTAAACCAAATCAAACCTAGTAAACAAAAAATCCCCCTTTAAAAAGGGGATTAAATATGAAAATTAAAATTTTCATATTTTCTTAGCTCATTGCACATGAAATCCACTATGAAAATGCTGAATGTTAAGCTACGTTGGACTGGAAGCTAAAGCTTTAGTTCTCTGCTCGACCAGTAATTTATCTTCATTATTTTATTCTTGTGAATTCTTTTGGTTTTTTCTCCCGCATTTTCTCTGAAGTTATTAAAATATAACTAAAGACTTAAAGGTGTTCTTTACATGGAATTTGGTTCTTGCATAAGTGGATTTAAGTTCAAGCCCTTTGCAGRGTTTCAAGGTGACAAGTTTTAGATTCAATTATCAGATTCTCTTATTGTCCTATCTGTCCCCCATATTTTAATTTCTTGTAATAGAGTTGATAAAAACTTCAATTAAATAATTTATAATTATTTTAAATGGGTGTGGAATATAACTTTTTGCGTGTTTTGAAGTAGTTTATTTCTGATTTACTTTTACAGTTAACTTAGCAAAAATTGCTTTGTTAATTTCTTATTGCTTCAGTGACTTTTGTATCTTCACTAACATTAAATCTTTGTGGTTAAAGTACATGTGTAGCTGTTGAGAAAAACACTGTCAGTGAATTTCAGCTTCAAGTAATTTTATTTCCAGTGCAGTACTTTGTGGGGGGTGGCAGGGGAGGGAACTAACTTTTGGACAGAATCTGAAAACCTATGCAAAGAATTTTATCCTTACTTAACTTTTCATTTTTTGATGATTTGATACAGAGTAGGCCAGTGGAAGCCTCATTCTCTTTTACTGTGTGTTAAAAGAGCTAAATGTAACCTTTGTCACTAGCTCTAGAGAGCTCTTAYACAAAGTCATTTTCTGCTAAATTGAAAGCTTCTCGTAGTCAATAATCACTTTATGTAATAGACATATATCTTACCTTGTAGCTAAATTATCATGTAAAGGTCCTTTATTGTGAGGAATTTTCTTAGGTTGGCCAGTTATTTGGTTGAAATCCAGCAATGTGGTGAATCAATTTCTTGGTATCTACGTAGTCAGGTAATGACTAGCTCTACAGTCCTTTCAGTCTGTCATTGATACTTTCTCTGTGGATTAATGGTTAAAGTGTTACTACACAGGTTTGGGAAGCTAATGCAATGTGCTTTACAATCTCAACAGCTTTGTCTCTTGTTTACTAGGTATCCTTTATTGCTTTATTCTAATGTAATTTTTAATACTGATTTACAAGATCTTCTGCTTCCTGAATGTCCTTGCTGTCCTTATTCGATAGTGTACTGGAGCCAGTGTGCAAATGAGCTGAAGATGCTCTTTACTAATAAATGTCACTGGCTGCTTTTGTTGCCTGTGGTTAGGATTTTTCTGGATATACCCAGTATGGCCAGGAATGCATTTTAATTCAGGGAAATTAAGCAGTCTGATCTAGTCTGCCAAATTAGAACACTTCAGCTCTCTGTACTTCATGGAGAAACTGTTTTTGAGGTATGGTCAGAAGATTAGCTGCTTATTGAGGGGCTGCAGCAAGCTGGTGAACAGAAAATGTCAGGTGTACAGTGTTTTGTCTGAAATCTCACATCTCTTTAGGGTTTGGAAGACTGACACTCAAGGCTGTACATTAGAAATACCGTTTCGTTCAGGAGCCAGAAATCTGGTGGTGTTCTTATAGGAGTAAACTCCTATGAGAGGTGCTTGTTCTCTTTAAAAGGATAGTAATAGAGATTGCAGGCACCTCTTGGCACTTAGGGTTGTGCAGACAGTGGAAACACTGATTTCTCAGTCTGCCATCTTTAATTAATAACTTCTGTATCCTACAGAAACAGCAGTTTGGTGTATTACAGTGCAACAAGTAATTTTGAGAGAGAAATAACCTAAGAGCATCACTCTGAGATTCAGTGAATATGAGAGGATGTCTTGGATGCCTCATTGATTGCTTTTGCTTTTTTTTTTAAATTACATAGTTACTGGGTAAACAGATAAATCCTATGAGCAGGAGCTAGAATCCAGATTTCAACTCAGTAAAGTTTTAAAGCTGTTGATTGCTAAGGTTGTAGACACACAGGCATTCAATGTCGGAGCTGGATATAAGAGATCTGGCATTTAGGCATTGTTGGTGAATGTCAGCTATTGTACTTGAAGAATGATAGCTTTAGAAATAAGTTGAGTGAAGTGTATAAGCCACCTTTCTATTATAACAATAATCTTACCCACTTTACAAAAACAGACTGTATTTTTTTTATTTAACGTGTCAGAGAGACTGAGTTACAATTCTGGTTAGCAGAGGACTTTGTCAGAAACTTGACGAGAGTTCTAGTGTTCGAACAACCATGCAGATCAAAAAACTGTGTCTTACTAGGAAAAACATTGTGGAAAGGTTTCTGTATTGTTTTACTGTCAAATGATAGTCTTTAGCAATCTGCTAATAAAAAGGAAGAAAATTAAGACTGTGTTGGGAGTCTGTATACTGGCAGTCCTACCAAAGACTTCTAAGTAATCAACTCAATTACTTTAAAAAAGATGCTGAAAAGAAGGTGTAAATCTAAACTCCGTGGTGCTAATTACACAGTGAGTAATAAATGCCTTCTGTATTTCGAAAAGGTATATGTGGGGGTGAAAATATACCTTCAGTGAGTTCTCAGTCATGGCATGTATAGTGAAGTATCTTACCCAATTTAATATGATCATTCGTTCTGTTACATTTGTGTGTGCTTAAGCTTCAAATATAAAGCGAGATGATTTTTGCCTAATTACCAAATCAAGAAAGAGGTTCCGTTCATAAGCCAGAAAAAAAATGCTAAGTACTGTTTATTTCTCTTTATAACAATAATGGGCTGAACTGTGTTTTTAAGATTAATGAGCATAGTCTGTAAAATTCATCTGTTTTACTATGGCTGAATGTGTGTAAAGTAAAATTATGACTTGGTTTGGGTAGGGAGCAGGTATTAAAGGAGGCTTCTAAGGTCTTACTCTGCTATAACCAGAATTATAAATGTACATAAGCACAGTGGTAAACAATTTTAAAGAATCAAATTTGAAAGTCTAGAAAAGGGTTTCCTCTTAGTGATTCAGATTAAGCACTTTTCCCACATAACATTACTCTTTGCAGAAGGGTTTAGTTGAGGAAAAAAATCCTGAAATGCAGAGAGTGTTAAAATGTTACACTGGAAATGTGCCAGCCAGTTTACTAGAAGGTAATATAAATGTTTCACAAATGATAAGTAAAAACTGAAGAGATAGTGATTATTGCCTATAATCAATATAAGGATCAACTACAAACTGTTCKGGATATCAGTGAGACTGGTTACTACCCAGAGCTCCCTGCTGCATTTTGTCTGAAGGGTGGTTTTTTCAGGAGCATTTCAAAAGTGTTCCCAAGGTCCCTTCCTCTTTCATTGGTTAGTTGTGAGATTTAATAAGCAGAGAATGTAAGTGAAATTCTGTTACATTATGGGAGGAAAACATTGAATCTGTTGTAGAGCAGAATCCAAGTAACAGACCTACAATTATGGGAAATTCTGATATATTTATTGGTACTTCCTTTGGAATAGCCAGTGTGCATGAGTCAAAAATAAGCTGTTATATTGTTAGGTTTACCTTTGACATAAATTTGTACATAGTATGGTGGTATTTGTGGTAAATAACACTGAGGGCATGAAGAACTAGAGCAAGCAAGTTTGTTGTTTCCCTTGCATATAGCGGTTATTTTACAATAGCTGTTCCATGTCTGTTGTTCAAATGTCTGAATATAATAATGTATTAATACACAGTACTATGTGTTATTAATGATAAAAATTATGTAATTGACATTGCTCACTTGAAATACATAAAGTTAAGGTATTGGAAATAATTATCTCCTAAACATGGGTAGATTTTTCTCTGAAAAATTAGTTTATGTTAGGTCCGGATTATGGCATGTCATTTAAGCCTTAATGTGTTTTATCATTTTATCTGAATATCCTTATAGCAGTTTTTGTGGATTTCTAAATTACTAGCAGAATCTGCAACAATTTTGGTTTATGCATATAGTTTTATTGTTTGAATGCATGCCACTCAAACTACTCTGTAAATTGATATATTGCAAAAACTTGTCCCRTCTATCATCATGTGTATCATTTTGGGATGCTACTCAGTACAGAGGTCTACAGCTCAGCAGAGCCCAAGGAAATTACAGGCTGGGGGCAAAAGAAGAAAGGACTTCAGTTTTACGTGTTACTTTTTAGGGTTCTTTGTGCATCAGTGGTGAGCTTGAGTGAATACTGTAGAACTTCATGACAAGACAAATTTGTACTAAAAGTGTACCCTAACCTGCTAATACAGGATTACTAGAGTAGCACCCTGTCTTCATGGAGCTGGTGATGTTAAAAAGGCATGAAAACTGAAAAAGAGAGAAAAACCCTGCTGGATACCATTGGCTCCACTAGTTCTCAAAGGTTTTTTTTGGTTGGGGGAATTTTCTAGAAGTTCAGTAGTTCTGACTATATAGTCAATGGGCACTGAGTGATCCTTGCATAAAGGCAATTTGAGTGATTCCTACTAAAAACTACTGCTGTTTGTGCTTCTATCAGAAGTCAGTTTGCTGCTGCTGCCTCCTACAATTTATTATTATAAATCTATAAAGCAGAGTGGTGTTATCCAATGTCTTTTGCTTGATAGCATGCAGCTTTGCTGGCCAAGTTCAGGAGGAAGATACTATAATTTCCAAGAGAAACATCCAGAGGGTGCACACTTAATCCACTGCAGTGAGAAACTGGACTAACTATTTGCTGAGAGATTTTAATTAGAATGGACCGCATAAATGTCCTTCAGCTCCTCCTTTTCTAGGTCTTCAGGAACCCAGATGTCAGATTTTTGACAGAGCTGTGTATTAAGGCCGTTGGAATAAAGCCTGAAGAAGATAGGCTGCTCATCCAGTCCTGATTGACTTTGCAATTAAAAAGAAAAAAAACCCTATTCCAAAACAACTGAGGTAATTGCTTAGCTATGGTGGGATCCAAATTAATAGTAATGTCTCAGCTAGTTACTAAAAAGTAGTAAGTAGTTGTAAAGTAGTGAGTACAAGCAGTTGTAAAACTTCTGCTCTTTAGTGACACTGTTAGAGCTTGTAGAAGTTGGTTTTATAGGAAGAGTTGCTTATTTTAAGTAAGATAGAAAACCAAAAAAGTTAATTATACATAAAAAGTATTTCTCAAAAACAAGTAACCCTGAAGCCCCAGAGAAAAATTTGAAAATACCCTTCTGAAGATATAAGTTTTATATTTTTCAAGAAGGAAGTATCATATGAAAATAGAAAGGAATTTGACACAATTAAGTATGGACATGCATTGTTTAATTTAGAGATGAAAATTAGTTGAAAATTTTGTTTAAACAATACTGTTTAGAATTCTTGGAAAACAAGAACACACCTTGCCAAATGTACATGTGACTTACCTCAGTAATTTTGTTCATTTTAGTTGGAATTCTGAAAGGCTTATCTTCTTGATTATCTTTTGTAGGTAGAAATTAGAGTGTAGTGTTCTTTCTTTTGAGGATGGTTGGTGCTGCTTTTATTTTTTTAAGCGAACAGGAGGAATTCTATAAATACATCAGGAGCAAGCTACACTGGCAGGCATATCTTTTAAGGGCTACTTAAAACTTGATTGAAACACTACATTCTCTGAAGAGTAATGGTTTCTATGTATATCTGAGGTCTTGAAATTAAAAATATAGTGAAACTTCTGCATAGTTCTGTAGTTAAACATAAGGAAGTTATGTAAATAACTTCTAGAAAAAAGTTTGCAACAATACTGAAGAAAACACTCAGTAAATATAATAATTCTTGAGAATTACTAACTTGATGCTTCCAAATAACTGTCTCTGGAACTACTGCTTGATCAATCAGCCACATAGAACTCTGCTTAGGACTTAGTGCCTGCAGTTTGTCCCACTGAGTATAGTGTGGCTTCTCACATCACAGATAAACGCAGAACATGAATAATTACAGAACAATCAGACACTTGTACAAAAGCTGTTTGGTTATTACTTTACTCTCACACGAGGAAGTTCTCTGAGAACTCTAAAACTTGTAGTCCATTTAAACTGGTCAGATGTCTGGTAGCCTGCACTGGAAAAATCAGTTGAAACTTCAGCATACGCTAACAGTGCTTATGTTTCACTAGCTCAGAAATTGCCAAGGACGTGTCTATACTGACCTGGTATATTAGTTTATTCAGTAGTAGCAGATAAGACCTTTTATATTATTCCTGCTGCCAATGTCACATGCCAGGATTTCAGGAGAAATGAGCAAGTGTATGGGCAAAATTCTAGCCTCACTAAAGTAATAAATTCTTTAAAGCTGGACTCATTTACTAATTGTTTTTCTCCTATCTCTTACGCTCTCACAAAGAATTATCTAAATATGAAGATAGAAAACACCACACAGTTACATAATGGACTTAATATGGACCAAAGCTGAACTGTTTTGATCTAGTCATATTAGAGTTACAGCAGACTACTAAATTGTAGGATGTTTGATTGTGGTAAACTAAGTGGCAGTTACAGTGAATAATATGCCACTATCTTCCATCTCAACTATTTTTCTTCATCTTCTCTCGTTCTTCCTCTCCTTCATTCCTCTTTCTTCACGAGGGCTGGCTTGCTCAAACAAATGACAATAAACTTAGAAGAAATCAGAGGAAATAATACTGTCTGTTCATTAGAAAGTGTCACTCCAGACATCTGGGATTATTTTTCATGCATTCAGGCAGAAAGATCAGTCAGCAGTTGCCAATTTTTCCTGCCATAGTGTTTCTTTTCCCCTTCAGATTCTATTCTGCTAAAACCACAAATGCATATTCTATTATTATTTTCTTTGTAGGAAGAAATAAAGTGTCTGGAATGCCATTATAAGTTTCCTGGGAACTTGGGAAAATATTTTTCTTTTTCATAGAAGAGTACATTTGCTTGCCTTTTTTTTTTAATAAATAAGTTAACTGAGTAGGAAGAAGACTTACCGGTTTATCCATTAAAGAAGAAATGACACTTATGACAAATGATGGATATTTTTGTATAGTAAAAGGGTTTAGGAAGCATACTGAAGTTTTTGCAATTTTTTTTTTTGTAGTATACCTTGCAGGAGTAAAACTTTTCTCCTTGAAAGAGAAAGACAGGTGACAAATTTGATCAGTCTTTTGTAGCTCTTTGTTCTGTAAAAAAGAATAGGAGATGCCTAATGTTTTCAGTTTTTGATCCAAAGAGAGATGTTTGAGTTATGAATTGACATCTTTCTTGCAAGTATTCATCCTAGAACTGCCTGATACAAAAATCAAGATTCAAATCCTACGAAAGGTCAGTCTGTGTAAAGAAAGAAAACTGAAGAATGCAAAAATATGTAATAGAAGAAGCAACTGGAAAAGCTAAATGCTTCTCGGAAAGCTACTCTAGAAAGCAAAATACTTAATCTTTAATTAATTGAGAGTAAGGTCTGTCTTGAAGTGTGTATTGCTGCTTGTAGGTAAAGCCAGACTTGCTGAGCAGATGGAATACTAATTACCATGTACCAAAAGCAGTCCCACTTTCTCTCTGTGCCCTTCACCTTTCCTGCACCTCATCTTCCCACCCACCTCCATCTAAATTCAGGAAATAGCAAGGTAAGGTGGAACTTAATTATGATTGTAGATTCTGATCACAACAGTATTTATTCAAAAAGACTTATCAAATACCCTTTTTCACCCAGTCAAAATGCCAGCAAGTGATGAACAAAAATCACAGAATCACAGAATGAACTAGGTTGGAAAAGACCTTTGAGATCATCAAGTCCAACCTATGACCTACCATCTCCTCATCAACTGAAGCATGTAACTGAGTGCCACATCCAGTCTGTTTTAAACACGTCCAGGGACGGTGAGTCCACCACCTCCCTGGGCAGATGATTCCAGTGCCCAATCACTCTTTCTGTGAAGAATTTTTTCCTGATGTCTAACCTAAACTTCCCCTGGCCCAGCTTAAGGCTGTGTCCTCTCGTTCTGTCGGTGGTTGCCTGGGAGAAGAGACCGACCCCCACCTGGCTACAACCTCCTTTCAGGCAGTTGTAGAGAGAGAKAAGGTCTCTCCTAAGCCTCCTYTTCTCCAGGCTAAACAGCCCCAGTTCCCTCAGCCGTTCTTCATAGGGCATGTGTTCCAGGCCCTTCACCAGCCTTGTTGCCCTCCTCTGGACACGTTCGAGTGTGTCCTTCTTAAACRTCCTTCTTAAAATGAGGGGCCCAGAACTGGACACAGCACTCAAGGTGCGGCCTCACCATTGCCAAGTACAGGGGAAGAATCACTGCCCTGGTCCTGCTGGCCACACTATTCCTGATACAGGCCAAGCTGCCATTGCCCTTCTTGGCCACCTGGGCACACTGCTGGCTCATATTCAGTTGGCTGTTGACCAGTACCCCCAGCTCCCTTTCTACCTGGCCACTGTCCAGCCACTCTGTCCCCAGCCTATAGCGCTGCAGGGGGTTGTTGTGGCCAAAATGCAGGACTCGGCACTTGGACTTGTTAAACTTCATGTTGTTGGACTCAGCCCATCTATCCAGCCTGTCCGGATCCCTTTGCAGAGCCCTCCTACCCTCCGGCAGGTCCGCACGTGCTCCCAGCCTGGTGTCATCTGCAAACTTGCTGATGGTGGATTCARTCCCCTTGTCCAGATCATCAGTGAAGATATTAAACAGGATTGGCCCCAGCACTGATCCCTGGGGGACACCACTAGTGGCTGGCCGCCAACTTGATGCAGCACTGTTCACCACTACTGTATGGGCCTGGCCATCCAGCTAGTTCTTAACCAAGCGAAGAGTGCACCTGTCCAAGCTGTGGGTTGCCAGCTTTTCCAGGAGGGTGCTGTGGGAGACAGTGTCAAAGGCTTTGCTGAAGTCCAGGTAGACAACATCCATAGCCTTTCTCGCATCCACCAGGCAAGTCACCTGGTCATAAAAGGAGATCAGGTTGGTCAAGCATGACCTGCCCCATGTTGGCTGGGTCTGATCCCCTGGCCATCTTGTAGGTGCCGTGTGATGGCACTCAAGATGATCTGTTCCGTAACCTTGCTGGGCACTGATGGCAGGCTGACAGACCTGTAAATATTTTTATTCTTTCTGGTTTACTGTCTTGCAAGTCTTTTATGATTAAGTCTTTTAACAAAACAAAAAGAGAAGAAAAGTTCCTCATATTCATCTTTCTAACAGCAAAGACAGATTTCTTTTCATACTTGAACAAGTAACTTTAAACTTGTAAATATAGCTATATCTATTTAGTCAATGTTTACAGGATTAGAGATGGGTAAAGTGTGGGATTTTGAAGGGGATGTTGGTGGTAAATGAAAGTTTGGCGGTAATGAAACCCATTCATGTAGGGTAGATGAAATGTGATTGATATAATGTTTAGTCCTGCTTGGCAAACTTCTTTTTTTAACTTTGAAGCCTGAATTACTTTTGGGCAGCTTTGTTTTTATGCCTGTTTTTTCTTGAACGTATTGCCCATAATTTTGATAAATTTCTTAGTGGTTGGGGTTTTTTGCCTATTAATTGTACACAAAGGAACTTTGCTTAATATTCATTCTAATCTAAATAAGTACAAGTTAACATTGCTAATAAATGTAATCTTGTCTCTATAGAACTTTTTAAAAATATGTGCCACAGAGTCTCGGAAGCTTTATTCTTCTGCCTTTGGGAGTAAATTGGGACGTTCAGCCAACAGAGCTTCCTTTCTCAGAGGACACAGCAGGCATTGATAATGTACTGTAAACTATAATTCTGTAGTGACATCAGACTGCAGACTGACAGCAGTCTCTTGAATGCGAGTGCCAAGGTTGCAATGCTTTCTCAGTGAAGTGACTGATATCCTTAGAAGTGTGTTTGATGTCAAAGGACATTCTATTTTTTTTTAAAGATGAAAGCAATATTGACTTTTCTAATTCATTATTATGACTGGATTATAACAGTGAATAAAATTGGTACTCTAAGAGATTTATTGTTTGAACTTAGTTAAGTACATCTTGATTTCAATGTAATTGCTACACAATTAAATTGGGTTTTTGTAAATAGAGTAGGCTGCCTGTTTTCTATTAATATAAATTAAGACCAGTCTTAATGTAGGGAGTCTTGTAGGTGGGAAAGACAACATTTGTCTTACAACACATATTGTTGTTTGTTATAATACACATCTGTTAGTAACTATGTAGTGTATTTTATAAACGCTTTCGTAAATAATTTTATTTGCGACTCAAGTAATTCCAGTGACTGACACATGACTGGATACATATAAACTATGTAATCAAATCTGAGTGTCTGAGAAACCAAGGCACTTGCTTGCCTTTTTTTACTGTACCTGAGACAAAGCAAAAAATACAGCAGTTTTACATAAACTTTCCAAGGATTTTTTTGATCTTTAGTATCATAGCTCATGTTAGCTCATTACAGTAGCATTCCCTGTTTACAAAATATTTGTTTTCAGGGGAAAAAACCCCAACCATTAGATTTAACTTGTAATTTGTCTTAAACGATATTCTTCTTTATTAGGCACATAATTTTTCATCGTGCTTGTTTGGTAGTGTGACAGCAAGGCTAGTGGTTCTGAATCAGTGGCATCAAGCTTTATACCAGGTCTTGAGCAGTTAGGCTTTATTTTCAGCAAGTATTTGTTAAGTTTTAGAAAACTTTTCTCTTACAAAAGAAAATATCTACATATTCTTTTTGCTTAAAAGTCTTTCTTTTCATTTGTTTATCTATTCTCTATGAAGTGAAAACACTTCAAAATGGAGAATTGCTGGAATGCATTAGTCTCAATTCTCTATAACCTTTCTCAACTATTCTTTGACATTCAGCATCAAGCTAGAGACTAAGCTCCTGTGTATCCAACTGATATTTTCACCTCCACAGAAAAGAATAACTGTGTCAGACCTATGCATCCTCCTGGCTTTTTGCTGTTTCTGTTTGGGGTTTTGTTGTTGTTGGGTGAAGTTGTGTTTTTTGGTTCTGTTTTTTTTGGTTGGTTTGTTTTGAGGTTTTTTTTTAACTGAAATGAAGAGAAACTGTGTTCTGGCTTGATTTGTCCAAAGCTTGGTCAGAAAATAATATTTATAATATTTACTGTTAATTTCTGCATGAAAACTTCTCAAAAAAAATGAACAGCAAAGTATAAGAAGAAAGAAGAGGAAGAGAATAAATGAAACATTTATTGAATAATCATTCATTAGAAAAAATCGGAATGTGATCTAGTAAGTACTTGTTGCAATGTAAACAGCTAGGATTTAATACAGTAAAATCTGAGGACGAGAAATCTATTTTCTGATATTTAAAACATTTGTTCTGCTCTTTCAGAATCAGATAGTCACTGAGTGTTATATTTTCTTTTTGCTACCCTGGAAATGAAGACTCTCGTTACAGCTCTATTAAGCTTCTCTGTTGCTTTGTATGTGAAAATCCTATATAGAGCTTATAGGGATACCCGTCTGCTCTCTATGTAAAATATTTAATCTCATTTTTGTCTAGGGATATTTCTAGAACCAGAGAAGAAATCAAAAGATCTCTTCACTCTAGCTTTAATGTCTTATCCCTTTTTGTCCTAAAAGCTGATTTTTCTTGACACACAGCTAAACAGGAATGTGTATTATTTCCTCAACAAGAAGAAAGGAGTAGTCTTAATTTAATTATAAAAACATGGAAAGAAATAGTATGTTCAAGACATTGAAATTGACTAAAGTTTAGCAGTGACAAACTAATTTTTAGTTACTTATTCTTAAATTAAAGTATGTATATTTTTGTTCTTGTCACTGTTTACTGCTGTTATAAGAATAGAAGTTCCTACTTGGGACTCTGATCTTCAAGTTGATTGATGGAACTGATCTCAGTTCCATGTTCGGTGTTGGTCTGTTCTCTCTCTGGTCTTGGAGCCACCATCTCAGCTCCTTCCTCGTGGTTCCGCCATGTTAGCTTTCTCCATGTGACCATGTCTTTCAATCTCTCTGACTTGGAAGAAGAGCTAGCATCTGTAGTTGTACCTGGAATCCTGGAGTGTTGATCTTATTTGGATTTCTCGCCATGTCTCCTGTTATCGGCTGTGTGGCGCTTTCTAGTCGGTTTGGAGTAAACCCGCGCTGAATTGCATGGGAAGCGTAGCTGCCCCCTTTTGTTCTCACYGTGGCCGGCTCCGGGCCCAGACTGCTTGGTGAAACCGATTGATGGAACTGAGCTGCTTTGACTTTTGAATTCAAATGGCAGTCTTTTCCCTCGTAATTGTGAAGAAAACATTAAAACCAGTTTGGAGTTCAAGCTGGGCTTCTTTTCAGATGTGTGTGGTTACACTGCTGCAGTTAAGTAGCATTTCTGTAGAGGTAAGAGCCAGGTACATAGTCCTGGAAGCTGTAACAGTGTATATATCCACAGTGGTGGAAAATGTTGCACTCTGTCAGGATTGTCTGCATCTTCTGTCCCAACCAAGTGTCCCTCTGTTTTGTTTTGTAACTCTAGATGAGGAATTAAAGAAAAAAGTTTCAGTAGTGTAGGAATCACGACAAGTAAAAGGAAGGGTGCTCACTGGCATTTCTGAGCAATGGTATTTGTAATAAATTACTTCTATAAGCTAGATCTGTGGACTAGCAAGCAACTTTTCTTTTGCATGTCTTAATTCTTCATGTAGTCTCCTATTCTGCATTTAGAAAGAAGTTGGATTATTTTTTCTTTCATTCGCAAAGATTTGTGTCTCTAGGTATCCATGTTGATCTACAGCCAACCTCTAGTTAAATACACCACCTAGGCAGTGTTCCATAGTCTTACATTTTCAGAGATGCAGAAGTCCATCTTCTGCTTTTCATTTATTTCACTGACCTGCAGTCATTTATCTCTGGAAGTTTATATAGACAATGTCAGTACTAGTCATTTCCAGGAGATTTGCACTGCAGCATAATATATCAAAGTACAATCACCTTCCTGTAATTGTTGAACAATTATATGGTGGGGTATTTTTCTTCAGTTACTACCTTCAGAAGTCTATTTTTGCTCTCTGTATATTTAACATGTTTTTCAAAGGTAGAGGAAAAACTGAAATGGTGTCTGACTATTTCAAACTTAAAAACTGAAAAAATTATTATGCTATTGCAGTCATGCACTTTAAAACTTTTTGAAGGAAGAAGGAGTGACATCCAAAGCAGAATCAAAAGCTTAACATTTTTAATGGTAGAAAGCTGTGAAACAGAAACCTGTATCAGAGAAGACATAGGAAATCCTCATGAAAAGTAGGGAAGTTATCTGTAAAGTTTATGGGGATCTTGTTTTCTTGGTTTAAAAACTGGTACATTTGCTCGTTTCCACATGGTAAGGTATATGGAATATAGGGGCAACTTTCAGGATATAAAGCACAGTTTTATAACGTCTAAAAGGGCTGTCGTATCTGGGAAAATAAGTTTTTTCTTCATGCAGGTAAAGGAGAGCACAGTTAAAATTCGTTCTATCATTCCATGAAAGAGTGATCTATTAAAGTAAATATGAACTTCTTGTTGTGTAACTTGACAGTAATTAGGATGATAAAGCAAAAAAATAAAACTGTCTTTGCATTCTGCCAGTGATTATTAAATCATGTTGCATTAGTTCAGTTTAAAGTATTTGTTTGTTTACAGATGTGTAATACATACTATAAACTCCAAGCAATTGTGGCTATATAAGCAGCTTGAAAACAACTGCAGTTTTGCAATCCCATTTGCAAAGGCTCTAAGGTGGTTGGCTGGGAACCTGGTATAGGCCCAGAGCTGTATAGCTACATCAGTTGGAATTTGTACCCACTGTAAGGAGAACTTTAAACGAGAAAACGGTTTCTGTTAGCCTTTGGGAATTCAAATGAAAAGGGCAGCCTGGAATGCTGGAGTGACTAGCCAACGCAAGGTGTGACTTACCTTATCGATATATGGAAATGTGGGTTATGAAAATTAGTTTTATTAGTTGCATTAGAGAACTTGATGGGAACATTGAAGGGATAACCATAATGAAATGGGGAACAATGGTGAGCAGATTAGAGAGTTTTAGGAGATTTGAAAGAGGACTAAATTTCCAGCAAAAATCTGTCAGTATATTTGAGGTAACCTAATAGTAAAGACATATGTTGATTGAGTAGTGGATTTTTTAGGATTTCATAATAAATAGTTTACTGAAAATCATGAATAGAATATTTTCATTAAAATGTGTGGGACAGAAGTCAAGTCAAAAGTAGCTGAGGAGCAGAATAAAAAGTCCTCTATAGTAACTGTAAAATTTTAATAATTTTAGCTGGGAGAGATAGATGGATTATTAATATGGGAGCTAACAAGGATTATGATTGCTTTTATTTTTTTAAAAAAGGGGATTTATACATTATGTGAAAGGTGAGGAGAAGAATAAAAGTGAGAGCTAATTAAGGAAGACAAAGATAAGGCTTGTCACAGAAATGACTATAACATTGTTTCTAATTTTGACTGGGATCTTTGAAATGAAGTATGTCTCATGTCAGGATGAACAGTCGCCATCTGAAGTATGTTAATGGCAGGAGTACTCTCAGCAAAACTGCTCACAGAGACTTTTTAAGCTAAGTGATATGATACAGAGGTAATTTTTGAGTAACGGACAGAACTTACAGAAAATTCAAATAAATGCTTTAAGCTATTATTGAATATTTGCCAGGAGTTAGCACTAATGGAGGGGACCTGATATTCACCACTTAATTTTCCTGTCAAAGTAAGTTGCACTGTAGTGCTTCATCTTCAAAATGGACAACAACTCTCTGGAGTATTGTCTCTTTACACTTCTGGAAAATAAGTAGATAGAGTGTAACTGTGACTGAAGGTCAAGACACTTCCTTGAGAAGTCTGTGTTAGATTTTCTATTTTTTTTCTGATTTTTGGATGCTGGTCTTGGAAGCAGGAGGTAAATTTCAGATGCCTGGAATGATAATTGTAAATGAACCTCAAATTATCATGTGTTCAAAAGGCTGATTTTGAATAAAAAATGGTTTCTTAAGACTTGAATGAGCCCACTTGTGCTGGAGTCTAGAAACCAGTTTTATTATTAGTTGCTTCTTTTATGTGTTTATGACTTTGAGGTATTTTCTTAATGTAATTGATGTATAGGAAGTATAAGAATATAATTTGCATAGTATATTTGCATTAGTACTTGTCCTCTTATTTTAAATAATATATCATATTACACAAAGTAAGAGAAAAGGTGCACTATAAAAATATAAGCAGCCTGAAATGCTCAAATCGAGCTGAAAGATTTTTGATTAAATGCTTGAGGAAATATTCATTTTCTCTGCATGCTTCTGTAAAACTCGATTTTTCACTGGCAGTTACATATAAGCAAAAAAGCCCTTTTAGCCAGTATCTGCACCTCCTCTCCTGGATCTTTTGGCTTTGGCAAGTCAAAAGATTCATCTGAGCCAAGGAGTCTGTAACAGTGGGGCCAATGGAACATGAAGAATTGGAGATAATGAATCAATAAATCTACCAAGTAACAAAACTGTTACTGTGCCGGTATTTTCATTGCTGTACGCTTTCTCCTTGGCTAGTGGCCATTGCCATACTGGGTCCACACGTGTTACTTTTGTTATTCCCTATCATGTATCTCTAGAGGAATTAATGTGACGTGCCAATACTGGGTAAATAATGAGACCCCTATTAACCAGTTACGATCTTTTGTAATAAACGTTGAGTATGTTTAAGTTAATTTTTTTTTTTTTTAGAGTATAAGGATCTTTTCTCACTGTGGCGTTTCACAAATATGGCATAATCTAACCCATTCAGCACAGAATCAAATATGTAATTGGGTTTACAATATTAGAGTTGTGATACYAATGTCAGTAGCACATCCTGCACTGACACACTTGCACACAACTTCCAAGAAAAGGAAGTTTCGTAAAAAGGAACTTGTACTCATTCGGTCTATATAACATAGGTCTCTTCCCTGGGTCTTCATATCTAACATACCTGTTTTTAGGGAGTATCTAACACAGCTGCAAGGGCATAGAAATTAATGTATGAGAACAACCAATTTTTGCTCGTTTGCTGACTTAATAAGTGGATGTCAGTCTTTGTACCAGTCTGGGGCAGATACTTCTACAGTTCTTTAAGAGGACAACTAGAAGAATTTAAGTAAAGATTGGGATGGAGGAAAAGCGAGTAAGGTTTGGTCTCACTACATTCAGAAGTATAAAAAGGAAGTCTGGCTGTGCTACATTTCTGTCCAGCAGATGAATTATTCACTGTTATATGCTGCTTACATTTTGTGACTCATATTTGGTCTTTATCTCTCCCTGCCCTCTTTTCCCACTATGCCTAAGAACTGGTGAAAATGGAAAGTGATGTTATTTTTGAGCATATAAATATACTTAAAAAAAAAAAGAAACTGTCAGTGTGATATATTCTGACGCAGTAGGATGTAGAATGATTTTTAAACCAGAACCTCTGAGTAGTGTAAAACAATATATTCTCCAAAAATGGTATTTCTTGAAAGCGTAGAAACTTGAATTTTTTCTTGATTTATGAGGACTGAGTTAGGGGATAAAGTGTACAAGTAACAATGTCTTCCTGTATAATTTAAGTTGGTTTTTTGGGGGGAGGGGAGGAAGGAGGGAGGAGAGAAAAATTTTTAGAAGACCGATGATTGTTTTGTCACGTTGACATGCCTGAGGACTCCAAAGCTTAGTGATTCTGTAAGATTGATTGTCTTTTTGAACATTCGTAATCTTTAAATGCTTTAGGTCCAAGAAGAAGACACCAGTTGCAGGCACTGTTATATCAGTCACAGAGGAATGTAGTGACAATTATTGACTGTGTAGTAGTGATCCAGATTTGTTAAGGTAATTGGCTTCTTTCACAGATGAAATTTGAAATGTAGTTCAGGCATGACACTTACTGTTCTTAGTACACAACTTTGGTACACTTATGTAGCAAAATATGCATTCACCACTACATAAGGTCATAATGGAATAATGCAACCAATAAAAGAAATTAATTTTGGGAGTTTCTGGAAGCCATTGGGTTCCCTCACAGTTCAGAAATGTTTAAAATTAGTATTGCATATTAGTGTTAAGGCTATAAAATAGTTCACTGAAGTACCTGCTGTACAGTATTTAAGAATCTGCAGCATCGTGCAGTTGGCCTTGTTGAACCTCATGAGATTGCCATGGGACCACTTCTCAAGCTTGTCCAGATCCATTTGGATGTTGTCCCGTTCTTTGTGTCTATCAACTGCACCACTGAGCTTGGTGTTGTCCTCAAAGATGAGGGTGTACTCAATCCCATGGAATGAATGATTGATTCAGCCCCACATTGCTGAAGATATTAGACAGTACTGGTTCCAGTACAGACCCCTCAGAAACACCACTCATTACTGATCTCCATCTGGACGTTGAGCCATTGACCACTACCTTCTGGATGTAACCGTCCAGCCAGTTTTTTATCCACCAAATGATCATAGAATCATAGAATGGTTCGGGCTGGAAGGGACCTTAAAGATGATCTAGTTCCAAGTGCCACGGCATGGGCAAGGACTGCTTTCACTAGACCAGGTTGATCAGAACTCTATCCAGCCTGGACTTTAACATTTTCAGGAACGGGGTATCCACAACTGCTCTGGGCAACCTGTCCCTATGTCTTACCACTGTCACAGTAAAGAATTTCTTCCTAATATCTAATCTAAATCTAACCTCTTTTGGTTTAAAGCTTTGTTCCGTCACTGTATGCATGTGTAAAAAGTCCCTCTCTAGCTCTCTCATAGGCTCCTTTTAGGTACTGAGAGGCCCCATTAAGGTCACCCTGGAGCCTTCTATTCTCCTGAACAATGTCCATCCATCAAATACACATCTCTCCAATTTACAGAGAGGGGTGTTGTGGGAGGCCGTGTCAAATACCTTACAGAATTCCATGTAGATGACATCTGTAGCTCTTCCTTGGTCCACAGCTTGCTTTACTCTCATTCTAATAAGTATGCAACAAATCTCATATAAGGCATTATATTTATAGAAAAAAACAAGGGGAGGGGCTGGGAAGCTGTGTAGTTGTCTGTACTTAATATTCAGAGGAAAATTAGGCTTGCCTGAAAATATGTTTACAAAGAATTAAATATTTGAAAATGTGTTTACAGAGAATTTAAAACTTTCTGATCTGTTTATTTTAGAAGGTGGAATGATCCCAGAGGCTTTGTAATTGCACTGAAACCTTAACCTTTTGCATGTTAAGGTTTTGTAATAGCTAAACGTAATGATCAAGATGGAACAGAGATAGTGACCTGGAAATGAGGCAGGGGGACACACACTGCAGTAGGGGATGAAACAAAAAGATCTTTCTTCACGTGCTTAATATTACTGCAATTGCCAGGGTTTTGGTACAGTTCTGTAAAACTGATATCTATTGAACTGCAGATTCCAAACCCATTAATCTGCAGACTTCATCTCCGTTCTTATGCAATAAAATCTGTAGGAGACAGGACCTCATAAGGGTCAGATTTTTACCTTAACCTTACTAAAGATATTAACGTGACAAAATGTAATGGCTGCTACACAAGTTATATTCCATACATCTCAGAAATCTAGCAGAAATTTCACACCACTAGGAAATCTAGTACTCAGTAACAAAAGTACACTTCTTACTGTTGTTCAAAACAAACAAAAAAATCCAACAGAATTGAGGTTTACCAGTGATCTTGAACTCTACCAAGACATCAATCTGTAGCAAAACTGGCACTTTAGGTAATACAAAATTAAGTGAATAACCCCACAATACTCATTCTGCTGTCTGTGGAGGAGAGTTAATGCACCCAAAACACATCTCTATAAAATACATCTCTATTTGTCTTTAGCCTGTACAGAATAAAAGCAACATAGAAATGATATATTGTCAAATTATATGCTGCTAAATTTCATAACTGTTATGTTGTGTACTGCATACAGTCTTTCACTTCTATACATTTAGCATCATCCAAAGTTATTTATTTCTTTATTATTTGACTGGTGATAATCCTTAGGGGCAAGCTGTGTCTAACTAATGACATGTACAATGCAATCTTAAAAGGAGGTGAGAATGTGTTGGTATTCTTGAACCACAGTGGGATGTATCCTGTGATCAGACTCTTAGGAATGTGGTGAAGGAGTTGACCCAACTTAAAAGAGTCTGGTCTGTTCTGGCTTTTTAATACAACCTTCATTAAGTTGCTTGAGCAAGTCTTCCAGTGTACACTTACAAGCACGTTATGTTTTCTGTTTTAAATAATTCCCATGGTATTTATAAGCCTGTATTCTAGGAATTTGAGCTTGAAACATCCTAGTTCTTCATATTTTTGGTTTTCATAGATTTCATAGATTTGAATTTAGATTGAATTTTTTTGAAGTCAATTGAAGTTTTAGAGAACTTAGCATCATTGCGAGAGTGTAATACGCTAAAGAGAAAATGCAAGCCTGTGTTTTGAGGTTTAATTTTTAGGATGGGTGGTGGTGATGAAAAGTTGTTTGACTAATAGCAGAGAATTTATAATTTGTGAGAATTTATATTTTTATTTTCTTTATTTTCTTCTCAGTATTTTTATAGATTGCTAGCTCACCTTCCATAAAACACCCTGTTATGCATTCAGCCTAAAAGTGTAGTCAAACAGATGCACATAATTGTATGTGAGACCAATCAGCTGCATTTTGGGTTTTTCTGACCTTTTGGTTCCATCAAATATAAGCTTAAGTGTTTGTTTTAATATAGAAGGTCATTAAAATTTATTGACTTTAGACCCAGTTTATCCAATGTATCCAAGGATACATAACTACCCAAAGATAGCAATATACTACCTGAAACTTGATGTTGCAATATACTGTCTACTGTGTACCATTTTGAAAAAAACCTACCCAAACCTATATAATATGATTATCATTTACTGATAAAATTACAAGTTTTTCTATTTCATTTCAGTTGTAGTTGTAGAAACATCTCAAATAATGAGGTAGGGAAATAATTACTGGGAAAAGAAGTATTTTGGACAGAATATGTAAAACTCCATAATGATTTTTGGGCCTAGGGGAAAGATGAGGAGTCCAGGAAARTACATCAGTGTAAAACGAAAAACTGTTAGGGCATGAAAAGCAATTAGGAACTTGGATACAAATGTTGAAGCCTGGGGAAGAACATTTGTCTTTCATGGTGGATTAAAATGGCTTCAGCCATTCACGTACTTCCATGTTGTTTTTGTGAATGTGGGAACTGATTGCATATCACAAACAAAATATACTGTGTTACTGAAATTAAATACTTAGAGCTGTTAGAAATAATGACAACATTTCCATTGTCATTAAACCTCATATAAGATGTGATGTTTCTTATAGTTGTTTTTGAGTGCCTTCTAATTTTTTCTCCTGTATCTAAATTGCATGAGTATATTCTCCTTTACTACACTTCGTCTGCAGGTAAAACAAAACTTTCTTTTATGTTATTTAGAAAATATCACTAATCATGAATTACAATTAAATGTGTATTGTCAGCTTGCTTGGTGGGGGGCTTTTGGGTTGGTTTTTTTTGGTTGATTTTTAGGTTTTTTTTGTGACTAATTGTGAAGTGCTTTATAAATATCAATGTGTGTATTGTGGGCATCTGTGCCTGCCAATTGGAATGCTTTGCAGAGTTTATTCAACTTCTTAAAACAACTAAAAATTTATATTTCAAGTGAGTGAAATCTGCTTAAAGCTGTATCCTACAGTTGAAAAGAAGGCATAAAATACTAAGAAATAAATATCATTAAGTTGCTTTGAATGATGTGCCTTAAGTTGTATTTTTAAATAGACTATCTTCTTCTGAGGGATTGTCTGAACAAACAAAACAGATTTCAAAAGACATTTCCTGATCCATTGGTCAGTGACCATAACAGTACAGTTGAAAGAATTCAAATAAGGGTTTGCTGTATTTCTGAGTATCATGACCAAGAGTCTAGAAAAAATTGCTAGCATTCTAAACTGATTTGCAGTGCAGAACTCCTACAGTCTGCTTCCTGAAARTTTGGTCTGTGTTATTTCAGCTTGAAACACTAAAATCGATAATCAGTTTTAGAAACCAGAATCATGCCTAAAATTAAGAAAAAAACCAGCAGACTTCAAGGTTTGTAATACAGTTTGGGTGTAGGCAGAATTTTTTTGTGACTTATATCTTGATTAATTTAGTAACGCTTATGAAATTTGGAATAAAATGTGTATTCTAAATCCAAATGGATACAATGTGTAAAAGTATAAATAAATCCGTAATTTATTACAGCATTTTGAGTGCAGTTCAGTCTAAATGTAGCTGAAGTTATTTCTTAGCAATACTACTCATTTGAAGTTATTTTTGAAAGAGGAATTATTTAATCTTTCTAGGTCCTTAATGAAACTACAGATTGAAAGAGGGAATGTGATGGCTTCTCCTTATATTTTGTTGTGTTATTTTAGGTTCTTTCATTAAAGCATGCCAATATACATTAAATAGAGAAGACTACATTTGGTATTTGATTATCCTTAGCTAAGACACTGAGACTTTTGCTGCAATATTTCTCAATGATTTTTGTGATGTAAAGAAGATACTAAAAAATAGGAAACATTAGAAATTTTGTAGTACTGTTGGAGCTGTTGTCAGCACTCCAAATACTTCCCCAAGGTCTACACCATCCTGCCCACATGCCCTGAGGTCCAGGGCTAAACTGTGTCCAGCTCCAGCACGGGTACAGCTGCCCAGGAGCTGGCTTAGCTGGCTTGGGTTGGGCAGTGTGAAACAGCTGCATTGTGAGAGAGCTGTGAGCTCAGACCCTTGCTCTTCTCCGAAGATGTGTTGTAGATCTGTACCTAGGCCTTTGCCTTAATGATCCTGACATCACCTTGCTGACTTGATGTTAGGTGTGCCTCATCCTGTGGACTTGTCTACTGATCACAAGGCTATGATTTTTACCCTGAATTCTTCCAATTTAGGATCATGATATACAAGTATCTATTTGATAAATATTTTTCTTGCTTACCATTCTGCACCTCATTAATGGATGTGAAAAGTATTGGTTTCTATTCAAATTTAATTTGGCTTCCTGTCTTTACTGCAAAGTATAATGATTGCCCACTGTAACGCGCTTTTTTTTTTTTGTAATACTAAAAGGCTAATGCTAGTCTTGAGGTTAATGTAAAAAAACAAACTGCACAAAGAAGCCCCTGAAGTCTGGGTGTGCAGCATACAAGATCTTTAAGCCCACTAGTATTTGCCAGGTTCTTGAAGGAACAAAGAAATTGTAAAATGCTTTCTGGATCTTAAGCACTGACATACACTTTCTTTATGTAGCCATGGACAGTTAGCAACCACAGGTCCTCAATATCTTTTTTCTTTCAGCGCAATTGTTCTCTCTTACACTGCAGGATAAAGGATGGATGTCTTGTGTGGTTATCTTCCCTTATGAGGGCGCTGTGTAGCAGGGTGCTCTCTTTTCTCTCTATTGTATATTTATCTAAGGAAGGAGGAGGCCCGTTCCTGTTAATTAGCGAGAACAGACAATACTTTCTATATACAGTAACTTGAGAACAGAAAGAGTTCATTTCATGTGGATGCCTTTTTCTTCTTTTTTTTTTTTTTTTTTTTCTTGTTAAAGTGTTTCAGCTACTTTCAGCTATGTCAGGGTCTATGCCAAAGTTACTATAGAGGAACAAGGCTTTGAAATGCTCTAAGAATTCTGGTACTGCTTTTAATAAATGAAAATAGCTATCAGTAATGCATTAGTGCATTATAGGACTTTCAAATCACTGCACCCAGACTGTGATGAATCACAGTATGAAGTGAGGATAAATGTGCTGAAAAACACAGTGAGAGTCTGTTTGCTCTTGCCATGTTAACTTCAASTGAAAATAGTGTTTTAGAAACATGGAAGCGCTTGCCTTAATTTTCAAGATAAACTATTGAAAAGGGATTGTAAGTCGCCTAATCTAAAGCTTCATTGTAATGAGCAACCCTGTTCTCTGATACTGTTCAAAAATTGATCAAATTTCCTTTATGGCTTTAATCCTGAAACCTTTGTAGTATGTACACATGTCTAAAGTGTATTTCCGACTATAGACTAACTGTATGTACTTCATACCTTTGTAGTCACGATACAGCAACAAGAGTACTAGGAATTAATTCTTTTAGGTTGCAATAACAATACAGAAGAGGATGTTTCCCTGTTTGTGCTGGAATCCTATTATCTTTCAAGTTCACAGCAAAATGTTTAGAAACAGAATTGTGGTATAGTTTCTCCTTCATTCTCAGTCATTCATCAGAAGGAATTTGATTGATGCTGATTTGCACATACGGAAATAAGTTCTCATTTGGACAGCACACTTTATTTTGGACACTTGTGAAAACAACCTGCCTGCAGAACATACTGCACACGAACCTTTACATGGAGCTAATTTTTCTGATACCAGAAGCCTGGCTTTAAAGTAGTAATTAAATGCCATGATTGATAAATGACCAGCAGCATTACATCATCTATTAATAGTGCATACTACAGTACAGAAACATGTTCATATTGATTTCACTATGTCGTGTTAGTGACCAGACCCTAAAAAAATAATCGTTACATCCACGATATCTAATAAAAATTACAAATTCATAGTGGAATGTATTTCCTACAACCTTGACTATAAAAATTGTCTTCCTATATCCCTCATTATTTAATAGAGAAAAGTCATTTACTGAATTTGCGAAACTGCATTTTGGTAGGAATAGTGACTCAATAATGATGTGGAGAGATCTGTACTAGCACCATATCCATGAAACAAAATATTCCACACTAAGCATATAAAACTGTCCTGATCTTGTAGCTTAACTTGGACAGTTTTTTGTTTGGGGACTGATTCTTTCTAAACATAGAAAGTTAATACAATGCAATGTTTTCTGTGTGACATTAAAAGTGGTTCTGCTGTTCTTGGCTTACTCATTATTGGTTGTACAAAAAGCAATGACAAAAAAAGAAAAATAAAATCACTGTAGAAATTACTGGACCAAAGGAAAAAAAGAAAAAAGCAGCTAGAAAGCAATTAAGGATATGAGACCATCGTGAGGAATATGAATGTTGTAGATTACCCTGGGTTATACCACTACATAAAACCGATTTTCTTCTCCCTATCTGTAATGATTTCAGGAAAAAAGAAACCTCCTGAAAAAACTCCTGAGTAGTTTCTTTGCTCTGAGGAATATAAAAATCCCTCAGACAGGGTAGTATCATTTTCTGTGAAACCATACATTCATTACTTTTCCATCAGAAAAGTTAGACAACTGGGGTGCAAAATGTTCTTTCCTACTTAAGCTGCCAACAGTGGCACGTACTGTAGCAACTACTTGATGATGTCAAAGGAAGAGCACTTTCATGTAAAGAACATCCGATTTATGATCTCCTTTTTCATTTTGCAAGACCTTCTGCCAACTCAAAAAAAAAAAATTGCCTCTTTCAAAAAGATTTGGTAATATGAGAAATATGAAATCTCATAGTAACTCATTTTCTGTGTTAATGCAAATCACATCTCTTCCCAGGATATTTATGGTGCCTTTCTTAGCTCAACATCGGTCTGACCGAAAGTATGTGGTCTATTTTAGGTGCTGAAAGAGGGACTGAGGGCAGAGAGATTTATTGCAGGTTCAAAGGTAGAAGCCCAGGAAATTACTTCAGAATAGATGAAATACGTATTAAGTACAGCCAGTTCTCTTGCTTCAAACATCAATTAGRGATTTAATGTTTTCCCTAGAGACTGAGGTAGTTTTATTTCAGGTGCATTGATCTGCTGCTACTGTATACAATTAACTAATACAGGATGAGTAAACAGTCGATGCAGCTAAATTTATAATTTTTATCTTCAGCAAGTAAATAGGAAACACAAGTAAACACGATCTGTTAATTTAAAGTTTAGATTAGTAAAAATAATATAATCATTAACATGGGATAATATTTATGTTTGAATGTTTAATATTTAGATTTCCAGTTTTTTATAATTCAGTCAAGGAGAAATAAATATGCTGGAACAAAATTAAATGCACCAAAAATGTGGAAGAGGAAGTCATTAAATGGCTTTTAAAAATTACAGTAAATTTTCCTAATGTTGTAATTTTAAAGATTTTGACTGCCATACAATGTTAAGCTTCATTACACAAAATTGTAATTTTTACTGTGTGTGGATCTTTTGTTTTTCAGCATAGAAATAAAATTCACACAGATATTATTCAGCACTCTAAAATCAGAAGAAAAATACATGTGTCAGGGAATTATATCTCTATAGCTACTTATGACTGTAAGAATTTTCTTTGTTTTTAGAATTTGAGATTTTTAGTTTTATTCTTTCTTTAAAAATACTTTTTTACTATTGATACAATGTTTTTTTAAAAATTTGTTTTATATTTAAGGTAAGTGAAGCTCTAATAAAATGCATGTATAAATATGTGTACTCTCTTTGAACAATTTTTTTTAAAATATGAAGTAAATTACTACCATTTTAGTCTGACCTGTTTGTTGCTTGTTGCTAAGAAAAGAGCCACTAGCACATATCTAAGTTTCTTATCTCTATGTTCAGGTAGTTTTACTCAGCTGATATATATAGCTACTGATCATAAATAGGAAATTATTGTATCTAGGTGAAAAAAATAAGATACAAGAAACATGCCTCACATTCCTGTTAAATATTTTTAAGTGTTTCTTAAATAAATTTTAAAT
Source organism: Amblyornis subalaris (assembly GCA_018881555.1). NCBI lineage: Eukaryota > Metazoa > Chordata > Aves > Passeriformes > Ptilonorhynchidae > Amblyornis > Amblyornis subalaris. The sequence goes on along the minus strand of JACAXG010000141.1, from coordinate 463,152 downwards.
AAGAATTTATTTTTATGAAGTGCTAAATTTGAAAGTACAATGAAATAAGAATATAATTTTATTAAATCTTAATTTCATTTTAAATAAAGTAATTTCAGGCTGAAATTTCCATCATGCTATGAATATACAATTTTCTGTATGTGGATTAATGTATTATACAACTTTTAATATGCATGCTCTACACTGACAAGAAAACTTAACTTTTCATGTGAAGTAGTTGGTCTATGAAGCTTTTTTCCACAGCTCCTCGCACAAGTCTATTGGATTTTCATTTAGAAGTAGGATGTTGAAGTAGTGGTTTTCTTGGACCAATATTTTGAATATTTCTGTCCTGTAGAAACTAATGAGAACAATATGTTGCTGTCATGAGGAAGAGAAGAACTGTACTGTTTAATAGTTTATAGTAATGCTATTTGCCTTGGTGCAAAAAATGCTTATAGAAGTTTAAAGTAATATTCAAACAAATCTATTTTATATTTCGTTCAGTGCTCATCATTTTAGTATTAAGGACTGGAAAAGTAAACTTTCACTCTATGGGAGTTCTTCATTCAGCTTCTTGGAATCTTCATTTCTGTCTTACTGCTTTCTCTTTAATTGGTGACAATACAGAGGGGAAATATTTTTAAAAAGTAGTTAAGCAATCTGTTTGCATTGGTTAAAGTAAGATTCAATTGTAATAATTTCTCTATAGCTCTTGCACAYCACCTTTTGTTATTTATGCATGGGTACTGTTAATGGCCTTGTCTTAGAGGACTGTCAGTGTGGTTACTAGTCATGGGCAGAGATTTGTGTTATATGCCATGTGGTACTGATGGCTCTAAAAACTAAGGCATTAAAATCTAAAATCAAGAGAAGGTGTTACATTTTTCACATGAAAATATCCTATGTGCCCTCATTATTTATCTTAATTATGTTTCTTCACTTCAAAATCTCCCTTCATGTACAGCATTTTACCTCTAACTCCCACCATGGTATGTTTAGATTGGATATTAGGAAAACATTCTTCACTGAAAGGGTCACCAGACATTGAATAGGCTGCCCAGGGAAGTAGTTGAGTCACCATCCCTGCAGGTATTTAAGAGACATGTAGACATGGCACTTAAGGACATGGCTAGTGGTGGACTGGTAGTGTTAACTTAGCAGTTGGAATTGATGATCTGAAAGGTCTCTTCCAGCCTAAATGATTCTGTGATTTAACTCCTACTTAAAGTAGAAGAACCCTCACTGTGAAGAAATGACTGTTGAAATCATAGAGCAAATAGACCAAAACTAGACTGTGAAAAATACTGCTGGCAGCATTTTCACAGAATTACAGAATAAGCTGAGTTGGAAGGGACCCACAAGGATCACAAACTCCTGGCCCTGCACAAAACAAGTTCCAAGAATGACACCATGTGCCCAAGAGTATTGTCCAAATACTTCTTGGACTCTGTCAGGCTTGGTGATGTGACCACCCCACTGGTGAGACAGTTTCAGCACTCAGCCACCCTCTAGGTGAAGAACCTTTTCTTGATATCCAACCTAAACGTCCCCTGACCCAGCTTCAGGCCGTTCCTTGGGTCCTGTCACCATTGACCACAGAGAAGAGATCTGTGTCTACCCCTTTGCTTCCCCTTGTGAGGAATATGTAGACTGCAGTGAGTCCCTTCAGTCTTCTCTCCAGGCTGGACAGACCAAGTGACCTCAGCCACTTCTCATAAAGCTTCCCCTCGAGGCCCTTCGCTATCCTTGTTGTGCTCATTTGAACACTCTCTGATAGTTTAGTATCTTCTTATATTGTGGCATCCAAAACTGGCTCCAGCACTCGAGGTGAGGCTGCCCCAGTGCAGAGCAGAGCGGGACAATTCCCTCCGTGCCCTGTTGGTGATGCTGTGCCTGGTGCACCCCAGGACACTGTTGGCCATCCTGGCTGCCAGGGCACTGCTGATTCGGATTCAACTTGACACCGATCAGCACCTACAGGTCCCTTTCCGTGGCACGGCTTTCCAGCATCTCATTCCCCAGTCTGTATTGCCGCATCCCAGGTACAGAATGTAGCACTTCGCCTTGTTGAAGTGTTGAATGGTTGCTGATTACCCAGTCCTCCAATTTATCAAGGTCTCTCTGCAAGGCCTTCCTGCCTTCGAGGGAGTCAACAGCTCCTTCCAGTTTTGTATTGTCTCTGAACTTGCTCAGTATCCCTTCCAGTGCTGCATCCAAGTCATTTATGAAGATGTTGAACAGCACAGGGCTGAGGATGGAGCCTCGCAGAATTCCACTAATGACAGGTCACCAGTCTGATGTCACCCCATTCACTATAACCCTTTGCGCCTGATCCATGAGCCAAAGCTCAAATATTTATACACAAATACAATGAGCCTTGGTTCCTGAAGAAGTTACATTCTGTAAGATAAGAGATTGAAAGATATGTGTGTGTTACTTATCTATTGTAGTTGCACATTTCAGAGAAACATAGAAGGCTATAATGTGATTTGACAGAGAAATGTACATAGTAACAGGATTTATTTTTTTTTAAATATTAATATTTTGCCTTTAGAAGACTATGTTTAGCAGAGAAAAGTTGTAATTTGACAGCTTGAAGTATTAATAAGATTGAATGGTTTCTGAGAAATACCAAAAGTAGCATTCTAGTGCAGTTTTCTGAACTGCCTGAAATTTCACTTTCTGGGGCATTCATTAAATAACTCTGTTAGCAAATGGAGATAGGAATTGCACATTTATTAAGGGTTTTTTTAATACAAAGTTGTCATGTTTTTCAAATGTAAATATAATTTTTTAATATGTGTGTGTGTACCTGTATGTATAAAATGTGTATTTATGTTGGAAATGAGTCCTTTTGTTACCCAAATAAGAGGAAAGACATCAGAGATGTTTAAGACAATGAATGCAGAGAGCAGATAATGCCACTATCAGAGGCTATTCCCTTCTCTCCCCAACTTGTTCTGGGTGATTAACTGCCAGGCTCTTAAGTACTCTTACATGGCTAAGCAGTGGCAGAGGAAATAAAACCTTACTTCTTGTATTTCAAAACCTCATTGTAGTAAGAGGAAACTCCAATATATTYACTCAAGAAACCATATGAGCAGAAACTATGAAAGCTATTTCAGGTCCACAAGCAAAATAATCCATTTTAGTAGATAATACATGTGTGCTGGCAGAACATAGATGGCCTTGCTTATGTTTATGTAGATTAATAGGATAGTTAGACGTAACTTCCAAAACACATTATTAATCTACAATTGACAGATTTATGATTTTTTCCCCATTATTTTACACTATCAAAGAGTAACACAAAGAACTGAATCTGGTTTTGCTGCTTAAGAACATGCCTAGAATGGTGTTTGCTTATGTCTCGTGTTAAGTGAGAGTTACACAGTACACATTATTTGGATATCTTCTGGGTATTTTTGCTGTAAACCGTAAGGTTGCCTCAAATGTAGTTTTGATGTCAAAACTGGTTATCAGGGTTTCATGACTGTCTCTTTTAAACTTTTGAGACTGAATATTTTTACTATCCACACTAATGTAAAATTCTGTTGTTGAATATTCTTTGCCTCTAAACCACCTACAAATTCTACAGATTGAATAATTAAACTTCTCATTTCTCCTTTCTGGACCCTTGCAAACGCTGAGGTATTTTAGTGGAGGTAATCGATATTGTGTAGCCAATTCCAGAGAGGATTGTATCCGTGATCTTTGAGTGTTCCATAATGACATTTCCTGAGTAATTTTTCAAGTTATTCTTCACGCATTCTAATATGCTCTTTGCTTTCTTAATCATATTCAAACACAGGAAAATTAACAGAAAAATCTATATTGTTTCTTAGCTTTCTATTCAGTTAATTTAGATGCCTTTGAAGTATGTTAGCAGTCTAAACTTTTCCTCCAGTAATTTTCAATTGACTGCATCAGTGTCTATGATTTTCTCACAAAATATACTAAACCAGGATGATCAATTTTGGGGAAATTTCAAAATACAAGAAGTTGGCTTTTCTGAGCCCTGTGTGCTGTGAAGCTGTATATCAAAGATTTTAAATAATTTTTAAGGAAAGCAGTATCCCAGTAAAAAAAAGCAAAAGGTGAAGAATTTTTTTGTAAAAGAAATACTGTATAAGTGCTGCCAGGTACATGCTTGTCTTTCATATGATGAAATCCATTTAAATTTTTGACTTTTAGAGTAAATAACAACCCAATTTAAAAAGATTTATTCTTTCTTTGAATGATGAAGCTGTTTTGAGATCACTGTTGGCAAAATAACATGGTACTAAATCTTCAGTGTTGCTTTTTATGTAGATTACCTACCTAAAATGCATAGAGCTATTTGGAAATAGTCACAACTATCCGACTTCTGTGGGCTGATACATGACATGTTTTAAGACGTTAATGCTAGGACACGTGGGATCCATGTTAAAAAATACAGTTTGCTACATTTATGTTGGTTGGACTTCTTATTTTTCCTCTGGCAATGGAGATTCAGGTTTTTGGTATCAAGTCTCTTTTTTCGCCTCCATAGTATTCAAAGTTACCTGGCCTTCTAAAAGGGAATACTTTTTGAAAACAGTGGCTGCTTAAATATTTCCACAATCTGTGTTCTTGCAGACTTTTTTTATACAAGCCAATTGATTCTCTGATGTAGAATTAATTGAACTTGGATACATCTACTTCTTAGACAGTGAAAGCATAAAAATATTAAAAATAGCTATAGAACTCGTAGTTATTTCAGAATGCTATTTGTGGATGAATACAGTTTTATTGTATTTCTATTTTCTTTGCATTATCTAGGTACATGTATTCTTCCTCAAGTTCATGTGAAGTCAAGATATAAATACAAAAAGTGTGAGTGTATGACTCAACAAATGATAACATTTTAGGCAAGAATGTAATACCTTGAGCAAAGATAAGGAATTTCCCAGAGTTTAAATATTAATTGACAAAATATTTTTAATTTTAGATTGATTGTGCTTGCTCAAACTTTTTTTGTGGCTATATATAGCCCAATGTTCATATGTTCCCTGCAGAATCCTGATTAAGGAAGTATATTTTAAAGGAAAAAACTGGCTGTCCTTAAAGAAGACTATACTTGTCATTGAGACAACCAATTTTACAGCTAATGTAAAAACTTTACAGGGATAGATTATAAAAAGAACAAAGTTTCTTGTGATGACAGAGCATTCCACTAATATATCAAACCTGAAACTAATGATTAACTCCATGCTTTATTGGATAATTTTAATGACTTTTAGTATAGTTTCAAGACATAACACATACAGTCATTTTCAGATTTCTCATTTTTATAGCCATCAGCAGACTATATCTTTATGGCATTCTGAAAAAGAACGATAAAGCAGTTAGAGAGGTGGCTAAAATGGATTTCTTTACCCACAAACTGTGGTATATGTGGTTCTGCAGTGTAAGAAAGTAAAAAGCACAAAACAGAGTAAGAGTCAAATGTCCATGAGTTAGTAATGCCCTGTGTGATATAAGAACTCATACAATAAGATAGAGTGTTGCACAGATACATCAGTTCAGCTATATGATGTAGTTTAGACTCCACAGGTTTTACTAGCTTATCTTATTTTGAGTATTAAAATATGAGTAAACTTAAACATGGGTATTTTTACTTCCAGTTGTGAAGCTAACATGGGTGTTCAAAGCATGTTCAGGTGATACGCACATTCCACTGACCAGCCTTTCTTTAGTTATCTCCTAATCAAAATAATTTCGATTTTAATCATCTGAGCTTTCCTCTTATCACAGTTTCAACTCTAAGCACAATGAATCTGTAGTGGTTGTGAGTTTTGGTGTTTGGTCTGGGGGCTTTTTTGGGGGAGGAGTTAATTATTTTGTTCTGGTTTATTTTGTTTTGTGTTTCAAACATATTTGAATATGCTGAGCTATTAAGATAGGTACCTAGAATGAGCAATCACTTAACCCACCAAAACACTGGTCTTGTTCCCCAAAATTACCTATGTCACTAATTTGGTACTGTGTGCTTTTGGAGTAATGCTATTTCTTACATAGGAAAATCAGCTTTGTTCTGTCTCTGCTTCATTCTCTAGATACAATTTATACAAGGGAGATCAAAAAGGTTATGTCAATACTAACACAGCAGTCTAATGGCTGTGTTTTAATAAAATCTTTCTTTCGAATGCTGGTAAAAAGAAGTCATATCAATGGAGAAATATAACAATAATTAGAAGAAAATCTGTTAGATTATTATTGGTTTATTCTTTGAAGGAGAACAGTCGACTCTGTAGCAAACAATTCATATAAGTTCATGTTGTGAATGATAAAGTGTGACTGAATGAATGAATGCTGTATTTTAAATAGAGTTGGGACAAAGGACTTCACATTCAGGTATCTGTAGACCTGAATATGTTATTCAAATGGTGGAAGGCTGCTAACTCAACTGCTTCCTGTCTTCCCCACTAATCTTACTACCCCTTTTAAATTCAAAGAAAATACCTGGGTTTCATTCTCCAAAAGCAGAAGTAGTAYTCAGCTGTTCTACCTTGTGTAATGTACTTGTCCGTAAAATGCCACATTTTTGAATTAAGTTCTGTAAAACGTCAGCTGACATTGACTTGACTTGATTACATTCTAAGTTGAAAAATGTATAGGAAAATCCCCTTTAGTTGTGTGACTTAAATCCATCAAGGGAATAGCCATCATCAGGTTCTTACAGTCACTTTGAAAGATGGAAAGAAGAGGAGCAGATCTGTCCTTGTTCTCCTATTAAAAATGTATGAATATAAATCTAGTAGGAACTGGAAACTGAACATGAAATCACTGTTCTCTTTCCAGGCTGAGATCTACAACAGGTGCAGAGATATGTTAAGACTTCTATAGAAGGATGTTATTCTTTTATCCTGTTTTATCCTTTTATCCTGTTCTCATTGTTAAAAAAACCAAAAAACAAGAGAATGTTTCCATGAGTTGGATTCAGAAACTAACCACTGCTGCCAAAAAGAAGTTGAGAACAGGCATTTTGCAAGCCTTCATGAGACTACTTTCTTGAAAAAAATCAAATTTTCTTCTAAATTCACAACTTTGAATTTAGTCTAGAAATGAAATTACATCAAAGTTTAGGAGAACCTAGGAAAACAATAGATATTCTGCATTAGCATATAATCCATAAAATGCACATTACATTTATTAAAATTACAACTAAGTTTAGAAATTGCCATTTACTTCGTATTAAGCTTGTGTTGGTATAGAAAAAACTGAAAAATTTATTGCAGAAGGATCAGTAAGGGAATGCTGGAGATAGAGGAAACAAGTGACCAAGACCTCTGTTGGGTAAAGTAGTTTCGGAAAACATGAATACAGACAGAAACTCTGTGGAAACTTCAAGTTATTTATGAAAGGTTATTTCCTGACAATATTTCAAAATTGGCTTAAGTTTTTTCCTGTATGTACACTAACTCTGCTATGTGATATTTGCTCTTTCATTTAGATTTTTTCCAAACGCAATGTATGAATCCCAGTAGTTTGCTCAGAATGAATATTTTGGTTATTTTTGTTCTGAACAGTGGGCTCCAATTTATTCTTGTTTGTCTCTGTTTCTGCTTTCTTAACTAACACAGATCTAGTACCTATTAAAACACACAAAATAAATCAAACATATTTTAGCTCTTATTTTCTGAATCTTATTCTGATAACTTCTTGTTACTTTTTTTAACTACCTAAGTATTTTTCTAAACTCATTATTCAGCTGTAAGATTGTATTTGTTCTGATGCAAGACTTTCCCTATTTTTGAAATAGTTTGATCAGAATATGCCAGTAAATGAACAGCGGATGGAAAAGTACAATGAGATCTAGCCACACTGTCCAAACTTGAGGCATCTATATTAAGAGTTGTAAACTTCAATGTCTTTTAAAAGCACCCTCTCTCCCTTTCATGATATGGGTAATTTAAATTCTCAATTTACACTCATTCATAATTACCAGTGGTGTTAATACATACTTTAATAATACAAATACTTTCTGCCTCATCTGAAGTTTTAGGCTTAACTTCAATTTTTTTCACACTGCCTTTTTGTTGTATATAAGAATTTTTTTAAATTATTATCTGAATGCGGTTATTTCCATTTTGCCAGCAGTTAATTTTTGTACCTGCTGGATTTCACTTGTTGTGGCAGCAGTTATCATTGTTAGACTCAAAACCCTGGTTTTCTTGTGTATGTGTGTGTGTGTGTGTGTGTGTGTGTGTGTGTGTATCCATCTATCCCATTGCAAAGGTCACACTCCTGCTATATATGACAAATTGTTCATAAAAAACTACATGACTTTAGTACATTTTCTTTACAAATGCCTTTTTTACCATATGTCTGTGCATGCCATAACTGCATGTTCACTAAAATGCTATTGCATACCTTACAATAGGTCTTTTCTAAAAAATATGATTTTTACATAGCTTGAATTTTGGCTAACCACCCCTCTCGTATTCAGTTATAATTAAATCAGTGTTATTCTTTTATAAAGCCAACAGTTGTCTGAGTCTTCCTACGACATTTTACCTAGGTATATGCAGTCACGCAGTGGGCTGAGCTGAGTTCAGAGGGACAGGAAAAAATCCTGCTGTATATCTTCTCTGATGAACTACTGAAAGTAAACAGATGTAGAACTTAAGTTCTAATGACAATTAAGTTCTAGTTGCAAGTCTGCTTGCTTTCTGTGGTCTTAGCACCCTTGATGATCTACATACCAACCAACCTGTCATCAGTTTGCACTTGATTCTGAGCAGTATGAAGAATGAATGCTCTCACTGAGTTCACTGCATGGCTAATTCCCTGATGAAAAAAGGCCTTCTTTAAGCAAGGTTCTAACAGAATATCCTTGTGTGATCTTCAAAAGGCATTTGCCTACCTATGACCTGCTCCTACCTAACTTCTGGTGCTGTTGGCTCAGTCTTTATACCTGGCTACACTCTGCAGTGCCTGCAATTTTGTAAGTAATGTCCTATTGTATTTCCAAAATTGTCTATCTCTGCTGCCTTATGATGCCTCTGCTGCCCTCTATGATTGCTAGGCATTGCCACTGCTGTCCTGTCTATCATGTGGGTGCACGTGTGTGAAACAGAAAGATGGTTGTGGAAAGCAGCCTTGGTCAGCCTTAGCAATCCTGATCCTCAAGATACCAAAACCGTGTAAAATGAGGATCTGGTGAATTTACTGCAGCTGCACGATAGGCAATACCTTGTCTAAAGTATTTCCAAAGACAGAAAGATTTGTGAGGATAAGTGACACTTCATGCTTACTTTCTGTGCTCTGCTCCTAACCTCRTACTTTGCCTATTCTGCCTACATGCTTCTACACAGCTAACAGTAGCTAACACTTTTATATGGGCTTTAGAGTTACACACTAAGAATTGCAGGGTTACAAGTATATGGGAAATATAAAAGCTAAAATCCTAAGGCGTCATTCCAACACTGTTCTTTGCTGCCAACAGAAGGCAGTGATTTTTGAAACTTTGGGGTGTATTCAGATTAATAAAAGGGTAGAAGATATGACTGTGAAAATCAATTGCTTACCCTGTTTATTCATAAACACTGTGATTAGTAAGGAATTAGTTCCCACGAACTCGTACAGTTTTCCTTCCTTTGACCGGTGCATCCCCATAATTTGCATTATCGATTCTGTTTGCTGAAGGGCAGGTGCCGAGGAATCCATTGGTGCAGGTGTCTCGGGGTGCAGCTGCAATTCAGGCTGCAGGTTGAGCCCCAGTGGTGAGAGCCAGAGACGAGACCCCGTGAACTGCGGACCCTTTGCATAACCAAGGGCTCGGAGACCTGTGGCGCTGCCGGGTGGGCACTGGGAGACACGGCAGGAGCCAGGGGCTCGGGAGGGAGAGCGAGACCTTCGCGCCCTTCGACTGGGAAAGTTTAAGTCCAAGGGGTTCTTTGTTCGGGGTTCCTTCTCGGAGGCACCAGCTCSGGCTGTTCCTGTGTTACTGCGCCGKGAGTAAATGGCTGTATGGAACAAGACACCGGAGACTGCCATGGGAAACCTGGGACCGATCCGGTAAGAAAACCTGGTCTGACTGTGAGTGTGGGGTGTGCGGGGAGGCAAGCGGGAACCCCTCGTGTCACCGGAGCCGCCGCTGTGAAGGGGGAGTGGTTCCAGCAGTGGAAGTGTCTGGTGCTGGGAGTGTGACTGAGAGAGTCTTGTGAGACTGGGAAGTTCCCTTAACAGCGAGCAGCACACCTCTTGTCCTTACTGCTGGTTTCACACTTCTTATAGTCATGACAGAAACCTTCTTRCAGTTTTCTGTAATTGTATTGCACAATACTTTTAATTTTAAAAATGAAATAAAATCTGTACATTCAGGCCAAAAAGTACAGGTCTGATCATTTAGATAACACAGATTATAGAGTCTTTCTGAGTTCTATTTAAACTAAGATGTTGGTATCAATATTTGAACATTTAGGAAAATATTAAATCATAGAATCATAGAATATCTCAAGTTGAAAAGGACTCATAAGGATCATTAAGTCCAGCTCCCCAGCTTCATCTAACTAATGATCTAAAAATTGCCAGTACTGGATATTCTGCCAGGTAGCTTTGTATGCAACTGCCCAACTGCCACTCTCTTATCACTGTTCTCATTTCTCCTTATCTTGGGTGCCAACCTCCCCATATTGATTGGATGGGGAGTTGGACCTGATCCAAATGATCTGGTCCATGTAATTTTTTTTTTTGTAATCCTCATTTTTGCTTACTTATTTATTCTTCAGTCTCTTCAACACACTTCCAAATTGTCTTTTAAAATCACCAGTTTACTTGTTTGGGGAAGATGCCACATACTTTTATTTTTCTTGCAAATAGTACATAACAAAAAAAAAATTGAATAATATTTATTTTTCTTAGAAGTCCAAGCTGGATCTAACTTGCAAAAAACCATCCAGCAAGCAACCACACACCCTGACATTCCTGTTGTTTCTGTTGTCTGAAAGGAGAATTTCTCTGTGGATCTTGTTTTGTAACTTCAAAATGGGTATATTCAACTGATGGAAAAATGTAATTACTGTCCTTAAGATAATTTATCACCAAACTACATTTGTGACATCAGCCATTATGAGGTCTAATGCATGTAATTGGCAAATGTGTTTGCGTCGCATACTTTATTCTAATTGACATCTACCATATTGCTGCTGACAGCCTTTCAGCCCAAATGAATGCTCTTTGCCAAGAGCTAATACTACTTTGCGGAGGTAGTCATACATGGACACATTATAGTGAAGATACAGAGTAAAAAATTCACTATGGTTTTTTACTGCTCGGGTGTCGAGTCACTAGTTCTGAATAGTGAGGCTTTGACATGCATAAAGCAGATTCCTGACAGTTTGACAATATGTCACTTCTGAGGGTTTGTACAGTACACCAAAAGAGGACCATTGAAACACTGAACGGTTACTATGTGCTTTGAAACACTGAATGTAAGTCATGCAAGATAAAACTTTATAAATTAAATCACTGAAGAAAAATGTTTTACTTAAGAAACTATTAGACATTTTCTCTCTTGTAATAAGATTACACTTTGTAATCAGAACTCATGCAAGAGGACAATGAAAGTTAATTTTATGAGTTAGTGAAGGCCATAAGAGACTTTCTAAAGCCATTAAATAGTCAACATACCTACTACAGTGACATCCTGTCAAGTCATAAATAGTAGCCTGTCACTCTTGGTGAACTAAATCATGATGTACTGGTGCATGTAGGTAAAGGTCTTTGGTAATAAAGATAAAATAGCTGTAGTGTTAGTGAGATCAGGATGTTTATATTTGGTGTCTTGGCTATAATTAATTCAGCCAGAAATCTTCAGAGGAAAAGAAAAGTTAGTGAAACACAGTATTACTGTATTAAAGTGGTTGTACAGTTCAGATAAAAGAAGTATATTGAAAGTGTAAACTACATCAAATTGACACAATACAGTGAAGATTAAAACATGAAAGCTACACCTTAAGTAGTGTTTTTATAGACATTTGGACCTAAAAAATTACTTTTGTTACCATTATTTGCAGTACTCCTTTTTTCCTATATATTGAGACATATTTTCTCCTTCTGCCAGAGCACCTTGAAATTTCTTGCTATATGTGATAAAATCAGTCTAAATTGTAAATTTAGATTTAAGGAGAGTCTTACTTCACAGTTTGAAGGTGTTATTAGTTTCAAGTGTATTTTAAATTTCTTTTCTCTGTGTTCTTCTTTGCAATTTGCAATAATCAAAAGCTTAACTTTGAAAAAATACAATTTTGTTTCTTTTTAATACATCTAATAGGTTCAGTAGCTAAAAGCCAGCTGAGAGCAGTGTACTTGAAATATGTTGTCCACAGTAGATGGACTGTTTGGGATTCATTGAGTCATTCCTGGATTTTATTAAAAATCTACAAGGGAAAGAAATGGCCAGAAACTTTCCTCCTGTTTTTCATAAAAAATTTAATTTAGAGAAACGTATTTAGTTTTAGTAAGCTCTGAGAGTCTAGAAGTACGTATTCAGATTTTTGTGGGTGTTGGGTAGCAAGCCTTTTTCACAAGTTCTCATATCATGCTTATAATAAGATATTGATTAAATTGCTGTTGCTTTAGCTCTCTTCCTAGGCAGCATTAACCACATCATAAAATCATAGAATCATTAAGGCTGGAAAAGAGCTCTAAGATCATGAACTCTTTGTGGCTTCATAACAACTAACATACATATTGTTTAAAAACTATTCTGTATATTTTCATAGTATCCATGTGTGAGGTATGTGGGCTTCCAAAGACCATGTACAACATATGAAGAATTCAGAAAGTGTGACATTTAGCTGTGCAGTAGTAAAGACTTATGATTAGATTCTTCATAAATAAAGTATTTGATATTTTCAAACAGCAAGCTTGCTTTTCACCTTAAGATGACCATTTTTTTCAGGTTCGTGCTTCTTCATAGCATTTACTCACTGATCTTATTGGAAGTGAGCTTCATATTTCCACCATAGTCATTGGACATGATTTTTCTGGAGATGCCATGTTTTTTATAACATACACTGTACGAAAGAGCTGTATTTATACTTGTAGAAAATTATATCATGTCTTTCATATTTTAAAAGGCAAAAGACGATAGCAACAATAAATATGATTCTGTAAAACTCTGTTATTTACACTGTAAATGATACATCTGTAACCAAATGTGTGTGAAGGTTACCTTAATTAACTGCGTGGAAATTAATTGAAAAAATTGTATGAAATCATCAAAATAGATATTTCTAAGAAATTTAAGCAAATATAATTTTTTTTTAGCATTTTGCTAAAATGCATAACAACTATTCTCAAACTTTAAGTGACACAGTTTGTCATAATTGGCATCTGCTTTTTACACAATACCGTCCATAACCTATGTGTGTCCATTTCAGATAGCAATGCCTATTTGCAAAGGAATTTAGCTTTCCATTTCTTTAAAATATATAATAGCCATATTGTATAGTTTATTTTTAAACATTTTTCAAATTTTCAAATACTCCCTTAATAAAGTGTAATTTTAGGTATTATCACAGAGTTGTTCTTTAGGATGTAAAGGGCATCCAGAGGTTGTCTAGTCCAACATCCTACTCAAAACAGGTATTATGGCATCAGGATGGCTAAAGCTGTGCTGAGTCTTGAACAGTCCCAGAATAGATTCCACCACCTCTCTGGGCAACCTGTTGCTGAATTTAACCACCATCATGGTAATTCCACACACCGTGCCCCTCGCTGAATTTCTGATTGACATTTCTCATGTTTCCATTTGTGTGTATTACTTCTAGTCCTATCACTGTGCACCGCTGATGGGAGTCTGGAAGCATCTTCTCTTGTCTTCCAATGAAGTTGTAGTATTAAGGTCTCCCCTTAGCTTTCTCATGTTCATGCTGAACTGGCCCCGCTGTCACCCTTTCCTTTACATCATGCTTTACAGTACCCTGATTATCTTGTTGTCTTTTTGCTGCAGTCACTCAGTATGTTTGATATCCTTCATGTTCTAGGTAGCCCAAAACTGGGCATAGTACTCCAGATATGTCTTACAAGTGCCAAGCAGAGGGGAGGATAACTTTTCTGAATATGCATTGCCTGCAGTCTTAATAATGCTAGGATGCAGTCAGCCTACTGTGCATGGGCACAGCTGCTGGTTCATATTCAACTTGTCCACCAGGGCCCCCAAGCCTCTTTTTGCACCGCTTCTTGCCAGACAGTTGTTCCCTCAGCATGTGYCTTGCCTTGCTATATGGGTGTTTCGTCCCAGATGCAAGGCCTTGTACATGCTCTTGTTGAGAGAGCTTCTGGTAAGCTTCTGGTCAGCCCATTTTTCTGACCTGTTCATGTTCCTCTAGCTAGCAGTCCTGCCATCCAGCATATTGACTGCCTCCTCCAATTCAGTGCCATCCTCAGGCTTGCTTAGAGTGTTCTCTGTCATCCAAGTTGTTAATGAAGACGCTGAACTACTGGCTGCCAGCTGGACTTTGCACTGCTGATCCCAACTCTCTGAGTTTTGGCAGTCAAACTAATTTTCTGTTCACTTTATAATCCACTTGTCCAGCTTGTTTCTCATCAGTTTTGTGATGAGGAGACTATTGGAGACTGTGCCAAAGGCCTGGCTAAAATGAAGATGCACAACATCCACTGCCTTTCCCACATCCACAGCTGCCAGTCACCTCACCACAGAGAGCTGAGGTTGGTCAGGCATGATCTGCTCAGGCAGGAAATGGCTTCTACAAATACCTAGTCTGCAGCTTTTCCAGGGACAGAGTTAAGACTGACCAGCCTGTACTTTCTTGGATCTTGCTTTTTGCTTGTCTTAAAGAGGAGCATGACAGCATCTGCCTTCAAAGCATCATAAACATTTCAGAAAAGACAGGCTCACAGAGCCTGCTCGCAGAGACACCTGCCAGCTCCATGAACACCTCTAGGGATGCTGTGCACCAGGGCCATGAACTTACATATGGCCAAGTGGGTTAAGTAAGTGATCCACTCCTCTTTCCTCTCCTGGAGGTGCTGCTTCATGTCTGGAGAACTCTTAGGAAGGTTAGGGACTCTGGAGGCTTGAGGAGAAGCCTTAGCAGTGGAAAAAAGGCCCGGAGTACCACTGCTGGTTGCACATGGCTTGTCACTAGACCTGCTGCCCCACAGAGCAGTGGCAGCCATCTCCTGCTGCCACCTCGCTGCCTCCGTTCTGCAGCCACTTGCAGCCCTGACGGGGGTCCACCTGGGCCTGCCCGGGTCTGCAGCTACTCCTGGCAAGGCCTTGTCCTGCCCTGCCCTGCCCTGCCCTGCCCTGTCCCATGCTGTCCTACCTCACTGCACCTCCCTTTCCCAATGCAAGGCTTTTAGGAGATTGTGAAGCTTTATAGGCAGGTTGCATTTTGTCATGGAAAAGAAAATAATAGAGTTTAAAAAACCCCAGCCTTGGAAACGGAAAAGAGTGTGTGAGGGTGTGGTTGGCATTGGTATTTTTTTTATTTTACTTTTGTAGGTTTTATTTATTTATTTGATTTATTTATCTATGGACTTTGTAAGTGATGTTGAGTAGAAGCCCAGGCATGTGCTGCTGGAAGATAAGAAAAATAAGGCAAAAAAGGAGACTGGAATGAACAGATAATATTCTGACACATTTGATAGATATTCCTTATCTGGGATGCTATTATCATGGAAGTAGTAGAATTACAGGGCTGAACTGCTTTTCTTAGGGTCATTTTATATGTTCAGGGTGGGATATTACAGAGCAGAGAAGCCAGAGAAAGCCTTATGAAAAAAATTAATCTAGTACTTAAAATGAGATACAGATGTTAACATAGTCTTCTCACCAGGGATAGCTGATATTTCTCATTGCTTTCATATGCCAAAGGGATAACTATCCCAAGGCCTTGTTTAAGCAGCACATTTGTTTTAGACTTACTGTCCTGTGTCAAGCTTTTCTTGGGCAGTGGACTGTATTTTCTGCTGATAATCATGTAGAAGTATACAATGCACACTAAGGTTTGTGGAAAGTTGTAGCCCCTAATTTCCATCCTATTAAAGAAAGCAAATTAAGCTTATAGATCAGAGAGGACAAAGTGTTGAGGAGGAAGAAGAAGAGCGCAACTGAGCTGCAGTAGTAGAGAAGCTGAAAAATACAGGCAACAAAAGGCCATAAAATCATTTGTTGAGGTGAACATGTAGTTCCTTAATTTATTCAAGAGGAACCACATCATTCACCAGTTTCTGTGACATGATAAAGGAACACCAGACAATGTGACACTTGCTGTTAAGTTCACTTTGTTAGGAGAATCAACTGAGGAATTGTCTATGTCATGTAGCTCTTCATGCACATGTGTACGCTTGTGGTTAACTGAGACCTCCCTGTATTATCTTTCTAGTGAGCTGGCACAGGTGAACGTGGGCAAATGAGACACTTGCTCTGAGTTGACTTACATTCATCTGCTTTTGTCTTCTGTGCTTTTTCCTATAAGTAAAATACTTCTGTAATCTAGTGAATATATTCTCTATTTAGAGAGCTTGACCTAGCAGTCTAATATAGATGTCCTGAAACAGAAACATCCATTTTGAAAATCAGTTGTATTTAAAAAAGTAACAGACTGCATTTTCTTTTTTAAATGTACTGAAAAAATTGGTAAATCCATTCTGTGCGTGGAAATTACTGCAAGCTAAACAGCTAAAGATGCTTTTGAAAGAAATCTTCACTGAAAGATTAGAGGAGCTGGTGGGACAAATCCAGATACAATTATATAAAACCTTAAAAATTGAACCAGAACAGTTAATTGCCTACCTCATATTCTGTTAGCCTCTTTACGTGAGGTAAGAATTGTATAGAACGCAGTGGAAGATTCAGCAGTCAGAATTGAAATCAAGGATGGGTGGTGTTAGAATCCAATAATTTCAGTAAATATAACAAATTAATTACACAAAAAATCACAACTTCTCTTAGAAAACAAAATACAAATTATCCAGCTGTGAGGTTAAGCTCAACTAGAAACAAAGAATGTCTTTTATTTGGGTCTTGATTTTGTGCAGAGACTATTGTCTGATTTCTAAAGCCAGAAGATATGCATGAAGGAATAAACGAATCTTTACATAATATATAGTAACATCATATTTGAGAACTCCAGGATGGTGAAATTTCAAAAGCTCAGAGAAGGGCTGACAGGAAGACCTGAAGAAATATCCAAAGAATTGTAAATAGTTGTTTTACCTGAATTTCCCTGAGTGACGTGAAATTATCACTGTTCTTTCTACGCATGTGTAAGAGATACTGAGATTGAACAGCTAGCATAGATTTCTGGAGAATAAGTCAGTCCTATTCTATCTCTTTAAAAACTGCAGCAAGCCTTAATGGTTAGAAGATATATGACTTAAATTTAGTAAACTGCAGTTTTGATAATTACACGTGGCATTCTTTTAAGCAAGCTAGGGAAATGTGATCTAGATAAGATTAGTCTAAAATTATTATACAAGTTTTTTGTGTTAAAAAAATGTAATATTTATTTGCAGTCACTCTTTTCCACAGTAACTGTGGTGGGAGGGGAGAAGTATAATTCTGTAAAAGTCTATACTGGGTGTAATGTTATTCCATGACATTGCTGGTAGTTTTGGAAATAGAGTAGATGCTAATCTTGGTGCTGTCCTATTATAAGACAGGCCTTGGGTTTAAAATAATCACGATAAATTGCAGAAATAATAGAAAATAATAGGCATACAGTTTGGTAAGAATAAGCACAAGCATTAAGTAGGAATAACTAACTGCACAAATACAAGATGGGGATTTCCCTCTAATGCTTCAGGGAAGAATATAAGGACAGCATATTTACCATGCCATACTGTTACATGTGTAGCTGGTTCCAGATTTTTTGCTTTCTTACACAAGTGTTTTCCTTCCTTTCAGCAGTAGCAGAGCTCAAGAAGTGTTAAAATGCCTGGCAGACATCTTTTGACAAATCTGAAAACACTTCATGCGTCTATCACCCCTTATGAATTTGAGGCGTGACATAGTAATTTCTGTTTACTGGGTTGATAGTCTATGGCAAAGGCACAAGGGATAGAAAATGCTGAAACAAGACTCACTTGGTCTCTACAGATCTTGGTGAGCATAGTGTAAGCATCCAGTAAAACAACTTGGAGGCTCAAGTTGTCTAAGGTTTCTAAAAGGACAAACAGTATAATGTACCTGGTTATTGATCTCTCATTAAATTAAATTAAATTAAATTAAATTAAATATTTGAGGCATCAAGAGAAGATTTCCAACCAAGGTTATTCCAACTAAGAAATGGGAAGAATGAAGGTAGCAATATATAAAATCGTTGAGAAAGGAGATCAGCATAAACTGATTTAGATAGGACAAGAATTAGCAGGGATTAATTTGCAGCAAAGCTTAGATGTAAAAGGAAAAAAAAAATAAGAATGGTTAACTCCCAGGGTAATTTTTTTTTATTTGGGGGGTGGTCCAGCTTTGACTTCAGGGGAGATTGAACTGGCCGTTGTCAGTACTGGTTTAGATGTGAAGATACATCTGAACCCTGCCCCCTTTAAGAATAAATACCAGACAGGCCTTCTTTATGCTTTATTCCTGTTTCTTCTACTTTATGTAGAATTTTGCCAAGTATGTAAAAAAGAATCAGAAGGAATAGAAGCTGCTTCTTCTATTTCTTCTGAAAGACAAAAATTATGAATTAACTCTACTGTTAAAATAAACATGACTATTTGCTTAGTGTATTCAATATACTACAGTTGCTCTACGTGCTGAATGGAAACCTGGTTGTGCTGTTTTGGACGGCTGGACCAGTTCCCTCTGTGGTCATTACGTTTCTCCTCTCAGGCTACCAGATGGCTGTTTAGGTGTAGTGATAACAGCTGTTTGATTCTACTTGCCAGTCTTGAGATTGAAGAACTCTGGAATCACTTGGGTACTACTGAATTAAAAGAAGACAAAATTTAAACTTTTGTCTTCTATAATTCCATACTGATCATAGGGACTTTGCCATAAATTGTTCCTCAACATATTCTCATTTTTTCATTCTAATCATGTGGTTTATGTTATTTTCTATATTTAGTTGTACTTACTCTGTACTGGTTATTTCTTAGGTGTACCTACAAAAAGACAGAAAATTGATCACAGGAACGAACACACTCTGGATTTTCTTTTGATGTGCAGACTACATTGACTGAAATATTGAATCCTTTTGCAACACCTCCTTCCTGTAAGTAGGCTCAATCAGCGTGAAACATATTATAAAATTTTGTTGTGTTCCTGTGTAATTCAGTACTCTACAAGGAAAATGGCTAATTTGGTATTCTACCAGAGAAATAGTGACATATATGCACACATAAGAAAGAACAATGTGGAGGCTTAAAGCATGTTCTGATGTTCCTCCACTGCCTTTTCTGAAATTCATATTGAGAAAGGAAAATCATGAGTCACAGACATATTAGCCAGGTTTTGGAAGTGGTAACTCTGTACGCTGTAGGAGATGAAATAATGAATTTGTAAGGCAAGAAAAGCAAGAAATAGAATTGTAACATGAAGGGATTATAGGGGTATCTGTATTTACTTTGTCCTTATCAACTTCTCTGTGTCACTAAGATAACAACTAGTCATAGTCTCTTCCAGCTAGAGATACACAATATGAACACTAACAGACATAGCACAAACGTTGTCCGTGGCTGCTCTTGGTTATGTGCCTCACAGTGAATGTCAAGGGTCACAGAAAGATAGTTCTGAGATGGTCAGAGAGACAGGCTAAGAATATGTTGTGATTAGTAAATATTGGATATTTCTTTAAATTGGATTTTATCACTACTACAAGCTGAGATATAAGTCTGTTTATTGTTACCGGAATGAATGGATATTTTGAGTTATTTTGAATTCATGAAGTATTCAGGTTTATAAATTAAGGCTGTTTATTTGAAACAGATATTTGGGTTGGCATACTAATTTTCTGGATTCAGAGTTATAAATTTCGCATACAAAGTAACACCATGGAATTACTGTGATTAATTAATGTAAATGAATTTTTTTTTTTAAAATGTTGTATTGGCTTATTTGATAGGCTGTCATTTTATATGGTTGAAATGTGWAAATACGTGAATTCCCCTAGATGATAAAAACACATGGTGTTGATTAGGGGATGATACGCCTATATTCTTTAAAAGTTTGACTCTTCAAAACTCAGATGTTGATGTTGACTGGAATATTCATTGCAAAGGAACTAAAATATGAGTCCAAAATTATGAAATAAAAATATTTATTGTATTGAGCATTGAACTTTGCTGGGGTCAAACTGACCCTGTCATTTGTGCAGTTTATTTTCTGTCATATATTTGCATCTTCTGAAACAGCTCTTGAATATGCAGTAGTATCATATTGCTGTTTTGTTTCATTTTTCACTTAAAGTTGACTTTTTTTTTGCAGGGATTTAGGGAATGTAGCTTGCCATCTGTTGCGTAAATCTCTGTACGTCTCTACTGCATTGAATGGATAGCCTTTTTAGCCCGGTTTCATGATCTGGAAATAGGAAGTGATGCTTTGAGATACGTCAGTGTTAAGGTTACATTAGCGCTCATTTGTTTATCCGCAGTCATTACATTTGAACCTTCTGTAAGGAGTGGCATTTGGAAAGAGGAAGAGGTCTCCATACAATGTTTCTAAAACTTATATGGAAATGAATGGCTTAACAGAGGAGGGGGAGCTGTGTACTGACTGACTATAGTGTAAGCTTAAACTATATTAGACGGGGGAGTAAAAAATTATGGTAATCTCTGTTATGGGAGAAACTTCAGTCAGAGCTCAATACTTTCTTACGTGCTAAAAGTATTCAACTTTAAGTGTAAATTTGTCACAAATGGAGTATCATAAGTTTTCTCATACTTTGTGAAAAGCCTTCTTCCAAGAGCTACCATGAGCAGTTTGCAAACCTTTTCAGCTTGGATAGTCAAAACCCAACATCCCCCAGAGGAATGCCGATATATCTATAAACACAGGGAGATGCAGCTGGGGGAACTGAACTCCATATAATGCCTGGGTGTAGCCAAATGAATGAGGTGTTTGCCTCTTGTTCTTGTCTTTCTGTTTGGTGTTTTGGTATGTTTGTAATACTTCAGCGTGCTTTCAGTGGCAGAGTTGTTTTCTGGTGCTAAGCATTTGTGTATGAAATAATTGAAGTTTGTACAATAAACCATAGTTCGATTTACTTGAACATGTAAATTGGCTCATTTATGAGTCACTCTTGCGTGACTGGTACAACAGTATTCCACATGATAATTTAGGAAGTATACAGTAATTGACATATAATAATATTGAAACAGATTGCCCAATACATTTATTTCTTGGACAAAAACTGATCAATTTTAATTTGTCAAATTCTATGCTGCTTTCTCATGGAACTGAAAGTATATTTATTACAACAGCAATGACTCTGAATTCTAGTGTGGTAAAATTTGATAATTTCTTTTGTCAAAGAAGCAAATCATGAGATTAACTCGAGAGTAATTGTTAAATGTAAAGTGCAAGGTAGTGGGAACACAAAAAAGGCTTTATGATGAGTTTTTGTCAATCTGTATAATTTTTCAGTTAAGCAGTCATAAATCAAGGAATATTGTATTTTTTGAGGCTCATTAAAGAGACATTATACATTAGAATAGTGAGGCAGTCAGCATAATGAAATGATGAATGCCTATAACTATCTGTATGTAAATGATGTGAGACAGATTTGCTGGTGCTACCGAGGAGAATAGCAATCTATTTGACAGTTCCCTGTAGGTGCTACTTCTGGATACAACTGACAGATGTTAAATGTAAACCTCTTCAGCAGCAAGCACTTATTAGCACTCAGTGGGGAAAAAATGGCAATATAGAATAAGACAAATAGCAGATAATGCCATTTAAATAACTTTGTTCTTACAAAGCTTTATTGCCAATATGTTAAAGTCTGGAAGGTTGGGTTTTTGTTTGGTTTTTATTGACAAAGCCTAGGTAGGTAAGAGAACATTTTGGAATTTAGAAAATTGTATTTGAAACATTTAAGAAAATTCTGTCAGTACTATAATTTGATGGAAAATCCATGTGCCCTTTCATCAACACACTTCTTTTGAAATGTTATTTGGTAAATATTTGTTGAATCATTATTATCTGTGATAAATCTGAGTACTGTGTGTGTTTGCTGACTTTATCAAATTAGTTTTAATTGTTGTTGCCTTATTTTTTCTCCTCCCATGATAGAATAGGAAACTCTAGTCTTTCAGATTTGTAATTTTAATGGTTAATGAAACCTGATTAACAATAGCAAATACTTTTTAGGACATCTTATGATTTTATTTCTAGGCTATTTGTCTCAGTCCTAGCCTGGGATGCTACTTCTAGAAGTATAAAATATTAATCTGTGTGAGATTCACAATAATACAACTCTTCAACAGAGATCAGCGTTAAAGTAGTTCAGGAAACTATCAAAATCACTTGATTTGTTTCTAATCCTACTTTGTAATAGATTAGGTTAGAGATGTATATTTCTTTAAAGTATGAATCTAGGCACATGAATTGATTTTTCAAATCGTCAAAGCTTACTTTAAAGCTTTTTATTTTTTGAGATAGCCTGTTCTTAATGAATTTTTTTTTCTAGCTGCCAGCCAAGCTGCTGCTTGAAAGGGTAGAAATTAAGCCAACACTAAGAGTGATGCAATGTCTACTTGTTTAGATTCCGTATGGCCTTATGTCTTTTAGCGTTATGAAATCTCTGACACTGTGTGTGCTTTTTCTTTGTTATCTTTCGTCAACTGTTTAACGCTACCTTGTGTTGCTTGCACTAAATCTCTTTAGAATTTAGTGTTTCACTGCACCACTGCAGATTTGTAATCCCCTTTCATGGTGTTAAATTATCAGCCACATATGCACTGTGTCTAACTTAGTGGACATATTTATTGTTCCCTGGCTACTGTGCTTGCTAATTTGTTTCTTTATTGCTTTGCCTTGAATTAGGGAATAACCACCCTCTCTTCCCTGAATTCTTAAAGGAATAGCTAAAGTTTATTCCCTTGTACTTTTTGCTCTTAGTTCTTGCTGTTGCAAATCAAATCTAGATTATTTTCTTCATGTAGGTAGATCCTGGTGTATGTTCATGTAGAACAGCTGAGGTTCAAGAACATAGAATGTGAATATCACCTCTGTTGGGAAAGAAGAGTAAATACATTTTAGGAGAGAATTTAAGCAGTGATCCATGACCGTAACAGACTTCTCATATAGCCAGACTTTGGAAGTAAGGAGGAGTTCATAAGTCTAGCAAATCTGTTATGATCCTATTAACCTATGTTCATTAAATGATGAAGGGCTTAAAACTAATGCAGAATTTTATCCCCTTCTCTTTGCAACACTGTAGAGTTGCAAACAAGAGGTACTTATTTACATTAGATAGAAGAGCTTTCTGTGCATTTCCTGGTTTAAGATTTGCTCCCTTTCCTTTGCTTCCTCTTCTGTTTTCAACTGTGCTATAATCCCTCTTATGTGAGATGCCACAAGCCTTTTCAAAACTCACTTGACTATCCGGTTGAGCCAAAGTCTGAAACGTTTTGAAAAGAGTGAAAACATCTAACATGTACCTTTACATGACAGATAACAAAATTAGGCCATATGCTATATCTTAAAAAAAAAAAAAACAAACAAAAAGCCGGGAACATGTGTTCTATAGAAACCTCCTAAAATTATGTCTGAACATTTTATATCCCAAAATACAAGAACCAAACCAGCCTTTTTTAGTTCAACCTTTTAGAGCTTCCATGTTGCCAAACAAAGTAACTGAGATCAGAGATTACTGCATCTCAAATTAAAATCTGTCTGTTCCTCTGAGGTTGGTTCTGTATGATCCAGTATGTTCCTATATGATGCTGTGTAAATCACTAGAAATGAGTCTTTTTCTGGTGCTTCTGATGACTGCACTTACTTGATGAGTCAAGGTTATTACAAGTTATTCACTACGCAAAGTATACACAATATATGCAGTCTTGTAAATATAGACCAAATATGCACTATATAAATTAATACTTAATACAGTTCTTTTTTTAGGAAAACAGGCTACAGGTCGATAATATACAGAATAATGTAATTGCTTCCAGTAGTCTGAAAAAATTGCTTCGAAATGTCTCAGCAAAATTTTTTAACTAATAAGAAAGCATACTGAAACATAAGTGTTTCATTGTCTCATTACTTCTGTTTAGAGTAAAATAAATAATAAATTTTGTACAAGGACATCTATGTAAACTGCTGAAGAATGATGCATTTTTCTTTAAATATTATGTCAAATCACAAAGGAAAATCCATACTAATGAAAACTAAATTGAAAATACATGTTTATGTTATGTTGAGAGTTTTATTGCACTGTCATTGCATTTTAAAATCAATTTGCTTTGCAGTTGTACTAGAGTACTTGAATTTTTGACTAAGCTTAACATTAGATATCCATAGCATTATTTCTTTATATATCAGTTAAAACTGGTAATCTACAAATAGAATTCAAATTTTAAGTCTAATGTTTTTTTCAGTTATATTTGTGTGAATGTATGACTTTACTAATTGCAAAAGAATTGAAATCTCTTGGATATTGTTTCTCTTTTACTCAACGAAATCCCTTTGCTGAACGTAGTAAAGAAGTGCTGTAATGCTCGTCCAACTATTTCAGCTATTTTTTTTTTGAACTGAATAATATGTTTAAATGACATTGAATGACATTTGTATGAGCTGAGTTCTGCTGTATAAATGTGCCTGAAGAGCACAAAATTAAAATTTAAACCCACGATATAATAATGTTTCATTGTTACCTATTTCAAGTAATCAAACAATTAAAACAGTTTTAATTTGTGATTGATTTTGGTGGCAATATTTTTACACAAATAATATTTTGGGTTAACTGAACTTCTGCAAACAAAATGCTTATGGATTTGTCAAAGAAAAATGAAAAAAGTCTTGTGAGCCCATTCCAGGATGCTTGGCTTCTCTGGCTTTTACAGAAAACATTTGGAATTTTACTTGTAAGAGGGCATTCTGACTGGACCAAAAAGTCATTCTTTACAAGTGGTGTCAAAATAAAGAATATTAGTGCTCATCTGGAAAAAGGATAAGGGAAAGGAAAGCATATATTTAGGCAACCTGTTGTATGGATAACTTTTTTTCATTTGTTTGCATTAAATATTGCTAAAGTCCACAAATACAAATCTACGTATGGATAAGCTCACACATAACGTCTTTGTTGGCCTAAAATTTACACGTCAGAACCACAGAAACACATAATATTCTGAGTTGGAAGGGACCCACAAGGATCATTGAGTCCAATGAAAAGTGAATGGACTGTACAGGGATCAAACCCACAACCTTGGCGTTATCAGCACTGTGCTCTAGTTTTCCTTGAATAGAAAACTGAAAACTGTTCTTCAGTCTTTCCAAAGTAAAAGCATAGTTTCATGGTAACAATGAAAGGAAGCTTGTAAGGATTGGTTGCTTCACAGCTGCTTTTAAAATTTGATAGCCCAGCAGCAGGAGCCATTGTATGTTATCATTGTCTCCCATTTGTCAGTCTGTACTTTGTCTTTTTAATAGTGAGGACACAGTTTTAGAACTTCATTGCCAAGACATGACAGTTGAGGCAAGACTATGGAAAATATGCATGTGGAAATGAGTGACGGTTTTATCTTAAGACTTTTCAAGATTTCAAGAAAAGAGTATATAAGCAGTTTCAAAAGTCTTTTGTTTTTCTGTTTTGAGATGTAGAAGAACTTTTAGCATAAAAATTAAGTAGAAAGACATAAAGATTTATGACTGGAACTGAAAATGCTGTGGACTGAGCAATTGGCTCGCAACACATTCTAGGTTTCCTCTTTAGCCATTGTAAAATTTTGACATTCATAACTGAGACTGAAGGTGAAGAATTGCGAGGAAGAGAAGAACTAAAACTGTAACTAAATGCAAGAAAACAGTAGAAAACAATAAACAATGGGGAGAGTATGACTTTGGACACCATAGAAGAGGATGAGATGAAAGATTGCTTGAAACCGAGAAAGATAATGAGACCTTTCTTTCCCATCTTAATTTTAGACACTGCCATAACCTGAGGCAAACTGTTTGACATTGCAAAGCAGAAGCAATTATCTGTTTTACTGAAGCGATTTTCACCTGAAAGGGATGGAAATTAGAAACTGAAAAGATGAAAAAAACTGGTGTAGGAATCCTGTACTAGTGAGTATGTATTTAAAGTCTAGTAAATCCAGATGAAATGCATAATTTTGGTAGTAGCAAAGCGAACATAAATATTAGTTCTCTAAAAATATCTTCAAATATAATTAAATATATAGATGTATATATTTTGTGTCCTTTTATATGTATCTCTACACGCATCCATTTTCATAGTTTTGTATGCACACATCATTAGGAACTGAGTTTTATTACCTACCTTCATTTTCTGGTGAACTTTAATCAAGTTTTTCACTTCACAATTGTGTTTTATCATTACATTTGAGTGATAAACCTGCAATAGGCCCATTGCAGTGTAAGTGCTTGCACAGTAGCCTAGAATACCTCACATTTTCTCCCTCTTACCAACTGCACCAGACCAGGCTAGGTTTAATAAATACACAGTGTTTTAGTTTTTTGAAATTTATTTGAGAGATAGGCAAGAAGGACAGAAAAAAGAGCTTAGATTAAAATAAAAAATACAACATTTTAATTTCTAAAAGGAATAAAATTAGTGTTTTTTGACTTGTTGCAAGATGAAAGAGATTGTGTAAGCTCTCTAAGGAAAAGCAGTTTTAGATTCACAAGAGTCTGGAGTGGGTGTTTTACCTGATCTCGCTGATAGCCATTTTATTTTTAGTAGGTATATTTCTATAGTAATTGACTGAAGAAAACAGACTTCTGTCTAATTCTGAGAGGATTCGATTCTATATTTTAATAACGAATAACTGTGAAACTGCACTTTTTTCTTCTTTTCCTACTATGCTGTCTTTATTTCAACTCATGAGTTTTTTTGCTTTTACCCCTCYGATTCTGTCCGCAGTCCTGCTGGTGGTGTGTGGTGCTTGGTTCCTGGCTAGGGCTAAACCATGACAGGAGGGAAAGGTAGTTAAGAGAAATAACATTTTCATAACTGATCTTAAGAGTGAACTCATTTTTTAGCTGGAAACTGTGTAATATATTGTGTAAAATGGGCAAGATCATAATAAGGAATAACTTGAAGTTTATAGAGTAAACAAACATACAAAAAGTGTTAAGACAATGGAATTTTACGGATGTTGAACTGGATAAGGTGGTGGTTTTTTACTGTGCTCTAGGTTAAACACTAATATAAAGATAAATTTCCTACTGTAAGTAGGCATGTTTGTGTGTCTCTACAGATTTAATATTAACTTCTCTGTGTTCAGATTTGTTTTGTGAGTAGGAAATAGCATGATCATGCAAGAAAACATTAAGGTAATGACTTGCGTTACTATTAACATAAAAAAATAAACTGAAGAATAATTCAACCATGCAAACATCTTAATTTGATTTCAAATTAAAAATTTTGAAAGCTAATTATTCAAAATCTCACATTAAAGAAAAAAATCTTGCTTGCTTTTTTCTCCATAAATGCCTGTCATCTTCATTAGACTTCGCTTCAGTCCCACGGACATGTAGAGACATGGAAACCATGAGTATTTCTGATTTTGTTTTGGATCATAGCTGCTTTTTATAAAGTACTTTAATATCTCTGACACTTTACATCTTTTCAAGCAATTTTTTTCTGTTTATAGCAGCAAGATGGAAGCTGTCATCTTATGTTAGTGCTAAGGTTTTTAATAAAGGATCTAAGCAATTCCTTGGCATAGTCCTGTATGTGTCACTAGAAGGATAATTGTTATATTCACATGACTTTCTGGTGATCTCAGTAACAATAAACATATGCACATACATGTATACAAGCACTGAGATATGACGGTATGGATATGAAGACTTGTACATATAGACACCATTTCAGTTACATTTTTCATTTAGAAGGTAAAGAGGACATGAATACAAAAATAATATTACATCTCCAGCTAATACTGACATTACTGGTGGAAGAATGTTTTTCTTGTATTCATCTTGTTTTTGGTTTTTTATTTTAAAGCATTTTTTACCAAATAGGATTAAAATCTAATTCTAATTTCATTGGGACATGTTCACTTGAAAATGCAATTCAAACTGATTTATACATACCTGATTACATAACAGTTTCTTCGAATTCAGTAGGACTGTTCTCTTGAACAGCAGTCAAATAACAGAGCTATACAACGTATATCGCCTATTAGCTCAGTAAAAGAGATACATGCGCATGACATTTTTATAAATTAGGTTGATTTACAATGGTGTGTTTACAGAGTCCGATCTGTGTCACTTTCATTGCTTTCTCGTGATCATTACATGTGAAAAAAACTGACCTTGAAGTCCCTGCCAAAATTAACTATTTATACACAATGCTTTCTTAGTTCTTCAAAACTATTCCTTTTCTGCTCTTTGTCTTGCACATTGAATTTTTGATAGTTTCCATAGTTTTGAAGAATTTAGATTTCTAAAGTATTAAATTATTAAGTGCCTGAAAATGCTACATATTTTAAATTGTAACAGAAAACTTCAAACAAATGCAGAACGTTTGAACAGTTATCAAATTCATTTAAATATAAAAAATTCACTGCAGTTGAACTGTAGAATTCTTTGGCTGGTGATGCCCTACCAGAATGTAGCTTTCTTTTCACTTGATGATTGTCTGGGCAGGAGAATGGACCAAATTACTTACTAAGATTCCCGCCAGACCTATTTTCTGTGCTTCATTTTTCATGTTCTTTTCAGGCAATAATATAACCATTAAGTTTTAGATTTTTGCAACTAAATGGTACTTTCTGATTATAACATTGATTGAATTTAGTGTAGATGGATCAAGATTTGCATTTTAGTAGAGAATAAACGCTGTTGTAATGAAATTTACTTCATAAGCTATATATTATTACACATATTATATTCGTCAAATCAAAAATAACAAGTATTTTAAGGTCCTATTGGACCTCTTGGAAACAGGATTTTTTGTCTTAATGATTTGGAAGTGTTACTAAACTGAAGAGTAATAGTATTAGAATATTTATAAGGGGTAAGCAGGTGCTAAGATGTTACTGGCAGTAATTATTTTGATGGTTTAGCAATAGTATTCAAAACCACTTACTCAAATATTTTAAAAAATTTCTTTTGCTTTGAGATTTAATTGGAGGGGTAATAAGAACAAGCGTTATCTATTCAATTGTCAGCATTAATTATTAATCTGGTAACATAGATGCAACTTTTGAAAGTAGGAAATTGGAAGAACTGTGTATAATTTTAACTTACATGTTTCTTGATTTCTACTCCTTTAGTGTATTTGATAGATTTCACATTTTTTCTTCCTCATATTTTGTCAAAATAAGTCAAACACAACGTCGCCCACTCTCAGAACTGTACTGAATGTTAATAGAGGAAATCTGAAAATCTTTTACTGTTCTTATAGCCTATAGAAAATTTCAGGTAAAAAGGTTGGTTATCAACTTTTTACAGCAATTCCTTTTTGACATAAATTAACCCTGTTGTAAAATGAGGTCAAATAATACATAGATTGTATAATTAATTTTCTCGACATCTTAAGGATTCAGATTTATCAAAAAACTCACAGTTTCTGTGGAATCAAAGTTTGAGAAATTAATCACTAGGCAGAGTATTTTAGTACACCAAACCAAGTGTGTGATAATAGTAGTCGTTGACCTATTGAGTTTTGTTTGTTTGCAGATCATAAGACTAAAATCAAGTTGTGTTTACCAGATATACATTTTTATTTTTTCATGAGCTGAAATTTCATTTGTTTTCTTTTTTAAGCTCTTCAAATACTTCCTTTCTATTATCTTCCTAAAATTAAATTTTCATTGAAAGAAGAGTTTACATAAAAACCCCCGGATGTCTTCATTTAAATGTTGCAAATAATTGATTACTAAAAATCTGATTTCAGATACTTTGAGAATGAGATACTAAATGAATCAGATTAGAAGTGTTAGCACAATTTCATATAATAAATTTTTTCTCTATCATTATATAACATTAACCTTGAAGACCCAGTGCGCTGCATATGTTATGCTTTCTAACCTGACGGGGTTAAACCAAGGACTCTGCTCTTTGGAGAGAGTTGGAAGTACCTCAAGAATTAAGCAGGAAAAAAGAAAAACATTAATGCTTGATATAGACCAAGAAGTTTGTCCTTTTCAAAAACTTTCCTTGCAAGTACCTATATTCAAAAATTTGAATTTTCATATTTTTGCAAACAACATGCATTAAAATATTTATTTGGGACATGAGTCATTGCAGTGATGATGAAAATTAATTTGGTAGAACAGACAGTAGCTGGAAGAGACAGTAGTTAAAGTCAGTCCTAATAACTGCTATTTTTATTACAAAAAACCCTCTTATTTCTCATTT
The DNA here is from genome assembly GCA_018881555.1 of Amblyornis subalaris. Classification (NCBI taxonomy): domain Eukaryota; kingdom Metazoa; phylum Chordata; class Aves; order Passeriformes; family Ptilonorhynchidae; genus Amblyornis; species Amblyornis subalaris. Next base: position 432,674 of record JACAXG010000141.1, on the reverse strand, counting down.
CCAAATGAGAATCATCATGACAGTTTTGAACCTGTATGTTGATGGTTAACTACCACCTGCAGAAAAAGTTATTAGCAGTGTTAATATTTATAGACTTTCCTATAACTGATATTTTATTTCCGATGATGTGGTACTTACAAGTCAAGTTCTGGGTCCCATCCATCATGGCTCCCAATACAGCCAGTAAGAGACAACAAAATAGAGTGCATTACCCTCCCTGAGAAATTCAACAGACCTCGTTAAACCCTGCCCATCTTCTAAAGGGATCTCCTGTTACCTGATTGCTCAGACTCCATTTTCTGGTTGAAACATATCACATGTCTCCATGTGTGTGTGTAAGATTAGGTAATTCTCTCTTTAGGGAACTTCTTCCAGCACAATGGAGTCTTGTGATCTTCTCAGTGTGCCTGAGGAGGAAATGAAGTTTTAATGACAAGCAATTCCATCTTCAGGCTGTTCTTCATTATCTGTCACTTTCTTGTCAGTTCATATTAAATGATGACAGTTTAGGTGCAGTGCTGTTACTCYATTTTCGAACGAGTTTCTTGGAGAGAGCATGTTTGATATTTGAATAATCAAAGAAAAAATCTCCAGCACCTTTTTTCTGAGAGTTTGTGTGACTTTCATGTGAGATGACCCAGTCTTCGATACTATGTTCGATCAAAAAAGTCATTCTTTTGAACTTTTGAGATGAAAAAAGAGAATTTTTTTCTTATTATATGTTTGTCTAATATTTTAAGTAAACATCGGTTATGCTTGTTTATAAGCTGATAGTTCTGAGTAGAGAAATAAAATGTGAGATGTTTAAAACTTTTTATCTATGTTCTTTGGGGTTAATTAAATGAGAGGCAAAAGAACAGATTTTTAGTGCCTTTAAACTAGTCCTGTTATTCTGTGTATGCCATTTAAATCATGGAAGGCACATTACAATAACATACGATTTGCATATGTGCAAATATGCAACATAGGTGCATAGGCAGTTTGTATACTTGGATGTCTGCCTGTTTTTCATAGGCAGAATGAGAAATACAGTTTTAAAGTCTAGACACTGCTGCTTAAAAAGCAGAACCATAGCTGTCCTCACTGTATGTAACTAAGTAGGAGATTAACTGGTAAAGGACATTTCAGATATGCTGGCTGGCCTACATTCGTCTTCACTTTACCTCACTTGCCTGATCAGAGGGGTTGAACTCTCATATTGTCTCTAARGAAGTTGTGTATATGTTTCTTGTTTTTCTTACAAATTTTAGTGTAAATACAGATTTTCTTTTGTATTTTACTGGGACAATGTATTTTTGTATTTCCTACTGCTATGATTCTGTAATCTTAAAATAAAATATAACTTAGTATAAGCTAACGTAACCTAATGCCACATCATCCAGCTATTGAATAAGTAGCACATCTGACTAAGATAGAAGCAGATGTTACTCCATTTGGAATGTATTTGGAATAATAATTCTTGTAATGTGGAGGCTTAAGAAGTGCACAGTAAAATTCCTGTTGTCAACCACCAAAATTCCAGTCCATCTTTTGTAGGCAGAGTGAAGTTTGCTGACAGTTTTCACGTTCTGGTTATACACCTGCTGCCAACACTATTTGCCTTTCTGAACGTGGCAGTTTGCAATGTTGGTTATAGCATGACCAAGAGTTACGAGGTCTGAACAGTAACCACCCCCACTGATCATGTAGCCGGAGAGCTTTCCTGCTCATTCGCAGGAAGAATGTACACTATTTCTGGCATTTAGAGGCAGGGTACAATTTTATACTTCATGGTTCAGCATGTAGTAGGCACTCTTCACCTGAAAGATTCAGACTACTATTCAGTCCCTACTWTATTAGTCAAAGAATGTGTTTCTAATGTAACCTTAGTTAGCCCAGTGAGCTATATCCAGAAAATATCTGGATTAATTTCAAGAAATTAAATTCAGGGAAGTTTAAAGGTAGTTGAGATGTCTCCATATTACTTATGGAGTATATGTATATATACATATACTTTTAGTTACCTGAAATAATTATAAAATAGAAGGGTTAACAATGCATATAGTAGTGCCATGAAAGTTGTTCAGAGATAATACTCTGCAAAATTTAATAAATGTTGTTTGGAACAAAAAATATTATGGTTACACTGAATGCGTGTATTCTGTTCTTGGGTAGGATAATAATACTRCATGGTAAACATTGCAGGATATTAAACCAGATGTTACTTAGAATATGTATATAATTATTATTTTATATTTAGTATTTCCAATAAAATAAGTTTTCTAGCGCRCTGAAATGTCTGAATAGTAATCCAAAAGCATCAAGGAGACAATCATAAATGCCCTCCAAAAATGTGAAACATGAAAGCAAAGGTCCTGAGTCAGTTGACAGATAATGCATCTATAAATTATGTACTTATACTGGATTATAAAGATGTACTGTTGCAAATACAGATTATATTAAAAAAAAATTACATGCAAAGAATACCTGAAATTTGCATAATTGTCCAGATTTTTACCTGTAGTAATTACAATTCAGTCAAGAATTGCTTTTGCTTTTTTTTTTAACCAGAATTACATTGTATTTTGTAATGATTAATGAGATTCTGGTTTAAAAGTAATTCTTAAAAACAGAAAGTTCCTGTAGCTCCAAGGATAAACAGCAAATAATAATAATAATAATGAGGTAATCCGAATCTTAGCCAGCTAATAATCTGTTGCCATAAATTTTTAAAGTGAGTATCCATCATCCCCAAGTACTAATGTGAACTAATCTATTTGAAATATCAGTGGATATTTACATTTAGTTTTCATTTTCTGAAGTTTGGGATAACTCACAATATTTTAATAGTGTTCTAGTGTATTTTTAGTTGGACTGAGCAAAGTAATTAAATCAACATATCTCCTTATGTCATTCTATGTTTTTTCTATTTCTAGCCAAATACTTGCTTTAGTCACATAGAAGTATGTTATGTTTAGGTACCATCTTTCTCAAATTTAAATGCTTCCCTTGCTGAGAATGGGTTGAGATTGGGAGGGACCTTTTGAGGTCTTCTGATCCAATGCCCCTGTTTAAGCAGAGCCTCACAGAGCTGGTTGCCCATGCACGTGGCCAGACAGCTTTTGAATATTTCCAAGGATAGAGACTCCACAACCTCTTTGGGCAGCCTGTGCCCGTGCTTGATCACCCTCAGAGTGTAGAAATGTTTCTGTTGTTCAGAGAGACTCCCGTGTTTCAGTTTGTGCCCTTTGTCTCTCATCCTGTCCCTGAGCACCAGTAAGAGACTGCCTCTGTCCTATTTGCACCCTCACTTCAGGCATTTATATATGATGAGTGTTCTAGTCTTTTTTTGCATTATACAATGCTGTGTATTCTAGAATATACTGACAAATTTCTGGTGACAAAGAACATGGGAAAGCTGTATCTGTCTTTAATATCAAATTGTTCTCAGCATTGTTACAGATGCTTTCTTGCATTTACCTGTTTCAGATGATTTCATTCATGATATTAAAATTGTGGGGTTTATGCTCAAATAATCAATGACAAGTATTAATTTTCTAGGTATAATTAGCCATATCAGACTTCTAAATCACTCCTATAATGTTTGGAAGACTTACTATGCCTCTCTTGTTTTTAAATACTTGCCGAAATATGTAGGAAACATATTTGAATTTAAAAGAAGATTGGCTAATAATTAATTCCCAAATCTATTTTAAAACTATCAAGGTAATTTAATTTTCTCACAACAATTAATTTAAATTTAGTACAAGAATCAGGTGTTACTTGTGGTTCTGTTATTTTGGGTTTTCATTATCTCTTTATCACAGTGGCTCAAGAATTTAGATGCTTCCAAGACTGCTTAAAATTCTAATCTTGTTGCAGTCCTTTCAGACATTTGTCCAGGTCAAAATTCCATCCAAGCCAAGGTGATTGATCAGGCCTGTGTGCTTAATAAATACCATATGACAACGAAGTAACTGGCATCATAAGGAGTTGTGCTTGATTACCTGGTGTTGATGACTATCCTCAATTTACAGCTGAGCGGAAAAGCAGCCATCAACAGGAGAGAAAGGGGTAGCCTGAGCTCATCAGCTTTGAGTTATATTAAAAAGGTCATTGGATCTGTTTTTATAAGCCTTCAAAAATTATGTAACCCTGGAATTTTTAGCCTCTTTTTTAAGGAAGCAGGATTTAACACATTCTTTCCTTTTCACATTCCATCTAGTAATTTTTGAACCTATTCTACAATATGTCACAATGAAATAGGTGTCTATTTCTTTAGGTGTCAGAAAGTTAATGGCTGAGTAGAAGGATCGGCCAGACATCTGAATCTGACATTCACACCACCTACAGTCCAGTTTTACTTCAGACCAGCTTGGGCTGAATACCTTGGTAGCACTTGGAATGCAATTTAGTGCTTTTCATCAGCACACTTTCTGCTTTAATTTCATCCTAAAGGATTTGAATGCACCAAGACTTTGTTGTCAAGTAAAGCAAAGTGTAAGAATTAACTATGATAGAGAGACAAACTTTAAAAATGCACTCCCAATCAAAATTAAAATGCCAGTGTGGATGCATGTTAAATGTTTTAGATAATTGTGAGGCCATTTATTTGTATGTATGAGATACCAAGGGCTTGAAATATAGTGAGATGTGAGTCACGAGCAGTAAAAACAGATTCAGGGGTAGCAAAAGGATATGAAGGACCTTTGAGTATTTTGTGCGCAATCTGAAGGAAAGGACAGTATTAAGATAAAAGGAAAGGATGCTTGAACACAAGAATTCATAGAGTAAATTGTACATGGAGCAGTCTCTCATACAGTTTGCAGTCTCTTTGGCCAGTTTCAGTCATGCTTACTTCATGCTATCCTGAATGTCCATGGGTTTATTTTTTATATGTGTTCATTCTGTCTGTCAGTGTTTTCATCTGTTGTGGTCAGAATCCTCAGTCTCCTTATTGCCATGAAGAAGATAAAACTTGAATATGGCCTTTCTTTCTAGTTTGTGTGAACACTCTGTGGCAACTGCACAGTACAGAAGCAGCAGTAATTGCAGAAGTTCTTTCCTGGTTTTGGTTATAGACAGTGTTTGAAAAACTTGCACATTTTATTTTGGAAAATACTGGTGAAATTGACAGTAGGTACTGTATTAATGCTGCCTGTAACATGTAGTAAATCTAAGTTGTCCTAGTTTACACTGTAAGAAAGGGAAAATCTGCTTTTTAAAAATTAATAGATGTTTCATGATGTTAATTACTTGTGTATGTTCAAATTCTATGACTATTTATATTAATTGTATATTCCTTCAGGCATTCCAAGGTGATGTCAAGCAGCAGCATTAGGAAACTAGGAAATTCATTATATTTTCCTCTAAGTCTGAAAATTGTCATACTGTRATTGAATGATTTCTAAATCTTTTGACCTGTCTGCCCTGCTTTTATTGACTCTGAATATGCAAATGTGTGGTGGCCTATTTATGCAGATTCCTAGCTATGTTTATTTGGAAATAGAGGTATAAATGGGTACATATACTATCAGCTTTTGTGTAAGAAATAATTTTTAATAAACCTTTTAAGTTCATCAGATAAAGCCTGTGACTTTCTGAATCTCYGAATTTCTTGTCATGGTGGGCTTAGTGATTACTGGAAGCATAGCTTTCCTGATTTGTTAGTGGCAGTGACTATTGCTGCTGAGTTAAAGAACAGGTTTTAGGATACATGAATAGTAGGTGAGTGCTCTGTTTTTGACCCAATATTAAATTATTGTCAATATCTAATWATACAGTCATGATCTTTTGCAGCCATGGTACTTGTATATCTCATCCCATCACGTCCCATCACAAGGTGCTTTTTTAAACTGATATGATTCTCTTTCTTTTTTTCTTTCCCCGAAGAGTTGTGAGTAGTTTTTGAAACACATTCAACACAGATTTTCCTGTTCATTTATTCATGCAAATATGTTTCCATGGAGACAATGCTGATTTCCGCTGCAGTTCTAGACAGTCGTTTATCTGTAGATCAACAACACAAATCAACTTTTCTGCATGTTGTGACAGTCGTAAGGCGATTAGTTCTCAGGCTATATCTAAAGTTTTTTTCCATGTTTACGTTTTCACATACAGGCATAGTATGCTTCTTGAAGAAAAGCACAAAATCACCACTTACATCTTACGGATTGAGACATATGATTTGGGTGCAGTTGCACATAGATCAGTGTTAAGGAATGTTGAAGTACATCTGGTGAATAATCCTGATCCCATGTCAGCACAGAGATCTGAGGGTGTACCGTTTTCTTTCCCTTTCTTGATCTTTCCCTGCCATCCCAGCAAAAAGAAACCTGCAGCACTCCCAGCAGGTGCCATGCTGTGGGCCAAGATGGTGAAGTTTACTGCAGACAGAACTTGGCCTATGGCTGTAAGTACATTGCTTAAGATTTTCATCACAGATGACTCCTGGCCCTCAGGCAAAGTGGTGAAAAAGTGAGCCACACTGCTCAGTCTTCTCAAGAACATATTGACCACATCCAATTTCACTGTAGTTTATCAATATCACGCTTTATAGTGTGCTTCTGAAAGTTTATATTACTTCATATAAGCCATGTGAAGGTGGTTTGACAGTATAAAGCTTGCAGAAGTAGGATTGGAGTATGCACAATGTTAGAAATGGATGACTACTGATCTGTTCAGAAAAATGATTTGAGAGACACCCTCATATATTTTAGATTAGGATTATAAGATTATTGTATGTTCAGTATAGTTCTGTAAACAACATGGAGGGATTTATGTTCCCTGTTTTATCAGTACATGTGAATATAGCTACAATATTTCGACTAAGTATTTTTTACAACTATTAATTAAAATTAGTTTATTAAAATAGTTAAGTATACATAAATTAATAGAACTGTGGCTGTAGTTTTAATTGAATTAGAAAAAAAGGATATTTCAGTAAAATTAAAGCTAGACATCAGGAGACTAAACCCAGAACAGTAAAATATCAAGGAACTTAATCTGTTTGCAATTTCGTTTTTTCAAATTTGTTGAAATTCAGCAGATAATAAAAAGGGATCTCTAGCAAAAGCCAGGGAGATAGCCAGAGCAATCACACTCTCCAACTTTCCTAAGAAGTATCAAGTCAAAAAAAAAAGACAAAACAAAAATTTTTGCTAGGCTTAGTAGCACATACTTTGCAAAATTAAGATATTTGCAAGAACAAATGTGATGGAAATTACACATCTCAAAAAGAAAAGGAAAGAATGCTGACTATGCAATTGTTTCTTACCAATGTGTTGAATCTAAGTATATTCAAGTTGGTGTTCCAGAACAACTCTTTGATGGCCAGATTTTAATGAAATTCCTGCGTACCACCCAAGAACAGTTAAAGAGTTGGGCTTTTTTCACTTACCGATTCTCTAACCTGCTCCATGATTGTTTTCAAGAATGTGGTTTCCAAGCACTCGATGAGGGAGTTATACTTTGCAGAAAGTAAAAATAAGGTTTTAGGAAAATGACTTTTATTAGCTTGCAGTGTTTGAAAATAAAATTTGCACACGTGTAGTAAATAAATAACAAGCTGCAAAGCTGAAGTGATGTCTGTAAGATAGCATTTTTTTAACTCAAGATTTTCTGAATGTGTTAATTACCTCTATGAAAGTTACGCTAAGGCTACCTTGTGCTGTGAATAAAATACTGTATTTTGATTGCCTTAAGCCCTCTCCGGTAAGCTTAGTTTGCAGAATTTGTTGGTTTAATCTATTATTTTTTAGGCATTTTATAACTAAAATATCTCAGGTTACCTCTCTTTCCAATTTGAATGCTTAAAGGAAGCTAGAAGGGTTTTGCAATCCGTCTGTCCGTATAATTATACCATGATTTAAATTGCTTGGTAATAACAGTATTAGTAGTCTCCATTCCTTGAGGCACGGATGTAAAGCATAACCTGTCCTACTCATGTAAAATTGACCATGTGTCATCGTAATAGATGTCACGTTTTCCTTATAGTCTTTGGGAAATTGGTTTGAAGAAAGTAGAGATATTTGTGTTACTTAGTTTGTAAGATTTTAATGAATATTTGGTATAGAATACAAAGTATTTTAATCCAGTTTCAGATATTTGCTGTTTCTCTTAAAGTGTAATAATTAAATTCCATGCTTGATGGGTACAGTTTTTTACTTTCTTTCCTTGCTAATTTCYTCCAGACTGACAGTGATCTTTGCACTTGTTGAAATGTGACATTAAATATATTTTGGTACAAAATCAAAGGAACAAAACCTATTATTCATAAATGTAATTGAGTTTTGAATTATATTACTAATTTTACTTTAAAAAGCAATTGGACATTCCTGAACTATTCGTAAAGGTGATTCCTGCCTCACTTTAACTCTGTGATGAAGATGAAAGTCCTGCTGAAAAGGATGGTCCTTCTTCTGTCATTAAAGCCTGAGAATGTGAGATTATGATATTATTCTAGACCACTCTAGATGACACAAAACCAGGTCACAGTTTGCTTAACACTGTATTCTGAGAGCTGTAAGTAGGAAAGGTAGTTAGGTAACACTAAATTGAAAATATATTTGAATTTGGAATGAACAATAACTTTTTCAAACTTACATATGTGATTTTAATAGAACTACAGAGAAATTAGTGTAAGAGTCCTGAGCAACTCTACAGCTTAACTAGGAGGCACTTGCAACCTTTATTTTTTAGCTTTTATTGGAAAAAATATGGGTGATGTCGTAAGGGAAAAGTATTTCATCTTTTCAAATATATATATATATATATATATATATATATATATGTATATATATATGAAGAATTTGAGGAATTGAAAAATTGCACTGAGGGACTGTATATCCAATGGATTCTAATTTGTCAAATTCTAAACATTCCGATTCCTACATTCAGTTTTGTGGAAGAAAGCAATGATATAACAGATATATTGTACATTGGGATATATCAAATCAGTCAAAATATTGAGTCCAGGTTAACAAGATAAATGATAATTTGTTCAGACTCGCAGGAATTTTCTATCTTGGTATTCTTTTTCATGAGGTTTTTAATGAAACTAAATAATCAAGAATTTTTTCATATTTGTAGGTTAGACTACTAGATTACTGAAGTGTCTTAAAGGTAAGTACAGCAGTGCAGATACATGGACTGGTGTATGAGGTTAAGGTAGCTGATGTGTTGTAAATGCTGTAGAGGGCAACTAGGAGAAGGGCATAGTGGCAGACACCATATTGTGTTCTCTTTTCATTTTCCTTGCTTCCTTCGCATGGGCCAAAAGAGGAAGGTAAGATTTCACTGTCTCCAAGCTACACTGAGATTTTCCTTGCTATTAATGTCATCTTGCCATTTTCTTTTATATGTTTTTTAAAAAAAAAAACCTCAAAACACAATGTTCTTATTCTTAAGGAAATATTTTTAGCAGCAATATGTTTTAGGGAGGTTTCTTTATATGTTGTCCTCAAAAGTTTTCCTGTTCTCGATGAATATACGTACTGAAATTTGTGTACTAGTTTTGACATTTAATATAGAAAGCTCCAGTTTTGTATTTTTTTCTTTTTTCTTTTTTCTTTTTTCTTTTTTCTGTTGGGAAGAATAAACCAATTTTTTTCTAATGAAGTCCTTATGAGTACTTAACGATGAAGACTTAGGCATAGTACTGTCAAGAATTTTGGAATATAGTTTTAGGATACTACAGTGTGAGCAATGTACTGCAAGACTAGAACAGATTGAACTCCTTATGCATGTCCAGGAGTAGGAGATCAAATGTGTCTCCGAGTGCCTCATTACAATTCTTAAACATTTGTCCATTTTGTCTGGTTATTTTGAATGAGTGGATGTGGAATTTTTCTGAAAAATTCCCTGCAGGGAGGTTTCATGGATGTGCTGTTGCTACAGGACAAAGTGAGAGAACATTCCAAATTTGTTTGCTGGAAGTGTGTAATTTTTTCATCACAAAACCAAACCCAAACTATGAAGGCAATGCCTAGTGACAGTTCATCTTGAAATTTCTTGCAGATGCCAAAGAGGAGGAAACTAGATAGGGAGAAGAGAGTGAAAAATCAGTAATAAAGCTTTTTTCTATCTGAGATATTGTGGCATCAGATATTACACTTGTGGCAGCAAACTGAATACTATAAGCTCACATGTCATTGAAAAAAAAATACTGAATTACATTGAAAGTCTCTGAATTTCGTTTGCTTTGTTCATTTTGTTTTTTTCATTTTGGAAATGAATATGTATCACACAGGTACATGTTGTATCAAAATGTTAAAATGGGAAAAACGGGTGGATTTTGGTGGCTTTTTTTGAAAAATGATTAATGTAGGTTTTTGGAAAAGTAGGTTAAGGTATTCTTTTGAGGATGGGGGCAAACTGTTCAGTTTTCTAACAGAGATAATAAATTACTATTAAGTGACATAATTCCTGAGAACTGCTACCTGCTTTTCTGGCTACTGTGAATCTCTAGGATGGCTAGTGACTTGGCAATAGCCAGGGCTTTGGCAATAACAGAAAGGAATGGATTTTCGAAAGCACTGATATTGATCGGCAGTATGGAACAACAATCGCTGTTCCCTACACCAGGGGGAGTGTAGGGAAGCCAAGCCAGCCTCAGAAGTGCCTTGCAAAGTTGGAATGGTTTCAAAACACCTGAAGCATGGGGTTTAATTGTACGTTTTGTTATGTGCATGTCTCAGCCACAAATTAGTAGTGCTACAATACAATAATAGTCATGGCCATGTATGTGTTGCTGCCATGAGTATATGAAATGGAATCAACTGGTTGACCTAACAAAGGGTTCTAATCACATTTCTGTTGTATGTTGTTGCATATTGAAAAGAGTGGTTGCTCTGATGGTTTGAATCAAGCCTTTCCCTATCAGTGTCAGAATGTGTCTCAGTGGAAAGAGTGCTAATTCTCTTCACTTTAATTGTAAAAGGGAAGACAAATTATCCAATTACTGAGCATGCACTTCTAGGAGATACAAAGTAACATCCTGATTGATCTAACTAGGTAGGGAGAAATACTTTCTTTTTTACTTCAAGAAATCTAATGAAGATAAGCATAGAAGTGAGCTAAATCAGTAAGAAAGTATAAGCTGAGTACTGGGTATGTGGACAAGATGGATGTTTTGCTAGGGAAAGTTCCAAATCTATTAAATAAAATTTCTAAACATTTTTTCTTTAGACATACTTCTCTGTGGTCATACTTCTTCTGTTTGTTAATCTGTAATTCCATACTCAGATCCTCTTGGCCAAAGCCATGTTTATCAATATTCCTTTGATCAATGCTCCTCAGTAAGACCACAAATTCAGACACCATTTTCATACCACTTCTGTAATTAAAGGTTTGAAGGGCTTTTTTCTTTCTTGTGGGTGTTCTGTGAGAAGATGATCAAATTCAAGCCTAAACCACAGTTTTCTTAAGCTAGCAATAAAATAATAGTGAAAAGAAAGTTACCTGCCACAAGCTCAACTAAATAACATATGTTCAGTTTTAATACAGTATTAAAAAGAATGCAACTCTTTTAAAGAGCAACTTTTTAACGTAGCTTTCTTCTCATGCGTCTTGAGTAAATTTTTTTAATCATCATTATGAATGTAGCTTTCGCTATACAGAAGGAAGGGAAATATGTTGAATAAAAATATATCAATACCTGTCACCAGAAGCAAATTTTGTAGTTTCAGGACAACACTGTATTATTTTTGAAAGTTCATGTTGACTGTGAAAGGTTTCCGGTGAGTGGAAAAGGCAAATGTCATGCTTATCCTAATGAAGGGCAGGAGAAGTATTGGAGAGCCACAGGCTGCTCAGCCTCACCTTGGTTCCCAGGAAGATCATGAGTAATTCCCAGGATGATCACAAATTCTCTTGGAAGAAATTTCCAGATATGTGAAAGACAAGATGATGACTGGAAGCAACCAGCAAAGATTCAGCAAGGGCAAAGGTTTCACCAATGTGATTAAATTTTGTGATTAGATGATTGAGTGGATGAGGAGAGACCAATGGATGTAATTTTTCTTGACTTAATTAGGGCCCTAAGCATAGCTGTGGTATGCTTTTAGGCAAATGGAAGAGAGATAGAATGGTTGTGCCAAGGTGTTGGTGAAAGGCGTTTGGTTTTCTGGTGGCATTACTCAGAGCTCTCTGCTGCAGCCGTTGTTATTTAACATCWTCATCAGCGACGAGAAAGATGGGATGGAGTGCAACCAGAGCAGTGGTGACAGATGACACCAAACTCTGGGGGACTGCTGTTCAAACCAATCTCATTAAACTGGAGAAATGAGCTGCTAGAGACATTATGGAGTCTGATAAGGACAAATTAGAAATCAGTTACAAGGATTTAATAAACCTTATGCAACAGCACAGCCTGGGGTTGGACTGACAGGTGTGGAGAAACAGACCTGAGAATCCTGGTGGACAACAGGTGTGAGTCAGCAGTGCACCTTTTTGGTTAATGCCATACCAGTCTGCTTTGGGAGACTGGAACCAAAAGGTCAAGGGAAGTGATTTTTCTCATTGATTTTGCACTTGTGAGGCTGCATCTGGAGGAGTGTGCCCAGGTTTAGTCTTCCAAATGCCAAAAGGCGGGTTCTACTGCACTCAGACCAACCAGTGGGAAATATAGGGCACAACTCATTTAATTTATTAAAACTTCAAATAATTAAAGCTTAGAGTGTCACAACAGATAGGTATATTATTTACACAGCACATGAAATAGAAACTTTCATTTTGATACTGTTATGGTTTTAGCGAGTTCTGTCATGGTATATCTGTCTTTTTGGTATATCTGTGACTTAGAACCTGGATGCAGAAAGATAGACATAGCTTTATAATCAATTACATGGTTTTTCTCTCAATCTTGTGATAGATTCTTTTAGAAAAGTGTGTTAGAATAAATTCAATATGTGTTTTTTTAAAGTAAAACCCCTGAAATTTCATTTCGGAATGCATTAGAATTCCTTTTTAATAAAAATTCAGTATATCCTATTTTAGTAATACAAGTATCTCTGCCTTTATATTAATCTAGCATTGCTAAATGTACAGGTTTCAGGATTTGTAAGTTCAAGTAACCTACAAAAGAAAACCCTCTAGACAGTACACTCTGAAGGTGTATTAGAAAAAGTAGAGAAAATGTAGCAAAGAGAAAAACTACTCATGCAAAATATTACTTGTCATAGTAATGATTATCGTATTAGTTATACTTTTAAGAATGCTATTTCAATCCAGGTTGCGATAACAATGACCTTCTTTGGAAGAGTTTGATGATGAAGCAGCATTTTTTAATATGTATATATGCACTGAGATATGTCACAGGAACATTAAATGCTTATTCATGCTGACTGAGATATTTAATCTGGGGATATTGTCTTTCTCTACTATTATTAGTGAGCTTTCATGTGATGTTGCCACTCAGTTATCACTTCATTTTATTCCTGCTTTTGGTCCCTGAGAGTTGGCCTCTTTCCTTATGCAGCATCAGCACATCCTTTATATGACCTTTGGAAAAAGGTTTTGCAGCTCAGCTGGCTAAACTAATGTGAACTGCAAACATGAAATAATATTATATCACTCCTTAAACGTGTAATTTTTATTATACTTCCTTTGGCTTGCTCCCTTGGATGTAGTCACCAATAAATTCAAGAAGAAAGGATTTGTACAAATTAGCTACAAGTATTTTCAAGTACACAATATATAATTTTAAGTATTGACTCTTCTGTGATAACATAATATACTACAAATACTTTACAGTTTTGTGTTAGCATCCAGAAAGAACACAAACATTTTTATACATGATCATTAAAATTTTTATTTATAAAACAAAATTATATATGAAATTCATGTGGATACAGTAATTTTTATGCCTTGTACATTAGATATATTTACTTCCCTGTATGAAAGGTAAAAAAGTTATCATTATGCAAAGCACAAAATTGCAGTGGAAGAGAAGAGAACGGTGCCCTGGTTATCTAGGAAAATTACCTTTCTAAGCTTGTACCCAGTTCAGTGCTCTGGCTCCATTGCCATATAGAAGTGTATGCATAACAGTTTTGTGCCATAAGCCTGTTATATTTCAGTGAATAATTCTTATCATATTAGTGCTATGTTAGATTTTTGTTTATAATTTTGAGTTTGTTACAAAATTACGTATTCGTTTTCACTTGAAAAGAAAAATACCTAGGCTATTGTTTCTATAACATGAAAGTCTTAGAAATAATTTCTCGCCTAGAATTTTTTTGAGATTATTTCCTTGTTTAAGTGTTGAATTCCTAAAGCAAAATAAATAGTGGAAATTACTGAAGAAAGGGGTAGAGAACAAACCACAAGTCTGTGACTAACAATGGCAACACCAAATTTACTAGACTGCAAGGCTGCAAGTAGTCGACTTGCACTGTTAAACCTTTTCCTTGACTTAGCAATTCAGAGGCCTTTTGAGTATTGGTGCCAAACACTGCACTGTGAATATAGACAATGTAATAATAATAATAACAACTCCCTCCTGGGGAGTTTCATTTTGAAGGGGTTCAGGAAAAGGCATCCTCGTGACTTCTGCAGTAACTGTCACTGAAGTAAGTACTACTCAAGAGAGGATAAATGATCTTGTGACACCTTTAATGCTGAAAGTAATTTAAAGAGTAAAAAAATACACAGGAGCCTTAATTGTTTAGAGAAAATTATTGCTACTTAGCTAAGAAAAGAAAAAAACTCACACCCTGTAATGAATGATAATGGCCTCAGTTGGGTGCAAACAGTGGTGTGCTAAAGTCTGTCGCTTTCATCAATCTATGAGGCCATTTATTTCCAACATTAACTGTAGTATGTGTGAAGCATAACATGTACTGTAAACTTTTCCAGTGTATTATAAGATTCGATTTACTCCAACACAACTGGGCCTTGAATAAGACAGCAGTCACTCAAGTGTCATTAGGTAACTAATATGTAAGAGAAAAGCCAATGCAGAAGGCTTTTGCTCTTAACAGTTTCTTTATAAAATTTTTTTTTAAAAATTAGAGTTATTTTATGGAATGTTTACTAAAATTGTGGGTTTGTTCCACGATCCCTAAATTTTCTCATTGAGATTCTTTATTTTTAAAGAAATTGAATGAGTGTGTAAGGACCACGGTGAGAAAAAACACCAGACATCTGAAGTTCTGGC
This sequence comes from Amblyornis subalaris, assembly GCA_018881555.1. Taxonomy (NCBI): domain Eukaryota; kingdom Metazoa; phylum Chordata; class Aves; order Passeriformes; family Ptilonorhynchidae; genus Amblyornis; species Amblyornis subalaris. Next base: position 417,538 of record JACAXG010000141.1, on the reverse strand, counting down.
CGAGGAATGTTATTTGAAATTAGCATTCCCTCGTACCACATTTCAAGCCAGAATGGTCTTAACTATCCTCATTCACAAAATATGTAATTTATTTATTATAGAAGAAATCCTAATGTACTGAGAATATAAATTTTGTAAGTACAGTTCTGAAAATTCTGAAGATGTTTCATACTGCTGAATATTTTTTACTTGGTAAAATATACAGGTATACAAAGTTAACATATATGGACAATCATATGCTTTTGAAATTATATTCACTATTCTTACCAGTTCATACATGCAAAGGTTTGCAACTTGGTACTGGAGGCATTTGAGTATTCCTTTGGAATTGGACATAGCAGGATTTTTTCCTTCCTGATGTAGCAACCCATTAGGAGAAGGTTCTGAGAAAAACTTGAAACTTTGCTCCTTTACACTGCTATTTAAAGGAATTATTAGCTTAATAGTAATTTGAAAATGGGCAAATATGATAAAGAATTGAGGAAATGAAGTATTTTGCACAGCAAAGAATATTGTTCCCTATGGTCATATATGTTCCATATGTGTTTAGTTCATGCTGCATTTCGCCCCACCACAATCCAAAAGCTGTATGCATGTTACAACCCCCAAACAGGGTCATTTTGGTAGAGGATTTTCCCTTCTGTTGGGTGCATACTGATATAGTCTGGCCATTAAAATCATCCGTAGTGTTTGAAGAGTTTAGAAAGGTTACACAGTTAGGCAAGAAAAACAACCTATAGAGCAACAATGAAGATTCACAGCACAAACCCACAATATGTCATAGCCCTGGTCCATGTCTTACGAAGAGCTGAGTCCAGAATAGAAGATTTTGCTTTATCTAGCCATCCTAGTTACTGATCTGCATAAATTGTCTCGTGCACACTTGTACTTTGTGCATTGATGCAAATCTTCAGTTATATTTTGAGAATCTGTATAGGTGTTAATTATGGGGATTTTTTAAAATTCGTCTTATAACACTTTAGGACTGGACTTCATGTTTTGAATGTAACTAACATGAAATAATGTAATTATTTGAAACAGAATAAGAAAAAGTGTACTGAAATTAAAAATTGCCCTATTATATAAAGTCATAGTTTACTTTTGTAATTTAAATAGAATTCTAGTTGTGTATTGTAATTATAATAAGAAATTTGGTAAAGGAAAGTAAGGCTAAAATTGCTATGTGTGCAATAGATAATAATTTTGTAATAGAGATGAGTTTTTAAATTGGAAATAGAAGAAAACTCAGCTGTGATTTTGATAGATTTTAAGTGCAATTTCCTTTTAGCATTTCTGTGCTTAGCGCCTGAGTTCATCATAGGCATTGCATCTCAGAGACTGCTAATTCAATGCAAAGTTTGCATTTTACTCTCCCAGTGGAGTTGACCTTCGCTAACTGTTTGTATTGCACTTGCATGGTTCATATCATACTGTCAGCAGAATCCTTTCACTGAAATACAAAACTTAATTCAGTTGAGGTCATCTATAATCTTATATACTCATTTTCCTCTATTTATCACATACTATCCAGGTTAAATCAATATTAATTGCAAATAAAACATTCAAACTCCAACTATATCATACAAATGTTTATATGTAGGATATTAAAATTCTCAAAAATTACTTTAGTCTCAAGACCTGGTGGAGTTTTTCCACTATAAACACAACTTCAAAATTGTTTTTCGTAAATATCAGTAATGTTTCACCCTCAAGTCTTTACATACCCAAATTCTATGAAGATCTTGATTTTCTTATTTCGGGCTCAATCCAAATTGCATTGTGGTGACACAATTCATTGACAGCAGAGTTGGTTGAGGTTTTTGTAGCTAAATTAGACAAATAGTGTCTTTGAGTATTTTTCCACATGAAAAGTGTATTTCCAGAATAGAAAATGTAAAAACAGGTATCATCTGATAACTCAAAAAGTTTAGCAATATTTGCAGTTTAAGCCAGTTCAACATGCATAGCCAATGAGATTGAGTTTCAAATTACACTCTAGAGACCTGCCATGTGCATATTGAGGTAGATAAATGAAAACAAACAAACAAAAAGCCAAGCCAAACCCAGGCTAAATTATTTTTATACATACGCTGCTGTAAATTAAACTTTGTACATAAGCTCTAGGTATGTGGGGAGGCTGAGATGGTTGATATATCACATTTTCAAGTTTCAGTGTATGATATAATTGTTTAAGGAACAAAGTTACCTGCTAATGTCTAGTTAAGTTGAATAACGGAGGAAAAATTTCACATTGAAATGTGAAGATTTGATAGATGTGCTGTGATACAGTATGAAAATCAGATATTAACTGTGATCTTACTGTAGATTTCTCTATAGTGCTAGTAATAAAATCCAAATTCTGTGCAAATACAAAACAGATAAGCTGAAGATATATAGTAAAATCACATGCATTTTTTGCTTCCTTTTGTAAGTTTTTAGGGAAAGTATTTGGCCACAGGGCTTTTAGTTTGTATAGTCTATGCTGTTGAACTGAAAGGGCATTTTAAAAATACAGTCAATTTAATATCTCTAACATACTTAGAGATATTTAATTAGATATTTAGATATTTTAATTAAAAACGTGCCTGTGTCTTTTGGTTACTTATTTAAGCTACAGTGGACATCATGCAGCTCTTTTTATCGTACGTATGTTTTGTGTATGCATTTTTTGTGTCAACAGAAGTGAAAGTTGCAGACTGACCTTTCCAGCTGTGGATCTTTAGGGTTCTCACTCTACTTTGTGCATTTAATTTTTATTCCAGATGCTAATTCTATGGTTTCCTTTTGTAATTTTCATAGAAACATATCTTGTGGCTGAAAGCTTGTATTCAATTAGCTTTAGAACTACTATTCTCATGGGCATGGTTGAATATATAATATAATCAGCTTTTTTTTCCTCATAAAGTAACTTCTGCTATTATTATGTGGTATTAAAACACTGCTCAAAATTACAGGAATATTGGGGTTTAGGTTGCTAAGCATATCTGATGATTTAACTAGAAATCTGTGCTACAGAATCTTATTTTTGTTTCTCCTATGGGAAAAAAACCCATGGTGTGGATTCAATTCTAGATGATAAACAATTCAGCCTTGTACTGCGATCTCTTCTTTTCTAGAAGTTGACCATTGCACAATGATGATTCCTGTTTTTTTCTGAGTAGTTACAGAATATGGTAGTGCTTTATACTGCTTTCAAAGGACATGGAATGGAATAGAATAATTGACCTTATGTAAATGCAAAGGATGTGTGAAGTCTCATATGACTATCGGAGCATGGATATATGGTTCTACAACCTTGAAAATTAAATTTGCTTCTGTCAGTGCTCAAATTTTAGGAAGCCAAAAATCTACTATCTTACACACTCTTTGTTTACATGGTTCCCATTAGTTCTTTTTTATTTTGTTTGTATTCTGTTTGCTTTTACCCATGCRTTGTCTACTTCTAAATTTTAGGGAGGAAACTAATAGTACCTAAAAAATGCTGTGGTTTTTAATCTTTTTTTTTTTTTTACTGTTAAGTGCTTATTTCACCTTGAAGAATAAAAACTTAGAATATTGTACAATCAATACTGAAGTACATCTTCTGTGTACTGCTATGCATCTGATTTCTTAGTTGTTCCCCTCAGTTCCTCAAGTGATGAATGAAAATATAGCTTTGAGTTTGTTTTCCTGGATTAGAGTACTTTTYGATACAAAATCTCATATAATCAAAATATACATTTTGATACATTATCAAAATGAATTTGAAATTTACTGTTTCTTTTGCTGTTCACCTTCTCTTATGACATTTTGTATTAGCTTGGTCTTTTGATTTTCAAATATTTGTGGTAAAGCTGAAATTACATTAAACTTTTTAAAGTTTTTCTCTCTTGAGACTCATTCAAGTATTTTCCTATACTAAAAGAATACCAGGCCAAAAAAAGTAAAATAAAAGAGAATTTTTTTGCTAAGCTGCAGTTAAAGCTGTTCATATATATGAATAGGTTGAGGGAAACTATACTGAAGAGAAAATGCTCCTCTACCTTTGTTGCTAAGAAGCTCGTAATGAACAGCAAAACTACTGCAATTTTTCTGTTGAAGAAATGAATTGATTTTGTGCAGAACCTTTTCTTGGAGTAGGTCTCATAGTCCAGAGGATTTTCATGCCATAAAGCGCAGGATGTACATAGGAAAAGTATGCTTTTGGGACAACTGCTATCCACTATGCACTATGTTATGCGTTTATTCTTGTATCTTATTATTTGTATGTAACACTTTAAAACCAGATTTTCATTTCTTTTATTTTATTCTTTTTTTTCATTTTCATTTTCATTTTTATTCATTATTTTATTTTAAAAGTTGAGCAGAATCAAGCAGACTTTTAAAACTGTTAGGTTCCATGCATTTTTACAATTTAATTTATGAGAAATAAAAGTAGCAAACAGATTAATATTCAGCACTGTGGAACATATGCTTTGCTTCTATCACCCAAATGCAGACACATAAGACTTCTGTATTAAAGATTATGCTACAGAGCTATACAAAATTTGCTGACTTGAAAGCTGGCAGGGAAGGAAGAACAGTAATTAAATCTGTTATCCTCTGGAGAAAGTTAAGAGGTAAAATGTACGTAATCCTTCTATTGTATATGGAATGGAGAAACATGGGCTTAAAGGAGATTAGAGAGTGAATGATGGGTAAATGGAATAACTAAGAGCAACAAGTACTATACTATAACTGATAGTTTCTGTGCAAAAATTCTCATACATTTGCATTTTGAATTTCAACTTGAAATTTTTACTTACAAGAACATTGGATTTTTAAGCATTTAGGTAGATGAAACTTTCAAAATTACATATTTATACTACCTCTATGTAGAAAGTATTCTTTTCATATTTCCAATTTTTACCATATTTATATACCTATTACTTCATCATGATATTATTTTCATAGCTTTATGATGAAAATGAATTAAAAATAGGAATATTAACATTTGATATTTACTTTTAATGCTTTGTTTCTTTCTTTCATGGAATGGATGTCCTCCTTATCCCAATTTTTTGGTGCAAATACAGTAGATGTTATTCTATACTGTAGCCAAAATACTGCTCGTCTAAATTTTTCTCCTTGGAGAGCATCTCCAGTTGCAGACTTAAGTGCACCATAAGTTATATGATTTAATATTTACCTGTGTAACATAAATGCACAAGGTGATTTTCTTATTGAATGTCATACAGATCTTTTCCATGCTTCAGCTAATATTAATTTTCAGTATTACCACTGGTTTGCATAGCAAAAATATACAAAGAAGTTTTGTCTCTGAGAAAAAAAAAAACAACAAACAAAACAAAAGCCGAAGCCCAACCTGCAAGCACACAACTTCTCCTATTTTTGATGTCAGATTTTTCTTTTCCAATAAGCTTGTTGCTAATATTCTTCAGAAGAGCAAGCTTGCTTCCAAATTGAAGATTATGTACATCATTCAGCTTAATCTAATTTGCTGCTCTTTTCATGACAGACCTGATTGACATTGTATTCCTTATATTCTTTGCCCAAACACTGCATAGTTCATTTATTCTGCTTGATATTACTTTGGGGTGGATTTCAGTTGTTCATGGGAACAGGGATCCGCATAAAACACAGTCGGTTAAACAGGTTTAGATACTCAGACTTCTAAAATGCACTTGATTCTTAGTAGTTTGGCTCAGTACCCGTGCTGAATATACACAGAGAAAGGAACAAAGAAATTTATGTTCTTGTATTACACCCAGTATCTCTATTAGAAAGACAGAAAACAAATTATCCAGTTGCACCATTTAGTGTAATGCAAAGTCTGACATGAACACAAGTAACAGAATAACTGTGACTGTAAAGAATGTTTCTTTAGAAGAGGACAGACAGAAGTATTTTTTCCCTTAAGCAACTGATGCTCTTAGAAGGTGGTAACAAAAAATGGCATTCTAGGTTGCAGTTGATGTGTAAGATATAGTGAGAGCATTTGGAAGGCAATGAAGAACAATAAAAAAACAGCTTTGTAATGCACGGGTGTCAATAAGGAAGGGAGTCAGAGTCAGGATTGTAGGGGAGACCAGGTAGGAATGTGGACAGAAGTAAATCAACTGTCAGATCTTACAGGAGTCAGTGAATGCAGTGAGTATTTTCTAACCACAGTTTTCTTAATTTGTGGTCATTTTGGTGTTGTCTACAAGCTGCTCTTTTGAGAACTTTTAGAAAGGTTTGTTATTATTGTGCAAGTAAATAAGCACCACTACAGAAACAGCTGAACATAGGTTTATTTCATGATGAAAAAGTGTATGTTAATGCATATTTTTAACCTTATTTGAAGAACTGGAGGTACAGATTTGTGGGTTTGACTCAGAGCAAAGCTGAATTCAATGAATTTCAGGGTTACACTGAAAAATAATTCTGAAACTTTCATTTTATTTGCACGGGACTTGCTGACTGATATTTAAGTAGCAGTTGGTCAACCTTAAAGTTTAGTAAGCATGCACACATTCATTTTTCAGTTTTCTGATGCTATCTACTTAATTTATTTTAACCTATTGATAAAGAATTTTAAAAGGTTTTGAGTTGATTAAATGTATAAGAGTTTTCATTTTAATTTTTAAATACAATGTATATTTTGGCATGTGTGCAATTTTTCTTTCTTACAATACTTTAAGGATATAATGAGATTAGAATTGCAAATTTGGAGAAAAAACATGTAAGGGAATAATCTTTTATTCCTCTTTGATGCTAAGTGTTTTAGTATTTTATTTAATTAATGAAACACTTTTGAACTTTGCTTTCTGTATACATGCTTCTGTATACAAAAATATATAATTTCAAGGGTCTTGATAACAGTAGATTTGAAAAATCAAGACTTCTGGAAAAGTACTGCTGCACAAATATAATCCTATATCAAAGTATTTTAAATGTTGTAAATCTGCTTGCTATAGGCATATAGGAATATAAATGAATTATGTTTCTGTTGAAATAAAATCTGAATTCTACTGTGAAACCAAAATGAGATGTTTAATAATTTTTCATGTACAAACTTGACCTTGTCAATATATATAGTGTATGTGAACAAATAAAGATTTAAAAGAAACAATAGTACATAAATAGAGCTTTCTGTGAAACAACAATTGTATATTTTCTGCTATAGAGTTTGCTTAACTTAAATATTCATGAGGCACAATAGTTTCACAACAAATCAAATATAATTAAATGATGCATTTTTACCACTTACAAAAGGTTTATTAAAAGTTTATTTGCTCATGCAAATTAAAGTTTTAGAGTAAAAATCCACACGAAACTTAGCACTAACAATTAAAAAAAATATTGGAAGATTTCTCACCTCACTGCAGTATTTTGCCATGTTTAAACTGCTCAGCTTGTCTTTTAGAATCTTTAATGAAACCAGGGAGGAGGCTATTTATTTGCATAATAGGACATAATTTGCTGTGGTGAGGTTTTAATTATTTATAGGCTGTCTAAAATATTTAAAATKGCATCACTAAGGAGCATGAAATACTGGCTAATGCCTTCATTTCAGGTTTCCTGCCGATTCCTTTATGGGTCAAGCATTTTATGTGTATTTAGCAGATAAGCATAGTAGCTTTAGAAACATGAGGAAAACAAATTTGTTCCGGTATGTTTTCAACCTAAGCAATTCAAAACTGGCAAAGGTCATTGGGAGCAATCAAAGGTACAGAACACACCAGAGGGGGGCAGCCAGACTGATCAGGTATGCGAAATAGATCTAATACATAGTTCTGCTCAAGTACATCTGTATCATTGTGTGTTTACTTCTCCACCTCTGTATATAATTTTATACAGTATTTGCCTTTATTTCCTCTGTTTTTAGATACATTTTATTATTCCTGTAATGCATATAGCAAATAATAATTTTATTTTAAATATATCCTATATTGTTCTTATTTGTACCTTGTTGTAAATCATTCCAAATTATTGATGCATTTTGAGGATTACACTCACATAATATAGAAAACTACGTGTTGTTGGAGTCTTCGTTATAAAGTGTTGAAGGTGAAGACATGACGGAGGAATAGGAGTTCTTGCTCCCAGGGAAATAAAATGATAGAGTTGTTGTGGTTTGAACATTCATGCGGATATATAGAGAGATTATCAGGTGAAATACAATAAGTTTTTTAAGACTTAACTGGGCACATTTCTCCATCAGAGATGTATGCAGAGGGACGTGAAGCCAGATTATGGAGTAAAATTTAATGGCTCAGAAATCTTTACGAGAATTCCCTCCTTGATGATCCCGTCATGTGTTATAGTTGGCCCTTCCTTCCAGCCTGGTTAGGACCCTCTGGGTGGTAGCTTTTCCCTTAAGTGTATTGGTTGCCCCCCTAGTTTGATGTTATCTGCAAGCTTTTTGCACAGGCCCTCCGTGATCGCCTCTAATTAGAAAGGTGTGAAGCAGAACAGGTCCTACAAGGGCACCTGCAATAGGCCTCGTGTTACTGGCTTCCAAGCAGAGTGTGACTCATGAATCACCCTTTGAGTCTGAGCATCCAACCAGTGTTGTCACCACTTGGTTGTCCACACATCTAGACTTTAATGTTGTCACGTGGATTCAAGAAGTAACTTAATCCTCCATAATTTAACAGAATGGGACATGCAGTTCATAATACTTGTAAAAACATAAACTCCTTCTTCAGAGAACTACTTAAGAAAAAGCTTCTCAAAACTTCCAGAATACTTTATGGCAATATAAGTTGAGAAAGGTGACAAGAAAAGAACACTCATTTTATGAAACTACTGAGTGAAAGACATAATCCAAGAATAAAATTCAACTTTTTGGAAGTATCCTACAAATAATTTAATTGGAGAAAATGTATTATTAGAACATCTATTTTCAAAACAATTGTTCCTCCACCACTCTAGTCTCCAAGCATCTCCAAATTATAAAATCTGAAACAAGTTGCTAAACTTTCTGCCTTTATCTCAGAAGCCTTGTAGGGTGGCTTCCTGAATATCATATTTCATGTTTTATAGTTTCACCTGTAAACTATTTTTTGCTCATTCTCATTACTTTTTTGAGTCCCTTAATGACTTAAATTAGATCAATGCAATATTCAGTAATTAAATCTGTCTTTTACTTGTTAACTTTAAGAGGAAGTCTTAAAACACTGTGTATATTTATTTTGTTTTCACCTGCTGCACAGTCCTGTTCAGTTATCAGCTGCCATCTTCAAGCTATTTTCTCTAATTTTATTTATTAAAAGAGAATCAGAAAAACATTCTTGATGGGTCAGCATTAATTTTACTTGATGCTTTTTCAAGGTTCTCTTAAAGTTGTTACCYATTTAACAGATGCCGCAGCAATTTTTGTAAGAGCTTGTGGGCTTCCTTGAATTACAGACTTGTCCTCAAAATTCCAGTAGTTTTATAGCTTAAGGTAGCTAAACTTTTAGTATCAGATTGGCCTAGGTATCCGTCCTATCCTGTTGAAAAACATCAAGTTATTTTCCTATGTTTTGTTTTCATACCCTTTGCGTCTTAAAGTAACACTAATGTCCAAATAACTTTCTCAGTGTCCATTTTCACCATTTTTGAGAGGATGTCACCTGCTGAAGAAGGAATTACTTCTGTAATTTCAAGGAAATTTTGTTGTCTCTCTTCAGCCACAAATTCTTAGGTTGCTGAGAGAAGTTGTGGTTGCCCCATCTCTAAAAGTGTTCAGATTGGATGGGGTTTTGAGCATCCTGACCTAGAGGAAGATGTCCCTGCCCATGGCAGGGGGATTGGACTAAATGATCTTCAAAGGTCCCTTCCAACTCAAACCATTCCATGAATCTGATTCTATGACTCTTTCTCTCTGTCGAGTCTCTTGGAAAAAACATGTAATTCTATTCATTTTCATCACAAAGCTATAGAATTCCACCCTGATCTCAAGAATTTTAAGGGAATTTTGRGCCTTTAATTTTCTTTTTAATACACTCTTCCTTCAAAGCCAGAGTTTAGACTCACAGAGACCACAGATGTGCACCAAAAGTCAAATCTGGCAGTCTGGGTTTCATTTTTTTTTTCCTATAGAGTAGCAAATTTTGCCCTGGATAGGTCTAAGATGATAATAATTTATGTAATAATTTTGACATATAAATAAATTCCTTAGTTATTTACTAGTTCTTTATGGTTTGTTTTTGTTATTATTAGTTAGCCAAGAGCAGTTTGTCAGTTTTGGCAGATCATGGATAAAAGTACTTACAACAGAAAATCAGCTATCTTACAGGAGACAAGAGAGACTATTTGTTGTAGCCAGGCAACTGCCCCCAGTTTCCTAACTCCAGATCCTCTCCAGCAGTCAAGGAATGTTTCAGAGGCAATTTTGTTCTTAGGTTAATGACAGCAATAGTTTTGGCCAATTAGTTACACAAATTTAAGAAACGAAAATGTGCATCAGGCAATCGACTTTATTGCTATGCATTTTTGTTCGCTTCAGCATCTACATAGTGATACATACCACAAGTATTGTGAGTGASACTTTTATCTCATAATTAAGAAAGTTGTGATTACCCTGTTAAAAGAACAGGATTTTTTATTTCAACTCTGAAAACTTCTTTCTAATAATCACTCCTTTACAATGAATGTGTTTATTCCACCAGACTTCTATCAAAACTGTTGTGGTGTTTCCTGGCAGAAAAACTTCTGTGCTGATTGTCTGTCTCCTTAGTATGTTCTTTGGCTTAGAAACCAATCTTTTTTCCACCCTGAAGAAACTGAAATATATGTCAGGCAGATTTGGCATTAGTGAAAAAAAAAATTAATAAAAAAATCATAACATCTTGGACATTTAAAAAAAAAAGGTTTTGGGGCAGGAAAAGATAATTTTTAAGTAAAAAATTCACATACAAGCTCATTGCTAAATGTTTATTAAAAATTGCTATTACTTTGTTTATCTGGAGCCACTATAAAAAACGCAGACAGTACTGAATAGAATTTGAATTTTTACCTTATTATTGAAGCTACACTTTCTCATAAAAACTGATTTTATTGCTTTCCATATGATTTTTCTTTCTTTTGCATTAGTTTCCTTAAGGCTTCCTGATTTTTTTAGTGTTTTCATTCCTTTTCTGACTTGGAAATCACCCATATAGGATTATGGAATCTGTAATATTAATATGTAAGTTTATCCCTCCCCTTTCCCCTTTTCTTCCTTGTCCAGTGAAGATGTAAACCTATTTTCACCACATCTGGTAGGAAAAGAAAAAGAATTCTTTTGAAATGAGAATCCCAGTGAATAACTGGGTTTGCCTGGGTACTTCTGCAAATGAATGCAAAACCTTGTCATGGTAGTAATACTATAGGCATTTACAAATCTGTTGATCAATAAAAGCATTTCTAAATTTTTTTTGCTTCTGTAGTTTGTCAAAGTGTAAGATTTACATGTCATAGAGGATGTTAGTCATGTTGTTCACTTTTTTTTAGCTATCACTCAAAAATCTTGTGTAGAATAGACCAGCAATATTCTTGAACTTTTGTGTTGTGAAATGGGTTGAATAACTTATATCATACAGGAATAACCAAGCTGTGTGCAATTTATTTTGCATTGCAAAAGGTGAAAGTTGTTCCATATTTTAAAATGAGCATGATAACCCACACAGTTTAACTCTGTTGACACAATGATAAAAACTTGGGGAAAAATTGATCAAAATGGATACTTAAAAATATAAAAAATTCTAAGTTTAGTTCCAAAATTAGTTGACCTTACTTGACCGAAGATCCCCTGTCAAGTTAATGAGAAATGGAGCAAGAATTTCAAATGTGCTATCGTGCTATTTGCTTAACATTTAGGAAATGAGACAGTCGGGATGCTAAACTGATATTCATTAGAATATTCAGTGTGAATGGAGTAAACGTTTGCCTGCCTGGATTATTGTGCTAGCATTTCTCATTTATATTCTTGATTTATCTGATTTCTGTTTGTTCTTTACAGATTTACAGATGTGTTACTACAAAGTAAAGTGCCACCATCATTAATATCTGATTAGGTGAATGTAAATCAGACCTCTATGGCAATTACAGTGATCCTAATTCTTGGAGCAGATGACAAAACCAAGATCATGATGACATAAACCAATACTACGCCTGTTTAGAAAAGCTTTAAAATACCAGAACTAGAAACCTATAAAGTTATAATTAAGATAAATGTTAGTGGTTTTTAATGTTTAATTAAATGGAAGACATTATGCAGCTTTTAACTTCATGGATTGATATTCACAGATTATAAGTCCAATGCATTTTTATTATTTTTTTCAGCTGCATAGTTCAATTCTTATTCCAAAAGTTCACTCCCATTTTCATTCTATTATTGCTTTGATTGTTCAAAAGCACTGTGTTGCTTTAAATTTGAGCCTTTGGAATTAACTTTATTGTATTCTTCTTCCATTAAGGTAGCTTCATTTACAGCAATTACTTCTCCTAAGTAAGTGAAGAAATGACATTGAATTCCTTTAACTTTTTGTTTTATTCCAAAAGATAAATTACTGAGCTTCCTTAAAACTTTGTCTGAAAAAACCCTTCATTGAAATGTACTCAGATTTTTATGCGAGCCTCAAAATTCTTGTATTAAAACTGTTTGTTCTGGTCACATTGTAAGGTTGAAAAGCTTTGGCAAGTGTAGGATTTTCTGTTTTATCTGAGCAAAACCATTAAAAAATCTGTTCTGTGTGAAAGTCCAGAAACAGGGATGAACTACAGCCTGAATTGTTTTGTTTTGATGAATCATAATTTGCAGCGTGTGAGAGGATTATACAGGCTTTCTCTGTCCAGAGCTATTTCTGTCACTTGGTGGGGAAACAACATATAGAAGCAAAAAATCAAGATGTTATTCTTTTCATTCATCTCCTTGCTGAACATTGCACAGGGGCATAAAAATATCCAGGATTAACTGATTTTGTTTGTATTTTGTAAGCAAGCTGCATATTGAATTATATATGTGTCAATTTGAAGAGGTTTTTGTAGTTCTGTCCGTTATCTTCACTATTAATATCAGTCATACAAAGTCTTGGAATTATGGGAGTTCTACTAAATTTTAGGTTTTTATATTTATGCAAATTCAGAATAGTCTTTTCCCCTTCAAGGAAGAAAAGCAGATAATAACTGTCACAGAAGATTCACTAACTTTCACTGATGCCATAGCACAGCATTTGACTGATTACAGAAAATGTTTTATTAGAATATAGTAGTGGAAATTCATCAGGCACTATTTCTCCTCACAAGAAATACACTCTGTTGTCAAGATAATCTGCTTGTAAAGTTTGCTGCTTTGGGGCTGGGGTAGAGTTAATTTTCTTCATAGTGGCTAGTATGGGGCTGTGTTTTGGATTTGTGCTGAACACAGGGTTAATAATGCAGAAATGTTTTTGTTATTGCTGAGCAACACTTGCACAGTATCAAGACCTTTTTTACTTTTTTGCCTCACCCCACCAGTGAGGAGGCTAGAGGTGCACAAGGAGTTGGGAGGAGACACAGCCAGGACAACTGACCCGAGGAATATTCCATACCATATGTTGTCATGCATGTTATATAAAGCTGGGAGAAGAAGGAAGACAAGAGGGACTGTTTGGAGTGATGGCGTTTGTCTTCCCAAGTAATTGTTACGTGTGATGGAGCCCAGCTTTCTTGAGAATGGCGGAACACCTGCCTGCCCATGGGAAGTGGTGAACGGATTCCTTGTTTTCCTTTGCTTGTGTGTGGCTTTTGCTGTCCCTATTAAACAGTCTTTATCTCAACCCGCAAGCATTCTCACTTTTACTCTTCCAGTTCTCTCCCCCATTGCACCAGCAGGGAATGAGCGAGCTGGATGTGCTTGGTTGCCAGTGGGGGTTAAACCCCCGCAGTCCTTGCACCAAAAAGACTTGTGGTTTAACCCCAGTGGGCAGTCAAGTACCACACAAACTAGCTCACTCCCCCTTTCACTCCCATCCCAGTGTGAAAGGGAGGAGAATCAGGAAGGAAAAGAAAATAAAACYTATTGGTTGAAATAAGAAGAGTTTAATAATTGAAACAAAATGAAATATAATTATAATACTAAAACTAATAATAGTAGTAAGAAAAAGGACAGGGAGAGAAGAAATTAAAAACCCAAGAAAAACAAGTGAAGCAGTGCAACTGCTCACCACCGATTGACCAATGCCCACCTTGTCCCTGAGCTGAAATCAGCCCCCTTTTTATGTAAGTCCTGTTCATATATTGAGTGTGACATTCTATGGTATGGAATATCCCTTTGTCCAGTTTAGGTCAGCTGTCCTGGTTATGCTCCCTCCCAGTTTCTTGTGTGCATCCTCACTGGCAGAGCATGAGACATTGAAAAATCCTTGATTTAAGATAAATACTACTTAGTAACAACCAAACCCACTATTTTATCAACATTATGCTTGTACTGAATCCAAAGCACAACACTGTACCAGCTACAAAGAAGATTAACTCCATCCCAGCCAAACCAGGCCATAAGGCAGTCTACACCTTTCTCACATGTAATTGTCCAAACGTTGAGAACTATTTTTCCAGAATTGTCTAAACAGCTGTCAAGTAATGTTCTTTCCCTAAGTACTATAAAACAAATTTCAATATAGAGTTCTTTCAAAAAAATTTGTTTCTTTCTATTCTCCAATGATCATGTTTATTCTAAACGTCTAAAACTTATATCTGATGGCATTACTATTTTGTATTATTTCCCTACCTCCTCAAATTTATCTCATACTGCTTTGATTGAGCTTACTTCTTTTTTCAAAGACTATTTTATCTCTGCTGTTCTGTGCATAAAGACTTTACATCAGTAGCCGCTGTTCCTCTAAAGATACCTGTGTGTCTTCATGTTACAGGCAGATTTCCTACAGCAATGCTTATCGTCTGTAGTTTTTTAAATACCGAAAGGTTATAACAGCAGTAAGGAATACCATGACAAAAGGGGATTACAGACACTCTTGGCAGAGTTACTTTTAGTAAGCTCCTTTGAAAGAAAGATGGTACCTAAAATAACTGTACCTCCTGAATAAATCCTAGAAATGAGCTGAAAATAACACTAAGAAAAATAGTGTTACCAGTGTGAAACATTCAGAAATCATGAGTCCACTCTAAATTTATTTTAATCTTGAAATTTAGTGTATTATGTATAGATATGTGTGTGTATATTATATATGTATGTATTTGTGTGTGTGTGAGATAAAGAGTATCTCTAGCTTATGGAAATTTTAATTTGCCTTCTGCTATTGAGAAGAAGAGGTACACTTGAACCATGCTAGCAAGTATTTTTAAAGAAAAGCTAATTTTGGTATCATTAYGGCTCTGAGGTTCTAGTCTTAGCACAAATAGCACTATGTTTAGCAATAGTGCTACCATTGTTACTTGAATGAGAGCTTATTTTCTCAGGTCTGTGAAGATGAGAGCTCATCTGAATGTTCTCTAGAAAAATCTGCACTGTGTATCATTATTCTAAAGTTGTGAGTGGGGAGGAAAGACCTTACCAATTTATGAATTTATTTCTGTAAGCTGAATTCATATACCTCTGCTCCAGTGGCACACTGGAATACTAATTCAATTTTCCTGCAACAGGAAGGTTTTATACATCTCAGAGAACTTTTTGTTCAGGGAAGTTGGCTTTCGGAATTAGAGAAAGATGAGAATTCATTTTAGCCAGAGGCCAAGGCTCTAGAGTGTGCATAGTGGATATAGTCATTGACATACCTTGCAGCCGTCTTGTCACGTTCTCCTAGCAGCTGGCATGTTCTTCTCTGCATCGGATAAGGCCCTGTGGGCTATTTACAGAAAATGTGTAGGGTCTTTCTGTTGTTATGTCTTTCATATGCCCTCCTGATTCTGGCAAGCTGCACCATGGTGAGCAAATAAGGTAGATGAGCAGGCTGTTCATCCCCAGTGAGACAGGCATGGCACACTTTCGCTGTAGTTTTGTGGGGCCCCTGCCCTTAATTCTTGCCATTGGTTAACCTGGCCCTTAGTTCCTCTACTGCACCTTTGCAGTAAGTTGTGCTTACTCATTCTTCAGTATTTTGTAGGTACAGGTGTACATGCTGTTGTCCACTGGTGAGGTGCATGCCTTACCCACTTGGGAGACGTGATTCTCCAACCATAGTGTCAGAGGCCGTTTGGATCTCCCTAATTTACACAACAATGTACTCTGTGATTTAGGCTTTATTTTATGAGCTCGTTAAGAAATATAACAAGAGCAAACAAGGAGTCAATTCCATTTGCCCGAACTAGTCTCTCATGTGAATTCACTTAGTCACCAATTAATTAATGAGGTTTCTTAACATATAACCCCCCATAACTCTTAATTCATGCACGTGTGAGGAAAAATTAGTCACCTAACCAACAGTGAGAGTTCTGATTCATCCTCCTTTGTCACAGTGCAGGCACCCTGTCACACTGAGAGGCTGAAAATACTCAGCAGTCCAGCTACTGTTAGATCCACTTCAAAAACTTTTTTGAGTAAGTTGATATTYTATACCTTTCAGTTTTGAAATTTGGTCTATACCATTTCTGTAAGTTAGTAGATTCTGAGGAAACTGCCAGACAATAAATATGCAAAGATGATGGCTGCAGGTGACAGCAATCTGCAGGTGATAATGGCTGCATAATGGCTTTTTAGCTCTTTCAGGCCACCTGTCCTGCCTACATGGTACTCTCAGTTTGACCTAATGGCACTGCTTCCAGCATATGTCAGCATGAGCTGCATAAGCCAAAATCTGASCAGTGGCTGAGTGTACGGTCACTTGGCCATAGTTCCTTTTTTACTGATGTCAATGAAACAAAGAAATCCAGTGTCTTCAGCTCTTTGAAGCTAGGTATCTAGTGTCATTTCAGACACTCTGGAATACCAAAAAATCTGCACATGGGTCTGAGACGTGATGCAATTTATGGGAAATTAATTTTCTGTGATTGTCATTGTAAAATAATTTTACAGTAGAATTTTAGTTAGTTTTTTAGTTTTAGTTTCTTCCTTCTGGAAATGTGCTTTTATTTTTTCTTTACTCTTGATTTCACTGACTAAAACACTTAAATATGAGCTTACCTTTAAGCATACAGTTAAGTGCTGCAGAAAATTAATATATGTTTCCAAAACACTGCTAGATTTTGTTGCTAACAGTAGGAATCACAAAAACACTAGAGGGAGAATTTGAGATGTGATTTTGTTATTACTCAATCCCTCTCCAAATCCCTCCAGCTGTTTTTGAGTACCTGAGCTTTACTCCTGGGTATTAGATAATGTGCCCTGTACTTAAGACACGAGACTGTAGAGTTTATATACTCAGATGGTATATATCATAAAACCAAGATATATAGCTGTTGTATTACCTAGCTTTCTTTAAGTCCTTTTTTAAACAATGATTCTGTTTTTCTTATTTGATAGTTTTATTTCATTGCAAATAAAAATATTTTGTCAAAATATTAGTATACTGCATCTTTTCAGTTAGATTGGTATGAACTATAAAATATTTTTGCTACTGGAATGGAATTTGATTTCATTTTTAATCTCATAAGCTTGCTTTAAGTCAAAATAGCTCACATGTGGATAAAAGTAAAGAATAAATACTTAAATAAAAAGAGCTTTATGATTAGCAGCACAGTTGAAGTGATAGCATAAAAGTACAATTATGGTTCACATAATCTCTAAAAAGCTTATTAAACATTCAAACTACTGAAGAAATACAGATTAATGTAAAAGCAGAAAGTGAACACATATATGCATATATGTTTGTAGAAAATAATTTATATGATCAATGAAATCGTGAATAAAATACTTGAATTTTTATTCTATGCTATCTTCTATAATTAGGTTCATAAAAGTTTTATCTATAAAAGTGTAAAGAGATGTGGATGACAATATTATGAGAAAGATCAAATTTTCTTCATATGTATAAGGGATTAAGGTCTTTTTATTTTACAGTTATTAGATTTGTATAATTCTATAGCTTTTTAAACATTCTTTGTTCTCAGTGTTAGCTGATAATGTTCTTGTTCTATGGTTAGAAGATAATGATTAAGGAAGTTTATTCAGAGTTCACTGACTGCTTTGTCAGAGAATTGTGGCTTATGTGCTGTTCTATTAGAGAGGTTTGGGAGTGCTTAGCTAAACAAGTCATAAGTGGCTCATAGCATTTGTTTGAAACAAAGCTCCTTACCACTGTAACTCCAATATGTAAGATGCTAGTGTGATCATGGCTAAGAGAAAAGCAAGAAAATGTGTGTTTCAACAATAATTAGAAGAAAAGGCAGACTTCTATTTTTTATTTCTTATTCGTTGCAACATAGTTAAATACCAGCTTAATTTTGCTCTGTAAGCTCATTTAGAATTAACCCTCTTGTCATTTGTTGGTGGTGGTAATAAGGATATATTTAATTTACATGGAGTCCTGAGAAAATAATATTTTGCATTAAAACCTTATCCTGATTTTCACTGTGAAACTTGCGATAGTCCTTTCCAAGTCATAATTATTTAAAATTGTTCAAAGAAAAGATGCCAAATATTTTTCATTTGTGGGAAAATTGCTATGCTAGGAAATATAGATAGATAGATATTTTATACCTTTCTGAGGAATAGATATATGTGTTGCTTTTGAGTAAGGATCTATTTTTTTCAATTACATCTTATTTTTAAGCAGTGTTACTTACACGCATACAAAACCCAGTCAGTACGTCCATATGGATTGGACTGAACATTCATCCTGTCATGGCCTTAATAGTTCAGTCCCACAGGATCAGCCCACACAGGATGAAGAGTCTCAGGAAATGGATCTCTGAAATAAATCCATTAGGTAGACCTTAGGATAGAATACTCAGTGTTTCATCCGTGTTTTAGAAGCTGAGTGGATCAGTGTCTTTAATTACTGTTACCCATCTCAACTATTAAAATGCTCTCCTCACTCAAAGCCAGGTTTTGGTCCTTTTGTGGTTTTTTCCACAAAGACAGTTTTGACAATAATGCTAGCATTTGTAAAACCAGAGTGTTGAAAGACCACTGACAGCAATAAAATACAGTATGAGAAACAATGAAAAGGCGACTTTATAATTCATGAGCTGAGGTAAGAAAACTTGGGTTTCTGCTGGAGGATTCCTCATTTCTAGGCCATTTGTCTCTGGAGAATACCACAGCTATGCAAGAGAGAGTTCTGTCTCCACTCCAAAAGTTAGAAATTCTTTTCCTTTAGACCTTGGAAGAGACCACTTCACCTACAAGCTTTTGAAAATTCATTTTCTCTGATTAATATTGATATTTTTAGTAACACTCCTACTACTCCTCTTAATGATTATTGTGAAGAAAATCAGTATTTATTGATGGTTGCCATTATATGTTAGATACTTTCTTCCCTTTAAATATTGTAAGAAATTACTGGAGTTACTAAGTGACAGCCACGATTATACAATTCACCAAGAGATTTCTAAAGACATTCATTCCTTATGTGGGCAATATTGTACAGATGGGTAACATGAAGGTTTGTTAATGTTAGCATAACCTGAAACAGTTTTTGCCAAGGTTTACTAGTGCTTGTTCTGACGGTTAGAACGTGCTGCCTGCTTATCAAAGACGCCTTCAGAAATATTACTATCCTCTATATAAATAGCTTTATTAAAATAAGTTTAGCCAGGCTGAGAAATTGCTAGAATTAAACTTACAAAAACCCTTATTTCAGCTCCCCTGTGCATGTACGTTAGAGCAGTGTTTAAAGGCAATCTCTCTCTTTTTTTTTTTTTTTTTTTAAACAGGTACACAACTCTATTTATGTATAAAATCACAATGATTACTTCAGGTAGAAGTATCCATTATTCAGTTTTTACTTTCCTTCATTGCTTACACTGTGTCAACATGTCATATTTATTGTAAAGAATGCTCTGAATACAAAATGGTTAATTCATCAATAGGAGGAGTGTTGCTTTCGTCATGCAAGGGCTGGAGTACTTCACRAACGTTAATAACTCAGTAATAAACATAAACATTAATGAACTCATTACTTATGAGGCTAAGGGATATCTATTTCACAAATAAAGAACAGAGAAACAGGGAAATTAAATGCAAAACCATCCTCCGAATTGAATGAAATTGAACTGTACAGCATTTGCTTTTTTACATTATTTCATATATGGTTTTATTTTTTCACAGTGAACCTTCTGTTGATGCTACTTGCTCTCATGTTGCATAGCAGTTTCTCAGAAATTAAAATCCCAACTATCAAGTGCACTGTATATGCCCTGAACATCGGAAGTAATAAAAGAAATAATACTAATTATTAAATCTTTACTACTACAAACTGTGCCAATGAGGAGATGACTGTAGAGCTCAGTGGTAACCATTTTCCCGGGTACGGGCACTTACTGATAAAACTCACATCACTGATTATTCATTTGTTGAGGTAGCTAATGCTGTGAAAGAGTTGAAATGTTTTTGTAAAAGATTTGGAATTTCTCCCTAGTGTGGAGGCACCAGGACTTCATCATATGCGACTTCTTTTCTTCAATACGTTTATGTCTGTCACGTGATTTGGGCTAACACTAAGTGTTCTCATATCACATGCAGATAATCCAGTTCTCGAAAGCCAGTAGTTCAGTGCTGATACTTGAGGACCCTCTCAAAATTGAAAACGGTTGACAGTTATGACTGTGTGCAGTGGAGATTCTGCTTTCTCCTGGAAAACACAGAAATTTGCTCGGGAGTCTTGGGACAATTCGAGCAGCTCAGGTTTGACCTCAACTCTTTTGAAAATTATCTTAGAAATCTTACTGTGAGCAGGGTATTTTTTTTTTTCTCTGTGCCCTATGTTGCATTGTATTTACTGGAATGAGATCACTAGACTTAGCTTTAATTTAGTAGAAAGCCTATCTGTACATTAAATTTTGAGTTAAGAATATGATTTGAATTAAAAATATTGAACTTTATTTTCTTTCTTGGGTTAGAAATGAAACACTCCATTTCAGCTGAGTGGGAGATTGCATTAAAAATATGGTGATTTCAAGGTCTTGCATAGCCACATAGGTGACTTTATCACTATGTCTCTTTAATCACTTTAATCAGAACATAGCAGTCTAATGAATTTTCTTACACTTGTTTTAGAAAATACTGGCTTATTTAGAAAATTTAGAAAATGCCAGTAGAATGTGCATTTTCTAAAGATGTACCACAGGCAGGCAATGAATAATACTTATCTATCCTGAAATTCAAAACTTGAAAAAAAATAAATCGTGTGCTGTATTTTAGCAAGATTTTAGTGGATGTAGATTTTAGGATGTAGATTTTAGTCATTAGAGAACCACTGGGGCATTTAAACTTAATTTTTTTCTCTTCACCGATGCAGCTTTAAAAAAAGTTTATAAAATAGCACACGATCTTCAGTCTTGTGCGTGTGTATGTGTGTGGGCTTTTGCAGGTCAAGCTATTTTTTTGTCTGAGTCACATAGAGTGGTTGCTCCAGATCTGTTCTGTTCTACTTCTGACCATTTTTAATGATATGAAGACGTCAGGTGAGAACTAAAAGATCAGTCAACTGCTTAATGGTGCTTAATTTTTATAATATTTATTTTGTTTTAAAAATTCCTTAATATCTGCATTGCTCTGAAAGTGTATATTAATGCTAGTATTTATAAAGTATATATGTTACAGTGAAAGGAATAGTATTCCTGATACATTTCTGGTAACTCAAYTTCAGTCCAGATGCCTGCAAGAAGTTATGTGCTAGAAACCAAACCAAAGCAGATTTTTTTTTTTTTTTTACATCACAGTTAAGTATTAATTTTCATGCTACTGTGTTAGGCAAACAGAGTGAAATGTGCGTATGGTTTTGAAATCTGAGATTTTTAAATATAAAGCCCATTCCGATAGAAAGCAGAAAAACTGTAGAACTGAATTGAATTCTCACTTCCAAACAGGTGGATTATTTCAGACACTGTGCCAAAAGAATATAATTTATGATAAATAAACTTGTTAATTTAATAGCACAAAAAAACCACAGAGAAATGCTGATTATTCTAAAGTGTCTGAAACTATTACAAGTATTCTTATTTGTGTGACATAAGTATGTTTTTAAATATTTTACTTAGCCAAATGTGCGAACTTCATTTAGATTCACTTTTGTCTTAATTTTGTGGGTTTCTTAAAAAGTTAAGATGTATTATGCATTCATCATGTAAGTAATTTACAGTGCTATATTTATAATTTGCTATGTAACATAAATAATTACAAAACTGATGGATAATTTATAGATAGTGTTTTGGTCTTTGTGACACAAAGAGGTTATTAGAGAAAAAAAAAAAAAGTTAAAAGTACATCAAACTTTCAAATCAAGCACTCCAAAATTAGAAAATACTAAGACTGAAACTGTTGCAGCCACTTTGGTCCAGCTTTTTTACATGTTTCTGTGATAGGAAGCAGCTATTCCTACAGGAAATTCTCTGCTTAGTGAAGAGTGAGGGCTGGGGAGAGACACACCATCCACTGAAAGCCTAGTAGTCTGAGGCCTGTAGCAGTCTGAGGTCATCTCAACATCTGAGGCTGTGACTAAGCATTTCAGTGAGGAAGAAAACAGAGTAGCTTGATTAACTCCAGCAGTTGTTAAAGATAACTCATCAGAAACAAGGCCTCAGCTATGAAAGTGTGAATTAGTGAGGGGCAGAAATAACATGTATGTTCAGATGAYTTTTCAACACTTACCTTTTGGTCCTAAGGCAATGTAAACTTTGAGGTTTCCTGTAATGCTCAGTTTACAAGATCCTCTCTTGAATAAAAAATAATTTGCAAACAGACAGGTTTAAGATGCCTTTATCACAGAATCTGAAGGGTTCAGATTCTATTAATCATTTCATGATGGTAGCATTTCCAAGTCACATGTGAAGTTTAAAGGCATTGCAATACAAATTACAAAGTGTCCATTCACTTTGAAAGTTTATCTTTAGAGGATTGAGACATTATTTTTTTTCAGTTATTGATATTTTTACAGCGATTTATATTCAAAGCATGATTTTAGTTGCAGTTGTAAATCTAATTAGAAAATCTAATCTCATAATCCAAAAACCCTTTCAATGCACCTGTTCATGTGCATGGTTAGATGCACTCTTTTCCTCTGCAGTGCCTCTTTATTCCATCTGCCTCTGCTCTAGGTCTTTGCACTCTGCCTCTTCTTTCAGAGATCCTTGAAGTCCTGTGATTATAGCAAAACTTTGTCATCCACACCCCCAATGCAGTCGTGTTTTTTGTCTTTCCTTATCGCTCCACTAACATGCTGCTTAGTTGCCAAAACATAAAGAATTTGGTATTTCTGCTCTTAGACCCTGAGTCCAGTGTCATTTTAAGTCACGAGAGGGAATGTCAGAAAAAGCTAGACCATCCCCTGCACATGAAAAAGTAGCATGCTTAGCTCTTTCCTTTAGTGAGGAGTCTGCATTTCATCCACAGTGGGATCTGTAGAGAGTTGGATTGTCTTCATTATGGACAAAGTCATGGAGGAATATAAGAATGCAGCCGTCAGGCTAACTGCAGTTGCCAGCTAGCACACATGTAAACCATGCCTTTGGTATCAGTGAAACAAATGCATGCTCCAAAGCACTAGGGCTTCTCAGATGAATGGGATTTTCTTTGGGGTTTTTTTTCCCTGTGATTTTGGGGAATAAAATTCTTTTCCCGTGGATGAAATGATTTTTTTGAATTATGCCAGCCTTGTGTTATTTCTTTCAGAAAAGCTGAAAATCATAAAGTTCTAAGAAATTGAAAACAGAGCCTTACAATGCAGAATGTTAGCTTCCTAAAGCACACAAATTTTGAGATATGAGTATGTTATAGGATTAGATTAAAATCTTTTTACTTACCACTCCACATCTCAGTTCCTATAGGAAATATCTGTTTTCTTTGCCCACCTTTGCAAACTGAAACTAGCTTGCTTCATTCTTGTTTTCTTAAAGCATATATTTTCCTTATGTTTTCTATTGAGAATTCCTCAGCTGCCAATCTGTGTTGCTGTTGACCACTGGGATATTTAGCAGGATATGTGGTGTATTTGGGTTTCAGCTCTGGGTTAAGTAAGCAACAAAACCTCTGCCTTGTACTTCCAGAGGGCAGACTTTGCCCTGTTCAGGACACTGATTTGAATATTTCCTTGGGAAACAGTTGTTAATAACAGGGGGGTCCAAGAGGCCTGAACATACTTTAGGAAGGAAATGTTACATGTGCAGGAGCAGACTGTCCTTCTGTGCTGAAAGACATGCCAGTGGGGAAGAAGATCAATCTAAGTAAATGGGGAACTCGGGCTGAAAGGGAGGGTTTATGACCTTGGGAAGAAAGGTCAGAAAACTCAGGAAGAGTATAAGCATGTTGTTAAGTCATGTAAGGAGAAAATTAGAAAGGCTAAAGCTCAGCTAGAACTCAATGTGGCCACCGCTGTGAAAGATACTTAAAAAGTGTTTTTATAAATACATTAACAATAAAAGGAATGCCACGGAAAATCTCCATCTTTTATTGGATGTGGGATAGGGGGAGCACTGTCACTAAAGGTGAGGCCTTGGTCTTTAACAGAAAGACTGGTTATGCTTAGCACAGTCAACATCATGAGATGGTAGACAGGGACAGGGAGAAGAATAGACCTCCTGCAATCCTGGAGGAAGTGGTTAGTGACCTGCTGTGTCACTTAGACACTCACAAGTCTAGGGGTATGGGATTCATCCAAAGCTATTGAAGGAACTGGCAGAAGAGCTCACCAAGCCCTCTCCATCATTTATCATCAGTCCTTCTTAACTGGGGAGGCCCCAGATGACCAGAGGTTGGGCAGTGTGACACCAGGCACAAGAAGGGGCAGAAGGAGGATATGTGGAACTACAGGCCTGCCAGCCTGATCTCAGTGCCAGGAAGGGTAATGAAACAGATTATCTTGAATGCATGTACAGGGCAGCCAGGGAGTCAGGCCCAGCCAGCATTTTGATTTAGGAAAAGGAGGTCCTGCTTGACCAACCTGATCTCCTTTTATGACCAAGAGACCAACTTAGTGGTTAAGGAAAGACTGTGGATGTTTTCTATCTGGATTTCAGTAAAGCCTTTGATATTGGCTCCCACAGCATTGTCCTGGAGAAGCTGGCAGCCCAAGCTTAGATGGGTGCACTCTTCACTGGGTAAAGAACTGGCTGGATGGCTGGGCCCAGAGAGTGGTGGTGAATGGTGCCACACCCATTGCTCAGTATTGGGGCCAGTCCTGTTTAATATCTCTATCAATTACATGAATGGGAGGACTGAGTGCACCCTCAGCAAGTTCGCAGCTGAGTAAGTTGAGCGGGAGTGTTGATCTGCTGGAGAGGAGGAAGGCTCTGTGGAGGAATCTGGGCAGGCTGGATCGATGAGCTGAGGCCAACTGTATGAGGTTCAACCATGCAAAATCTTGGGTCCTGCACTTGGGTCACAACCTGTTGTAGTGTACAGGCTGGAGGAAGAGTGTGTGGGAAGTGGCTGAGTGGAAAAGGACCTGGAGGTGCTGGTCAACAGCTGGCTGAACATGAACCAGTGTGTGCCCAGGTGGCCAAGAGGGCCAGTGGCATCCTGGCCTGTATCAAAAATAGTTTGGAAGTGACTGTCCCTCTGTACTTGGTACTGGTGAGGCCCCACCTTGAGTACTGTGTCCATCTCCTCATTTCAGGAGGAAATACTGTGTCTCCTCATTTCAGGAAAGACATTGATGTGCTGGAGTGTGTCCAGAGAAGGGCAACAAAGCTGGTTAAGGCTCTAGAGAGTAAATCCTATGAGGAGCAGCTGAGGGAGCTCAGTTTGTTTAGCCTGGAGAAAAGGAGACACAGGGATGACCTTATTCCTCTCCACAACTCCCTGAAAGGTGGGTGTAGCCTTTTCTCACAGGCAACAAGGGACAGGAAAAGACAAAATGGCCTCAAGCTGCACCAGCAGAGTTTGAGGTTGGACATCAGGAAGAATTTCTTCATGACAAGGGTGGTCAAGCACCGGAATGGGCTACCCAGGTAGGTGGCAGTGTCATCATCCCTAGAGGTGTTCAAGAAATGACTGGGCATGACGTTTAGTTCTGTGATTTAGTTGACAAGGTCGGACTAGCTGATCTAGGAGATCTTTTCCAATCTCAATAATTCTATGATTCTATGATAGGAAAGGGGGAATAGCTTTAAATGAAGTTTAGAATTAGAAAGGTTTGGATTAGCTATTAGGAAGAAGTTCTAGACTGGCAGGGTGGTGAGGCACTGGAACAAGTTGCTCAGAAAAGTGGTTGCCCCATACTTGGAATTGTTCAAAGCCAGGCTGGAGAGGCATTGAACAACCTGATCTAGTGGAAGGTGTCCCTGTCCACAGTAGGTAGGTTGAACTAGGTGATCTTTAAGGTCCTTTCCAGCCCAAAGCGTCTATGATTCTTTGATTCTCTGATTGAAAATAGAAGAAAATATAATATCATGAGTTACATTATGAAAAAAAAAAAGGAGTTCCATTTTGAGCCTTGAATTTGAGTTTCTAGGAGTTTAAAGGCATTCTTTTGTCATTAGTGCATAGAATTAAACTTTCTCTCRTCTTGGGTGAACT
Organism: Amblyornis subalaris; assembly: GCA_018881555.1. NCBI lineage: Eukaryota > Metazoa > Chordata > Aves > Passeriformes > Ptilonorhynchidae > Amblyornis > Amblyornis subalaris. The sequence continues at coordinate 390,999 of JACAXG010000141.1, read as the reverse complement.
GTCATTTCTGTCTCAGATACCTAGACTGAACTTTGGTTGAAACTTACATAATTTCTGTCATTTCTGCATAAAATATTTTTCTGATTAAAGTCTGAGGTATCCGAGCAAAACTTCTCAGTTTTTCTTCTTCACACTAATCAGAACATTTATTTCTGAATTATGTGTGCACCTAGAGTGTACTCAGAGGGTATATGCCAGTCACACCCCCTCAGTTTCTCTGCTCGCCATCTGTATCTGGGGAGTTGAGCCTTCTGCCTGGAACCTCACTTGTGTTACTTAAGCCTGTATGGTATTTTTCTCAAAAGCCATCATACCTTTAGCAGCTTCAACTTGTCAGCTTCAACATTGGCTGAAGCTCTGAGCAATTTGCCACCTCACTGAAGGCAAAAAGTTGCATACAGGATACTTATCAAGGTAGTACATAAGTGGCCACAGTTATGCTTGTAGCATGCAGACATGTACGGCTAATGAGCTCCGGGTTGCTGTACATCTGAGTCTAGGGTCAGTAGTTTGCAAGCCACTTAGGCACTTCGGAAAATATTGCGCTTTAACTTCTTGAAATCGTCTACTTTTTAATGAACGTCTTCAAGAACATCTTGTATCCAGATGTCTGTTTGGCATTTGCTATGAAAATAATATAGTTACAGATTATCTAGTCTGTCAAATTGCTGCTGGCTGTTTTGAATAAATTTTATCATTTATTTATGTAGAATTCTCAGTTTCTTTCTTTTGTTTTGAGTCATTATGTAAAGACAAATTTCTTAATGCTGAAACCAGCACATACACATCCATCCATTTTTACACACAGACATATATATATACACACATATGTATGAAAATAAAGTGCTTGCAATTAAACTGGAAAACCAATAAAATGAATTCTCAACTTCTACACTGTTGTGGTATAGAGCAAGATTTCAGACTGAGTGAATGTATATTTGCCACTTAAAATCAATGCTATGAGATGATTGCTATTTTTAATACTATTGAATGGAGAAGATAATGTGGACTTTATCCAGCTTCATAAACTTAAAATAATTTTAGACCTTAATACATTTCTAAAGGATGATGCCTTGAATATATATGCATGTAGATTCATATTTCTAGTCCTTTTAAATATGCCTATGCTAGTACCAAGCTTTTGGGAGTTTTTACTTTTGGATGTAACACAGAAGGAAACTGGTTCAATTACTTATGGAATCAGCTATGCTACCCGTATTAAGGTGCTTGATAATATGTACAAATAAAATGCATTTATTATATTATTTTCTTTCTAATAAAATAAAGGAAACCTACTGAATCAGTTAAGTCATGAAACTGAAGACAGAACACACAGAATTTATGAAAAGTATTGTCTCAAGTACATAGTTCCCCATTTGTTTAAACCCCTGATTAACTATTTTCATTTCTGAATTTCACATATTAAGCACAGTTACACCCATTTTTTATGTGCTGTGTATGGTGGATGAATGTAGTATTACCCTAGCAGGGAGCAATGAATTCTGTAGAACCACAGCTTTGGTCTTGAAAGATACATGTAATTATTTCGTCTGTCTGCTATGAATTCAGATCTTCAAGAGATCTTCTAGGCTTGTGCTTTTGGATACATGGTGATCTCACAACAAGTTATGTTCTGTTTCACAGAAGTTGCATTTTGCCATCAAAGGGCATACCTTTGTATTACCAATGTACTTTTGAAAATCTGTTCATGTGACTTCATTGTGAAGTTGACTTCCATTACTTTATTCTTCTGAAATATTTTACAGAACTTTGATATAGATGTTTGTCAGAAAGTATTTATGTGTGAAAATAATATACTTTATTTATACCTTAGACAAAATTTYGAACTCAAATTAGGACCAACATAATGATTATATTTTTATAATTCAGAAAAATGTTTTAAATCCACAGCAAGCTTTTGGGAGAAATTCCACATGAATTCAAAGCACCTGAATCAAAAACCCAAATGAGAACGTTTGGGGAAGGAATTAGTTATTTATCCAGCTTTACTGAAAATTCTCCAGTTCAAAACTAGTAGCATTGAATAGTGTAGATCTCTGAATGTCTTCAACTTTGTGAAGAAGGCCATCATCAGCCAACTTCATTAGCAAGAATATAAACAAAATGTGATTTATAGCTGAATTTCTCAGCTAAAGTTTATGATTCAGTTTTCTTAGTTTAGTACACTCCTTGTAACTGTGTCTTTTCTGTGGTAATTTTAATACTGTCCATTCTTCCTTTCAGAATCAGTGGTCATTCTAAGAAATAAAATTAATAAAGTTATAGCAGTCTCAGATAATGGTTAACAAAAACTTGATCGTACAGTTACAAAGAATCTTTTATGCAAGGTCAAGTAGGTTAAATAAATTCTGAGAAAAACAAATGCCAACAGGCATGCCATTTAACTAGACTTCAACAGGATGTCAAGTAACATATAGTAATTAAGACTCCCAAAGTAATTTACAATAAAATGCATCATTCAGTAGTATTGGTCAGTCTTTACTTAGGTCTCCTTTGTCACTTCAGTCTGTGATATATCTGATATTTTTTAGCTTGAGTGGTCGTCTTCTTGGTCTTTGTACATCTCTGTTAAACTCCTCTCRTACTGTCTGATTCACTACTTTTCCTATGACCTGTTCTGTATGTACTTGAGTTCTTTTCACTTTCTTTTTGCACTAAATTTTAAGTCTTAAATTATCTACGCCGTACACTAATCTGTTACTGTAGGGATGCCAGCACAGCCCACCCTTGGCAACTACAGATGTTAAGACAAGGATGTGGGTGTTGAAGGGTATGTGTGATGGGGAACACCCGAAACTGTCTGAGGGGGTGTTTGCTTAAATGCTAACCAGAGAACTCTGAAGATATTTCTAAAATAAGGAGTCAGCTTTAAAAGAAATATGTACAAAAGAAGCCTTTGGCATGCGGGGAGATACCTTGCAGTGGAACAGTGGCAGGTGAGCCTCTTTACTGCCGCAGGTCTTCCATCATGTCACTATGAGATGCAGCAAGTAGGGACTCACACCTCGGGTGTGTGTATGTGTCCTCCATGGCATGCTTTCGCACTGACTTGTAGGTTAGCAACCTGAAGGGAGAGGCACAGCTTCACACAAAGCTAGAGCTCTTCTCACTCCCACACAAGGTTTGTGTCAAAAGGGTAACCTGCCTTCCCAGGGGAGCATGTGCTTGTGATCCATATGCTGTCTGTGTTCCCGTAATTCTGTGGGTGTGAGTGCCCTTAGAACATTGTGTGATTGGGTAGAGAAGGGTCTAGCAATTAAGAGTTGTTTTTCAGCATTTTGTAAATATCTAGTATTGTGCTTTGTCTGTTTTATTGTTATTTGCATTTATTAATAAATGCAAAATTCATGGATTGATAATGAATTATTTCTCATTAATAAATCAGAAAGCTGATTTTTACCAGCAATTAAATCCTAATTTGAGCTATGTAGATTGAACAGGTTTTCCCTGAAAAGTTACCAATTTTTTGCATCCAAATTACATCCAAGAGACAGTTGCAATATGATTTGCAGAGTTTACATGATTCAAAAAAGTGAGCCTTACATGGGAAACTATTTTCATTTTAGTTTTAGGTTTTAGTCTAATTACAGCCTTAGCAACCTAAACATAGAATTATGAATCCACTTACAGAGAGTCTAGATTCTTATGATGAAAATTATTCTGTTTTTACAGCTTATTCCTGATAATCCCATTTAAAACTATTTTCTGGTATCTGTGCAGTATCTTTATGTTATGCTCAGGCTTCCACTTCTTTTCTTGGTCCTGAGGTTGGTGGCTTGAAGAGGTGGGGAGAGGGAAGAGAGTTGATTATAGGAGTCCATTTGCATTTTATAACTTTAATTGTGATTGTTTTGGAAACGTCGATTGTTCTCATAGTACAAAACCTGTGGGTTGTTACAAGTTATGGTGACACCGTATTTACTGGCTTATGAGGCTACCTGTTGTGGAGAAACTGAACAGAGATCTAATATTGTCTTGTATGATTCTCTTTATCTTGTGATCACTTTGTAATAGTGAGGTGGACCTTCAGGAAGTACTGTTATCTTTTGTGTCCAAACTTTTAAACTGTAAATTTATGCCTTTTTTTTTTTTTTTTTTTTTTTTTCTCTGGCAGAAGGTTTATCCATGTAGCATTTGTGTAACTAATATTTCTTTTTTTCTGTTTTAGTCTTCTTGTCTAAAAGGATAGCGATAGAATCAGCATTAATGAAGACCTAGTCAGATAACCTGATTGTAAACATCCTGTTTCAACAAGCAATGCTTCTGTTTTTAAATGCCTTGTCCTGTAAATTCATATTATCAAATAGGGATCAAGTTTCATCCCTAAGTTTGATAATTCTTATTTTTCAGCATTGTTTAAATAATTTTTWTACCATTTCCACAAAACTATTAGATTGAAATATAGAATAAAATTATGCTTTCTTGAAAAAAAAGATACGTGAATAAATATAAAAGTTGTGGTGTAATCATATCATTAATATGTCCAGTGAAAGACAGGTTTTTTTACAATAGCTACACAGTATTCTCCAAAAATCTGGAGAATACTGTGTCTGGATAATCAGAATAATAATTGATAGCCATCTGATTCTTCCGAAGACATGGGTAGCACTATGTCAATGTCAGTCCATGTATGCAACTGTTCCTAGAGCATACGTGTGCTACATTTTTTTCAAGCTTTTTTGTTTCTGTGTGATACCATGGCGCTTTCAATATTTACATTCATTATAGGATTTTTTTTCGTTTTATGTGGTCTCGTCTGCTTTCCTTCACTTAGTTGTAGACTAACAGACTACTTTATTATTCATGACCCAGCAGTATTAAATATAGCTATATTTTTTCAAATATAGCTGTTTTTCCAGCAGCTGAACTTGCTGTCATCATAAAATAAAAATGTCTAAACACCTTCGAATAGGTATTCCAGTTTCAGAGAGTTTGGGCAGTGCCAAGGTCTTCAGCAGCCCTCATGTTCTCCACCTTACTGCCTATTCCAGTGCTCCTCTGTTGGACACCCTCCTAGTTTTGCTTCAGCATCTGGTATTGGGGAATATTTTGTGTGCTATTTATTGATAAATCTAATGTGGAAGGTACATCAAAGTTGAATTTTTACTGTAACAGCAGGTGGTTAGGAAAGAAAAGTAAGATGTATAAGAGAGGATTATGTGTCTCTGTAAGCCATTGATAGAAACAGTCATGGTTTATCCCCAGCTGACAACTAAGCACCACTCAGCCACTCACTTTCTTCTGTAATCAGTGCCAAGTACAGAGGCATGATCACTGTCCTGGTCCTGCTGGCCGCACTATTTCTGATACAGGCCAGGATGCCATTGGCCTCCTTAACCACTTGGACACACAATGGTTCATGTTCAGCTGCTGTCAGCCAGCACCTCCAGGGCTCTTTCTGAGGAATTGCTTTCCAGCCACTCTGCCCCAAGGCTGTACTGATGCATGGGGTTGTTGTGACCCAAGGGCAGGACCTGGCCCTTGGCCTAGTTAGCCTGGTCCAGTTAGTCCAGCCTGTCCAGATCCCTCTTGAGAGCCTTCCTACCCTCCAGCAGATCAACACTGCCACCCAAATTGGTGTCATCTGCAAATTTACTGGGGGTGCGCTCGATCCCCTCGTGCAGTTCATTGATAAAGATATTGAACAGGACTGGCTCCGGTACTGAGCGCTGAGGGACACCACRAGTGACCGGATGGCAACTGAATGCAGCACCATTCACCACCACTTTCTGGGTCCAGCCATCCAGCCAGTCCTTAACTCAGTGAACCTTTCCTTGAAAGGAAAATTTTCTGTGGTGTCTCTGACATGTTTTTTCTCCAAGTCACTCAAAAAAAGAAACGTATAAAAAATGTGTAATGTATCTCTTTTGAGTTTTGTTGAACACACTACAAATAATGAAATTATATTTATGCCTTCCGGTTGCTTTCAGAAAGTAACAGATCAGATGAGTAGATTCTCTAGGGAAAAAATACTTCCTTGACTGCTTCAGAAAGACTCATGTTATAGTTGAATCCTAGATCTTTTCGAGAGAAGATATTCCACCATTTAGTGCTCTTTTTATTTCCTGCTTAAGAACTGCTGAACTAAATATTTCTCAAAGCACTAATAAAGCTGTAATAGAAAATGTGTTATGTATTTATTTATGAGAAACATGTTAATTTGCAATTTGTATAACCTGGAAGTGCAGCCAATTCCTTTATTTCTTAAAAATTAGAAAGTTAGTAACAATTACGAGGACTGATAGGCAAATAAGTAAGCATAGAGWGAATGACTATAACAGGCAGATTACTCCATTAATTAACTAAATACAACAATGTGATCAACAAATTTTCCAAATCTAACAGTCAATAATTAAATTAGATCTTTGTTTTATATCATAACAGTCTTCATCAATGTAGCATTGGCACGTCATACATTTACTCTGAGGTGATGTCAGCAGTAGCTGAATGAAGTAATTAAATTTTTTATAAAGTATTGATTATTAATTTTGTGTAGGTATACAAGTCATGTAGTTAAAAAAGTTTGAGACTAACTGCATAGGCAGTTGGGTTTTCTAAACTTTAGAGCTACTGTACATACACTATGGCTTAGGTAACTCTCTCATCATGTTTCTTTTCTGATTAGTCTAACCGTGGTAGGCTGTAATTATCCATAATACAGTGTCAGAGCAAATTGACATGGTATTCAACTCAAATAACAAAAGAATTATTCAACTACTCAACCTGGACAGAGATCAGGCTGCTAGGTATCAAGTATATATATTTTTTTTATCTTTGTAATTCAGATATGATCTTAATGGGTTTGTGTGTAAGTTGCTCAGCCTTCTTTAGCTTACCTTTCACAACATTTAATTTCCTCTATTTCACTGTTACCCTTGAGCTTACATGGGGAGAATCTGTCACTGTAAGGGTATGCCCACATAGACGTTTTCAAGTTCACTTGTCTAATACTTCAGGCAAAGAGAAGTTCATTCTGCTTGTGCACTGAGCCATGAAACCAGATGGCTGCAATTAATCCAGCAATGAAATGAAGTATGATATCTTAGGTTCTGCAATGGGATAACACTGTGGTTTCCTTTGGCACAGTGTATGAACGTATACACTACAAAAACTGTGTAAACATTCCCTTAGATGAACTGGATTGTAAGGTACTTAAATCCTCCACATCTACTCATGCAGAGCTCAAAAGTTCACTGAAGGGGGAAAAAAGGGGCTGTGTAGGATTCCGTAACTGAAAACTTACCTAGACATTCTGAAAACCAAGCATAGTGAACAGAACCAAACGGAAAAGAAAGGAGGGACAAATTGTCTTTATGACTATAATCCATCTGCTTATGAGAAAGAAATAATAGGTGAATGGTAAAGCAAATAAATTTCCTTTAAACTTTCTAGTACAAGGCTCCTTATTTTGCTCCTTGTTCTTTATATTCAGGATTTTGAAATAAATCCTACATCGATGCTCTCTACTGAAGGTAGTCATCATTTAGAGTCTGATTCTTTTTAGGAGCTACCCAAGCATTTAGTATCACATAATGTGATTATGTGGTTTGGGTTTTGGTTTCAATTTGAAATTAAAAGGTTAACTTTGTCRTTTACCAACTTTGATTAGTTTTATGATAAAAAAGGTTTCTATCAGTAAGTAAATGAGAATAAACATTAATTATTAAATATGTGCCTCCTCTGTGCCCTCTTTTGGTAGGAAAAATTGCTGTCCTGAAGGCAACAATTTATTTAAAAAATGCATCTGGGATTTAGGTTTTAATTATCAATCAGAAAAAAAATCTAATAAAAGCACCACACACAAAAACTGTCTTTGCTGGCTACAGTACTGATGTGTTTACTAAAAAGCTTCTGTTAGAGCTCAGACAAATGTGATTTTTTTTTTTTTTTTGATGGAGGGTACATTTAGGTACCACCCTACTTACCTCTCCAGTTTCACATTCTTAAGACTACATAAAACATGAAGGTTTTTGGTCTTGTTTTATATAAGAGATTAAATAAAGCGATGTTGATTACAGTTTATAAATTGACCACATGCCAATTATACTGAAGGTTTACAAAAGGTAATGAATAGCTCATTGACTGTGTCCGTTTACTGTGCACTCTGCATTGATTTCTGGTTTGTTAGAACATTTCATGCATCAGCACTGGAACCACTAGACCTACCATTCTCAGAGGAACCCAAGAGTGCTATGGGTCAATACCTGAACCATAGTTCAAATTAATCACTATGGACCAATTTCAGTCCTAGCATAAGTGGGTAGAACAGCAGGCCTTGTTTTTGATAGATCTTTATTGACATACTAGTATATCTATTTAGAAATTAGTATCACATTTTTGTTAGAGTTTCTGAAAAATATGAAGTTTTTCATGAGTATTCCTTACATTCCAGTATTTGATAGGTTCTTCATTTTGATCTATAATTGGTCATTTCAAGTTTATTTTTGGGTTGGAGTGTTAAAATTTTGATATACTGAAAGCTTCCTGGAGACTGGTACTCTCTGCTTACCAAACAATTTAGCTTTGCCATACGTGATCAGCAATAAGCATAGTATTCTAGGCAGTCTTTAAAACACCCTATTATATGGTTGATCTKTAAAATGGTTTTCTGCATATGAGAGTATTTATTAACTTTTAAGTTTAGTGTTGGGAAAAAAATTTGAGCATTTGTATAAGAGTTAAATTGTGTCATATACAAGAGAATATAATGCAAGAATAAAAGAAATATATAAGGTCATGTTTCTTCTAGCTTAGTCCTGTATGTTTTATCTCAGACAGTGGTCAAAAATGCAGCCACTTAACTAATACTTTATTAAGAATGGAATTACTTTCTTTGTGGTGTCCCGTTCCACTTCCAGCCAACATCAGCGAGAGATTTCCAGAGCTGGAACTTTTACCTGCACCGTATGCAGTAGTTTGTAACTTCCAACCAGGATGTCAATTTTTTTAGTTTCGAGAGATTGTCCAGTAAAAGGGCTGATGTAGCTGAAAAAGTACATTACCACAACCAAGACAGGCAGGATCACAGTCACATGAACAATTGCTCTGAAAAAACAGTATTCCTTTGTGTCTGGCTCATCAACCCTCAGGTGATGAGAATCATAGAGTTCTTGTAGAGTTACTTCCTTCAGTTTATCAAAATACTCATCCTACATTTGATTTGTAACACAGTTTAGTTAAGTATATGGACTAACCATTAGCTCAATATTCATCTCTCTTATTATTTTTCCACTTGCTACCTTGACTTTACCTACAACATCCACTAAGTGTATGCTAAGCTACATCAATCTAATCATGTAACCATAACACTGTAACCATTTTATAGTCAAGTGTTCATGGGCAGCATCAAACATCCCTTATTTTTATCTGGATAATTTTTTACATAGATATTTTAAACTTCTGTGTAATCTCTGGCTGGTACAGGTACTCTGCAAGATAAGTTTTAGACTTTAAAACCGTGAAGTTAGGCTTTTAAAGCTGTTTTTACTTCTTACATCCGTAACATATTGTGGCAATTTAGCAAAAGTCTCTAAGTCGCTGCTTGCTTTTAGTATTTTTCAACTTCATGCGTGTGTTGGTTTTGCAGGGCCTGGTTTTTGGTAGCAGGGAGGCCACAGAGGTGGCTTCTGTGAGAAGCTGCTAGAAGCTCCCACCATGTCCAGCAGAGCCAATCCCTGATGGCTCTGATGATGGACGTGCCACTGGCCAAGTCTGGGCCAATTAGAGATGGTGGTAATGCCTCTGTGATAACATATTTAAGAAGAAATCATAACAAAGTTTGGGCATTTAGTTGTAATTTTCCAGCTAGAGAAGAGTAGGAGTGAGAATATGTGAGAGGAACAACAATGGAGGCACCAAGGTCAGTGCAGAAGGAGGGGGAGGAGGTGCTCCAGGCGCTGGAGCCTAGATGTCCCTGCAGCCTGTGGTGAGGGCCATGGTGAGGCAGTTGTCCCCCTGCAGCCCATGGGGGCCCACGGGGGATGCACTCGCAGCCTGTGGGGGAGGTGCCCACACCAGAGCGTGTGGATACCAGGACGCTGTGGTCTGGCTGGAGTCCCAGTGGAGAGAGAGAGACGGAGAGTTAAAAATTTGGTTTTTAGCTAGCGTGCTAGCTGAGGCAAGAAGTTTTTCCTGGGACTGTGTTGTTGGGTTTTTTTTTTCTCTCCTGCTTCCTCTGGAACTGTTCAGCTGAGCTCTGGTCCAGAGCACCATCACTGGGAGGCCTTACATCGCGGCCCGGAGGGGGCCTACGTGGCACCCCAGCTCCGGAGAGAGAGAGCAGAGCCACACCTTCATGAAAGGACTCTGAATTCTACCCAGGTCTTTTCCACCACGAGAGGTTTATTATCTAACATTATTCATTTTTTTCTTTTTTTTCTTTTCCGTGGTGCCTGCGTGCACCATGCTTGTTAATAAACAGGTTTTTTTCACTTTCCTCCGAGAAATTGCTGAGGTGGGGGGAAGGAGTTTTCGAATCTTGCTGTTTGCAGAGGAGACATCCCTAGACTTGCTCTTTATTTGTCTCAAACCAGGACAATGCGGTGCTGTTGTATTATTAGATGATAACAATTTTGTATTCCTCTTCCTTCCCATACTATTTATTTATTTCTTATGTTTTTTCTGCTGGGAGTATTTAGCCTAAAGGAGAGATGGTTCAGGGGGTGTCTCAATGGTGTATATAAATATCTGAATGGAGGGTGCAAAGACAATGGAGCCAAGATCTTTTCATGGGTGCCCAGTGATGGGCACAGAGGCCACTGAAGCTTCATTCCTTCGGAAGTTATGTTTCTTATTTAGGCACATAGCATTGAAAGTAAATAAAGGAATAGAAAGAATATAAAGAACAGAATTACAGTCAGTGGAAAAAAATAAAGGAATAACATACAACTGTACAGCTTACAGAAACACCTAGAAATACCTTAGAAAATATAACAGTGGAGAAAAAACTGGTCTGAATACCTAGATCAAAAGGGAAAGATTGCAAAAACATGCTATGAACTTGAGGAAAAAGAGAAAATYATATAGTTAACTTCATGTAAGACGATCAAGTTTATTCCATACAGAAGCCATAGCAGTTATGTGGTTTATGAATATGATATAGAACCCAAAACCACAGTAGACCCTGAAAGCAGAGTGAAATAGAGTTATCGAAAGTGTTCAAACTATTCAGGTCAATAGAAAGAATGATCAGAATATGTTATGTCATGGTGTTATAGAACTATGTGAAATTATTTATAATGCATATAAGAATCTAACAGAAACAGAGATATGGATGCTACGTTTTCTGAAAAATTAAAACTAACGAATAATTGGTCCCTTATTCCTTCTAATTAATTACTAGTAGTAGCAGTGTGTAGTGCCTTTGAGAGTTTCTAACATTATATCTGAAAACATTAAAATATTCTTTTGTCCATTTTTTCTCGATGGCTACATTGACAATATAGTCAGTATTTTCTTTTTTTGTTATAAATTCAATAAGCAGAGATGTTGTGTTCCATAATCACCCAAATTCAGTTATTTCCCTTATTTACTTATTCAGGGATAAATTTACTAATGGGTGGTGAGTTTTGCTTAGAGTTTCTGTACGTGTATGACACCCTCTCATTCTGATAAGAATTGCATCTGTCCCCTTCACTGGCAGGCTTTTGGTTGCTTCCTCAATAGTTCTTTATTTTTGTGTATGCCTATATCATGTAGGCATTTGTAAAAGTACTTTACTGAATTCTTCTTAAAATCTTTCATGATCATTCTTAGAGTTTCAATCAGCCTGATTGGCAATTATATTTTCATTAGTACTTATAATACATTTTCTCAAGAAGTAATTTTTTTTTCTTTTTAGTGTAAAGAAGGACTGTTTACTTTCTCAACTGTTTCCGTGCAGTCACAGTGATTTCTTTTTTTCTTCCTTCTGTTGGATTAGTAAAAATAATAATAGTAAGATAAAAAATCAAATCATGCAAGTAAAGATATTTAGAAAGTTATTATTACCAGCTGAAAAATACGCCTGAATTAATTAAGCTTTCTAAAGTTCTCGTACAAAACTGAGTGCGTCAGAAGATATTCCTTAAAAGATTGCAAACTAAGCAACAAAGAGATATAATCTCTTACATCTTTCAGCCTTTGCATTTCAGAAGTTTGTTCAAAATACTGAATTGTCTTTCTTCTTTCTGTTCCAGTTTGTAGTGTGGTCTTTTGGTGCAGAAGATGTCTGGGAGCTTTTTGTTCCTTTTATTTGTTTGGGTTTTTTTGGTGAGCAACATTCATAGTCTTCATTTGTTTCAGAGTTTACATGGGCAAACATAAAAATGCAGTGTCAGATTCCACTCAGTTTTCTTGCCAAGTGAGGTGCAAAAGTGAATCACCAATTGAGGATAACCATCACTCACCAGTGAGTTGGTCTTCACTTGTGGCAGAGAAGGGCTTTCAAAGGACTCACCAGTTGTTCTTAAAGAAGGAAGCAAAAGGATCCCTACACTGGCGGCAAAGAGGGTTTTTGGATTACCATAGAAGAACAAAGGAAATACAGAGTGAGATGTCCTGTCACAGAAAAAGACAATATAATAAAAATTCACTCTATGACAAAAAGGCACAACTGTGGTTAGTTAAGATTTAAACAGACTTTATATATTGCCATGGAAGAGTCTTTGCCATGTTTTTCTTCTGGTGGTCCTTGTGATAATCCCTGATTTTATGCTGTTCCATGATAATGTTAGTTCAGGACATTCTTTTTGGTGTTTTTGCTTCTCACTACTTTATTATTCTTCCAGTCACTATTAAAATCTTAGGTGCACTGCAGAAACAATTTCTTCCGTGTAATCTGGGTCTTTGTGACATTGATCACAGTCAGATGCTCATTTCAGCTTTCCTCCTACTTGACGTAGTCTTCCAGCTGCCAAAATCTACTTTTCTTTCCTACTGAGCAAGGCTTAATGCAGATAATGTATTTTATGCTACAGGGACAGCTTTTTTCAGTTTTCTTGTTTTCCAATTTATTTTGTCAGATGACAGTTGGCAATTATAATATTATCTGAATAACAGTGTCTCACATTGAGTATGCAAAATGGATTTGTAATTTATGATGTGCTTCAAAAAAATATTAAGACATCTGCACCTAAAACATAATGATATTCAAGTTAGGGATTTGGGTTACTATTTTAATGTTTCTTTAGATGCTGATTGTACTTTTAAATTAAGACTGACAAGATGGAATATATAGAAAAACAGAACTCTGGAACATCTTCCAGGAATTGGAACTGAGCATTTTTTAGCTCTAAGGCATAATCTGAAGAACATATGTGAAATATAATTTTTTTCGGCTTTTTTTGACACAAGTCCCCTTGATTTACTTGTAGAGAATTTTTCATCAGATATTTTTCTTTCTTGCCTTTCTCACACATAGACTATTTACCCATGTTATAGGGGTCAACACACTATACAGAAAAAAAACCCTGAGAGACTTAAAGGATGAATATTATCACTGTATTATATAGGCTTGTACTGGCTATATGACAGACAGTTAAATAGACCAAAATTTTTTTCTTGATTCAACCACTCATCATTTCTGTCTTGGCTTGTTACCATGTCTGTATGCAGTAAAGTTTTTAAAGTGTCCCAACTTTCCCTCATTAGTTAGAGGTTTTATTTCTTCTTTTAGATCTTGATCTTTTTCTCTCTGTGTAGGTGAAAACTTAAATTTATAGACAGCACTTTGGGCCATACTGCTGCCAATTAATCAGAGAGGTTTACATCTAGTTTCTGCCAGCTTCTCTTAGCAGATAATTTTTAGAAGGTAAGAATTACATGAAAGTGGGAAGAACATTGAGGTAATCCTGCCTAACTGTTAGTATAAAAATGGCTCATTCTGTCATTTCAAGAAGAGCTCAGTTCAAGTGTGGATATAATTCTTTCTTGTAGCTACTCCTTTGGAGAAATAGTTGTCTGATACTATACTTTAATGCAATGAAAATACACATTCAGGAGAAAGATTTTCTAAAATAACATATATGAAAAATATTGCAGGAGAAATCCCATTTCTTTATTTACCATGAATGTAACTACAGCATTTTCTTCAGTGAAATTTATGAGGGAATCCTTGAAAATCTCAATAAAATCAGGTACTGCAACATAAAAAATAAACAAGTCATTTTCTATTTGGTCATTAATTGGGTGTTTCTCTTATAGTCAAGCCATTCTCATTTGTTGAAATGCCAGTTCTTAATGTATCTCATAATGTCTGCTGGAGGATGAAATTACTCACAAGAGAGGGCCCTCAGAGAAGGATCAATGTTTTTATATTAATGTAAATTACCACTGATTAATGAATGCTGTAACCAATAAGGATTTAAATCCTATCTGTGTTCCTTTTTTGGAACCTAACCTTCCTGTCAATATTGCAAGTTAGTAGTAGGATTAATTTGTCAAGTACAGTATATAGTAACAGTATAAGCCTAGTCAATAGTATTTTTTCTATGAAAAGCAGTGTTATTTAGGAGCAGAAAATAAAATAGAAGTTAAGGAATATATTTAGTTTTTACAAAATAATGTCTATAATAGAGTGTATCCATATCACTGAAATAAATGTCTTTGTATTTATGATTAATTACACTGCATACAAGCTTTTCATCAGTACGCATTTATGTTATATTCACTGCAATATTCGAACAGCATGAGCTCATGGAAGCAGTCACATAATATTTGACTGCTATGTGTATAATTTCAAAACCATAGACAATTAAAATATTCTGGACACTAAAATAAAAAGGTAAAAAAAATTCATATTTACATGCACCTGTGTGTCAGTTTGGTTTTCACAGAATTCTTTGCCACCTGAACTATGGAAAACCAAGTTGTTGGTGTGAATATGTGTACACCACTGTACCGACAAATGTAGTTGACGCTTGTGCACTTGGATTGAAACCAGGTGGAAACTGTGCGAGAATGTGTATTTAATGAGGAGCAAAGACTAAAGCAGCAAGTTGCAATACTATGAAAAAGCAAAGGAAAACAAAGACTTAGTATCTGTCATGAAAGAAATAGTTTCACAACCACTTTTTAGTCATCAGACTAGGAACCAAGTCCCAGAGCTTCAGAATGGAAATACTTCTACTCATACTGTGAGTTTAGCAGAAGAGAGAATGCACAATGCATGCTCCTTAGGGTATATTTCTGTGCCAAATAGAATGTTATTCTGAAAATCTCAATCCAGATAAAAATCTCTTTATCTGATAGCTTTTTCTTGATCAAGTCAGAAGGAAAGATCTGGGGTCTATTGTATTGAAAGCATGACTATGGAAATAAAATTCTGTATTTGAGGGTTTGAAAGACCCTTATCCTTTGGGGGTCACACATGTAGTCTGTAACTCAACCATAATTTTTACTAACAAATTGTTTTTGTGAGTGTTAAATAGATATAAGTCATAAAACAGATAGGTAAAGCTTACTTTATCATGCTGTATAACGTGGTGTATGTCAAGGGTAAGTACCTTGGCAAAGCACATTGCTTAATTCATCAATAGGCAACTCTTCAGTTCTCTATCCGTTTAAGAAGGGATATCTATTGGTTCATAAATACTCTTAAAAGACTTTTTCCTGTACAGCTTCTTGAAGTTTCTAATTATCAGAATTTCACGCATACACTTCTGAATTGTTCTCTGTGTTTTGTGTAGAGGGAAACGAGGCCAGTACGGTGTAGTTAGAGTTTATATGGAAGTCAGCTGTCTGCTTGGTGTATTGGTTTTCAGTTCACTTACTTCAAAATTATTTTCATGCAGTACTGCAGACTGTATGTGGCTGCAGACTACYATGGGACATGCATAACCATATTACCATTTTGCACCCAGAGTGCATATGTGGTTGCATAAACACTCACATGAAGCCAAAATCCATAGAAATAATACAATCAGTGAGAATTAGTTCATCTCTTTAGGCTGTTACGTTATTATATACTATTAAAATAAGTTCCTGTGCACATGGTTGAAAGAACCCAGAAATCAGACTGACAGTATCCCCAATAGGTTTCCGACAAAACTACTGGGATACATCTATAGTGTGGTCTTTCCTAAATATTCTTGTCTCAATTGGGCAGTTTAATGTATGATCATAGAATCATGGAATAGTTTGGTTGGAAGGAACCTTAAAGATCACCTAGTTCCAGCATCTCTGCCACAGGCAGGGACATCTCCTGCTGGACCAAATTGCTCAGGGCCCCATCCAGTCTGGCTTATGGTCCTTAGTTTGTATGTAAATGTCGTAGTATAATTAATGTTTCTAATAATGCAAATAGAAAAGCAGTCTTTTTTTTTAAGATGAAGGCTTAAATCCTTATCCTGCTGATACAATTTTTTGTCTTGTAGCCATTGAGTGTCTAATGATACTGAAAACATTCAGAAAAATTGCATACTTGTAAAATGACAAAAAGTTAAAAGATTGGTTTTTAAGTATATGAATGAAAACCAGAGTGACACTCTTTTATTACTGTACTGATTAGAATGGTACCATGTGTGTTTAATCATATATTTACAAAATTAGTAAATGGCCAGACTTAGATAGCTAAAGGCCATTAATTCATATATGTATGTGTGTATACATGTTGCTAATTATGCAAACTAATAAACATAAGTAAGGGAGCAGAAGCTAAGATTTTTGGATGCTTTTCAATTGTATTAGGAGAGTCTGTAAGAAATAAATACTCTGATCCTCAGTCACCCTGGAAAAAAAACCATCTGACAAAGAAACTGGTGAACCGTACATTTTCTTTTAGGTAGTTGTGATATTACTTGCCACAAATCTCTTGAACATTTTCCTAAATAAACCTTTGAATTGGCAGATGAGGTGAATTCTGATGTCTTGAACCTGTTTGGACTGAAAAAAAGAGTGCAAAGGTAATCAAAAATTCATCTTCATTAATACCTGAGGGCAAAGCCTGTTTTCCTATTATATTTTTCAGTTGTCTTCTCAGTAAAGGTGTTTTGAACCTTCTACTTCTCTTTGACACTTATGCAGGCTTGTTTTACTCTGTAGGAAAGGTATATTTTCTGTGTCATTTAAACATGCCCCAGTGCCAGCTTAGAAATCACTAAAGCAATACTTCCAGTGAAAACACAATTGTATTTTCTAATTATTCATGTGAATACTTTCTTCTTCACTAGCCCAGAATCTGTATTGAAATCTTGCTCTATATTTGCTTAAACACTGCCAGATTGTTTGATTGTTTTTTGTTAAACTTTGGTAAGTTTGACTACTATCTCTGCCTTAGGAACAGAGAATGATGCTTAAAATTTCTGTAGCTATATTCCATATCCTTACCTGGTAACTGTAACTGCAACGCACAGGACATTAGCTTCTGGTGATAAGAGTGGCAAATGTAGCTTCAATTCGATGAGTTCTTAATATTTATGTTCTGTTTACATTCGAGTCTCAGCCTTCATCACACGTTCACACAGTGCTTATGTGTAAAAGGAAATACGAGGCGTGCAGTGAAATGATGAATCAATAAAGGAGAGAACGTTTTGTCCGTTGGTTCTTTCTGTGTGCACATCTCACATGACTGAGGCTCTGAGTGATGCAAACCTGAATTTTTCAGGAAATGTCCACCACAGTGCCTTTTGACTTAAAAAGAAAATTTTCACCTACTGAAGGAACATAATTCCTCATGTCCGTATAATGCATAATTAATTTTTCACTACTTTTTTCTAAGAGTTTCTCAAAGTACGATCTAAAGAATTATGGAATTTCAGATTTTAATATGAAACAAGATTTTTGGGGAGCAAAAACATTTTGTCACTTAATGGCCCTTCCATTTTGTTTTTTGCTGTGTAATGACAAGTAGGAATAAGCAAAATAATCACTTTCAAATATGTGTTGATCAGGAAGCTGGAATCCTTTCTGACAAGATAAAAAATGGGGAAAACACCAAATACATCAAAATACATGCATTATACATTGTAATAGCACCTGAAAAGAAAGATACACTTATGCCTGGTTTCCATAAACTGAATATACCAAGTTTTATGAACTTGGAGTATAGGTTTTCTGTGATGTATTAAGTCCACATGCTGTAGTTTGGGTTCCAAGTTTTTACCTTTTGTACTGCTAATTTCATCCTTTTATGTCCTATTGTAAAAATATACTTTTACCTTAACGATGATTTTTTTTTGGGGCCATGTAGATAGAGTCAAGCAAAGCTGTAGTTTTTCAAGGGTGTGAGCAGTAGTCTATTGAAACCAAAAAGCAAAATCAGTGGACCAAGGCACTAGAAGGAAGGTCAAGTTAGTTTCATAACTGAAATGAATGTCACTTAAATATAAAAAGTCACTAGATTTCATATGTCATTTTGACTAGAAGTTCAGAATCTTACAGTCAGAAGTGCTGAGCATTTATAGCTGAAACTGCATAATTAAATATGCAAACTGCCTAGTTTAGTGATGATCAGTCTTTCCTTCTTTCAATGGTTCTTCAGTTACCTGATGGATGGTTTTATCTGTTGTTAAACTTACAAGTAGCAACTTAAGCTGGCACTAGCCTTTGTTTTCTGCTTCGTCTCGGGACCTGAATTAACAAGGTTTCACAGGCCATAACTAGATTTTTGTTTGGGGTAACACATCTCTCACAAGTTAATTTATTAAGCAAATCTATATGGAGAACTAGAATTAGCTGTCCAGAAAAGTGGTGAAATCTTTGTCCTTGGAGATCTTCAAAAGCAGCCTGGCCATGGTGCTGAGCAACCTTCCCTAGGTGTCCCTCACTAAACAGGGGCATTGGACAGTAATGGCTTCCACAGGTCACTGACAATCTCAGTTATTCTGTGATTCTCTGGTTAAATATTTGTATCTGGTCAGCAGTATTTTTTTCACCACCTAGTGGGGGTGAAATTATACCTCCAGTATATCATAATTTAGTCTCAGAATCCTTTGTCATTTTTTGTGCTCCTTCAATATTTAGCACTCAATCTTCTATGTTTGTTTTTTTTTTTTCCCCACAGTCTCTTCTCCAAGTTCACAGTCATGGCTCTTTGCATATGGTGTGAAGGAATTTTTTTAGAAAAAAGCTGGGAATTTCTGTCACTGGAGGAATTTGTGAGCATTGCTGTGGTGTTCCATTATTTAACTGCTATAAACATCAAGCCTTAGTTGTGAGGTTGCAAACAAACAAGTGTTTGCAGTGCTGATGTTACTAGAAAGACATATATGATCCATATTCCAAATGGCTTAAAAGCTCCCAGGACTAAGCACAGAAACATGGTAAAATAAAATTATGTAGAAATGCTATTTTTAAAGTAGTATTAGAAAACCTTTGATCTGTGGCAAATGTGCAATCTAAATCTGGTCCCTGAACTACTTTTGTTTACATAGCAAGTCCTCTGCATCAACTCCTGAATATTTGAACACATGTTTGTAAGTAAACAGACTTGTTAATTTTTTAAGGAACAGGTCTCATTTTTTCCTTACATGTTTTGTATCCCTTTCTTGGGATATACAAGTTTGGTTTTGCACATGCAAGCCAATATTTAAAAACAATAAGAGCTGACACACCTCTTCAGTAAAGAATGTGGGTTGGCTACTTGGAATCGCTCCTCTACTGGGAGACAGTTACTTCTGCTTTGAAAGAGTATAGTTGTTGCTACACAACAATACATTAATATTTTTTCTAGCTGTTATTATTTAATGCTTGTAGTGGGAATATTTAGAGATACCTTAAGCAGCATAGAAGTGTAAAAAATACTTGCAATTTGAGGTTCTACTGCGACAGTTACAAATAAATAAATATTTGTGGGACTCAGTGGAACTACGCACCCAGTATTCTGTAGGTCCTTTGGTAGTGTAAGGATCTACAAATGTTCTTATTTTTATTATTAAATAAAATCTAAGGAATTAAAGATGTGACCCCAAGGCAGCTGGAGACTCTGTCATACCTCTGGGAAAACAAACAGAATAACCAGCCTGGTATAGACACCACTTAAAGTTTTTAAGAATGGCCTGAAATTTTCCCACAGACTTTGAGGCAGTGGTGGGGCTTGTGTGCTGGAGATTACATCCCATTCTAGAATGGATGCATACAAAAGCAAAAAGCTTCTGAGTTCTTTTCTACTTTCATGCTTTCAACTTTTATATAGGTTAATGTATTTTAGTTTCACATGAAGTAATTTTGGCTAGCATTCATCACTGTAGTTTAAGATTTGTTATTATAATGTAGTAAAAGTCTAAAAGATGACTGACATACTTGTCCTAGAAATCTGAGCAAACAAATATATAATTTTATTAGGTTATTTATTAGGTATTTGTTATCCTGGCAAGTTGTTGGGCTGGCAAGAAGGATGACAACAGTAAAATCTTGATTGAGGTCTCCCTACATGTAACCTGTTATTTCAGTGCATTGAAAGTGTCATTAGTGGTTTTGTGTATAATCTATGAAGGGTTTTCAGATACTATCAAATAAGTCTGTTCTGTCTTGTAAGGTAGTATATCATTTTCTCCTGTTGTTCCTACAGTTAATGAAGAAATCCATCCTTCGTGTGTTGAAAGTAATTTATCTTTTGTACATCCTAGTATAATTCATTTTGCTCATACCAAGCTAACTTTGTTCAAGGTTCTAATCTCACTGGCACTGGGTCCCATCATAAATAGTTTACATATTTGCATTTTTATTTTTTGTTTTCTTTGTTAATTTCTTTCTTTAATCTTCTTTGTAAATTTACTGGCTTTTCACTGTATACAAAGTAATAGAGAACAAAAGGAGTTACAACAATACAAAAGACAGTACATTTTTATTGACAATGTAAATTTTGTATAACTTTATGGCACAGAAATGTATCTTTTCTGTAGGGTAGGCACTGAAATGTGCAAAAAATATTGAAGATTAAAAGAAAGTAACATTATTTTTAATAGATATTGGAATGATCAAATTTCATGACAAGTAGCTAGTGTTGTATTAATAAAATAGAGATTTAAACTGGACTATTAATTCTATTGCTATATGTAATGGTAGGCATTTGTTTATACAGAATTAACCAACTGTGAGAATTTATTTTATTATTCACAAAAATTAGATTGAAATTTCCAGAAGAAATGGCTACTAATTAGCAGCATGTTACCAATAATCATACTAACAGTGTGAAACTTACCTGTCATAAACATGATCACATATAAATCTCTTCCTCAAGGCAAATATTGAGAACTTTGAATTACTATACAGCTACACAAGAACACAGACTGTCTAAAACATGAAGTCTTTGTGCCAGAGGATATTTTATCAGTCTCTGAAGTACATATTAGCATAGAGCATTTGTGAATTATTTCTGTAGGCCACATTTTTGGCACACTAACTAAAATACCTGTTAATACCTTTCTTAATAAAAAATGAATGATTATACAGTCAGTTACATAAACCCATCCAGATATCTTCAGGTTTAAGAATTAAATTCAAAAATGCTTTTCATTTTGTGTAGATTTAAAAAAAAAAATGCCTTCCCCTCAAATATAAATGGAACAGATTTCTTGTGTGTCTCTGTTAAAGTACTGCTTTAATTACTATGCACAAGGTAATAAACAAACCTACCATATGCTGCCAAATTAGTCAAATGCCAGGAAAACCTAAATATAAAAATGGAGACAAACTTTTAATTACACTCTCTGAAAACCTTTGGCAGTAAGTAATRTTCTTTACTTGGCATTCTGTTTCAGTGTGAAAGGGCAGAAAATATGACTGAGCTAATATATTAAATGGTAATAAGAGAACTTTCCAAGAAAGAGGGAAAGACAAATCTAGGAAACAAAACCCCTACCCAACTAATCTGCTAACAAATTTTATTCTAAAATTATTTAAATAAGAATTGACTCCCAGAATTATAAATTAATAATCCACAGAAAAACAAAAATAAGGGAATGAGTTTTAAACAAAAGAATTAGTTAGTCCAGATCATACTGGAAAAAAAAGTTTAAATCACATTAGTTTTGGACTCTACAGGACCAGAAGCAGTGTTGGTACTTCAATTGAGGAAAAAAAAAAAAATCCTGAAAAAATAAAATGCTTTAAAAGCATAATTTCTTTTCCTCTTGTATGGCAATAGAGGATATTCGTATCCTGGAAATAGTGTCAGTGAGGCAAAGAGGTCTGACCTAAACCCACTGCTGCCTTCCTACTTGTATCGTATTCCACAGGAAAAAGGGATTATATACCTATTCCATAATACCACTAGACCAGTAGTTAGCAGTGTCTTACAGGTAACAAGAACCAAACTCTTTCATGCAATGGAAAGAACTGCAGATTTCCCACAGTTGCTAGATATTCAGATGACTACTTTATTGTATTACAGAGAATAGTCTGTCAGTTCCTCATCTTTTTCCACGTTTCTAGAGGAAGACTCAGTATTAGCTAAATGTTTAAATCAGACTTCAGTAGAACTAGTGATCTACTTGACAGCCTACTTGCTGTAATTGTATTTATTTTTCTTGTAATGTAAATGTGCTCTAAATGACAGTGACATTTAGAAATAATTACATATATACCATATMACATCATATTCTACATATAGTACAGAACCTTTCAGTGGACAGCCCTGATTTTTTAAATTAGTAAAGTTTAAAGACTGCTTTGGCAATGAGAACAGTGAAAAAGAGCTCACATAACACTATTAAAGGATAGCTCTGTGCAGACTGTCTGGAATGCTTTCGAACCCACATCACCTGGTACTATCCCCAGGAACGGTTGAGAGATTAGGTCTGGTTGGTCCAAGGTTCCAGTGCCTACAAAAATTTGCAGATGTACCCTATGTGTTCATGGTTATGAGTGTTGCTTATTGGATTAAATTTAGAATAAAAATTACATTCTTGCTGTATTTACGTTAATGACATAAGTCCTGTTGGCATCAATAAAACAAATATTTCAGAGCACAAAGAGAAACTACAGAAAAAAATGTCTTATAAAAGTTAACGCAATTGCATGTTATCTTAAAAGTATTTATTTGTACATATATGCAAGCTGCCTATCAACACAATATTTAAAAAGGTAAAACCTTTGAAAAATGCCCTCCTGTAGAAATAACATCAATTGTGAACTCCTAGTCCTTTAGAAAATTTGGAGACAAATTCTGCAAAACTTCATGAGTAATCTTTAATACTATCATTTCACCAAGGACAACTCACTCCAACAGAAGTTTGCACAGTTTGATAGCTGATTTTTTTCTATGGAGAAAGTGTTATGTCCAAATCCTGGGATTCTTTCAACTTATTCATTCTTTATTCTGACAGATTCTCAGTGGAAGAAGCACTTTGTTCAGTCCTGATTACATTAAGTTAATGGAAAAAAAGACGGTGAAAGTTAAGTAACTCTCAAAATACTACCTGGTAAATTTAATTTGGTTATTCCACATAAATGTAACTTTAAACTCTCAAATAATTGAGAAACCATATTGCAGGTAAGTAAACATCATGAGGAAAGTTCTCTCTTCAGACTATTTTTTCAACATTATTTTATGAAACAAAAAAATGTGGTGTAATCATCATAGTCCAAGAGAGGCAAAAATGAATAATAGAATTGTTTCCTTGAATGCCCTTCAATGCTACATTATTTGAAATGGCACAAAATTATTGCTCCTTCATTGCTGTCTAAAACCCATTAAGATTATAAACAATACTGCAGCTGAACGGGCTGTTATCTTAATAGTGTATTCATCAAAGTCTTTGCAGATTCACAGTACAATGTTTCTCAAACTGAAACCAGAGTATTATTATGCAAAATTTTAATTTAATTCATTTTTTTATAAGAACTATATTGAAAGCATAGAGTGTTACTTCGATTTTTTAATTGCTTTGTCAGCATCATCAGCGTGATGACTTGGAGACACATTATATGTGCACTATATCCTTTTCCTGTCTGTAATGTTACCTACAGATAAAAATTACTGTGTATTGTTCAACCAGGGGAAAATATTTCATATAATTATAATATACAGAATTGATTGTTGCTATACTTCCAGAATTCTCTCTATTATAGTTTCTTACCTACTACAGTAGATTTACATGTAATGTTTATTTGGACTATAAGGAGATACTCTGGAATTATTTATTCTGTAAGTGTATGGGATTTTTTAGGGGAGTTGAAGTACTTCATGTATGATGTAGTCAGTAGAAATGGATCAATTGAATTTATGGGCAAAATTACCTTGCTAGATACATGTGTGTGATCCTTACTGATTTTCTTTATAAGCAAGTGGTCTGGATGAGCAGGACAGTTATTCACCCAGAGAGAAACCTACCCTGAACCTGGAGTTTTCATAACTTTTTTTTCCCCCCAACACAAGTGCTTCTGTATTAGGGCAAAATTTCCCCTTCAGCACAGGGGTTTTAGCAAAACTTTTCCACATGCTGAATATTGTAATTTTTTTTTTTTTTTTTTAACCAATAGATTTTAGGTATTATGATAAGCTATTATATACAGAATAGATTTGACTGATACTGATTTATTTTGCATAAGATATTTCTGGATATCAGTTAGTCAGTAGTCACTAAGCAAAGAACACTGGCATAGTTTAGGCCCACTTAAAACAGCTTTGCTGAAGTAATTGGGAACAGAATCTGGGAATCTCATTTTTCAGTTTCATGTGCATGCTTTCCTGTAGTTTAGTAGTGTGTTGTTACAGTGTTTCTTCTGTACAGCAGTTATATTTGTCTAATTTTATCTTAAATGACAGCTTTAAGTGCAGGCCATAAATAAAAGATTTTGTTCTTGTTCTTAGCCTTAGGAACAGTCTTTTTATCAGCGATAACTTTGATACTATTATTACATTTCTGCTCCTGTCCTTTATGTATTCATCTAGAGGAAAATACAATTTTTACATCTTAAATTCTGTAATTATGAATTCTGTAGCTGTTGTTATGTAATAGAGTTTTACTCTATTTACTTCGATTTTTTAAACTGGATCATTTAGAAAACCTACCCCTAAATAATTGCAATTAATCTCTACTGCATATATCTGCCTGCCATACTGCGCTGTAATATTAGCTGGAACTCTGTCTTGCACAATAATGGAACAGGATCATAAAACCATATACATTCTGCGTTGATATTGGGTATTCACTGGTTGAAACTCTTTGACTAAACTCATAATGATTGTGTATTTTCTTAATTTGTTAATATAAAACCAGGGGTTTTAAGTTAATCAGCAATCTTCTGKTATTATTAACAGTTCTCATATCACTTTCTGCAGGCATATATTATAAGCTTGAGACAAAAATAACCCTCTATTCTAAAATTTCAAGTTGATTACTCTAACTCCTACCTAGCCAAATCATATGTACATAGCTATACGATCAGTTACTTTACAAGAAATAGCAATATCCCACTGTGCTCGTATGATGTTGTAGGAATATATTTTAATATGTGGTATGGAAATACTAATAAACCTCCTGCATGTAATTTAGCAGTTGCTCAAAAGTATGAAACAGCAGCTTAGGACAGAAAGCAAATTAGTTTCAGTCATTCATAATTATTCTTCAATATAATGTGAAATGCAAAGTAAATGCAGACACAAAAATAGAATGCTGATTGTGCTCTTAAATTTAATATATGTAAAATCATTTGGAGTCTACTAAAAAAAATAACTACAGGTGTTTAGCAAAGAGAAGAGATGCTTTCAAGGGTGAAAATAGCTTTTATCTGTTTCAGGACAGCTGCTTTATCCATAGTTTTGTAATTTCTTATATTACATTCTTGAGATGAATGTATCTTCAAAAATTTCTCCTTCAGACTTCTCAAAAAAAAMCCCCTGATAAAAAATGGGGTTTAAAAATCCTCCAATGTGGTAAAGAATCTCCTTTTCCCAAGAAGTCATAGGTATGACTCAAGACATAAGAATCTATCGTTTATATGACATAGTAATATTAATACTTTGCATTTTTTAGTTTATTTTTTATTTACACGTTCCTGTATCAGTGTTAAAGTTTGGGCTTGTTTAGCAGTGCCGAGGTAGGGTTTCTTTTGTTTAGAAGTCCATGAGCTGTTGTTATAAAATCGAGGTTTTAAATATGTAATATAGATTGAGTAATGACTCAATATTTTTTAACCAGAAATCACTTATCACCTCAAAGCATGTACAGCCATCTGATTATCGGCTATGCTTAGGGGGACATAGTGTGAATGCATAGAATAAAACCAATTTATTTGGAAGTGATTTTAAGGATAAATATCTCTCTCTTTTCTCAAAGAGGATACATTTTAAATCCTAGCAAAGATCAATGTTAGTTGGGCAGATTAATTTTGATTTCTTTTCCCACCCTTGAAAACAAGCTGAGTTACCTTTTTCTTGTGATACATAAGGGAAGATTATTTTCTCTACATAAAATGAAAAGAAAAAAAATTAAACTGAATTTTATAATTTAACTTTTTGTCTTATTTTTATTCCAGCACATTATTGCAATTAAATTTCAATTTTTTTAAAATAATCTCTGTAAAAATGTGTGAACTACAATAATTATACATTAAAGAATATCCAATTATTATTTGTTTCAATAATATCTAAGTTGCAAAATAAACTGATCTCAGTAGCAATTGTTTATTGCAGAAAAAGTTCAATGTGAATCTCTTATCCTGAAAAAAACATGTCAAGAGTCACATGTTAAAAAATTATTCAATAGCTTTGCTGACTTGTAATTGCAGAGATAAATGATTTACTTGAAGCTGGAAAATACATGTATTATTCATCAGCATTCTATCTCTCCATGTGTATTGAGATGTATTTGAGAGCTACCCTCATCAGGAGACTGGAATGAAATTAATATGCTTACATTGACTTCTCTGTATTCCTTTTCATTTTTTCAAGACTGTGTTACTGGATTAAGCATAGACTTTTTTTATTTTCAAATAGTAAGAACCATGACTTCCTGATGTGGATGGAATATTAGAAAATTATTTTGAGCATAAAATCAATTTATTTTTTCTTAATTCTTTTGTAGTTCTGGTACCATATATTTTTGTATGATTTTTGCAACAGGTCATGAGGTCAGACTGGAGGACTTCGGTTTTCCTGCAGTGTCTCCTCTTACCCTGTTTCTTCCTTATGTTTCTTTTTTTTTTTAATTTTCAACTTTTACAAAGCAGGAGTGTCACTGTCTTTTTATGTTTAACATGTTTAGTTATCAAAATGCTTTGATAATGGTTATCACTTTTTCCTGTACACTGTAGTCTGGAACAGTGTGGCAAAACCTATTTTATTAGGAGAATACTAGAAGGCAAAGAGTATCTCTTGGAATGAGGCAGAGGGTAGCAGATATGTATGTGTAGTCTATCCAGAAGCACCATTAACAGTAATATTAGTGGCTTCATTCCAGAACCATGGGAAGTCTAGCTGCAGCCTGCCTTTTTGTATAGAGGGACAGAATGGGTAATGACAGGCTTTTGTTTTGGCTTTTTTTGTTCTTCTAGCAGTTAATGGTGCTAGTTCTCAAACTGACTTTTGCAGCCCCTAGTGTCTGAAATCTTGATATTTGTCATTTCCAGGGTGACTTGGATGGTCTATTGCAAGGAAGCTGTAGGTCTGTGAGGTTAACACAAGTCAGTTATACATATTACACTGGTATGAAAGGAAAAGTTTGAGATTGTAAAACTGGAGAGAGAGTG
The DNA here is from genome assembly GCA_018881555.1 of Amblyornis subalaris. NCBI lineage: Eukaryota > Metazoa > Chordata > Aves > Passeriformes > Ptilonorhynchidae > Amblyornis > Amblyornis subalaris. The sequence continues at coordinate 363,369 of JACAXG010000141.1, read as the reverse complement.
CTATGAGAGAAAACCATAAATAAGAGGTTACACACTTAAAATATAGCTGACTTCTGCTCTTAGCTCTATCTGTCACTTGAGGAATAATTCTTAGACTAAAGCACTCAGAGGTTAGACCACCTCGAAGAGGACAAGTCCTGAAACAGCAGAAGTGATCACTTTCATTCTAATTAGACATAATGATCATCAGAATCTAAGCATATTTAATCTTAAAAGCTGTACCAAAGTACTTTGAACTTCCTTATGTTTGTAAAATTTAATTGTTGCCATAGATTAAACAATGAAATATTGTTCTTGAATGTAAAGCTGATCAAATGTACAGATCTTGTGATATTTTTTACTAGAATTCTCTGTTCTTCATAGTATCAACTTAATTGCTAACTTYTTTTTTTTCCATGTTGGAGCATATGAAAATATGAGATATTTTCTGGCTTGATTGGAATTTACCAAGTCCATATCACTTAAGGAACTTGCTATATTTTTGCAGAGAAAAGACATGAAAAGCAATTTTTTTGTCACGTTTAAAGTATCATTACAGTACCTTGAGGACAGCAAAAAGCTACACCAGTACTGCAAAAGAGCACGCTCTGAACAGTTTAAAGGCTTTTGACAACAGCTATTTTTTAATAGGTTTTTGTTTTCTTTTGCTTGTTTTTATTACTTGATTTACAGATTTACTTGAATTTACAGATTACTTGAATTACAGATTACTATGACCATGAGTCATAATGATTTTACAAAGCAAAGTTTGTTTTTTTTTTTATTTCAGCAGTACAGAAAGTGGATCTATTTTGTTCTTGGCCCATTTTAGAAATGTGATATCTGTTCTTTATAGACTAGGAGATGGTAATTTATATTGTGTACCCTCAACAACTTCAGTTTTGAACAAGAGACACTAAAATTCTTTTAGTGGGGAAAACTTAATAGTTAAACCTGTAAAAGTGATTTTTAAGTAAAAGTCAAGGAATGCCTTCCAAAAGTGCATCCTTAAAGGCTTCTCATAGAAATCAGGCAGGGGTCTTGTCAATTTCCAGACACTCAGTCGTTCAACAATGCCTAATAATCAAGTTCACTGCTGGTAGGATTTTTCTGAGAAGACTGGATGGAAAGTGAGTTTGCTGCTAGCAGGTCTAATGTGAAATACTCTGGCTAAAGAGATTTGAGACATTATGGAAAAAGAGTTGAACAGTTTGTTTAGAGGACAGGGTGTAAGAATTTCAGATGCTTGTGAATGATAATTGTGTGTTTAAAAAAAAAGTCTTAGAATAAAACTGTGTGATAAGAAAGAAATTCTCCCTGAATGCTAATTCTGTCCTGGCACTATCTTCATATTCTTCCTACTCTCTCATACAGCCTGCATATCAGAGAAGTAAATTCCAAACTCTTAATTACTTCTACATATTTGTCAACAATATTGGTTTATATTTTCCTTTTGTTTTCTAATACAACTTTGCTATATTTAATGCATTAATAGCCTTGAACTAAATTTCTTGATGGAATATAATTTTTTAGAATGTAGTTACACTTATAGCAGAGTAGACATCTGAAGAAAGGATGTGATTTCTGTAGTCTGTAATGAATATGAAAAAGGCATTTGGGTAGGCATTACAGTGCTGCTGCTGCAATAATGCTTTAGTACTTTGTGGTAGTAGTACATTTGTTCTTGTTTGTGTTTCAGACAAGAAATGTAGCTGGATATCATTTGCCTAGTTTGCTAGTGAGGCCTTTCCCTCTCTGGTCGGACCCTAAAAATCAATCAATCAGATACAGTTAGGGTGATAAAAAGTGTTTACCTTTATAAGGATCCTTAGGTGCACAATTTGTCAGGTGGAAATGCCAAAAAGGCCCCCAAAAAGCCCCGAATAATGCCCCTGCACGTGATGTGTGTCCCATTTTTTTAGATTTTGCAAATTAGCATATCTGACAAGAATTACCAATTAGAATTGTAATTTGTGGGGTAATTTCCCCCTCATTCTAACCTCTTCTAAACCCTCCTTTTCCCAAAGGAGCTGACTTTGTTTATAAAAATTTGTCTCGAAGAGCTGGTCTTGAGACCAGAGAACCAAGATAGAATAGGGCCTTGAAATATGTTTTGTCTTCCTGCCTATCATGGCAGGGAACAGTGCTAGGAACATAAAATGCAAACTACAGCTATATGTGTGAAAACTACAGAGAATATATAAGAGAAAAAAGGGTAAAAACTCAATTTGGCATCGCTAGGTATTAGATTTCTTACTTCTTTTGTTGGCTAAATTCAAGTCAGCATTTTTAATGTTTGCTTTCGATGATACATCTTATAATGTAGTACACAATGTGCCTCGATTGTGATCCATCTTTTGGCTTCAAGTTTCTGGTTTCTTTGTGTAATTGTTGCTTATCGATTTGTGACAAAATAGTTCTGTCCTAATTGTTGTCCTCTCTTATTTCCAAATGCTTGTAAGCTACAATGAACCCTTTATTAAGAAAATAAACCTTCAGACACAGACTTTCAAACTATACATTTACTTATATCATCCTTAGTGAATGTCATTGGAATCTTGTGTACAATTTTTTGCTTCTCACAGCTTTGTATCCCATTAGCATTCTTTTTTCAACTCTTTGTAAATGCTAAATTTCAGAAAGACATAAAAGTTTATTGTCTGATTATTATGTTTTTATTCTGGYGAAAGAGAAATGCAGTGTTAACATTCTTTACCACAAGCCAGTTGTTACACTAGATTACAGAAGAGGTCAAGCTTTGCGGTGCTAAGCAGTTACTGCTCAGGACTAGATTTTACATGCCTGATTGTGAAGCAGAATTTGATATTTAATACAGAATCTTGTCAGGTTGAGGACAGCCCTTGCTTTTCTCATGAAAATTCATTCATTTTCAGCCTAGTTAAAAGCTGTAGAAAATCATGTGGACAGTTAGCCTCATTTCTTCCCTGAAATGACATAAAATGAGGAAAAAATGTGTGGAGTCGACCAGCTGTTCAACTGCAATAATAAAAGTGTCACCTTTTTGCTTCTTGTTGAATTAGATTTTATGGACTTAGTAGAGAGGCAAATACAAAATATACATCCATTTTATGAAGACTGCACAAGAGAGAAATATTTTCAGTACCTGGAGTGTGTATTGCTATTATGTCCTATGGACAAGCCAAATAGTATTAATGGCTCCTTTTTAAAATTTATTTTTAATAACAGACTAGAAGATGCATGTACAACAATTTTCCAGCCAAACAGTTGCATATTTAGTAATAATGAAGGAAAAAAAAAAAAAAAAAGAAAATGCTACACCACAGATGTAATGCCAGAGAGAAATTCCAATAAACAATGCCAACAATAAGACATTGCTAAAATTTTGAAGAAGTTCCACTAAGGGGAGCTTTTATAGAATATCATACCTAGGCCACACAAAGACTATAAAACAATAATATGGACTCTATTCCACTCTGCAGAAAAGAGATATTTCTGATGGTAAGTAGTATTAGTGCTTACTAAATATACCTGATACCTCTTTTTTTTTCCCCCCAGGTATTTCTTAGAGCATCTACTTTATTAGAATGTTAAAAGGAATAGATAAATAAACCAGTAATGCATTAAGCAGCAATGCCAGAAGGACAAAATAAAAAATAAAAATAACCCCAACGAGGATAATATTGTAGCAGTATTTTATTATAGTGGGGTTAGTATGACTTCAAAGCGTTCAAGATGTCTGCGTGAAGATTACATTGCAGTTATTAATTGATTTCCTTCACCCTTCACTTTACAATTGCTTTCTGAAAGCAAATTCGTTTGAAGCATATTTCYCATGTAGTAGTAGTTTATAGCAATTAAGTTTGCAAACTTTAAACTACTTTGTATTGCATGTTAGTATCTAGTCCATTCCAAGATCAGATTCGCTTACTAAGCTAGTCAGTGAGTTTCAGCAATGGCTCAATTATTTGTATTCCATTCCACTTATCTTAAGAACTTAATTGAGATATGATTGAAAGAAATACTCAGTATGCCAATTTAGATATATTCACTTGAAAGATAATGTTTAAATCAGGGGAAAATAACATTATTAACATGCGGTTAATTTTTTATGCAGTCCTCAAAGAATACTATGTAATACTGTTTCCATGTTTTTAAGGTATTRGCATTGAGGTTTTTGCAATTTGTCAAATTGAAATAAGATTTTAAATTATTTTTATTTAAATCTCACTTTATGTATGATATGTAAATTAACATTTGCTTACTCTCCAAAAGAAAATAAATGGAATTCTATTGCTCCTAATGTAAGGTATATGCCTCTGTGAAAGAATTACATTATTACCTATTCCTGTCATATTCTGAGCTACAGGTGCTACTTCTGTATTCGTGTTAAAAGATTTTCCTCTGTGTATGTGTTATCTGAGAATTTCTTTTTTCTCACCTTCCTACCTTTGTGTAGTCTTAATTTTAAGGTGGATAACATCTGAGAGCCACTAATGTAAGATAACACATGAGAAAGAAAGAAAAAGTTGAGAGAGAAGTTGAGAATCAGTGAACAGATACCAAGAAATAGTTTGAGATTGCAAATGAGTGAAAGAAATGTGCAAAGATTAATGGACTGGAACAAGTGAAATGCAAAAATAAAATTAACCATAAAGGAACACAGAAAGGAAGAAAACATTCTGTCTGCATAGAATGTATCAGCAGCAGTTTAAACTCTGGAGCAGAGAAATTAAATCCAACTTATATATGTTAAGTAATAACTTCTGCCACTGGAAAAATGAAAAAAGATGGGAAGGTTGTCAGTGAGTGAAATACAGAATCTATCGCAGAAGCACCTGCAACTTTACCAGCAGGTTAAGAACAATCAAGAAGACTCAAAATGAAAAGGTGGCATTTATTGAGTGTTTACATACTTCTACAAGTCTAAGCTAGGCAAGCTTAATTTATTTGAATTAATCCTGAATTTTCCTTTTTTTTTTCACAAATAAGAACTTCTTCAAAACCTGCTCACATTCTTTATTTTTTTTCCTGCAGATGTCAGAATTAGATTCAGTTCTCAGCACAAAAATGCTCCTTACCTTTTCACTGTACATTCCTTAAAAGTGTTTCCTTAAGAGTTGGTAGTTTTGTAACGTTTTTTTTTCTTGCCTGTTTGGTTTTTTTTCCTGTTCCAAACTATGTTGACATAATCACACATAAAATAATCTAGTAACTAGTTAATGAGATTCGTAAATCTTACAACAGGTAAAATCCTTCACAACAGATTTTTTTTTTTTTCATTTAAAATAAGGTACTTCATAATACGTAGTAAACTTTTATCCTAGTATTTTATCACTGGGCTGAGGCAGAAATTTTTCAAAGCTGTCTATCTGAAGTTTGTGAATGGCTTTTTGCTAGGGTCAGCTTTTCAAAGCTATCAAACATCCACAGTTGTAATTGATTCAACTTAAATTCTGAAAAATTATGTTGCTAATTAACAAATCTGGAAAGGCCAAAGCAACTTATTCAGAAATCTAGACAAAACTGTTCCTTTAAACACCATAGTAATATTAAAAAACATTTTATATATATATATATATATATATATAAATATATATATAAAAAAACCATATACATAGTGTATATATATACACATATATATGTATATATTTTTATATATATGTGGTATATATATAGTTTATAACACATATTGTATACATACAAATTTCAGAAAGTCTACAAGGTTGAAACTATTGTTTATTGTGATTCTGTGATTATTTAGTGATTCAGGAAATACTCTGTTTTGCTTGTTTCATAGCAAGAGGCTGGTCAGTTATTTTTACCGTGTTTTGATAAACATTCTTCTTCAGTTTGTTCCCTAAAGTAGGAAATCACTTGTGAACAGGTTCTATCCACATTAAGCATTGGTCCATAAATGTTCAGTTGTAATGTATACTGAGCTGATTTTAAGTTAACTATGCCAAGCACAGTCTATTTCTTGATGATCTGTTGCAAGTAATTTTCCTTCTCTCCAGAATTGCCTTAATTCGACCCAGTGCACTTTGATATTCAGCAGATGTTCTTTCGGACTTAACATGATACCTTGATAGCAGCAGTGCTTACACCTCCTGAGAAGGGAAACCTACTGATGTAATTTAGACACCGTAGCCAGTTTCAAGGAACAATACGGAAATGAGTACTCCTTAAGTCTTAAATTACCTGGTCTTCTGGGAGGTGTGGACTGGATGGGTGGACAGTGGGGTGGATTGAGAACTGTTTGAATGGCAGATCCTAGAGGGCTGCAATCAGTGGCACAGGGTCTAGTTGGAGGCCTGTCACTAGTGGTGTCCCCCAAGGTTCAAGCTTTCCCGAATCACTAAATGTTTAACTTGTTCATCAATGACTTGGATGAAGGGCCGGATGCCTCCTCAGCAAGTTCACTGAACACAAAGCTGGGAGGAGTGCCGATGCCTCAGAGGGCTGTGCAGCCCTTCAAAAGGACCTTGACAGCTTGGAGGGATCAGCAGAGAAGAACCATCTGAAATTCAGCAAAGGCAAATGCAGGGTCCTGCAGCTGGGGATGAATAACCCCAGGCAGCAGCACAGGCTGGGGGCTGAGCTGCTGGAAAGCAGCTCTGCGGGTAAGAACCTGTGGGCCTTGGTGGACAACAAACTGTCCCTGAGCCAGCAGTGCCCTTGTGGCCAAGAAGGCCAATGGTGTCCTGGGGTGTATTAGGAAGAGCAGGTCAAGGGAAGTGATCCTGCCCCTCTACTCATCCCTGGTGAGACCACATCTGGAGTACTGTGCTTAGGTCTGGGCTCCTCAGTACAAGAGAGACATGGAGCTCCTGGAATGAGTCCAACCTAGGATGACAATGATGATTAACCTACTGGACCATCTCTCTTACAAAGATAGGCCGAGAGAGTTGGGCCTATTCAGCCTCAAGAAGAAATGTCTGAGAGGGGACCTCATCAACGTCTATCACTATCTGAAAGGAGAGTGTCAAGAGGATGGATCTCAGTAGTGCCAAGCAATAGGACAAGAGCCAACAGGCAGAAACYGATGCACAGGAAGTTCCACCTGAATAGGAGGAAGAACATCTTCACTCTGCGGGTGACCGAGCACTGGAACAAACTACCCAGAGAAGCTGTGGAGTCTCCCTCACTGGAGATATTCAAGAACTGTCTGGATGCAATCCTGTGCAATGTGCTCTAGGATGACCCTGCTTGATCAAGGAGGTTGGACCAGATGACCCGCTGTGATTCGACTTCTGGCTACCTTTATGGTTACTGAATACATTCATTATCTAAAACCAGAGATTAGCAGCTGGTAAAAGGATATTTTAGAAAGTCTACTATGGGTGTCCAGTTTACAGAGAAAGCATGTTAATATTACCAGGATAGATACTACACACATTTCTAAAAAAGCTTTAGAGTCTTTGTAAATATGTTATTGATGTGTCATTTTTAAATGGCTCTGCAGGAGGTGATGATAGATGTCATTTCAGAATAAACATCAGTGATTGCTATCCTAATCATTAAGAAAGAGACAAATATTTATCTATAAAAGTTTAATCACTGAAACTTACACGCAATATAACATTCTAAGTAAATGCCTGTCATAAATAAGTAATAAATAACATTATAATTTAAAGGACAATATTAAACAGAACCAATTAGTACGGAAATGTCTACCCTCTCATCTTAATATATAGTTCTTCATTAGATGACATTTAAAGTTTCTGTAACTTGACTCTCAAGTATAATACGTCATGACCATTCTCATTAAAGCCAGCTTCTCTTACAGCACTTACAATGTTGGACTCCTACGGATAACATAATGAGGGTAGAATGCATTTTGATTGAGTTACCACTAGGGAGAAATTTAATTTAATTAAACTGGTCTTCATTAAAGTATTACATTGAAGTAAAGTAATTATAAAAGCATGTACTGTATTACAGAAATCCTGCTGTTTAAAAGAGAGAGAAGGTTCATTTTAGAATGATCATAATTCTAAAAAAATCTTTGTTCCAATAATTACCTCAAGACTTGTAAAGCATTCATACCTTTTAAAATCTGGTGATACATATATGTCATTTAAAGCTAATGCTGTTCCATCTGCTTGTAATTTCTGACAGTCTGCCTCTGAAAACAAACTTCTGGAGCACCATTCTGCTTTGTACAAACATCTACTGAAACATCAATATAAAAATGTGGATGTCAAATATATTTAGATTTTTAAAAGTAGATAAAAACACAAGGAAATCTCAGATTTTTGAAGGTGAATTGTTTTAGCTTGTAAAAATATATTGCAACGCATGTTCTTATAGGACATATTTTTTCTTATGCTTTCATTTCCCAGAAATACAATACCCCTGTGCAGTTGTCATCCAACTAATGCATGCTTAAAGAGCAAAGCCAGCACATACATGTCAAGAAGTCCATAAGGAGGTTAGGGTAGTTTTCAGATAGAGTACAATAACATTCCTGCTCTTTTATTCTTCTTTTTTATTTTTCTTTTTTTTTTTTCCCCTCAACCCCATTCACTACTGTTGCTTTTTTATTTCTGGGTGAGTTTTCCCACTTCGTTCATTTTACTTTGTTTTGGCATTGTGGCTGTCAGTTTTCTTGGGCAACAGCATAGGCTGGATTTTGGATGCAGCATCTGCTCCAAGAGATAACAATAACTTCCTAAGCAGTTGGTTTAGCTCCTCATCATTATGAAGGCAAGCTGAAGATTGTGGGTCATAGTTGTTTTGCCCATCAGCCCAGGAATCTCAGCTCTCATTGGCTTCAGTCCAGAGTCCAGGTACAGTAGGCACCAGTTCCATCTTTGAATGGAAGCTGATGGTTTTTTTCTATTTAATTCATTTTAATTAGAGTGCTCCATAATTATTTATTGCATCCACTTTCCAATGCAGCATATTAAATTTTATTCCAACCTGTTATGTATAGATCTGAAGATTTCTTTTTTCTTATCTGTTGCAACAGTTTCATCTTTTTTCACAGCTTAAATATAATCCAAACTTCACAAAATTAAAGGCAGAATTGGTACTGCTGATCCTTTTGCTAACTGCACCGTGTCAATCCAATCTCTGTCATATATTTGACCTTCCTGCTTAGTCTAATAGGATGGAGCTGGAGATTTTATTATAGTCTCATCAAGTAGCARTCATTCAAAATAACACATTTTGTCCTTTTGCCGGATTCATTACCTTGAAACCTATTCCTTGTATTTTATATTCTACATAACTCTCAAATTGCCTAAAGGATTTACTGCATTCCCTAAATAAGGTACTTCTAAAATATTTCCTGATTATGGATTTAGAGTCTGATCCTTCGTTGTCTTACAGTCTCTGCAGTAATACAACACGTCCTGTGTGATTTTGTGAAGACAGGCTGGGTATACAATGTTATCAAATCAGAATATGACCCTCAGGTTTAAGTGGTGAGAGTGTGCCTATGTAAAGTTGCTAAATTCTGACAACAGGGAAGCTGTTTTTGAGCTGATACCAGGCCTTCTCACAGTGACCACTACTTCATGTTTGAAATTTCTTATGTGTGATTTGTAATTATATCTTTGATGGTAAAGTAAACAATTCCAGGAATGTTCATGGGCACTGGAACTTTATCACATGTATTGCTGAATTGTTATGACGGCCTCTGGAGTATTTTCCAATTTTGGCTTTTGGCTTGCACTCTTGCACTTGCTCCAGATGCTGTACCATGGGCATAAGGCTCTGACTGCTGGTCCTACCTCAAGGGCTGGTGCTTGTTGTCACTCACTCAGGTCTGCCTGGTCACTGGGACCCAGTCCGTTGTGCTCCTGTTCTCCTCTGGATATGGAGATGGGCCTTTGCTGGCTGGCTGGCTGGCTGGCTGGCTGGATGGTGATGGGCCTGGGAGGAGCTCCTCTGACTTCTCATTATCTCCTTGGTCTCCTTTGTGAGATGCGTGTGCAGACGAGCTTTTACACATAACCTAATGATATTTTTGAGTGGTAGATAGCTTTTGTTGTATAAATTGTTTTGGAGACATATATGTTTGCAGCATATAGTAGGTTGAGATCATACACAAATTACTATGGTTTTTTGAATATGATAGATGACACAGTAGTTTGAATTCACTTAAACATGTGATCTTATTTATCAATTTTCTTTGTTTTTTTGTACCAGTGGCTGATGGCATTGCTAGATTCAATATATAAAGCATCACTGGATGTGAACTTTTCTCCTGAATGTAGAAAATTACTTTTTCAACCCACAGCTATAGAGTAGGTTTTCACACAGGTTAGAAACCTCATGCCACGCCTCTGCCAGTGCCACATTCACAGTGGCAATTTGGTTAGAGTCTGAAAGTCCTAGATCTGAACTATGTACCCCATTGGCTTTTCTGTAATAAGAATTATTTGGTTTTGGTTTGTTATTGGTACAACAGAAAAAAAAATATCATTATTGCATGTACAGAAATACACACACAAGCATTTATTCTCTTTSTCAAACCGAGACTGCAAATTCCATTTGAACTTTCAAAACTTTTCATTTCCTTATCCTTTCTCTTTTCTTTTCTTTCCTACAAGACTTTCTGGCAGTTTTATTTCTAAAGCGTATTTCCAGATATCTCTGTTGGTCAACATGAGTTGTACTTACGCTGGCAAAGCTTAATTGTATGTATTAATCTATAATGTAGAAGTTAAGATTAAAGTCACTGAGTGCAAAATCTAATAAAAACCTCTTACGGAAGCTATTTTAAGATCCTGCTCTGATCACATAGTTAGTGTATGAATTTTGTGGCTGAAAAAAGTGTTAGCTCAAATGATACAATGTTTTAATACAGACCAAAATAATGTGAGTGGTAATGGAGGTTACTCTGGAGAAAAGTACATATTACAAGCTTTTCTAGACTGACACACCTGAGGGCCCTTGCTTTAGTACATTCTTCCTCATTTAGAGATTTCCGACATGTCATGTTCCTATCTTCAGCTGTAGGCATTCCTGAATATTCTTGCTCTCTTTGCACCATAAATTCCATGTTTATTCATTTTTCCCTGGTACTTACAACATGTGTTAACTGGTTCAAACTAAACTCTGTAGGGAATGTACTGAAACATGAGCTGGAAATGATATAGTGTTAGTTTCACTAATAGGTGAAAAAATTGCTACCATCAGAGAACTGCTGATGCTTTGAATGGCTTCATTTGATGAACATTTTTAGATGAGTGTACTGCAGTTCCAGTGGAAGAATCTCTATGTGACTTGCTGCCACTTGTGATTTGTTTTTTGGGTATGTTGTTGAAATCAAATAAGATTCTGCCTACAGATGTGCACACTTAATGAAAGTTTCTATCTCATTTACTTTAAGCTTTTAAAATGACCACGTTCTAGTAAAGAAAGCACAACTGGATATATCTCAACTGAACTCTGATGCAAAATTGATGAAAAATATTTCAAATAAGTGTTGCAAATTATTTCTTCCTGTGAGATGCACAAACATATAAGATTAAAAAAACCACTATCTATGTGGATTTGTCTAGGACCCAACAGGTGCCTGATACTCTGCAAAAATTTCACTAACTGTAGACTTATTACTACATTGTACATGTAATTTAAAGTTGTCATTTACCATGAAAGGAAGCTTGTTTATGCTTTCATGTTCAGTTTTCATGTAAAGAACCTTAAGACAATTACGTTCCATCATAGTAAAATAGTTAATAGTAAAATGATTCCTTCAGCTAGGTGAAATTACATGCCGTGGCAGGAAAAAAATATGAGAAAGCTTTCAGAGCATTACGCTATCATTAGTATGTCTTTATGGTTCTTGGCTGTTACTTATGCTGTATCCTGTCTGTCCTCCAGACAAAACAGAGCCATGACCCTTCTTTCTTCCTGTTTCCAGAGAAGTAAAGGTCTCCCTCTGCTATACTGTTGTCTCTTATGCTAGTACATATGGGAATTGCTTAATCCTTATTTATAAGGCTTCTGAAAACATCTTAGAACAAACAAACAAAAGTGAAGTACCAAAGCACAAAATAAGAACCAAAGTAATAGGTGCTAAAGGAAGTATTTCAATATTGTGTGGATCTAGGGTATTAAGCATATGCAAGAGGAGCAATTTGAAGTCTGAAATGAAGTCTGGTCTAGAKTTTCTTAAACTACTCTTTCACCTGGTTCCTGGTTCCTTTGTCATTTTGTAATAGACTCATATCTGACAGCTTTCTGTTGTATGGTTGGGTATGGTTTTTCATTGGTTTGGTTTGATTTTTTTCAGAGTGACATCACATTTTTCTTTGGTTGCTTCAGTGACTGCTTGTTTTCGTTGTTGATGCAATCTGTATTACGTGCCTCTCAGCTTGTTGCTTCAATTAACTTCTCAATGGACCCCCTGGTAACTTGCATTGTCTCCTGTTTCCTATTTCCCTGCTGCTTTTTATCACTTTGCTTGTGTTTTGGYGATCACTAACCAGCTGCTTAGGCTGTTGTTTGGAGCACTAGTGATTCCCTGCTGATTTTATCACTTATTCTCTACAGATCTTTTCTTAAACTTGTGTTTTGTTCTTTATCCAATTTTGATATTGGGTTTCTGACTGTGGGACTCTATAAACCAAATCCAAAGTACCCTTCCCAGAAAAGATCAATCTATTTAGAAGAAAATTACTTTTCTTTGAATTGCAAACATTAAAAGTGCTTATATGAGACAGAAAAAATATCCAATTAAAAGAAATAGGACTGACAATTTTTCTTTTTACTTTTCGCCTATATTCTTCCTGTGGTTCTTTTTTTTATTTTATTGGCAGTTACTTGTAAATTATGTGAAGTAAACTAGTAAATAGCACTGTATGACTTCCCTGTTTCCCATTCAAGACATGTAAAGTATCTGTCCCTGCTTGTAAACCTCACTTAATCCTTTACAAGTTTAATACTATTTAGTATTTTCAAAACTTTTCAGGGAGACTTATGGTCTCATGGGAAAGTCAGAATAACGCTATGCATAAGTCAGAAACCAGAAGTGAATTGTATATATGTCACTAATATTTTAGCATAAATTATTAATATTATTATTATAGTTATTTTCTTCTAATTGGTTTCAGTCACTCTTCATCAAGATGTACACATTTCAGAAGCACCTTCTTAGCTCCAACTAAGAATTGTTCAAATGAAGAAAATAATGCCTGGAAAAATCTGTTAATTGAACTATAGGAGGGCTTTTTTCCTCATGTTTTTACTAAGATTAAGCTTGCAGAGAATCCAGCCAATTCCTTATCCACCAAGCAGGCTATACATCAAATCCATGTGTCTCCAGTTTAGAGACAAGGCTGCTTTGAGGTACAGTGTCAAGTGCTTTGCACCAGTCCAGATAGATGACATCAGTTGCTCTTACCTTTGTCCACCAGCACTGAATATAGAAGGCCACCATATTTGTCAGGCACAATTTGTCCATAGTGAAGCCATGTTGATTGTCACCAATCACCTCCTTATTTTCCATGTGCCTGTGTAGAGATTATGTATATTTCACTAGAGATTAGTGATGACACTTGCATTAGAGAATTCCTTTCCAGAGGACAAAAGTCCTGTATCAAAGTGTGTTGTAACTTTTAACTATAACTTTCAGCTATATGGGTATATACACAGAAACCGGTGTATTCAGGAGCCCAACTTCACTTTCCTGGTAAATTACTCTGAAAACTAACATACTTTATATTTCGTTGATGTAAGGATGTTTCCTAATTCCATCACAAGTCGCTCTTCCCCTATTATAATCAGACATTCAGAAAAAAATAATTTGGAAACATAATTTAAACCCAGAAAGTTCACAGAAAAACATATCGTGAATAGCAATGATCTACTTATCCTGCACAGGACACCATTCAATGAAACTTCGTATTTACACAGAGACATATGGCACTATCCAGTCTGCTTTAATATTCTAGGTAAGAAAAGAAAATCAGGGAGTATTTTTTTTCAGTATGTGATAACATATACTAAACAAAAGTCTGCACTGTTTCTTACCAAAACGAATAGAATCTGCACTGAACAAGTGAAATCTCACAGGAAATAGTTTGAGAACTATGAACCTCAAGATTAAATCTCAAGATACTTTAAAAACTTCATCTGACAACATTTTTATAATCTGTTAGAAGTATGTAATACTACCATGTTTCCATTGTTGAGGTTGATAGGGACTTGCCAAGGTGAAGTGTTTTTTTAACTGCATGAGTCTAGATTGTCAGATCAGATTTAAATAAAGGGCAGATGCTGATTATAGCGTTCTGTCCTGTGGATTAACTTGGTATCAATACCAATATCCAGTTCCTTTACTACGTTAAGTATTACCAGAAGCTTCTTTCCAGAGCAGAAAGAAGTCCTTTAGCGCACTTACTGTACATTGTAAATATTGAGAGTGAGAGTGAAATCTCGAGACAGTCAGGGGTCAAAACAGGTAATCATTTGTGTACTACCCATGTTCTACATGAGTTTGCAATGAGAACAGTTTGGGTCTGAAAGTCGTCAGTGAACATAAATGGAATGGATGAGGAAATACATTTAGTGATTTCAGTCTCCTGCTGGTGGAGGATGCTCATAAAATATGAGCTAGGCAGTTTGCAGAGTTCTCCAGTGTAGTTCTGATGTGGTAGTCTGTCTGAAATTTCAAGTGGATTTTATCGATTGTCACTATTCATAAAAATGCTTCTGGATTCTATGATTATGACATGAGAGGGTGACAGTATTTTTTTACTGAAAAATAATAAAGAAGCAACACTGTCACTAGGGAAGGACACACCTATGGAATGAAGAAAGCTCAGATTGAGAATAAACAGCCAGTTTGGGTTCTGTCGATAGCACAACACATGAAGATGAGAAGCAGTTTTGTATGAATATCAAAGTGACTCCAACAGTTTTGGCAAACAGTAATCTTAATTACTCTCGGCATCTGTTTCCCAATCTGGAAAATAATATCTCATTTTCTGTATATATCTGTGTATTAAAACTATCTCCCCAAGTTAGTGACATAGAATTTATTCTGTATTTTGAATTTAGTTTATAATAATGGCATTTATAAGTACCTGTCAAAAGGAAGCTATAGCATACACAATACTTTTGTATGAAGTTAGTATATGTTTGATAGACACAGTTGCTGCTATTTTCAATATTCTGAATGGTAACAGATACAATTCAAGTACATTTTATTCAAGACAGAAGGTTTTTCATAGAATCAAATGGGATTTTATGTTTTTCTGTGAAAGAAAAATATTTTAAAACCATCAAAAAGATAAAACTACATTGTTTTGTTGATTTATTTTGTAGATATGTTGAAAATATTAACCAAATGTTCAATCCAAGATTATGTTAGTTATGTGGATATTTAATTAAAGGTCAACTAATCCAATTATTATGCACATAGTAAGAAAAACTGAGTTGCCACATTAGACTCACTTATTTCCATGTGCAGTTATGAAACCTAGTGCTCCAGTAGTTCTGAGTCTAAGCTATCATTGCTGTTATTTCTTGGTTAAACATAGAAAGTGAAGAATAGGGAAATTACTCAGAGATTGTAGAAACATAAATTACCTTGTCTACATGTGTTGCTACAATATGATCAACATTAGTAACTCAGATCTAGATACAGCCACAGTAGTAAAACCTCGAGGCTAAGTATGTACTTCTCATATAATCTAGCAATACATCAATGCAGCCAGTTTGCATCCAACCCTAACAGATTGTATATGAAGTTGTGCTCAGCTAAACAGATTTACCGTCAGTTTAGTGCATTTCTGTGCAGATACTCATACATCAATAATGGTCCCTGTCTAAAACAAGTAAATGTCAATGTGTTTAAGGTATATTTTCAATCATCTACTACTATCAACTATTCCTGTTGTTACTTGTTATACTTCATTTTGATTTAAGTTTGTTTGAGAGTAGACTCTACACTGTAGTATGCATATCCACAACACTGAGTCGTCTCAGAATTCAGACCTAGCAAATTACTTAGAGCTCCATTTGATGAAATTTATTTTCCTGCCCACATCTTATTTGCACCAGTGAAAAATTCTCTTTCCTGTAACTGAAATTAATTCTCCATCATATGTTTCCTGTTTGCATTTGTTCTCCTTGTTCCTTTCTGAACTTCTCCCAACATCCAAATTTTTATTGCATGTTGAAAGAGAATGCCTAGTGGTGAACACTTCAAAGAAGCAGAAGCCACAGTTAACAGGGAATCAGAGTCCTACAGTTACGACTACTTGTTTAGTTAGAGTATGGTTTGAGATTTCATTGTTTGTTTCTTTTTCTTGAAGCTATGAAAATGGGTATTAAAAGAGTAGCTTTAATATGAATGTCAGCCTGGGCTGAGTGTGTTAACACAACTACAGTGATAATTGTTCAGATTTTACTTTCACAATAAATAATGACAAATTTGGAGTGAATCTTCTAAAATAAGTGAATTTATTAAAAGTTTACACATGAAGTTAGAATACTTATTATATTAGCTAATTAAGTCAGGCTGAACATAAGTAAGCATGTGGAAAGAGAGAATTACTGGTTTTCTCTATATAGCTTAAATATGTCAAAAGATGTGTCATAGGACTTATAAATTGCATTAATGTTATTGGTGCACCTTACACTGTAAATTTACTGTAACAAACATGCTTAACTTTCTGTATGTTTTTCTTTAAAATTAGCCACATAAGTATATCCTTCATAACAGTAATATTTGCATAAAAACATGCTGGTTGCATAGGACAAATTTCACTCATAAATAGAAAATAAGTGTTAACAGAATTCTGATACAGAACATCATATAGGATAGAAATTGAACTTTAAATTGTACATCTCATTTTTTATGTCATGGATTTTAATGATTTGGCAGTACAAAAGGATTTTAATAAATACCTGTTTCAGCATGGATTATATAAACTTAAACATCAGTTACACAATGCATATTTGCTAATTTTTTATTTTGTCTATATTAGAGTCAGACTGAACAAATGTTCACAAAGCAGTTTTTAATAGAAAAAAAATTAGAACAGCAGATGTTGAATCACTTTCTTATACTGAAATATAGGAAGGAGTTAAAAATAGTGATCACAGCTAAACTTCACTGTGTATATATGACAATGTAACTTGAAAATAGTAGGTTTATGTATTTAATGAATACTGTGAATTAATTTGGAAATGGTTATAATTGCAGAAATAAATTTATACTTAAATAAAAATAGGAAAGTTCTAATTGGTAGGTAATAAGGTTGTATTCAATCTTTACATTTGCTGTGTTTGTATAACTATTGTAGAACTGTTGCCAGGAATGCTAAGTTTAATCATTTTAATCATGATTCTTGTGTCCTGTCCTAGAAAATATAATTCTGTCAAATAACAGCCACTCACTCTAGAATTTCTGATTTTCCCCTATAGTTTCAAAATAAAAACCTAAGATTCTTACTGTGGTTTTCCAGAATAAGAATTTTGCTGGTTTTCCCACATAAGTACCGTGTATGTTGCAGGGAGAAAAACAGAAGGTGAGGTGCAGGCAGGTGCCACTTCTCTCGAGGAAAACAGACCCAAGGCCTCTAGTGTCAAGTAAAATCACAAAAATGAGAACTCTTTTTTTTTTTCCCCCTCTTATAGAATAAATGTATATAGAAACTTGCAGAAAAAAGGCATGATACTCAAACTGTTATTTTATTACAGTGAGAGCAGATGTTTGCATAACCTTAAAGAAAGATCAGACTTAGGCACTTCAGAAGTCTTTTGCCTGTGGAATAGAACATGCAGAGAAGCTTCTGGTTCTCTCCTCCTTGAGCTTCTACTTCTGTCAAGATCTCTTCCAACATACTCTGAGATAAATCTCATCTCGTAACCAAATCAGAAACTTGTCTAACTCAACAGTTAAGATTTTCCCCTTTTTTTAAATTGAAAAATATTTTCTTAAGCACCATCTGCTTTCTCAGATAGTCTAATTACTGTAGGAAAAGACTCTCCTCACTGGAGATGGTACAAATACCTCACCAGAACCAAGCTGAGTTGAAGATGCATACATCCTCATCAGCCGTCAAGTTCTTAAAAAGCAACAGTCATTTGAAAGCATCTGTTTTTTGAGGAGGGATATATCTTTGTCTCAAATATTGTAACTGGCAAAGAGGATATAAGAAAATAAGTATTAAATTATGTGCTTTTGGAGTTTCGCTCAGATAATGTTTTGATGAATGCTGTAGTATTATCTTTGAGTTTTATCTGAGATAACATTTCATCTTCATAAATGCGCATGATCGTAATTCTGTGAAACAGCATTGTTCTTTTAGGTATATATGGTTGCACAGCAAATACAAATAGAACACACAGTTGAAGGATTTCAACAAAGTTGAAGGATGTCAACAGAATGTCTTTCCCTTTTCAGTTTTCTATCTAGAAATGAAATTATCACAGAATACTTCAATATTTCACAGACATAGATAAGGTATAAGTTTTAGGTAATTTTCCTTTTTTTTTTTTAAATTTCATTCAAGTCACTCTGTCCAAAGAGGCTTCTAATTCTATAGCTTGCAGGTAGGCAGAAATAATCTTATGACCCTAAACCTTTAACAATGTATGGAACGTAACTGATGTTCAGGTTTGATGGTAGAACTTGCTATGGCAGATCTAACAGAAGATTCCAGGTTTATTGCAGACAATATTACAGTATAGACTTCAGTATAATATTCCACTATTAGTTGCATTTTTATTGTTGTTACTATTATTATTATAATTTAATTATTGCATTATTATTATTATGCATTTTTAACACTATGTTAATTCTTTCACAGTTTCATGAAAAAAATGTAATCCTACTTACTAGTTGAATATATCTGTTAAAACTCCATTCAGATTATTGGTCTGATGAAAACATCCCAAGTCATCTTTATTTAAACAACTCAGTAGTAATAAGAAGGTTTATTACTATTTATCACAAATAAATATTATGTTTTTCATTAGATAACCTTAAAATCATTGCAAATTGTATAGATACCTCACAGCAACCTACTGATGTTATTACAAATCCATTTGACTTGCAGGTCTTTCCTGTGATTCCAAATACAGATCCGGTGTATATTTTATTAGGATATTTGGAGAAGAATTAATGAATGAGAATGAGACGTTACTGTAATACCTACTATTTGCAGTTGTAGGTTATGAACTTTTATGAATAAAAAGAAAGTGAGTAGGAAACTGAAGCAGTGTGGGTTTGTGAGGGAGTAGTCTAGGTATGATGGAACAAAGGTAGGTGTTGGATAGGAAGAGAGGAGTGCCCCAAGAGCTTCATATACCTCGCCTCACAACCACAGTTCCCAATGTAAGCAGCTTTATCTCCCTTAAGCCTCCATCATTGTTCTGGACTGCTTCATCCACTTCCCTAATTCCCTTCCTCCCCTTTCTACGTCTTAACCACCTCATTTGTCCTCAGTAACCCTTTTGAGGCTGTTGTCAATCCAGGTTTCCCAAGATCTGCTCACATCACTTCTATCAGGTGTCTTCCTCCTTTTGCTTCTACTAGCTATCCTTGCTTATCATTGTACAGTGATTTTTGACTGTAAGGGGTATGACCACAGAGATCAACTTTGAGGCATTTCTGAATCTAGCTGTCTCAAAAAAAGAAAACTTCTTAAAGCACTGATCTAATTTTCCCTTGTGACTCCCAGAGTAATACTTCTATGCTGTTGTTTCTCTTAAACTGTCAGCTTGTATCCGTGGGGTCATATGGTCAATTATGTGATTAGGCTGAAAATTAAGTTAAACAACAACAAAGAAATCTTCTTGGGTGGATCAGCCTCTCAGGCACAGGCATGCAAGTGCCTACCATGGGAGCAGCTAGAAATTCACAATAAAGCAAAAAGGAAATACTGTTTTATACTCAGATACGATATTCGTGGTTTTAAGAAAATGAATTTGATTCCAATTTAGACCAAACAGTTTGTTTCAGCCTTGATGTTTCAATGTGACAAACTATGCTTAATAAAAATGAAGAATCTGGAATTTCCACAGGGCTTCAAGTGTGAGGATTTGGTAGATAAATTAAGCCTTCCTGTCATCTCTAGAAGAGCACACACAGGAGTGTAACATATTTAACATACAGGAGTGTTTTTACTGTTTTTACTAAATTATTTTTGATCAAGGAAGCTTGTCAAGAGAGTGGTTGTACTACAAATGACATTTTTCYTAACTTGTTAGAGAAAATGTTAAAGTTGTTGAAACTAATCTGTTTTTGCTGCCTGTTAGGAAATTTGACCAGGTTCCGAAAAAATCTACCTTGAGAGTATCTTATATAGAGTCCAAGAGAATGCTTAAACCAATTTTAAAGAAATAAAAATTGCAGAATAAGTACATTTGTGTTGCAGTGTAATTCATGGAAAATCAGCAGAAACGCTTGTGAGACTAATGCGTTAATGTCGTAACTTGGGAAATAAAACTTAATGTCAACATGAAAGACTAAAAATAATGATCTAAGTAATGCATAATTGGTGTCATAGTGCTACTAGCAACTGAAAGTGATGAAGGAAAACAGGCTTCTAAGCAACTTGACTACAGTTTTGCATTAAATATATTTCTTTCATATTTAGGAAAAAGAACTATATAGCTTGATGTGATTACAGGACTCAAATTAATCTAAGCAGTTACATCCTCTATGTATGGATTGGAGTTGCATGGCAAGGTTTTGGTAGTGGAGGGCAGGGAGGCTTCAGAGGTGGCTTCTGTGAGAAGCTGCCAGAAGCTTCCCCAGTGTTTGATAGAGCCAATGCCAGCCTGCTCCAAGAGGGACCCCCGGCTGGCCAAGGCAGGCCCACCAGCAACAGCAGCAACGCCTCAAGGATAACATAGTTAAGAAAGGGAAAAAGCTATTGCTCTGGAGCAAATTGCAGCCAGTGGAGAGAGGAGTGAGGGAGAATACGTGAAAGCAACAACTCCGCAGACCCTAATGTCAGTGCAGAATGAGTGGGAGGAGGTGCTTCAGGTGCCAGAGCAGAGATTCCCCTGCAACCCGTGCTGAAGACCATGGTGAGGCAGGATGTGCCCCTGCAGCCAGAAAGGTCAATGGTGGAGCAGACCTGCAGTCCCCTGAGGACCCCATACCAAAGGAGTCCGTGATCCTCTGGGAAGGCCATGCTGCAGCAGGCTCATGGCAGCACCTTGGGACCTGTGGAGAGAGCAACCACACTGGAGCAGTTCATGAAGAACCGTCTCCCGTGGCAGGCGTCCTACACTGTTGCAAGGGAAGAGTGTGAGGAGTCCTCCCGCTGAGGACAAAAGAGTAGCAGAGACAGTGTGTGATGAACTGTCTGCAGCCCCCATTCCCCTGTGCCACTGGCAGCGAGAAGTTGGAGAAAATCGAAAATTGAAGAGCCCAAGAAGCGAGGGGTGGGGGGAAGGTGTTTCTAAGATTTAAATTTATTTCTTATTATCCTACTCTGATTTGATTGGTAATAAATTAATTTCCCGTAGTCAAGTCTGTTCTGCCCATTTTGGTAATTGGTGACTGATCTCTCCTTGTCCTTATCTCAACCCTTGAGCCTTTTGTTCTGTTTTCTCTTCCCTGTCCAGCTGAGGGGAGTGATAGAGCAGCTTTGGTGGGCACCTGGTGTCCAGTCAGGGTTAACCCACTACAGTGTAACTATACTGTTTAAAAAGTGATGAGARCTGGACTGAAAGCTAATACAGGAAACAAATACAAATGTTTTGCTGAAGAAACACATTTTGTGTTGCTGAAATTCATATTAAGATCATTAATCTACCTGGTTTTTAAAGTAGTTGAAATATCTTTATGCTACTGGAATTAAAATGATGGCATTTATAGATTGAAAGTACCTTTGTACTTTGTCGGCAGCAACGCAGATTTGAGTTGAAAATTGCTTTTTCTAGTTTGAAATTTTGCCCGTGAATTCACTTTTTGCTTTTATTTCTGATCTTACACTTAACCTTTGAAGCTATTCAATCCACTTCTGATATCTCTGCTCTTATTTTCTGAATCCAGAAGTTTTTTTCTGAAATTACACTTAAGTCTTCAAAGAATAATAGTTTTATACCTTCAGTTGCCATTCATCTTATGCATTTTGTCTTCCAATTTCTGTCTGAGAAAACCACATCCAGTGTTAGTTAGATTTTACTAACAGTAAAAATGTCTTTGCTTTTGTATTTTTGTATATAATACAGTGGGACATTAGTATAATTTTCTTGTAGTTTAGAAGAGAGATGCAGAAACTTCTCCTATTTGCCTGAACATCAGTGTGAGGAGCAGACTCCCCACTTTGCACAGGAACCATGGCAACTGCATTATCCCACCGATATTCCTTCTGTAATGGGTAACTGATGATTTTATGAAACTGGAAAGGGCTGATGTAAAACCCAAGAGACATCAACTGAAGTGTTAAAGAAAGATTTGAAATCATCACTGGAATAATGTGAGGCATTTTAGAGAAACAATTATTTGTTACCAAAAAATTTGGACATGTTTACACATTGGTAGGATATAAGACTGATAATTGTGTTTAGATTACCTATATACAGAAAAGTTGTTTATCTGTCTTGATTATGTGTAAAATACTTTAGTATCTCTGATCATGAAATTTCAAATACATTAAACAGATCAGGATAATTCCTATCATACTCGTATCCATTGCACTTTATTACAGACATTATCAGACACTTTATCGGATCCATTAATTTTGAATTTAAATATGAGTCATCAGGTTTCATAGAATCATAGAATAATCCTGAGTTGGAAAGGATCCAACCTTGGTCCCCAACAAGGATCATCGAAGTCCAATTCCTAGCCTTGCACAGGACAGGCACAAGAGTAATACCATGTACCTGAAAGCATTGTCCAAACACTTCTTTAACTCTGTCAGGCTTGCGCTGTGACCACCCCACTGAGGAGTCTGTTCCAGTGCTCAACCTCTGGGTGAAGAACCTTTTCTTAATGTCCAACCTAAACCTGTCCTGACACAGCTTCAGGTCATTCTCTTGGGTCCTGTAACTGGCCACAAGAGAGAAGAGGTCAGCGTCTGCCCTTCTGCTTACTCTCGTGAGAAAGTTGTAGAGTGTATTGGAGTTTCCCCTCAGTCTCCTCTAGGCTGAATAAGCCAAGTGAACTCAGCTGTTCCTCACATGTCTTCCCCTCTAGACCGTTCACCATCTTCATAGCCTTCCTCTGGACACTCTGTAATAGGTTTATATCCATCTTATATTGTGGCACCCAAAACCACACACAGTACTCAAGCAGAGTGTGCCAATCTCCTTCAACCGGCTGGCGATGCTGTGCCTGATGCACCTCAGGACACGGTTGGCCCTCCTGGCTGCCAGGGCACTGCTGACTCATATTCAATTTTCTGTCAGCCAGGACCCCCAGGTCCCTTTTCACAGCGCTGCTCTTCAGCGTCTCATTGCCTGGTTTGTGTGTGTACATCCATTCCCTGGTTTGTGTGTAGACCCTTACCCAGAGGTTCTCAACTGTGCCTTTGCCAACTGTAACCTCCATAAATTCCAGCCTGTCTCACCTGCCCTGCCCATCCCTCCTGAAGGGTCTGTAACCATCCAATATGGCACTCCTGTCACACGACTCATCCCACCAGGTTTCATTWATGCCAGTGAGTGGGCTCTGGGGGTGGACCAAAGCTTCAAGCTTCTCTTGTTTGTTCCTCCTGCTGCTTGCATTAGTATAGAAACATTTCACTTGAGATTCTTTTTAGCCAAAACCTCCTGGAACAGACTGAAGAGTCTCAGTAGAACTCAATTCTTCAAGTTTTGGTGTGCTCTCCTATTGCTTATCACTGACAAGGCTGGTTTTGTCCCTTTGCGCCTTTCAATCTAGTCTAAAGCTCTCTCAATGAGCCCTGCTAATTCCTGAGCTAAGATCCTTTTTTCCGCTTTAAGACAGGTGGACTTTGTTGTCAAGAGGCTCGGTGTTGTATAAACTGACACATTATCAAAACCATAAAATTCTGCTGGCAACACCAGTGTCGAAGCCAGATGTTCATCTGCATGATCTTGTTTCTTGTCCCATCATTCCCTGCAACTGGCAGGACAGAAGAGAACACAACTTCTGCTTCACATCCCTTGACCAGTTGTCCCAAGGCCCTGAGGTCCCTCTTGATTTGCAGCCTTCTTGTTGGGACCTCTTTGCTGCCTACCTGGAAAACCAGTAGAAGGTAATAATCAGTGGACTGTACTGGGAAGTTTCTTTTTGAGGTCCTTACCTGGGCTCCAGGGAGGCAACAGACCTTCCTGTGGGCTGGGTCCAGTCAGCATATTGGACCTCTCAAAAGGGAATCACCGATAACTACTATCCTTCTTTTTTTCTTAATTGAGGAGATTGTGATGACTGGTTCCACCAGTCAATCTCTTCCTCAGAGTCTCCAGTACCTCTTAGTCTTTCCACTTCATCTCTCAGCTCTGCCTCTAGGATGAGCAGATCACTGACCTGTAGACACCTCCCACAGTTCTTGTCCCTGCTGCCCTCTGAGAGCAGCACCAGACTGGCACTCCTTACAGCCCAAGATCTGGACTGCTGAATGCTTTTGTGGGTGCTCCATCTGGGTCACCAGATCCTTTCTGGTGTGTGCAGAGGAACTTTTGTCCAAGTGGACAGCCTACCTGCGCTGTCTTGGCAAGGGCGATGACCACCAGCTGAGCCTCCTTGCCCTTCCTGCTCACCCTGCCAGCAAGAATTGCCACACCCCACTCCCGGTCACTCCCACTCTTTGGAGACAGCTCTTGTATGGATGGTGGTGGCACCATGCACGCTGAGTCAGAGCTGCCTCTGAGTTAGGTCTCCACTTCTTCCCACTCGGGATGGGGGACTGGGGAGCCTCTTTCTGCTCTAGTATTGAGGTCTTGCTGGGTGGAAAAGCTTGCCTCTTCCTCGGCGTGGTCCTTGGCTCCAGAGCACTTTTGTCCACGCCTTGGAGTTCGCCTTGGAGTCTTCACTGATACTTTTTATCAGAATGTCAGACTATTATCAAGACTGATCATTGTATCTTGCCAATATCTGTCTTGTCCCCTAGTGAGATTCTTATTAAATCATCTCTCAGATTCCTTAATTTCTCTCTAATGTTTTGGGAGTTTTTTTCCTCTGGGTGAGTAGTTCAATAAATTATATTACTGGCTCATGCAGGAAAAGTACAGTTCATTGTTTTTTTTGTCTTTGCCTACAAAATTGTTTGTGTACAGTAGGAATATACTTTAAAATTTGTATGGTTTGTCTGTGACACTATGCACACTGGAAAACTAGATGCACATACTACAGAGCTCATTTTCCGAAGCACCTGAATGTTTCAAGTTTACGTAGCATCTGTTCCTTGGGCGAGAAAATATGGACATACAGGTGCTATCATTTATTGCAATTTAAATGACTTACGTGCACTAAGGGCTTTGTCTTTTCACTTTGATTTTGTGGTTTATATTTTCTTAAGCATACTGCTTTCTTTACAGTAATTATTCCTCCCTATGTGGTAAATATTTAACAAAGTACAAAATTARCATTACAAGTTGTAAGAACAACAAAAATGGATCATGTCCAACTCTCACATTATTAAATGCTTTTTGAAAGTCCTTGCTGAGAAGCATAATTATGCATCATTTCCAGGCCATTGACTCAACATTAAGTTGACAATTGTCAAGACCAAAATAAATGCACTTTTATTTTCAGTGATGCTTTTACATTCAGAAAAGGCACATGTTCTAACAAAAACAATACAGGAAGGTAAATGTTCTTATGGAGTTTGACACCTCTTTGCTAGATCTATTGGATTCTGCTTTTCTAAATGCTGTGTATAAATCGACACAGCAAACATGTTAGTCAAAGATATAAACTCTCTGCTTATTTTTCTCCACAGTCAATCCAGACATAATCGTAAGTCAAGGTAGTCCACAGTCAAAATGCAAAAAATCACTTCATTAGCTCTGGGAAAAGATAAAGTTTTGTTAGTTTTCAGTAATACTCTTAGTGAGATTGCTTTTACAAAAAAACCAAAATAAAATCCTTTTATTTTAAGAATGCTGTAAACATTGGCTGTTGGTGCAAATACACCACAAAAGTGGAAAAGAATGTACACAAACATGTGACATGCACTTTTATAGATTTTTTATCTGTTTTTAGATCATTCTTGTGCTAGCATGAGAATTGGATTTGTAAATCTTTCCCCAGATAGGTGTCCAGCATAGAGTTTGGGGAAAAATAAAGGGGTTTTTATGATATTCTTCACCTTATACTTCTAGAGAAAATCTGTTATAAAATTTATGGCTATAATATATAAAGCTAAATTTTATAGAGAAAATTTATGATTGAGATAATCTTTTTACATGAGTATCTCCATCCATTCATCCATCCATTGTTTATTATTTTTATCCTTTCATTCTGTAACTCAAGTAGAACTACATATCTTCCTGTAAGTTACCACTTCACTGATTAAAATATTTCCTGTTGTTCATAGAGTTTCTAATACTGCTTCTGGAAATAGGAAGTTTCTTGCTAGGATTAATGACTTGGGTTTACTTAGCTGTGTAAAATTTCAGATTCCTCCTGATAATGTGTAGACCTTTTTTTTTAATTGTTTCCTGGGTATTGCATACAACTCTTATCAAGCTAACCTACTGCATTCTTTTGATAAACTTTTTCATTCTGCAGTGAACAAAACTTGTTTTCAAGAAAATTACAGGGCATAAATTGCAAGTGAACATTGAATTCCTAATTCAGCTTCCTTCAGAAGTTCAATGCATTGTTGTGTCCATGAGTCTTTTTACGGATCTGGTCTTACTTCTGCTGAGAAATTTCACAATAATTCCTGCAGTTATGACCTTTGCATTTCAGACCCTTGCTGAAATCTTTTTTGCGTAATTTTCTTGATTGACACTTGTACTTACTGCTCTTTAACACCAGCCTTTTCCTGGTGGGTACATATGTATTCATCCAGTAAAGAGGCTAAATGAATTTCCTTAAATGAAATTTCACTGAAGCAATGATTGTTGCCCTGTCAAAACCCCATGTTTATCTATGAATTTTCTGAATTTCAGTAACATGAATAGACTTGATGATGGCATTTTTATTTGTTATGAGTTCTAAAGATTGAATGAAAGAAATCAATTTAGCAAGACATTTCAAATGTTTAATCTATATTTATTCTTCCTGAACAGTCTGTAGAGTTTTTTAAACCTACTTCTGAGTTTTCTGTGAAGAGTTTGAAGTACCTGTGCAAGAAGATGTTTGGTATCTAATGTTTTCATATTATTTAGAGATGCAAATAGTTAGATTTCAACTTGCATTCATTTTTGTGGCTAGAAACAAGGTAAGGTATCTTTGTACATTTATCATATTCCCTTCAAACCCAAACTTTCCTTTTGAGTAATTCCCACAGAACAACTTTTGCTTTATTTTTAGCAAAGATTCAATGTACATCAGCAGGAAAGTGATGACAGAAGTCTCATTTTCAGCAAGTATAGCCTTCACTTGGCAGCATGCTGAAAGGAGATGAAGGAATTTGCTTCTTCATCCTTAAAAATGTCCATCTATTCCTTCAAAACTACCAAAACCAATAGCAAATTATTACAGGCATGTGCGAATGGCCAACAAGTTTGACTGAAGTGGGAAATAGAGCTATTCTTGCCCAAAGCAGCATCCTCCTAATTTATTTAAAAATGAGATTAATAGACACAGAAGGCATTGTAAAAGTGCATTAGACTGATACTGTGTGCAAATGTATGTTGTTGTTCAGATCACCTTGCTGAAATGGCAATTAATATTTTTCTTCTGACGTATCTCGTATCTGAATGTTTTATGGCAGCTGAAGACATAAATTAGGGACACAGCCACATATGAATTGCAGATATCCATGATGCTTTTCCCCAAGAGGAAATCACGTAACAGGAAATAGGTTGGATTTTTTTTTTCACAGCCTGTGAGGCTGCTATCATGCTATGAAGCTAAGAAGGAATAGCAAAGCTGTCACATGGAAGGGAAGTTTCTTTTGAACATGAGAGCATTTCTGGGAACGATAATTGCAATTCTGCCCTTAAGGCAGTAAAGCAGTTGGAGTAACTAAACTCAAAACTTACGTTTACAATGATTTGTTTGAGTTGACGCTTCAGCAGGTGGCACTATTCATTCAGGATAGTTTAGTGGGCAATGACAGTTTTGAACCTTGTTTTCATTCGGTGAAAACTCATAAAGTTCAATGCAGATTCTCAGCTGGTGAAGCTGGCAGAGCTCCATTAAGTATGGCTATGACACAAACTATCAAAGGGTGTACCTGGTGTTTCATTTTGGAAACTGGCTGTATCCTATACTGAAATAAAAGTGCTGAATCTAGAAACTTCATATTGAAACAACCTTCCCTGTTAGTTGTAAGAAGAAACTCTATGTTTTAAAAAGACAGAGAAATTGCTCTTAATAAAGTACATAATATTTAAGTGTATGTCAATCATTTTAATCACCATGGAGTTTTCTATTTAAATTACCATTAACCCTAAATAGTTGGGTTTGTGTCTTGGAATTAATGTTATAGCTACTACATTTGTTTTCAAAGCATGTGTTTGTAACAGTTAATGTTTTTATATGTGCTCATACTATATTAATGTCTGTCCTTTTATAAATATATGTATACTGTAATTTTGGAGTCAGTGTTTATATATAATCTGCCCTCACTTTTAAAAAACAAATGAAATTTTAAAAATTCACCTAGACATATCAAAGAAGTGTGAAAATATAATCTAAAAATAATTTTTGCTTCATTAAAAAAGATTAGGGTTTTTTATGATTATTTTTATTATTTTATAGAAATAAAAAGAGCTGCAGTTTGGGTGTTCTGTTGCACTTCTTGCACTTGTGCATCTTTTAATAATAATAATCTCTGCATATACTTAGTAACTCATCTGAAGAAGCAGCTTAAAATATGTTTCATTTGAGCTAACACAAAATGGATCAAAATGGAGGCATTTAGTGTATTGACCTAATATTGAAATTTTGCAATAGTGCTTTCTAAATCAGTAATTGCAATCTCTTTGTAAAGTACATGGTACTGTATTGATTCAGGGCCCATGACTTGTGTCTGCTGATGATAACACTGACATCTGCAGCAGGTAAAAAGCTTTAGAGAATATGTTGTTTCTTTCTGGTTTCTCACTTCTTGATAAGTAGTTTGATTATTTTTATTTCTGTACTGTCTTGGGACACAAAGGACTCTTTCAGTTGCAAAGCAGTTTGTTAAAAATGTGCTTATTTATTAAGGCTGTTAGACTGACATGATACTAAATAGAAAAGTTTTTTGTTTAAGATACATTGTGGAGAATAACTCTGAAATTGTATTTAATGCTTGAAATGCAGCATTATACCATAAAAAGAAAGTAGCTTAGAAGTCATATTCTAAGGATTTTATGCATATCCAGTTCAGCTTTTCATTTCATTATATGAGGTGAAATATGCACAATTATTACTGTCTAAAAAAGCTTTTCATCTTTTTATTACTTCATTAGCACAATTAGATTAATGTCATCATTCTCACAAGAATTTGTGTTTTAATTGTATACAATATATAGCACTATGATAGGGTGGTAACCATTTCCTTGGCAACAGACTCTGCCTAGTTATAGACAGGTAAAAGATTTCTAGATATGCCATATTTTGTATAGCAGCAATGAAATAATTTTAAAGAAATTGTCTTTTTTGTTTTGTGCCAGTAAATACAAGAGAAAATATGTTTGTGAATCTAGAATCGAGAATATTCTAGAAGAGGATTTTAAAGAAGTTGAAGGAAAAAAAAGTGCATTATTACAGCATCTTTAGGAAGCATGCATTGGCACTCTAGTTTTTCAGTCTATTAGCAGATATCTTCTGGTCAGGTTTCACCAGTTCTATGATACTTGATAAGAAGCCTTTGAATGTTTTTGAAAAAATTCTCAGAACAGTTTGTAATGTAATCTGACCTGTATTGATCTGTGCAAATTCTATTGTGTTTTTCTTTTTGTTTTCCTGAATTTCACTTACTATACTCAGATCAATAGTGAAGTAAATTAGTAATTTAGAATATATTTTGGAAAATAGGATGGTATTATAGCTACAGTTCAAAATATGAGCAAAGCTCTGCATCTAATATTAAAATCTAAATGACAGAAGCTTATAAATAGATTTTTGTGTCTGTTGAAATGTCTGTTGAAGTCTTTCTTAAAAGTAAGTTTTGGATATTTTTCAGCACAGCTGGATTTTCAGACCAAAATTGTCTTGTCATGACTGAGTTCATTCATAAAATTCTTTCAATTTATGTATCTATTTTCAGTATTTTATATCAACTTAGTTCACAACCTTATGTGAACAGAGACATCATACTAAAATGTATACAGAAAGAAATCTTGCTATTTACAAAGTCAAGGAATCATTAATAGTTGAGTACAGTAAATGGCACCTAGTCTTCCACATTTACACTTCCAGAGAGAAGATGATTACCCATAGGTGCAGAACTCCCTCTAGATGCCTGAGGAAGAAATATGGTTTGAGGAGACTACATGAATCTACCTTCCTCACAATTGAAGCAAAAAGAAATATATGAAAGAGTTGGCTACTTGAGCTAATCTCTTCTAAGAAATATAACCAGAAATGGGAAACATACTGGGAAATAGATTATTTGATAGTGGGAATCAGGAATTCAGCAGGTTGCCAAATACTGGAGCAAGAGATACCTGATGCAAAAGTGTTGTTAAAGTTTGATCTTTCGTCACTGTATGTAAAAATTTGCTATTAAACACCTGAATTTGCATTTTGCTTTCATTTGGTTTATGTTAAAAATGATGTCAAGATAAATGGTCATTCTTTCCCAAAGATCAAAGATTAGGAGTGAAATTGCTTGGAAAGTGACATGGGAGTACATATGAAATCAAGATCGTTAGAGAAGGCTTACACTTCACGCAATACTGAGGCTTTCTCTAATGCATAGAGGATTTCTGCATCTTACTGCCATTTTGTTTTTTGGGTTTTCTTCTTATGGCAGCCTCACTGCTGTGGGAGTTACCATCACCCTGGGCTTTCTGCTTACATAAAATCTCCATGACAGCAGCGTTCCATAATAGGGAAAGGGATTGCAGGAAAATTCCCCCTAGTCTGAAATAGAAGGTGCCCTTCTGCTGGATGGCGTCTTCTTCCCAAGCTCTGTTTCCTAAAAAATCATGCAGATCTTTTCTCATTATGTTTTTATTATGAAATGCACTGGTATTTCATGCTATTGTTGCCACATGTATCAGTCATACATTTTACTATAATTAATCAGAGATATTATAATAGGTCTTACAGTTATATCTAGTTCGCCATCCTAATACCAAAAACTGCTGTTATATTATAGTCCTTACTGCCCTGAACATATAACGTGTAACTCTTGAGTATCTCATTGGACTACAGATAAAGTCATAAAAGTGAAAAAAAAATAGTTAAAATGGCCTATGTAGACTTTAACTACCTTCTTTCCTTTTTTTTTGTTCTTTTTCTCTTGCTTTCGTACCAATTGTACGAGACAGGTAAACATCAGGTTTATGAGTAGGGACAACAGAAAAAAACAGATTACAGTTTAATATTGGATGATAAGAAATTTGAAGCTTTTCCTTGGTCAATTGCTTGCCAAGAACAACTCGTAGTTCCATGTGTCAGAGCACGACAAGAACAAGTCATAGTTTCCATGTCTCTCAATTTAGTTCAGACTAACATTACAGCTAGAATGTCTGCCTACCTCTTAGAAGTGCTGTAAAGCCAAATAAAACACTTACAAAATATTTTGAGATATCTAGATAAAATGATATCTTTTGATATCATTTTGATAAATGATAAAAAAAAGATATCTTTAAATTTTAATTTTTTTGTTAAGAAATGATAAATTGCTTTATTATGAATTCTATTTTAAGTAAGACTACATAATTAATTTTGGCTGAGGAAGAACATAATACTCTAGATGCACAACATTTAGCTATACTTTTAGTGCAATAAGAATTTCTATTATCCTGTCACTCACAGAATTTAAATGAGGATCATGACCTTAGAACTCATTAACTGCTATAAATAAACATGTACCATCGCATACTTTTCTTTTGAGGATGAAACTACTTTCACCTGCTTGAGGACATAGACCTAAAGTCAGTAACCACATTCCTTTCCTTCTAATGTAACTTACTTTTATAATCCTCTACTATCCAATCTCAATGACTGTTGCTTGATATTATAATAGCATTGAAACTTGTGTGAAAATGAACAGTTTGTCTGCCCCAATAAAAAAATTGCCTTTGTTTTAGATTTTTACTGTTCTGACTTCTACCTGTATTTTGTAAAGGTAGACATTATCTAAAAAGCCCTACTACTGCAATTAACTTTAGATAATATGAATCCCAACACGGTTTTCCTCACTTATAGATCAGTGTATTTACTAATTGTTTCCATGCAAATATTTAGAAAAACTCAACAGGCACTAGTGTACCCTAAGTTTTAGAAAACAGTTCCCACTCTCTACAGTTTTCCCTTTTTCTAAGCTTAAAAAGAGTAAGAATAGTTTCAGCCATGTTAGATTCCCCCATTAGCTGCCCTCATCCTAGGTTGTGGAAAAAAGCAAAATATTTTCCTCTGAACTATCAATGTCCTTGCCATTGTTTGATATTCCTCTTCTAAATTGTGTTCTTTGGAAGGACTTTTGGAGCAAATAGGTTTTGTATCCTCTGTAAGAAATCCACTAAACCTCCTATACTGGGAAGATTTTATGAGATTTCTCTTGACTCTTGATGGTTCTTCAGTTTTGAAGTGTGACATATGCAATTGATTGTCTATTCAGTACCATTTCACCTGTATCTGGAATAGAGTTGAAGTAAGGGTAATTGAGGAATCAAAGTGGGAGCAAACAGGCAGGAGAGTATTTTGTCTCAGCTATCCTCCATAGTGGTTTTTTGCCCCTCTAACCTTCACCACACCAACCTTCTCTTCCCTCAGTCTTTTCAACACCTAAATCTATCCAATTTCTTCAGTCCTCCTTTTAAAATACCTTCCTGCTTAAAATACTAATCTTATCAACAGCTTTCACATGAAAAGTTACATATCAAGGATTTTTTACAGGATGCTAACTGTGTATCTTTACTGGACTGACTCTGTATACATGTTGTTTTGCAAGCCAGATTGCCCTGTAGTCTTAGTAGCAGGTATTTGGAAGTAGTAATAACCCACAGTCTACTTTACAAAGGAAGCGTGACTCATTTCTTAAGTCAGTTTCATACATGTTTTTTGATAAATGCTCTGAAAAAGTACTCCATGTCTGATCCTGTAAAGACAGTCCTTGAGCTAGATAATGCAAAAATCATGGCTGCAAAAAAAAAAAAAAAATAGGATTATACATTTTTTTGTGGTGTAAAAAAACAAAGCTTTTTTGCAATAATTCATGTTATATCAAAGCATTGTGGGATTATTATCATTTTAAACTATAGTATTTAAAGAAGCATCATAATTTATTTAAACTGGAGAAAGTGCTTTGCTGCAGAAATTACTTCTGGGATAAACTTATATTCTAAAACATCTTTTGTAAAAAAAAAAAGAAAAAATTATTGTTAACTTTAGTAGCTAACAGTCCCAGTAGAACATCAATTAAATTTTATTCATGACTGCCCCACATATTGATCAAATTTAGCTTAGCTGAGACATTAAACCAACATCATATCCCTGTATTTTACTGTTGCTGGTGTTTCTGTATCTAGCAAGTACAAAGATAATGCTTAAACCTTGGTAAATCAGTACTGTATACTTGCATTAGACAAGTGTTTCCACCACAAGAACTAAACACAAAAGATATAAACAACAGTTGTGTTTATTAAATGTATAGTACTTATCTGAAAATAGAGTTTTATTCTTTCTTATAATGTAGCTACACAGATTAATCAAAAAGAATGGATAACATTTTTAAAAGATGTCATACCGTGAAAGTAACAGTATCTACTCCTTTTGAAAGTATAAATTGCTGTTTCTTTTGCAGAATTTATAAAACACTTTGTAAAGCTTCTAGTTTGCTGAGAGGAGAAATTTATAGTAATTAACAGCTTGGGGAAAAAAAATTACAATCTGCTTTCATTTCTCACAGCCCAGGACATAAAGATGGCAAAYGATTTTTTTTTTAATGCTTTTTGTGAAACTGATGTTGTTCTGCCACAAGGCATTTCTTTATCATAACATGAAATTAAAACAAAAGAGCAATATGTGGACTTAAGTATCTGGAAACTTTAATTCATTTTGGAATTGTATTGAGTTGTTAAAATGGTGCAAGTGATCCATTATTTCTCCAATCATTGCAGTTTTAGAGTGAGCTACTACCTGGCCTTCCATGCTGCCCCAGCTTATGAATAGGGCTCAAGAGCACTATTTCTTATGTGTGGAAGATGTATAAAACAAAACAAAACAAAACAAGACAGAACTTGTAAACATTTCCCTCTCATGTAAAGTTTAAGTGGATATTAGCAAAGGAATTCTTCTTCACTATCAATGGGCAGAAAACTGACAAAGTATTCCCAGCTTTCTTCAGAGCCTTCCCTTTCCTCCATTTGTAACTCTAGGTTATTAAGGAACTGGTTTCTGTGGGAAAAATACTAGCAATGAACACCTGCCAGAAGGACAATCCCAAATTACCTTGTTAGACTCTAATCTCAACCTAAAATTAATTTAGATCTTGGACACTTAATAAATCTCTCTTTCAAACCATCTGTTTGTTGCTCCCAAAGAACTAGGGGTATGCCTGCACTGCAAAAATAGAGGTCCCAAACCATTTAACCTAGAAGAGCTGTAGTGAAGAGCTTTAGACAGAGCTGTATAGTTCTTTTTCTCAAAAACTGGTAGAGGAATTTAGTGAAACTTTGGTTCGCTGATATCAGCCCTGGAACCAGTTGGAATATATATTCAAATAATTATTAACTTCCTTCTTCACTGCCTCACGTTAATGAGGACTAGTTCATTTTTAAATACCACCATAGTTTTGGTTGCTGGGCAAGCCTTATTATCCAGTACTGATTTTAATAATGTTGTGCTAATTGTAATCCCCAGTGTTTTTCCAAACCTTTACAAGCTTCACCCATTTCAAAATCACAGTGAAGTGACTTATGTTGTCACCCTAAGACTAATATTTCAGGAATTACATTCCTTAACCTGCTTTTAACCAGAATATTTTCTGTGTATGTTTATATACTCATATACAAACATTTACGTACATATGCACAAATTTTAAATACGAGTACATGTGCAAAAATGGATGTTAAAATTGTTTATGTATTATGTGCACTTTTTTTTTATTCTTTCCCTTGTTGAGAGCTCCTTTATCTAAGTGATCTGACCTCTTTCTTTAAGTATGGAGAGCGGAAATTGCAGCTACAACATACCCTGTCATAAATCTTATTTGTGTACTCAGTTCTCCTCTGTAGAAGAGAACAATGCATAACTTGGAGCTGTGCATCCTTAGGGACTCCTGACATTTTTCCCAGGAGGCAGATTGCTATATGACCTACCAGTGTTCGGAACACAAACTCAGCATTCTTTCTGCAGCCAGATGTACAGAAATTTCTTTGCCATTAATAAAGCATAGTTCATACTTTTGCATTCCATCACTGATATTCTATGAGAACCATAAGCAAATATGTTTCATTCTGAATAGCTTGTGCACCAAGTAGCTGCTACACCTTGTGAGTGTCATTAGTCTTTTTGCAGTGTCTGATGCTCAGGTTTTTCATCTGTGATTAAAGCTGCATGTGATTCCTTGAAAGCATACCACTTTTTATTTATTTCTTCTGACCCCACCAGTTACCTGTATCCTGACTATTTTTTATTATACTAGAATATATGTGTTAATTCAAAGAGTGCTAATACTGAGCAACTGTACTATGCTTGTATCTGTACATCTTCACAGACACAAATAGATTTATACTGGTTTACACAGCTGAGGCTTGGTTCTATGATTTTTGCAATCAAGTAATGATTAGCAAGAACTCCTCTAGGAAATGATTCATGAATGTCAGGTTGGGAATAAAGCTGAAGTGGAAGTTGTTTCTCTCACTGCTAGTTTGAAAATACCTGCACGTACTGTTGCACTAATTTCAAAGCTTTGTTCTAATATTTTTATAGTAGAGAAAGGTGCGAGGTAATTGTAGATGAAGGATTTACTGTTATTATGAAAAGCTGTCATTAAAATATGTCATTTCTCTTTATAAAATCAGTCTGTATGTAATTAGTCTTTGAATTCTTTTAATGGCTGAGAGCCCAAGTCAAAATATGCCCTGCTTGCTCTTGGACTGGTAGTTCATGACACCAGTTTCGTATGAAGTGGAATGGTTTCAAACTCAATAATGTTTTCAGCTACAACTAGTGGGAACTCAGCTAAAGTATCTAAATTAACTGAACAGCTTTAATGTGTTTTTAGATATGCTTTTGGCAAGATAAATTACTGCTTTCAGTAATTCTTACTATGAAAATAAATAATTTCATATTGACAGAAGGCTTATTTTATATTAGAAAAAAAATTTGTTGGGAAACACGGCATAAAAATTGGAGTTTTTTTTTTCCTTGCAAAGAAGAGGTGATTGTTAGCTTAAACTAGATAAACAATCCACATGCTATCATTAATGTGTTTTGTAAGCCCCTAAAGAATATAAATTATGGTGCACTTGAAGTGAATCTTTTAAGAGCAAAAAGTAAAAACTACAAGCAATAAAAATATTAAATGCAATCTTAAAGCAATTTCCCTTAATCTTAGTCYGCTGATATTGGAATTTCTTGGGAAAGATGTTTTTTCCTACGTCAGATGTGTATTAAAGTATGAACGTTAGCAATATGTGGATCCTTGGTCAGCATACCTATTTGACGCAGAAAATAGCCTACTGGGCTCTATGACTGGGACGTATCAGTCATTAGCCTGGCCATTTTGGAAAAGAAACTTGTTTTTACAAAAGTTAACCAGGTGTGATTGGAATTAAATTCAAGTTGACAATGCTCTAAGGCACTTGATTTGATTTTGCCCTTCATCAACTTCTGAATCCTATTTAGAAAATAGCAACAAATTGCAGAAAAATGTAAATGTGGAAACAGCAATTTTTGAATAGTAAGTACTCAAATTGACAGTTGCAACAAAGAGCTTCTAAGTAGTACACAGATGAAATGGATTTAAATGAATTGTTTGCCACATAATTTTGAATAGGGAACACTTTTGGGAATATCAAACATTTCATGGACAATTGATAAAGCAAAGGAACACATTCTAACAATCTGAATTGCTTCTGAGCTGATACTGAGCCACGAAAAATTTATGTTTGGTATCCTTGTGGACAAAGTATCTTTTAAATAAGAATTTCAAGTGTTCTAAAACATAGAAGAATATGCTTGTTTAGTATACAGGACTGTTATTACTCAGGCCTTGTTTTCAAGTAAAATTTGCTAGCTTTTCTATGGCAGTGCTTGTATATTCTGTACATTGTTCATTGTGTACATTAACCACATCTATATTTTATTTCTGTTTCACTTGCACTTTTTGACAGCTTGAAAATTTCTACCTTATCTTAAAGTTTCATTAGGAAATATCTGCAGGCTACAGACTGATAGAAATAAGAGGAACCCTATCATTCTGACCTTATCAGGCTGCTGTGGACAATTTTTCTTTTACCAGCAGTACTTGATTCTTTTAATCTGATGGTTTTTATATTAAAATTTAGCATATCTACTGGAAAAGCAAAGCTGTCTTGAAATAAGAAATGTTAAACTAAATAAAACTTTCCTTTTATTGTATACCATGTGTTTAAGGGTTAGCAAGATAATAATTGAGATATCCTCAGCTGCCTTATGGGTACTCTTAGAGATTTTTAAGTTACTGGCATGCCTTTTTTGCTCTAGTAACCAAGCATAATATATGCAGTACAAATGAGTCCTTTTCACAGAATTGTGTGGTGGTGGGTCAATAGAATGAAATGCATAAAACACCACACAGGGCCTTGAATGGAAGGAAAACTGTATGGGAATGACTGTTAGCTGAGATGTACAATTGCAAGAGCATATTCTCAAATTAGTGGTTTTGTTTCACTTGAATACTCAAAATATGCATGCAAGAGTTATTTTGGTTTTTTTTTAATAAATTAAAYACATTTAATTTAATTAATTAAACCTATTTAATACAATTTAAAGCAAAAGCAGTAATTCGTGAATTTCTTTACGTACATAATTAGTTTCCATTAAATTCACCACAATCAAATTATTTCTGTTTGTCAGTTTTATTCTTTTTTTTTCTAACTCGTATTTCAGCAAACAGCATATGCTTTGCAAGCAGGATGGATTCTAACCATTCTGATAACAGTCTTGATAACAGGTGCCTGTGTCAAGGACATAGATATTTCGGCTGCAATTGAATAAGAAGCATGAATGCATCTAAAACACATTCTGTGTGGGATTTCCTTTCTGCAACATCTCTTTTTACCCCCTCTTCCATGGTCATTAGAAGAAATTGCCAATAAACATTGTCATAGGACTAGAAAGAGGAAGAAAAAAATCATGTTGCAGTGCCTTGCTGCAGTTTTTATTGTGTAACTTTAGCTGAAAGCTAAAAAGACTGACTTCTACATTTGATTCCTTTCTATGATTGGGGAAAATTTTTTGCATGTGAAAAGCTTGAACACCAGGATTTTATTGTCAGTGTAATGCCACTGATTTCAGAAAGATGATACTAGTATAAAAGACTCATTTTAAACAGTTCTTCCAAAAAATAGTTTTAGTTTTGATTGGTTTTGGTGATATCATAAAGATTGTTTTGATTGGTTTGTCATGACCTGTCCATATAAAATATACACCATCTATACATTTAAATTTCCATTGAGATGAATCAAATTAAACCAAGCTTCTAAAATATATAAATGGAACTATAAAAAATTTCAAAATTCAGCTTCACTATTTTGGTTACTTAGCACATGGTTTCCTAGGACAATACTAAAACTTGAAATTCTTTAGCACTTCAAAAACAACAGTGTTTGTCTCAGAACACTGGGGATTCCATTCTTCATTTCTATAGTGAATGAATCTTGAGATTATGTAGTGCACTGCTATTACTTGGTGAAATGAAATTTTAATAATGATAAATTTAATAATGATAAGTAATAATAAAATGATATTTTAATATTAAAATTTACTATCTTCTTTGTGGGAATTTGATTTTCTTTTTCATTTTCGTGTGCTAGGGGTTGTCCACAGTCAACAGAAAACTAAGTAGAAAGTCCCAAAATGTAATTTCACAAACGTAATATTCTAATAAATCTTTACTACAGAAGAAACTGTTATATCTGTCACAGTGAGTACAACAGTGTTTTGTTGAAAACTATGAAAAGAATGTAAGCTTACTTTATATCTCATTAAACAAACATGTAAATGGATATAGGGCAGTATTAAAAAAAAAAATTAATTTAATTTAATTTAAATTAAATTTTAAAAATCCTGAAAATATAACCAAACAGGCTGCTATAGTACAAAGAGTGAAGCAATGTGACATTTACAAAATAATTTTTGTTTCTTCAATACTGAAAAAAAAAGATGTAGTTGAATTGTTTTGTACTTTTTATGAGCTTTTTGTTTTTCCTTGGTTTTGGCATGCTACCTGTATGTAACATATGGTGCTTTTTTAATGCACTAATGACTTCTAACGCTGTAATTTTGAGGTGCTGTTCCATAACACACCTGTAGTTAGCCTGGAAGTACTTAAGTAATCCTTCAGCTAGGTTCAGGAGAATTCTGCTTGGAAGTTAGTTCAGTCCTGCATCTGTTCTATACATAGGTTTTCTAAATTTCTTACCAGACAAAACTGAAACTTAGTAGGAGAAAYATCTTGGTTTGATAGATAACAGAAGGTGTTTTCTAATTGGATTAATATTTTTTAGAATAGTCTGCATAAAAGGGTTTTGAGTAAGGGAATTCAGGAAAGAGAAACTCTGTTCTGTGTTGCTGATGTAGTGTGTAGGAGCAAGTATTGATAGGACATGTGAATGAAAGTATTATATGTTGTCCAGTAATTCTTGCTGGACAGCAGATCTGTATTGTATAACTACATTTGAAAAAGGATGGCTGGTAAAATTCATTTAAAAATGGAAAAAACACCTTAAAACTATCACTCTTATGCATTTTGGTATTAAGTGGTGATGTCATGCCAGACACACTGAAGTTAATTTTTAAATACAGTGTATCAATTTTTTAAATAACTAATACCCATATTCATTAGGAAGAAACTGTGAACCCTTTTTTGCATAATTGATCTTCTAACTATATGTGGCTGTTCTGTAATTTATTTTCCTGAGTAAAAGTTTTCCTATCATCATTGCTATAATTACTGTCTAAGAATACTATTGATGACAAAGTTTATCATTCTGAATTCATTATCTTACATGAAAATAGTGGTTCTGTTATATATACAACAGGCAGAAGACAACCCTACAGGAACATGTAATAAATCACAAGAAATACCATGTTTACCTTAATATATCATATATTACCTTAAATTATCTGTTTATGTTTAAACTACTAGGGCTATGGTGTATCGGCAAATGATGAATGAAATTACATTACAGCAATTACTCCAGTCTTCCCTAGGATGGTGTTAACTTAAAAATTGAACAACCCCCTCCCCCATACCTGTCCTTTATTAACAAAACCCTTATTTTTCAATATATGACTTTAAGTAAAATATTTAGGCATTTTCTCTAGCCAACTTTCTCAGCGTCAGAACTTTAGTTTTTATAGGTTATTTCAAAAATTCCTCTGGATTTTTTTTTTCCAAATTTCATGCACTGCATTATATCTTCTTATGTTTCAAGAACCTTTTCTTTTACGAGTGTCAATTTTTAATGTAGGTTAGAATAATTCAGCTGCAATACCGAAGATTTAAGTTCAAGACTTAACATTAGGCTAAGTTTATATTAATATAATTTCTAATAGTATTTCTTTCATTCAGAAATATATCAGTTCACCATTATCTTCTGCCTCACTGGTGTAAATTTTACATATTTTACATAAAATTCATGAAAAATTAAGTTAGGGGAAGGTAATTCTACTGTGTGGAACTGTAATATTACACCTGATGTGCTATGTGAACTCCAAACAAATAATCAGATTTTCCATAATAAAACCTTTAAAAAAGGATGACAATTTAAGGCACTGAGATTACAGACATATTTTTCATATCTTGTATCTGTGTAGTTATTTCCAAATAATGCACTAAGAACACAGAGGAACTACAGAAGTTATAGAAGAAATTGGGTGCACTTATAGCATGTGTTGCTGTGTCATTGGTTTACTTTGACACTGTACACACAAGTGTAAGAGAAGCAGCTGGCTCCAGTCATACATCTTCATTTCTTACCTCACTACCTTCCCCACATGCATTACAAATCTTATCATCTCTCTGTGCTTTCTGTCAGTTTCTTCTCACTCTTTCAGTACTCCCATTATCTTGTAACCTGGTGAAGCTGAAGAGGAACATGGGGGATCCTTAGGGATTGTATGTTTTGCTGAATTTCTCTGGGTCCTTTCCTTCTGGTGTCTTTCCCAGTCATCTGCACTAGGGCTGTAAGGGAATGGAGCCAGGAGAGCAACTGGCACTGTGGAAATCAACTGCCAGTCCCATCCCTGAAATTAGAGACTACATTTCCCAGAGATCACATTTCAAAAAAAGTCTGTGGTTGCAAGAATTAGCTGCTAGCTTTAAGCTTTTTAGACAACCTCATCCCTGAAGAAAAATGCAAACTTCATTTTTCAAGTGCTTAATAGAAGTTACATATCTTGTCAGGCTTATTCTTTTTGAACACTGTTCATCAGTCACCACCAGATTCCACTGATTCAACTGGATCAACACTGAGAGAATGGAAATGCACCTTTCTTGTGAGGAGACAAAGGACATTCATGTGGTAGAAGTTGTAATTCTGCATCATCTGCTTAATGCTAGACAGACTCAAGTGCAGTGTTGCCTATTTTTGTGTACTTTTTATGATATTTGAAGATTAAAAGAAAATTATACTCTGAATTATCCATAGATATTTTCTCATGTAATTGCTTTTGGAGTAGTTTTCATCAGTTTTGTAAAGTGATTTAATACTTCTGCATGGAATAACTGCACAGAATGGAAAACAGCAGTTTAATAGCAATGAGATTATAACTACAATTGTGGTTCTTAGAATAATAGACTATTTTTGTTATCAAATATGAATGAAAGATTGAGACCATCATTGTTTGAATCATCTACTTACTCATCCTAACTCATGCTGTGGATTAGGGCAGTGGCAATATTCTTTCATAATGGTAGGGGTGAGGAAGAGCAACATGATGGGCATTCCAATGGCAGCACAAGTCAATCATTCTGAAAATGTCCTTTCGGAAAGAGGCACTCAAATCAACCAAACTCACTGATCTCTGGGCTTCTTGGCCGTTGCTTATTCAAATAATATGTTAATTTCCTATTTGTTTTTCTGTTAATGACTAATTTAAGTTGAAAGGGCTTTACTGTTGTGAAGTTGTGATGTGTTGACTCTGGCCTGCAACTAAGAACCCACCAGCTGCTCACTTATTCCAGCAGTTTGAGGAAGAGAATTGGAAAGGCAAAAATGAGAGAAAATAGTGGGTCAAGATAAATGTAATTGAATAAGTGAAGGGAAGCAGAGAAGGGGAGGGGGGAGAAGGTGATGCAAAGGCAATAGCTCACCACTTCTGACCTGCAAACCAATGCTCATTTCTGTATCCTCTGCAAAGAGATATTCTGTTAATCAACATGGCATGTTTCATGACCTGCACTTCTGAAAGAAAATCTGTGCCAATTTTCTCATTGCATTTTAAGCTTTTTATGCAAACCTTCTCTCATAAAATAATAAGCATTTAATTCCCATCTCCAATGAACTACAAGGTCTTTTGATGGTGTTGTTGCTTCTGGCTTATGTACTAAGACCAATAACTTCTAAATATCTGGCCTGTGCTAGATGCAGTATAGACTGCCATGCTGCCTTCGTACTGTCCCTTAAATATGTTCCTGCTTAGTGAATTTAGCATTTAAGATACCAGTAAATTTCCTTTGGTGTATTAAGCCAATTTTTCACTTCAACTCCAGGGTAAGCTGGCTTTCAGTATGGAGATCATATCTGCTCACTGGAAAACATTAAAAATTTTCAGTTTCTGGAAAATTACAATAGTTGACCTCAATATTTTCCCGTTTTATGAATTAAAAGACTGTGATTTTACAGTTTTATTTCTACTTTTTTTCCCCCTCTTAATAGAGATCTTGCAACGTAAAAAATGAATTCATAAGTACCTGCATAGCGTTTTCTGAACTGTTTGTGCTGCTCTTTTATTTTAGAATCACCCTTTTGTTTT
The DNA here is from genome assembly GCA_018881555.1 of Amblyornis subalaris. NCBI lineage: Eukaryota > Metazoa > Chordata > Aves > Passeriformes > Ptilonorhynchidae > Amblyornis > Amblyornis subalaris. Next base: position 320,051 of record JACAXG010000141.1, on the reverse strand, counting down.
AGAATGTTATGACTTTTGTGAAATAGATATGAAATAGAGGTTAGATGCTTTTCCACTTCTACTTTGCCTTCCATAGCCATTCAATCAGTATCAGAGAACACTGTGAAGGTTACATGAAGCCACAAGAAAGAGTGTGAAATCACATTGAATCAAATTAGTCAAAGCCTTAATAGGGTGAGAATAATTAGCTTTATACCCTAGATGTATTTGAGAATCATATTAAAACTGAAATGTACTATCACACTAAATCTTTTGAGTGAAGAATTGCACTGTGCAAGAAAATTTCTTGATAGAATAGCACACTGTATTGCCTCTTAAACCTCCTGAATCCAGGAGGTTTAAGATAACTTCATGAAGTCATCCCAGTAGCTCAAAATTTTAAGGATGTTAGATTGTCTGCTTAAGGTTGAGAGCATTATAAAAGATATTTCCAAGGCTATTTTACCAGGCAGTTCAAGCCTCTCTTATATTTATTTAGAATCCTACACAACAATCCYACACAATTTGAAGAGAACCAATTTAACCAGGTGGAAGCCAGTCATTTGATAATAACTCAGCAGTCATAGCAACGGTCTCCCAGCCATGGCAAGGAATTTGTCTTTGTTATCTTGCCTCAAACTACAACCTAAGAATCATTAGCTGACCTCAGCATCTATAAAAAATAATTAGGAGAGAAATGAAAGATTGTCTGATTTTTTTTTCCAAGATCTACAACTGTATTAAAAACAAGTATGTGATACATGTTCAGGTGCAGAACAATTGTTCAGGCTGTAATAGTTTGCAATGATAGACGTCCTTTTGCTTAAATTGTTTCAAATTTTGTTTAAAGAAAGAAGTTTCCCAAATGCTGTAAAAAAACAACCCTTTTAGTTTAGGCACCTCTGTGTATATATTTATGTATGGGTATATATCTTTGTATATAGTTTTGTTTTTATTTATTAGTTTGGCATTTAATTGTAATTTTTTTCACCAGTTTCCACTTGAAGCAAGCACTTTATTCTCACTAATTTCATGTGTTTGGTATCCTGATAGTTGATATCTGTAATTCCTAAGCACAGGCATATGCTCCACCTTTCAAAAGATTGATTTTTTGTTCAGACTGGTCAAATGCCACTGCTGAAACAGATGATAATTTTGAGTCCCAATATGAGCAATAGAGAGGGAATAACCATATTATATTTTTAAAGAGGATTTTTTTATAGATTTGCTTTAAATTTGGAGTCTCCGAAATAGTGCTTGCTGATATATTGCCAAGATGCTTATTCAAGTTACTAAACTTGTTTCTGAAACATTTATGATAAACAGTGTCAACCGTTGTGAATCTTCACTGAATTAAAAAGGAGTTTCTGTGCTTAAAAATAAAAACAAACTTTCTTGTAAGACAGGAATAATTTTAAAGATCATAAAGTTTTAGTTGGGTTCTTTAGTTTTATTCGTCTGAAGGCACCAAGTATTTTCAATGTTCTGATGAATTGTGAGCTATAATTTTATGGGTTTGCATGGCAACAATTTGGTGAGGGGGTGGGAGGGGGAAATACAGGGTGGGGGCTTCTGAGAGAAGCTGCCAGAAGCTTCTCCAGTGTTTGATGGAGCCAATGTCAGCTGACTCCGAGATGGTCCCGCAGCTGGACAAAGCTGAGCCCCTCAGCAACATCGTTAGCACCTCTGTGATAACAGACTGAAGGAACGAAAAAAAAAATGCCTTTACAATTACAACTTAGAGAGGAGTGAGAATATGTGCAAGCAACACCTTGGCAGACACCAAGGCCGGTGCAGAAGGAGGGGGAGGTGCTCCAGGCACCGAAGCTGAGATTCCCCTGCAGCCCTTGGTGAAGATCATGGCGAGGCAGCTGTACCCTGCAGCCCATGGAGGACCCCACGCCAGAGCAGGTGGATGCCTGAAAGAGGCTGTGACCCCATGGGAAGCCCCTGGCAGAACCTGCAGACCCTTGGAGAGAGCAGCCCACGCTGGAGCAGGACTTGGACCCCGTGGGGAACTCACGCTGTAGCAGTCAGTTCCTGAAGGACTGCCCCCTGTGGGAAGGACCTACATTGGAGAAGTTTATGGAGGACTGTCTCTTCCACAGGTTCCCCTGTGGAAGGGACCTACACTGGAGCAGTTCCAGAACTGCAGCCTGTGGGAAGGACTCACACTGGAGAAGTTTATGGAGGATTGTCTCCCATGGGTGGGACCCCACAGGGAAAGCGTGCGAGGAGTCCTCCCTCCGAGGAGGCAGGAGCAGCGTGTGATGAACTGACGGGAACCTCCATTCCCTGTCCTCTTGTGCAGCTGAGCAGGGAGGAGTTGGAGAATTTGAGAGTGAAGTTTAGCCTGGGAAGAAATTAGGAGCAGGACCAAAGGTGGTTTTTAAGATTTTATTTGTCATTATCCTACTTTGATTTGCTTGGTAAAAAATTAAATTAATTTCCCCAAGTCAAGTCAGTTTCACCCAAGACAGTGAGAGCTGTCATCGCTCCCCACTGTTATCTTAATTCATGAGCCTTTCATTATATTATTTCTCCCCTGTCCAGCTGAGGAGGGGAGTGATAGAGTGGTTTTGGTGGGCAGCGGGCATCTAGCCAGGGTCAAACCAGCGTATRATGTTATTATATTATTTTAACAATTTTGTTTGAACAATTTTTATGTAAACCCCTTTTGTCTGATAGGCAAATCATTATTCTTCCTGTTGTTTACACTTATCTTCCATGTTCACCAAGTCGTAAGGATGTAACTTTAATTTTTACACACTCCATTTTGCTGATAAACTAGCACCGGARTAAGCATACTAGAAGACTCTACTGCAAAATTCTATACCGTCATCAAAGTAAGATCAAAAATATTTCCTATATTAGGAACATCCAGCAGTGATTTATGTAAGAATAAGATAAAGAGTGGGCAAAAGGCTAAAATATATACCTTGTAAAGGAGAAACCTTATTTTAATAACTAGGTGTATAACTAAGTGGCGTTGCTCCAATGAGTGCTTTAAGTTACTACGCTTTCACCAAAGCCATTGGAATCTTGACTCCATTTCCAATGTGATCAACAGCTATGAGATTACAACTGTGCTCTGTAAATTACTCTCTGATACAGTATGGGGTACGCCAAAGTTGGTAAACTTCTATATAAAAGAACCAAAGAATACTGTTTCAAAATCTGCAAACTAATGCTTGAAATGTTCAGAGATAACTGGATTCCTGTCTGCCCCTTTCRTGTAAAGCCCTGAAGTCAGGTTTTTTTCATGGATTTTCCAAATAGGTAGGATTTCAGCAAGTTTCATGTGTGTTTGGTCTGTACTCTAGCCTGGACTATTAAAAATCCAAATACAAGGCAGTTAGAGCCAACATTTTTGCTGGAGTATCGAGCTATATATGCCTGATTGTGTCTGGAATATCCTGAGTTCTTTGTCCTGCCCGTGTGTTTAACCTGCTGGTCCAGGGAAATTGATTTGCCAATGCTTCCAGGGACACTTTTTGTTTAGCCTCAGAATAAATTGTATCAGCACTGTATCTTTTTCTCTATCTTTAGAAAGATCCAGACAGGGTCTTCTTTCACACAACTGAAACTATATGCTACTATTCAGGTTTGGGAGTGGATAGCTCTGAAGTCTATATTATCCCTAATGTGTCTTCAGATCGTTGGTTGAATGCTTGAAAACTATGAACTGAAACAGCTTGTGGCAATGAAGCTTAACTGAAAGCAGGCCTGCCCCTGTTGAGAAGGCTGTTTGTTTAAGACTGGTTTTGGTGTTATCTTTTGACAAAGGTTAAGCAGCTCCCTGCCTAGAGTGTTGGCTATTACAGACCACATTGTTTAGGAATTTTATTCTTCCCTCGCTAATACAACTGCAGAAGAGAACCACCTAGCTGCCTAACCTGGACATAAGCATTCTGCTAGAGACACAATAGAAAGAGTACTATTCCTAGACAATCAATGAACAGGAATTTAACCCAAAGAGATTTAAACAGAGATTTTTCAGCACACTTAGAAAAAATAGAGAATTTTCTAGTGATTCATATTACTGATACTTTAATTAGTTTTATGGATGTTTCTATTTTTTAAATACAGCAGATGATGTTTTAATATACATTTAGCAAGAATGCTGCTCATTTTATAAAGCACTTTAATATTAGAAAAGCATTTAAAATAGCTATCAATAATGATGAATTTTTATGCATCTCTAATGAGTTAATTAAAATGACAGTAATGTTTCAATTTGCATAAGAATTCTGCTGCTGTCAATGAGCAGTTGGGCAGATTTTTAGCACCTTACCTTGGTGCCCAGTGGACATAACAACAGAAATTAAGCACACGTAATTAATACCAACAGAAAGAAAAATAATTGTTAAAAGCAATAATTGCCATCTGTTCTTGTCAGTATTATTAATGTGCATAGAATAGCTTTTATTGCAAAATAGCTTACGACTGTAGTGTTGACAAAACTTGTTTCTTTCAAAGTAGCTGGACTTGCATTAAAGAAGGTAAGGTGAGCAAACAAATTCAAAATGTTAACACAGCCTAAGAGTATTGGTGTATCAGCCAATTTATAATTAGTTGCAGTTTGCAAGGAATGCAGATCTCACAGGAATAAAACCACAATAATACTTGTGGATAAGGTTCTGAACCATTCGTGTGTTATACTTTGATACCCTGTAACTGTTGGAGTTAATCTGGCAATGTAAATTTGATTTCTTATTTTCTGAGRAAGAATTATGCCTTGTTTCAGTTTCCATAGCTACTAGTGTTCAGTTGATGTATTTGCTATGCAAAAATAAGCCTTTTTTCAGTTTTGTAAATTCAGTATACTCTATATTGCAAGATTTTTGAATCATTTTCTTGGCCTAGAAGGAGCAATTTAATGCAGTTTAGTAAAATGATACTTTACAACTAGTTATTATCAGATTCTCTCCTAACATTCTTTCCTAAGGCTTATTCATGTTCTCAGGTTATTGCCACATCCTTACATTCTCCTGAATCTCTTTCATATCTGGTAGCTAAATTCTGCAACTTGGCAGAGGACTAGAGGTCTGAAATATTAGGTTCTTGTAAGATTCAAGTTTGGGTAAAATAAGTGTGATGTAGGTAAAAAAACCCCGGTTTGTGTAAAAATAAAATGATTTTATTCCTTATTCTCCATAATACAGAGGGAGGATGCTCTGTGATCTGAGGCAGAACTCACAGCAGAGTGTGCCAGTTGCAGATGGCCAATGCTTGTAGCTCACAGAACGTCTTTTGTCTATCCTTAGAGAACCAAATGCTGCTCGTTCTGTGGATCACTGAAGAATGTGTGCTGGATGTTTTTTATTGGCACAGGATTCAAATTACAGTTACTCCTAGTTTGTGGAGGAATTAAATATACATTGCTATTCGGGGTGGTATTTAAACAAATATATAGCTTTAGCTAAATGTTTATACTCATGTTGATACATGCTAAAAATGTTTGAAAAACTTTCTGAACTGAGGCAATAGAAATTTGTCTCTTGAGGCAGTGAGCTCTGCAACTTATCAAATTCATAGAGAAGTTCAGAAACGTATCAGTTTAGACAGTGAAATTGACAGCCTTGATGCTATTTCTGAATAAATAACAAAAAACAAAATCAGCCTTTTTGCTAGATTTGAACAATAATAATTTGTTTCCAATGTTTGACTTGTGTTTGAGTTTGGTTTGATTTGTGTTTTTAATGTTTGTGTCACTTCGCTTACTTCTGTATGGCCATTTTGTTATCCTGGTCATACATTGCTATCATTAATTAAAATAGGTTATTTCAGTTGAATTTAATTTTAATGCCAACAGCTCAAAAAATGCTTTTAAGCAACAGGATCCTTAAGAGATCACCAAGTGTGTCTTGAAATGAACTCTACAAGTCTCTGAAGTGTTTTGGTTTTCTCACAGTACATTTAAGATTTCGTTCTTCAAATTGTTCATAATTGGGAGATTACCATCCATTTCTATACAGGAATAATATATTACAGGGGTTTTATTCAGTGATTTTCACAGRGCTATTCAATTGCTGTTTCTAAGGCATAGTTTGAGAAACATTAAGAAAATTGTGGCATGTTAGGTTTAATTAATCTGAAAAGAATTTCAGATTAAAAAATGTTCAGTTCAATATATAGAGGCTGATGAGCACAGAAACTCAATACTTCTAGAAATACTTTCTCTTCATATACTAATTTCAGCTAAAGAGATAAAATGTCAAATTTCATGCAAGAAATAGTGACATTTCTTAGTTCAGCATTTAGAATCAGTAGACATAAATATTTTGCTTATACTGACAAAGAATTTATATATTCCTTTTATATTTGTCAGCTTCCAAGGCAACAGCAATCAGTCACAGTAGTTTATAATTCTTAAAGCTCTGGTCTTAAATATCTTACCAAGAACTTGCCTGTGATAAAAGATCTTAGAAAACTTTAGTATATTCAACTGTTTTGTGCTTTGGATATCTCCTTGCATTGGAATAAGGGGCTTTTAAGTATTTGCAATACTGAATTAGCTACTTAAGTTGGTTGATGTGTCTTTGTTGTCTCTCTTGTAATTCCTATCTCACATAGTTTTGGGTATTTTAAAATACAGTGCCTGTCGGTTCTGTTTATGATTTGTTTTTACTATTACCCACTCTGTGTTCAGTTGCCAGGCATGGCTTTTTGTGGATTTCGTATGACAGGATTGACTTCCAAATGGATTTCAAGACTTTAGGTGCTTTCTCTGAAGACATTGAAGACTGTTGCATTTCACAGTATAGCTAAATTCACAGTACAGTTTATTTTCTGTAGGAAGTTTAATGTCATTCTTCATATACCATGCATGTGTAAGAGTCAGGAAACAGCTGCTGACAATGGTATTTCCAGCATTCTTATATTTGAATAGAGTTATTCAGTAGCATATCAAGTTTTAATGCCACCTCATCACAATTAACTGCTGGGAAACCAAGGACCAAGAAGCGAATAATAATGCACTTGTACACCTCAATAATTTAATATTTCATCTCACCCAAGTGAATGAATTTATGCTATTTTCAAGTATACAAGAGCAATGGTTTATGCCAAATACAAACACTTGTTATGTCATCTTCAAGAGATTTGCTTATACCTTTTTTTGTCAGTATATTACTCAGATAACTGATGGTTCTTGCCTTGTTAATATATAAGAATCTGGAATAACGAAGCTGCATTTTTAAGGAATTGTTAAGATTATAATAATTAGAACATAGGAGCATAATAAGAACATAATCCTGGTTTAGGAACAAATACCAAATAATGAAACAAGATGCTATATTTTACTTATATTAAGGCCCTTCAACTCCTCTAAACTATAAAATCCCAGAAGCAACATGGTTGTCCTTGCCCATAAAAGTTGAGCATCCAGTCTTCATTAGTAAATGGTCATACACACTTAAAAAAAATTAATAAGGAAACAAAGCAACCRAAAAACATCCAAGAAGGATTAAACAAAGAATAAATGCATTACTTTAATAGATCACAAAATAAATGCTGATGAAATATTTCTGATTAAGTTACACGACTAGATGTCAGTCTAGACTGACTGGTCTAGCTGGTCCTAATTATAGTAATATGTGTACAGGTTGTCCCCTCTACCGTAGGATAATGATTAACCCCACAATGATGTGCAGAAATTCTGTAATATGATGCTATACTATTTTCTTTAAACATATGACACTTCTAAGTAGCTAGACTTTATAAGTTCATAAATCCATGTACTAAAACCAGCACAACTACAAAGTTATGTGAGTTTAAGGCATATACTGTCCTCATAGTCAGAATGTATGTAAAAGGAAATGCCCAGAGTTGCAACTTGGAATTCCATTATAAAGTTCTTTTCCTAAAAGCTTTGTTCACATAGATAGTGAGTTTTACATTTAACCTTAATTCTTTAAATTCTTTAAAAGCAATTCTCTGCTTTTGTCGTGAACACCGCGAATACCACTAGATGATCTTACTAGAGTGTCTTGGTTTGGATGGTCTTACAAGGTCATCTATTTTTAATTTAAAGAATTATGTCTGTAGATAAGTTCTTATCACTGGGCCAAATTCTAAATGAAGAGAGACTTCTTCAATGTTTAACTTTTTGAAGAATTACAAATTCTAGACTAGATTCATAAAATTTATTATGCCACTTGTTTTCAGACCATACTATATGGTCTGAAAATATATTTATATTTAGCATGAGTACAAAAAGAATAAATAGATTTGCTTTTGTAATCTAAGCAGTCCCTAGTTTTCTTCAGGAAGATGTCTGGTTGCTGGATGCCACTGATAAAAATGAAGGAAAAATGATCAAACTTTTTCTCTTTACTAGGATATAAAAAACAATTGAAAATGTCTATTTAGACTCTTTTGCTCCTGCTATGTTGAACTGATCAATGGGGAAAACACCCAGGAGGAGTCACCTCTGAAGACCACAGCAATTTTGTTTGTTGTCAACTTATGCAGATGTTCATTTTACATTAATTTTCTGCATTTTTCAAGCAGCTTTCAAATTAATGTAATCAATAACATTTATGACCTTTAAAAAGCAAAGAAAGTATTAGCAATGGGATGATAAATATAGAAACCTTCTGTATGTGATATCAAGTTGTCTATCAAACTACAGGTATTTCTAAAATGGTGGGCACTAACAGAGGGATTAAATTTGTTAACCATATATTGAAAAACCATATGTGTGACAGTAGAGATTTCCTTTTCTGACTATCTCTGCATTTCTTCATGCATACAAATTCATTTCACATGTCAGCTGTATGCAGTGATACAAACATCTCCTGATCATAATTTCTTATGTGTAGTGTGTGAAAATACTTTGCAGGTGCTGGACTTATAGTTGTAATTTCAGCTACCATTCAAATGGACACAGGAATGCAATTTCATCAACACTATAAACCCTTATGCTTCCATTGTCTTTATGCAGCTGTCTTGAGGACCGTATGTACATGTAATTATATAGCTGTATTGCACATAATTTTTCTTCCTGTTTTCTTTGTTTTCTTCTTTTGAGTGTGGCCATTTGTGTTGCAGTCACTTAATTTRTTTTTTTTTCTGACAGCTCTCTGTACAAATTAAGATCAAATACTATGACTTTTAGAGGCAGACATGGATGAAGGCAAGATATGATACTGAATCTAGATTGGAGTATCAGTTACAGATTAAAAAAAAAAAATAATAATGACCCGTACACTTAGATTTTTGAAACTTATATTTTCTGCATTGTCTTATATTTCTCATATGAGTAGTCATTTCAAAGTCTTCAGGAGGATATAAATAACATAATTACAACACTATTTCTGTAGTATAATGCATGGGTCAAATTTCACTGATGGCGAGCATCATCATATTTGACTTCTTGTGAGATAACTTCTTATTCGTTTGTCATGTCTAACACATATTTTCTAATTATGTGTTTCATGCATTTTTACTAGGTTATGACTGGGTTATAATATTTATGCTATCAGTAATGTATAGGTAGATGTTTTCCTGTAAGTCTGATTCTCAACGCTTCTATACTATTCTACTGTGTGTAAGCCTAAAAAAAAAAAAATAAAAAAATAAAAAAACACAAAACAAACCCCACCAATAAAAAATCAAAACCAAACACACAAAAAAGCCCATTAAAATGTCCAGAAGGCTTGTTTTTTATTGTGTTGAGTAATATTTTATTTTTCCTGGTTTCCATTGGAGCTAGAAGATATTAATTTTTATTTGAGGTGAAAAATTAGAAGATGGGGAAGATGGCAAAAGCAAATTCAGTGGAAATATTTTCAATTTTCTGGTAATTTTTTGCTAGTGTTAGTGTAAGGGGGGGTGTGGCTTTTTTTGTGGTTTTTTGTTTTGAGACTTCAAATAGAAAGGGATTGAACATTAGTTATTGTACCATTGCAAGTGTTGTGATCATAAGGTTTTTTTCTGAACTGCTTTCTTTTTTTCCCCCACACTCTAGAGCTGCAGTATACAGGAACTGCTTGCCATTCTCTTAGGTTTTCAATAATCTAGACAGGTTCAGAAAAGTTCCCTAAATTTTGTGTAGTATTTACAAGTAGGCTTCTAGTACTTCTCTAAGGAMAAACAGGCAATGCCTTGTATGTTATATTTATCATTCTTAAATTTTGTTTTCCTTTTAATATGTAAATTTTCCAAGGGGAATTATCATTTAATTCTTTTGCTTTCCACTTACTACTTCATTTCTGTTTTAAGTCGTCAGTGCATTTGGCAAATTCTACTGCTAGTTTCTCTTAGTAATTTATGTAGATTAGAAGCAATGAAGATCTGAGAAGTGACTCCCCTGTGGCCCTTTTCAACACTTTGCTTTCTAATCACTTTACTTTAATCAGTTCTTTATCTGTTCTCATGTTTAACCTGAATCTTTCCTGCTTTCAGTTTAAGATGAAGATTATCATTTGAGACACTATCAAAGGCTTTATGTAGATCCAAATTATGGTGCTTGTACTCCTATTATGAATTGTATTTCTAATCTTCTCAAAAAGGAAAGATGACTGGTTGTCAAATCTCAATTTCTTTAACAGTATTATGAAAGTAAGCTGTATTTGTTTTAAATTATTGACAATTATTTAACTCTCATCATCTTTAAATGTATTGTATGCTGTTGTGTAAACTAAAACTTTCTAAGGTTAGTTCTCTCTGTTTGTTTCCTTTGGATGCCACCATGTGTCACTCAGTGTGTGTGTGTGCACTCACACACAGATATCGGCTGTAATGAGGCAGGCAAAGCATGGAGTACGAATTACTTTGCAGTTTCAGCATACGCAAAGCAAATTACTGCAGAACATTTGAGGGCTGCAAGAGAGTTACGTACCTTTGGTCCTAACAGATCAGATGAGACTGGTTATTTAGGTAGTCTGAGAAAAGCTTTTCTTCTCTGCTCACTGCCAATCTTCATTTCAGAGAGGTAGTAAGACCATTCCAGATGCCAAATACCTTACCGGACTTTGAATGTGAGTGATCTTCGGCTGAGCCTAAAACTGATGTGTATGATTGTAGGTCATAATGATATGACCTGTCACTGTTCATTAAATCTTTAATTTTCAAAACATATTCTAGAAGTAATCATCTTTAGAATAATATCTTATGTAATACACAAATTTTTCATTTTTAACTGAGAACATGTAAGACAGAAAAATTAGAAAGCTTATGGAAAAACAAAAACATAAAATAAGAGCTAAAATGACGTATATATATTCAAACTTTTCAGTCTAGTGGTTAGTATCCGATCTATTAGAAAAGGATTTTTCTGTTGGCAGCTGCTGAAACCAGTTGACACTGATTAGTTCTGAGTCACTTATACAGATTTGCCTACCTAATACCACCATAAGTATAAAAGAACTAGTGTTAACATTGATCAAAATGATAAAGGTTTATTTGAGAAGCTAAGGATAAAATGGAAGATAATGGTTATATTTCTCTTATTTTGATTAGAAATAAAATTAAATGGAAGAGTGTACATGTATTGGGGGTTCAGGATAGGCATATAATTCAAGATATGTTGCCACTTGCATAAATGATTCTGATAGATTCAAAGTTAAAGAGAATTTAAAATGCAATAAAATGAATAGAAATTGATTCAGTACCTCAAGGGAGCCTACAAGAAAGATAGACAGGGACTTTTTACAAGCACATGTAGTGACAGGACAAGGGGGACTGGATTCAAACTGAAAGTAGGTTTAGATTAGATACCAGGAAGAAATTGTTTACTGTGAGGGTGGTGAGGCACTGGAACAGGTTGCCCAGAGAAGTTCTGGATGCCCCATACGTGGAAGTGTTCAAGGTCAGGTTTGATGTAGTCCTGAGCAACCTGGTCTAGGGAAAAGTATCCTTGCCCGTGGCAGAGAGTTTGGAACTAGATGATCTTTAARGTCCCTTACAACCCAAACCTTTCTATGATTCTATGAATCACTGATAAACTATCAGAATTGAGATATATACATTGAAAAGGCCCATATAGTCAGATGCATGTTGAAGCAAAGACACTGACAAGAGTTTGAATTCTAGCGTCTCACAGTCACCTACCTAAACAGACCACCCTGGGAAGCACTCTGAAGATTAACAATTAAAAAAACCCCACCAAGTAGTTCAAGTAGTAGCTGTAGTTCAAAAACTGCCATTAAACAAAACATTATCTTTCACCTGTAGGGATGCCTGAGTTCCTGAATGTTTAGTGAGGCATGATAGAAAATCTGCATTCTAAAATACATTAGAAGAATTTGCATTTCACAATATGTAAAATGAATGTATTTGAAAAGAGTAATATAGGTTCACACTTCCTGAAATAACACTTCAAAAACTCATCAAAGTGTTTAAAGACAGAAGAACTTGGTAATGTTTTAGAAAGGTCTTTTTGCTCACTCTGCTCTGATACAGTTTATAGTGAGTGGCTACCATGGTAACATACCTAATTTAGCAATTTTCAGATCTTCACACTGGCCCTCAGTTATATGAACATCTTCTTCAAAGACCAATGCTAGAATAGATGTTTGCCACCCATAATTATAGCTATTAATCACTTTAGATAATACAAGGATGTGTCAGCTCTATATTTGCCTAGTAGCATATGCTTGTGTGATGAAAAGGCCCATACAATCAAAAACATATGCTCAAGTTTGGAACAGTCATATTTCCTTACAGTGAGAATGGCAAAATATTAGTCAATATTTACAATAAAAGTATCCTTTCTGTTTGCTATAAAATAAAATCCAATACCCTCAAAGAGAAGAATATCAAATAGTCAGTAAAAGAAACAGCAGGCCAAAAGCTGAAAAATAAATGGCATTTATTGTTCTTTTAGTATGCAACGGAACAAAAAGAGGAGGTAAATTTTATTTAAAATACTTTCTCCCTTTGTAGTAAGAAATGGCCCAAAAAAAGCGTGAATTTCCCAGGCTATTTTTCATCATTTGTTTATATGATTTTATCTTTCTTATCCTTCAGACTACAATGTATTATTTTAGCACATAACTCTTTGGACAGAATATCTTTGCTTACAGCTGAGAACTTATGTAGCTATCCATCCTGCAATCCCCCAAATAAGCAATTTATCCATTCTGCAGTCCCCAAAATAAGGAATTATCTGCTCAGAAGCCATTTCAGATTATCATTGCTAACACAAGAAGAATTTGTAAGGCTAAAAGATTACTTATTTTAGTCCATAAACAAGTACATATTTTTTCAATAGTAAGTTTTTAAACTTTGTTAAATATTCATAATCTGTAAATTTCTGTATTTGTGTTTCTGTAAACATTTGCTTGTTTGTTTTTTGAATGTTTGCAAGCAACAAAGTACTTCTTCATTTAGAAATACATGGCTATTTCTTACTTGATTGGCTTGGGATAGCTATGGATATCTCCTTCAAAATGGTGCTTATGCCCCAAACTCTAATTCTAACACTCGTCTTCATTATTTGTGCATAGTTGAAGTTTCAACTCAGTATTTTCTTGTTATTTTGGAATATTCAGTAGCAGATCAGTATGTTATTGCAGTAAATATTATAGACATTCCTAAGGTCATGAATTCTTCAAAGATAAGAGACAAAAGCTATATTAAGTAATGAACAGGTTTTAATGCTGAATGTCCTTCTGCAAAAATATGGTTCTCAAACCTTTTGCACAGACGTGGGAATGCAACATATCTTTTCATGACTTTCCAATTAGTAATACAGCTAAATGAAGCTAAACCTCTCATTCTTATTTATCCTATATTTCTCAGTATTTCAGATAATAAAGGCTGACATACTGATACAGAGTAGTGTCTGCCCCATTTTTACCCACAGAGGCAAATCTGCCCCATTTTTTACTACATAATAATGTCTTTACTAAAGATTAGTAGCTTATTTTTTGAAAGAAGTTTTAAACATAAAATATATTTAACTGCAATTTGTTTCATAGCTTGTATATGGAGGTACCATGGCCCTTACAAGTAGTTATTAGTGTAGGAAAGAGTGAAAGAGTTCATGCTTTCCTTAGGTTTACAAGTAATAATTTTTTCTTCTCACCCCTGCTTGTAGTTTCTCACTCAACTACGTTTTTTTTTGCACAGTGAAACTCTGGGAACACTGTCACTAAAAACTTTGTTAATGGCAGAAATGAAAGCAGCATGTTTTTATTCAAAAGACTCCTTCTGAAAATTTTGCTTTTGGAATAGAGTGAAGCACTGCTATCATAGGCATATGCAGTCTTGGGGGCATTATTTCATGTTTTCCCGTTGAAGGCAAAAGGAAAGTTTCAGTTATCATTTCAGTACTTTTAAAGTGATGAAAATAAATGAAAAACAACAGATGCACTGAAGTGAGACAGTAAATGTGATGTGCTCTTATCAGAAAGCTGCATTTATGAGGCTTCCACTCTATCGGGATATGCCTCCAAATGCTACAACCTAACAGGAAATAAGGCGAGATTTCTACAAAATATGTATTCTGTGATTACTGAAGTCATRAGAAGAATGAGAAATAAGTTGATTTTAGCTCTGGAAATAGATTTATTTTTTTGTGTGTTTCCTGAGTTTGTAAGTTAAGAATAACTCATTTGATGCAGAAAATTTAATGAACTTTTAAAAATAGATAACTAAATAGGAAATTTGAACTATTAGTAAATATTTTTCTTAAGTCTTTGCATGTATCATAAGCCAAGTTGCATGCAGTATTTATTTTTAAGTATTTAGTATTATAACATCTCTGACTGAGAATTCTGTTGTGCAAAACAATGTTCAATTGGAGAAATAAAAAATGGCCTTGACCCATCAGAACTTAAACCAGAAGTGCTAAACAAGAGACAGCAGATGAATACGAAGGGAACAAGATAGAAGAAAATGCTGGACCACAAAGTTCTCTGTAGCCATTGTCACTTGGATTTCAGATATTGCTGAAAATTCTGCAGCTAGCACTTAAAACGATCACTGAAATGTGCTTTGACTAATAAAGGTGTTTTGCACATAAAAGCAAAAATAAGTGGGAGGTCAGCACTTAGGAGCTACCCAAATCACATTGAGATAATTTCTTTTAACCTTTTTGCAATTCTCAGAGCATATCACATTTCATGAACCCTGCAGTTTCCTTGATGAGAATCATAGAAATACACACAGGGGAACATAATTAAGATTAATCTATATATATTTAACTAATGAATGTGGTTTACTCAGGGTGTGCATTCTGAGATATCACTAATAATACCTTATCTTCTTTGAACAGGTAAATACCCCATTTCAACAGATTGCGAAAAGAAACTGCAAAAGACTTCAAAGGTAAGGACCTCCTTAAAAATGCTTCAAATGATCTTTCCTTCTGGTTTATCAGAAAAGAAAATGGAGAATGTTAATTCTTTCTGACTATCTGACTGATAACAGAATTGTAGATGGCATTAATTGACATTGACTTACTGTTTGTGAAGCTGTTTACATATAAAAGACAAATTTTCACTATACTCTTGTTTGAAAGGATAAGCTTAATTAATTTGGTAACTGCAGAAAAAAAACGATTCATATGTGAAAATAAAATATTAAAAGCTTGTAATTTTTTTACAATATTTTTCTTTGTGGAAGATTAAAAGAATACTGTTAAGCTACTAGAAAATTAAACTTGGTTAGGATTCTTTTTTTCAATATGAAAGCTTGCTAACTTCACTTTTTTTATTTTTTACTTGATACAACTTTCATTCCTCTAAGGAATAAATTGACTTCATATTGACAATATAAATTTGAATTTAGTTTCAAAGATTTAATTAATTTTGAGAGCTCTTTAGTTTTAGAATACATTTCATTTACTTTCAGTTGTGGGTAATAACTCACTATCATATTGTGTCCAGACTTCTGTTTGTGGTACTTCATTGTTCTTCAGTTACGTCTCCTGTAGCAAATAGTTGATTTTTTAAACTCTTCTGTCCACCCTTACGGAAAATATTCTTGTCTCTCAAGGACACAGGCAACAGAAGACAAGGTTTCACTAAAATTGTTATTTTTAAGTCATCAAGTTAGAGACGGTGACAAGGAYGTTGTGGTCTGCCCTAAACTTGGATTTGTTAACCAGAGAGAAAGAAAGAGCTGTAATTTATTGTTGCAGTCTTCATCTCTGTGCCTACTGTATTTTAAAACACTGGGTATTTTAAGAGCCTGTCACAAGTCATTTATGCATGTTTTAGTGCATACACTGACAGGGATAGGAGATCCTCTATCAATTAATATTTATTAATATTTTCTACCCTGCCTTAAAAAAAAAGCCCCATAATTACTTCATCCTCCCAAAACATAGCTTATGAATTACAGATATTAATGGAGAGGGAGAAGTTCTGAGAAAGTTCAACAAGCTTTTGGGGATTGTGCCAGATGTCACTTTAGTACTGGACTTTCATGGGCAAAAAACATGTAGGTTTTAGGAGTACCTGAGTGGAGACAAAAAGTCAGAGGCTCATTTCAGAACCTGCTGTATTCCCAGACTGACTAAGGACTTCAAGCCTGGTCTTAGATCCCAGAAGAATTCCAGAAATATTCAGCCTTTCACTGTTCTGGCTTTGGTACTCTTGTTAATTTTTAATTGATTTTTTAAACTTTCTTTCAACCAATCTTTTAGAAATTACTTTTTTCTTCTTGATTGAAATCCCAGGGCCTTGTGGGACATGGGGAGCCACTCTCATTATGCCTTAGTGTGCTACCTAACCCTCTCTTTGTATTCTTCCAATACACCTGCAATGCTTAGATTCATCAAAAAACTCCAGATTTTCAGTAGTTTATTATCCTTTGGAAATTGTGAAGGAAATCATATAATAAAATGGCTGATTTTTTTGTGTGTTCAGATGTGTTGCCAGGTTTGTTCCATTTTTCACTTTTTCTTTTCAGGTCTTGTCTTTATATAGAAATATAATTGATGAGGTAATTTGTTACTTTCCGAAGTACCTCAGGTAGACTTTGATCATGCCAAGATTTAAATAGTATTGGCTAAGCGAAAATATTTCAGTAAAAGCAGGAGAAAAGAGCCTTAGAAGTGAAAAATATGGAAGAGTTAAAAAAAAAGCGTAGTAAAAAAAAAAATGCACAAAGGAGGGAAAAGAGAAGGTGCCATACTCCACCGTCCTATTTGAATGCCGCTGAGGGTGCCTAGGAGAATCATCATTGAAGGACATAAAGTATCAGGATGAGAAAATACATGTCACATTTCTGACAGGTACATCTAACTATAAAAAAAAAAAAGCCCTATTCAGCATAGGAGGTTAAGGGAAGAATGGAACTAATGACATTACAATCCTCTTGAGAAGTCTTGTTTTGTTTATTAAATAAGCCACTCTAGTAAGATAAGTAAGAAGAACTGCTTAGTCTGGCAGTGTTAATTGATGCTGTCCAGGGAGTTTATTGTTATGTATTACTCTTTTTGTCCTTTCATGTAAAGATGTCAGCACATTGTACCTGACAGGATGTACTATATATGATAAATTATTCTAATTGGGATAGAAAAATGGCAATCAATTCTTGCTACTCTGTGTATCTAAGGCATGACTTTAATTTGTACATAATATTAATTCCCAAAGTATCAGGTTTATTTTACGGTGTACTTTAAATGAGTACTGTTTCTATGAAGTCTCCAGATGAAAAGTAGTTATCCATCCAGTTAAGTTTTGACACATCTGGATATATTTCCCTACACAAATACAATGAACACGTGTATCCAATACGTACATGATAGGAAATGAGGACAAGAGATGAAAGGAACAGAGCCTTTCAAGCCTGACATGAGGTGCTTAGAAGAGAGTTAAACACAATCTTGCACTCTTTCTTGAGCACAACTAGTATTGACAGCAGTGCTACAATCCAAAGACAGGGACAGGAAAGGGCAAATATCAACTTTATTCTATCTTTCGTATTATCTCATGAGTGCATGGAATGCAAGGATGGGCACACTATATCTTGTAAAGGTTGTTATAGCAACGTGGGCTTTCCCCTTACTTCTGTAATTCTGGGGCATGTAAAGTTTTAGAGATAATTTAAAGCAAAATGAATAAATTTTATTGCAGTGAATTATTCCAGGGATGCTATTTTAACCCCAAGGGCAATTATTTCCAAAGAAGATACCTTTCTATCCTTCTGAATTCCATTAGTATATCGAGGCAGGTTGTAGCCATTCCAATATATAAAACAGTTTAGAAGAGGTCTTTTTAGATCTTAAAAAAAATGGTAGTGGAGATTTTTTTTTTTCTGAATTTCAGTAAAAAATTGAAAAACAAAAGTAAGTACTGTTTTTAATCCTATTTCTGTAACACAATTGAGCAATCAAGTGTGTTCAGTTTTGGGCCAATTCTGTTTATATTGAACACTTTAAATATTGCACTTCCTGGTAAAATGTGATGGAAGTGCCTTGAGGGTATGTGTGCTAAATGTTTATTTATTGCATGGCTTATTGCCTAAGGTTTTTTCCTCCTTAAAGGCACATATATTAAGTACTAGAACATTTCAGCTGAGATGATTTCAGCCTATGCATTAGGAAGAATTATGAATTCAAGCATGTATCATCTGTTTTGCTTAAAACCTCATTTGCCAAGCAGGTCTGTTTCTAATAGGAGAAAAAATACCGTTCCCACAACTACCATTTTCATTTTTGGCTATGTGACTGCTTCCCTTTCTTTAAGACAGAAATAACTGTTGTGATGAAAAAGAGGCTGAGGGTCAAGAGACTTATTGTAGTGGTTTTCAAAGGACTGAAGTGACTTGCAAGCCTAGTTTCAAGAAAAATCAATGCAATTTAGGAGATGACATAATCTAGCAGACAAAATTACTTGAGGCAGGATCCATAAACACACTTAGACATTGCAAGGTCTAATATTCAGAACCAGCTGTAGGCACCTACATTCCTTATATAGTCCACAAAAAGAGTTAAGCCCCTCTGAATGAGATCCACAGTCAAGAATGTAAGGAACAAACATTTACCTATAGTTAAGTATTAGGAAATCCTAGGTTATGGTGAAAATGATAGAGAAGTGACAGGACTTCTAATCCTCTCAGGGTTTAGGATTAATGCTACTTCAAGTGACTAAACCTTGTTTCTTTCTTCAGCATATAGAAGTTAGAGGTTACCTTTATAAAAATGTAATAGGAGATCTTTCCCTGAAGGGCACAATTAATATGCATTCTACTTACTGTACTCCAGAATTCTATGACTGACTATAACAGGACCCTGGCAAGTGTTCCACGCAAATGGAAATTCTTACCTTCCATCTAGTGAGAGTCATACTGGTTAGTAGAGAGTTATACTGGGCAACACAAATTTCTTCCTGTCCTGTTGAAACCACTGGTTTGGGCTCGGTGGTTAAATTTTGAGGGTAGCGTTCAGGTCTATTGCCATGCGTATGGATTTGATATGTAATTTACGTGAAATACATACAAAACTACATAAATATCCACTGATTAGATAAGTGATACAGAACTTCCCTTGGCCTGTCCTTGGACACTCAATCCTATTAAAAAAACCTAGATTTACAAAAAATCAATTACTTTCTATTTGTGGTATCTTTATATGTAGACACTACTTGATTCAGTGTCATCGGTCTAAAATATGTACAGTTAAATTGTTTTATCCTGACTCATTTAAAGAGAAGAAATATTCAGAGTTTTTTTGCCCTTGTTTTCTAAATTTTGCACAGTCTACCATCATACTAACACTGAGCACTGCATAAAAATTTGTAAATGGTTTCTAACTCCTTACCTATTAAATAAGACTTCTTAGTATGAAAATTACTTCTTCTTTTGGAATTTTATAAAATAGGAATAAATCCCAAAGCTTCTGCTACTTTTTCTATTTGAGGGATTTTGTTTTGTTTTTTAGTTTTTTTTAAATATAAACTGCTGTTTCTGACAACTTAGTCTCATTAGCTGGATTTACATAAATCCTCTACTCAGGAATAGGAATTGACTGTAGAAGTTCTTCTGCTGACCTCACTTGTCCAACAGTGAGAAAAGACGGGAATCTATTCTGCCTTTTCATGGTGGCATTTGGCATGCCAGGTGAGAGATAAAAATTTAAATTTTCACAATGCATTGGGAGGAAACAAGTAGCAGTCTCTGTCAGTAAGCAACAGTGCATTACTGATCTTCTCTACTTGGGGTTTTGCTTATTTAATCTCTCTCCCTGTCTCTGTGTATAATTATTACCATCATCCCTCCTATCTTTGGGATTCAGGATGTGTGTGTTTTCATATAGCCGTTGTCATGCGCCTGAGTTCCAGCAAGTGTTGTGGAGTAAACTGGTTTGGGAGCTGCTGCATATTCCGTGAAAAAAAGTGCTTAAATCTCCTGGCCCTTTTGTCATTTCTACACTGAAAAGGGTTGTCAGGCTCTGGAAGAGGCTGCCCAGGGAAGTGGTTGAGTCACCATCCCTGGAGGTATTTGAAAGACGTGCAGACATGACATTTGGGGACATGGTTTAGTGGTGGGCTTGGCAATGTTAGTTTTGTGGTTGAACTTGATGATCTGGTCTTTTCCAACCTAAATTCTTCTATGATTCGTACTGAATCCCACTGAAGCAGGACACTCAGCAGGAGACAGAAAACCTCTAGCCTCTCCCACAGGAATTGTACCCTAACTGCTTTCCTTTCTAACCCCTTCCCACATCTTCCTTCTTCCAACTCGAGGTACAAGATTTCAAATTTCTTTTTCCTTACAGAATCCCCCCTTTGGTTGTTCTTTATCTTGTACAGAGAGGGTTTCTCTTTGAAATGCTCTGCTATCCTCAGTTACAGGTGTGTCTTGGAGCTTTCTGTTATTTCACAGTTCAACCGCCTGGAGAACCATTTTTATAATGCCATATACTAATTGCTAGAAAAGGTTTGAGAGAAAATGACTGTAATGTGTTTCAAGTTGATACACAATTTGTGGACTGTAGCTGTCAGTAACCTAAGAACACAATAATATATCAGAAATAAATAACAAGCTATGCTTATTTTATGGCACATAATTTAACAGTTGAACTCTGAACTCATTTAAAGGTATTACATGGTTCTACCTGGAAAAAGAAAAGTATTTATATTAATATTGGCAAGTGCTGTGATCCAGTCAAAGTGATTTAAGGAGATAGAATAATATACCCAACTGACAAAGTTTACCTCTGTCGCTCTCAAAACGGAGATAAGAGTTGTTATTGCCAAAGCAGCACTGTAGACACTACTTAATAGCACAGGTAATGAAACAACTGTAACTTAGCTGCATTTCCAAACCTTTTAATTTTCCAGTTTATTTCTTTAATTTCTCTTTGCAGAAGTGAATTCTTGCTTGCAGACCCAGCTTTGAATTGGTAAACCAGACAAGGGAGGGTTAATATGCATGCCTGAGATATTTTGGTTTATAGGGTTTTGACATTTGATTCTTATGCTATCTTTTCTTATTCATTCTATCACATGTTTCAATTAAGCAAAACAAAGCTGAAAACAAGCTTGCTTTTCCCTCTCTTGTTGTTAGTATCTGGAGGTCCTATTTTCAGAGCTGTGTGTCTGTTTCAGAAATAGTGCATCTCTGCTTCACTGATGGTTGTAAGAACAACTTGGCACTCTATGTAAGCTGTCAAGAGTGTCTGTCAGGAGGAAATGGAGCCATAATGCATATCTAAACAGGAAATAAAAATCAAAGCAAAGCAAAACTGGAGTCTTTCCCCCTGAAGGGACTTGCTTATTTCAGACATAGGTTGGGATTTAAATTCTCAAAATATTGCCTAAATATGGGGTTTAGTCTAGCATTATCCTCTTGCCTGTCCCCCTATCCCCTGGTTCTAATTCTGTAACCGACACGTGCAAAATGGTACGAGCAATCACTGTAGCTTCTGAAGTAGTCTTTCATGCTTCCTGGTATCCCAGGCACATTGCTTTGAATCAATATTGTGGTTTGAGATTTGGTCATCAAAGTGTCTATTAAATTTCACATTTCATTATAATTTTTGTCTGCCAAGAACTGCTTTCTCTAGATGCATTGCATGGTGTTTCCTTCTAGTAACTAATAGGAAATGTTGAACATAGCATCAAAATTTTTGTAATCTTGATATTTTAATGAACGTATYTTCACCCTATATTCTTCATACTCTGTTAGCTTTCAATTACTTTTTATAAAATCCTGTTTTCACTGATATAATCTGATTATATCATATGCATTACATGCAGAGCTTAAAGATCACTTCCTTCCAGCAGTCTGTAAATAGTAAAGGCATACTTCATCCCCATTCTGCGTGATTGGTTTTTTTCAGATTTTGCTTTATTTATATTCCTATTACGAACTTCCCCTTTAGCATTAAAAGCATGAGCCTCTCACAGCTGACATATCTTCCCAGTTAGGACAGTTCTTCCCTCTCTTCTGTACCCAGACTTCATTCACAAGCTGATAGTTCTTTCCTTATAAAATTTGCTTCTGACTACCAGTTGGTTGTCTCCCAAGACGAGGCTGTGTGAGCTCTCCATCCGACTCCCGCACTTAACCTGCTGCAGTTTGTGTGAGGCCAAAGGAGCACACCATCTGTGCAAAACAGAGAATTTATTATCTGTTCAAGTCTTAAAAATTTGTTCAAAGCCTTATAATTAGTCCACTTATAATAGGAATGCCTTTATTTTGAATTAGATTTGCTTAACACTAATAAACCCTTTCTAGTATCTRTCTCTTTCCCTGGTGCTATGTTCACCAGTCCAGGGCCACCCTGGCTCCTGAGGCTGGTGGCTTCTGTCTTAGAGGAAAAGATTGGCATGAGTTGTCAACATCCCAAGTTGTCCAGCAGGAGAAGGCTGATTTTCATAGTGGGGAGGTTCCTTCCCTCAAGGAGTTATAATGTTTATGAATATGGTTTCTTCTCCTCTTCAGGGTCATCTTGGGGGCATTATGTTTTTGTTAGCATGCTCTCACTCATATTATGTAATTGCTGTGTTTTACGTACTTGGGTTCTTGCTCTTTGTTTACTTGTTACCCTCGAAACTGTTTTTCCTGAATACTGTTTTATTTCCCTAATAACCAGAAGTTGACTGTGGTTGAGTTGTCTGTAACCTTCTGATTTCAATCTGTGGCTTTACTTCAAGGCCTCTGCTACCATCCTGTGTCTGTACTCCTCAAGCCGGCATTTTAATGAAGGTCCACAGATGGGGGTCTACAAAGAACAAGTTCTTGATAGTACTATCTGTTAATTATGAAGCATTTATAACACTAGGCATCACACATTATAATTGTGCAAAGTGAAGCAAGAGCTACATCAAGGTAGGTAACAGCAGCTTTTGGTAACAGCGACAGTTTTGGTTGCAGCTAAGCAAGCTCAAACAAGGATGTAGGCAGGCCAGGACAAGGCCAGAAAAAGCCTGAGGAGGCTCCTGTGGTCAGTGCTATGCAAAGCCTGCAGCCAGTTCTCAGAGCAGTTGTATTAGCAGGACTACAAGACTGGATTTCCTTCTTTCATGCTTTGGTTGATGAGTATTTAATATATTGAAAAAAACTTTATTTTTCTTTGTGTGTGTGGTTTTCTTGCATGTTATAATTGGGTTTTGCATTAGAGATTTAAAAACATTTTCAAAGTATAATAATATAATTTGCTTATTGCAGGATCACACTGTGGCTAAATTTGATAGGCTAAACTGCTCTGTAAAATGAGCATTTTGTCTGACCCTTTAGTTATGTGATTTTGACTTTCAATTGCTTTTTTTCCCACATCTATGAATTATCACTTTGAAACATGCACCTCAGAAATGCAATTAAATAAAATCTGGTCATGCTTACTTGAAAAATTCATGACATCACAAGGCATTTAAATTCTGTGTAAACAAAGGTATAATCTTTTCAGTGCCAAGTGCATGGCAGTTTATTATGCAAGCAGTGCTGGGGGGGGACCGATGCTGGGTTTTGCACTGTGGTAAATGAACAAGATTTGAATTATGCAGAATTCCTTTTAAAAAAGAAATGCTTAAGCCCTAATTCCTACATTTAATTTTGTATGCCAGAATAACTGCACTTGCATTTAGAAGTATTAAGCAATTAGCATCTCCTGTTGAAATCAATGAAAATTGCTGAATGTATTCTACTAATAACTGCGGCAATGTTGTGATATGGGAGAGTAACATACATAGTAGTCTGAGCTTTAATCATTATTCAGACAGCCAATTGCTTCTGAGCATTAAATAAATCACTGGTTTTTATGATTATACTATTTTTTAAAAGTGAAGCAGTATTTACTACTCCCAGCTTTACAATGAAAGTCTGGAGGAAAAAAAGAATTGCATTGTAACACAGTAACAAATACTTCATTTTAGGCTCCAGGAATCAAAACTGAATCAGCTCTATTGTTCTCAAATTTTCATTAAATTTTACTTCTGATCAGGTTAGTTGGGTTTTCTTTCATGTATTCCTTCCTTTGTCTTCCTTTCTTCCCTCCAGTCAGGTCTGTAATGTCCTTTAATGGACCACTGTTCAGTTACACTGGAATTTCAGCTAACTGTGATGAGGGGATGTTTTCTTTACTGTAGTTATGGGAATTTTAACACTTTTTTCTACTGTAGAAAAGAATATTTACAACTGAATGCTGTCTATAAAACATTTTAAAGAAATATGATGTGTACATAATGGAAGTGATAAAGCCTATTTGCTTTGTGTGAATTTTTAAAAAGTAAATGTCTCTCTTAAAATTCAGTGTAGAATGTTGAWTCTCTGACATTTATCAAAATAGTGTAGTTCATGAGTGTTTATCAGCATTATTTACCACCATCAGCTGCAGCACAGATCTGTATCCCCACTGTATTTTGCCAGAGTTTTCTGACAAATTCTGACTGTTCTACAGTCTTTGAAAAAAATTTTCAGGGTGTAACATATTTCTCAATATAAAGCATCATACAAAATGATTCATAACCAACTCTGAAGTGTAGAAGTTTTCAAATTTTACAATTGAGTAGGAATCCATTACAGTAGATGTCGAAAGTCCTAAAGATGAAACGAAGTCCAAGAACTGTCTCTAGCCAGTTGAGTGCCCTCAAGATCAGCTTAAAGAATCGTGCCATTTCTTGTGTTGTCTTTCTGTCTGTCCCTTAAATTAAACAATGACGTCACTTCAGAAGTACACGTATATTAGATAAGCCTTAAAAAGGATTTTAATACTGATTCAGGAGAGAGACAATTTTTTCCTGGACTTTCACAACACATCTGAATATGTCTGAAACCCCAGTCGCCTCAGTGTCTTAGAAAATTTAGCATTGGTATGGAATTATGTATTTGAGTAACCATAACATTAAAGAGAGGAAAACTTTGGGGTCGATTGAAAACCAAGTTGTGATTTTTCAGGGCACAGTTACTACCAAATATTTCTAAAGCTCTGTAGAATTCTTGCTCGACTTTGGGATTTACTTTCTTTTTTTTTTTACAGAATCTTCATTACTACTTTTTAATTTTAGTAGGAAGCATTTGGTCACAATAAAAAAGGGTATCCTTAGACATAAAAGTGATTTGCTAATGGTTTTGATTTTTCTGCAGACACACGTTTGTACAAATATTGAGTATATACATGAAGGAAATGTCTTCCTGCTTTTGCTTTCAAATTCCTGTCTTACCACAATAATTCCTGCCCTTTGAAAGGTCACGTTGAGTTAATATTATGCTTAAAAAATATTATATTTGCTGTATGGGATATAAGGAACCTTCCACCAGATGGAGATGACTCCCTCCATCTGGTGACTTTTGATTTTGTTGTTTGTTTTGGAAAGTTGCTTAATGCAGTTGAAGATAAAGGTGGGAAAAAAAGAACATCACTGTTTTAGCTATCCATTGCACTGGGAGGGAATGGAAAGCCTGGCATAAATATAATTTCTATATTGTTCTAAAATATTGGAGAATTCCCTGACCAGTATCAAATTCAACAACTCTCCTTGTAACTTCGTATTCATTATTTTCAACAGCCACTAATATATCACAATGACTACTAATTCCTTTACACTGCCTCTTTTATAGTGTAATGAGAAATTATGGGGATCTATATTCAAATGACTTCCTTCTGGATAGTGTATGGCAAAGACTTATTTTCCTTGGATGTAAAATAATATTATGTTCTGTAGCATCATTATACCATTAAATACAATGGGGTTTGTCACCTAATCCTTCTTAAAAGTATTTTTCAATGACTGAGGACATGAAATGAATAGAAATTTATTATCTAAAGCCAGGAGGTTTGTTTAATACTTTAAAGAAACAAAGGAACTGGAAATCACCAAGAATTTGACTTAAAAACTTGCTGAATTACAACACTTCAGAGACCAGAAGTTGTTAGCAAAAGCCTGAATTTATACCTCATTACCGTAATGCTCCTCATTCTCTTGTCATATTGGGGCATGAGGTTTATATTCACAAGTTCTACTTCCTGCAGGGGCTGTAAATGCAGTTACAGATTCTCAATGACCCTACTCACCCTGTCTATGCCCAGTGACAACTTATGATGTAGGGCAGCAAGGATATGACTTCAGGCCTCTTGATGGTCACAAATATTCTGTATAGGATTTAGTGAGGTTGGGATGAGCAATTTTTTTTTTTTCCTGACTAAAGTAAAAAAACTAGGGAAATTACTTCAGGCATGCAAGAAATGAACGGTGTTTTATTTTCTTGACAACATGAAAACCAGACTGAAAATGTGAAGTAAAATACTTATTTTACACAATCTTTCCTTTATTTTCTTTAAATTAAATGAAAATTTCAGGATAAGAAGACAAATACCAAGAGAAATAGTGTAACTGTGGGATAGATAATTTTTCAGGGCATCTTAATTGATTTTTGTGTTTGATCTGTACATTTCTTTCTTTATTCTTTTGGGCAAATGTCTAATATTAAAGAGAAATATTTCAGCCATCTGAAACTTTATTCCTAACTTCAAAGTTGATTAACAGACTCGTACATTCTGTATATCTCAGGATTTTTTAAATAATGGTTTCTCACTCTCAGATTTCTTGGTGGTTTTCTTCCTTTGCTTTCTCTCTTTCTCATTAGTTTCTTCTATATCTGAAAAGCAAAGTATTAATTTTTAAGTTTTATTTTTCAATTCATTAATGAGACTTCTATCAGAAGTAGAATTCGCAATTTTAAACAATGTTTTTTTCTGAAAATGTTTCAAAATTATTTTCAGTGTGTTTGCAAAGCGGGTTAGTTTTTTGGCAAAGCTAAATGTCTTTTTAAATATCATAACTTTTTGTATCATTCTCCTCAGTGGCATTTTAACCTGTGCAACTGTAAGGCCACCATAATGTCCACCATAATTCAGGTATGACATGTACCATGTTTTTAATGAGACATGTGCTATCATGCCCAGATTTTCTACCAATTCACAGAACAAAAACATCACAGAACAGCTGAGGTTAGAAGGAACCTCATGAGATTGGCTGCTCCAACCTCTCTCCTCCAAGCAGAACTAGACTAGAGCAGGTTGCTCAGGTTCGTATCCAGTCAGGTTTTAGGTATTTCCAAGGATGGAGACTCCCCAGTCTCTTTTGGCAGTCTGTTTCATTGTTTGATCAATCTTCCAGTACAAAAGATTTTTCTTATGCTTAAGTGAAATTTCCTGTGTTTCTGTTTTTGACTATTGCCTCTTTTTATAGGAGAGAGTGTGGAAAGCCGTGTTAAGGTTAAGGTATCCACTGCTCTTTTGTTGTCCACCAATCCAGTAATGTCATTATAGCAACCTATCCTGCTGATCAAGCATGACTTCTCCTTCTTAAATCCAGGCTGCTTTGGATTTGTCACCTTCATGCCCTTAATGTGTTTGGATATGGTTTTGAGGGTTATTTTTCTAGCACCACCTATGAAGTGAGTTCAGGGTGACTAGCCCATACTTTCCTGGATCCTCCATTTTTGTCCTTCTTAAAGACAGGAGGGACATTTTCTTCCTCGCAGTCCTGGGGAACAGCCTTCCATTTCCACGACCTTTCAAAGATTGTCCTTAGAGTGATGTCAGCCAGCTCCCTCAGCACTGGCTGGAGCTTGGCATTATGTTCCATTGGCTTGTGATTCCCAGTAGTTCAAGTGTTCCCTTACATGCTACTTCTCTACTAGGAGTGAATCTTCATTACACCAGATTTTCCCACCGGTCTCAGGATGATTGAATTTCTGAAGGAAAACCTTACTAGTAAATTTCAGGAAGAACACCTTGACCTTTTCCTTACCCTTTGTCACGTCTGACCCATTTAACAGTCCTGGGTTGTGAGCCTATTTTTTGCCTTGTTCCCTTCTTTCAGCATTCTGAACTCTACCTGGTCACTGCAGCCAAGACTGCACCTGACCTTCACATTCCTAACCAGTTCTTCTGTGTTTGCCAGTATGAGGTCCAGCAGGTTGCCTGCAGTATGGATTATATGCTTCCAAKCTGAAATACAGTTTCTGCACATCATAGAGGTCTAAAATGCCAGATTCCAGTCTCGATTCTTGAAAGAGAATTTCATTGGATATTTATGGTAAGACCTATTGAAAATAAAGTCAAATTACACAAGATGTAGGTACATGCCTTTTCTGAAGATAAATATTCATGGAGATGAAAATGCATTTTGAGCATAGGTCTGTAAACTAAAGCATGGACTTAGGAAAATGAGACTTAAGTGTAATGCATTAATATATACGTAGTTATGGTTGTTAGAAATTATTATGTATGTGGCTATGAATGTAAAAAAATAAATGCACACGCTCCATGATAAAATCAACTGTGGTGATTTTGGAGTAAGCCAAAACTTCTTTTCACATTGCCTTAAAGTGTATCATGTTTTAAAATGACGGATGACGTTGTAAATTAAAGTTGTTCTTTTCTTATGGTAAAAATCTGCCAAATTCTAAGTATATTTTTTTTAATCCACCACTCCATCTCCAATATTTTTTTAAAAAATAACAGACAAACAAAGCCAGAAGTTTTTCAGGCAGTAATAAAATCCACAATGCTTGGTGCTCCTCATGTTGGCTTTGCAGCAGCAATTAATTAACAAATGCTATTCCCATAGTTAGTCTGCCTTGTTTGATCCCCATGTGTTAAGACATTTGACAAGATAGGTGCTATACTTAGCTGGATTTTTTTTTTTTTTTAATCAAAGACATCAATTCTAATGTCAGCTTACTCAAAACACAAGGGTGGGGGAGAGTCTAATATCTGCTAAGTGGAAAAAGACAAAAAGGGTATTGGGAAAATGATTATTTTCAAGCTTCCAGTTAGATACTACAATCAATGGAAGTTTAAAAATAAACAAGAGAGCTTGTGAGACATTGGTGTCAAAATACACTAATGCTCCAAATTGGTATGGATTTCACTGGGAAAATTCATAAAGCTATTTCATACTCCAGCTATACTAAGTAAACCTCTCCCTTCCTCCACCAAGAGTATAAATATTCACTGCTGTGAGAGAATATTATCTAGGAATGGAAGAAAAATATATCCATATATTTCCTTTGTTTTCAAATTGACAATTTAATCATGCTATAATCCTCAGAATTAGATGATCAGATCATTGTTTGGTACAGAATAAGTATTACCAGTTTTCAGAGTAGAATTTTATGACCAGTATTCAAGATAAATGAAATCAGAAGCATTTCAAGGAAATAGGTTTCTTCTTTATATTTAAACTGTGATGTCTGCAAGATATTTAGAGGTTTCAGAAATGTTGCCATAATATTTTGCAGTAGCAGCAAATAATGTTGATAAGGTTATTAACCCTCAGTTTATCTGTGATATTAGCACTTAATACAACAGGGAGTGTTTGGATATGGTTTTGAGGGTTAATGCAACAGCTGTTGCAAGTCACATCTTTCATTGGCAGAATCCACAAAAATAACCAAAAATTCTGAACTCAGAAATGGCCTAAAAAACCAGTTTGTTCACACTGTTTCTGAAGCCTTGGTTCATATTCTTTTCCTTGGTTTTATGCTAGGAAGTTATGGATATCTATATCCTATGCAGAATTTACTATTTATAGTAGTAGGACATATAGGAAGTAGTATTGTTTGCTACTGTGTGTAATTTCAGAACTTCATATGTAGAATGTGGAGATATTTCCAGTTGCCCTAAGGAAGTTTGAGTGGTTGATTGGTTGTTTTTGATTTTGATTTAAACTCCAGTGCTTGGGCAACAACTCTTACAAGTAAGATTTCTCAAACCTTTTTCCTGTGAGATATTTGTTTGTGTCAATCTAGACACAAAATACATGGGCTTTATTTTTTAAGTTACTGAAAGAGGTTTGGTTATTGGTTATTTTACAGATCTATTTATAGATATAAAACCATCATGGGCATGGTCAGGATAAAAAGATCCCAGAGGTAATTCAAAACCATCTGATGCTCAATGTCCAAAATATGTAATTCCTACCTTCAAAAGTGCACACCACAATTCTTATTCCCTGGTCACCCAGGTTAGGAGATCAACTCCCCTCTGCCCTTGCTCTATTAGACAGACCTGCATTCTATAATTCTGCAAGATGTGCCTTAAACCAAGTGTATGATAGGAATATCTTCCTGCAAAATGTAGATTAGCAAAAGAAGTTGGAATTTATTCAAACTGAAAAGATATCAAGAGAGGTACCCCCAACATTATCTTCTCTGTCTGCCCATATCCTCAGAAACAAAGAAATATTTCTGGAAATGAAGTGAAGTGCAGATTGAATTTTATGGTCGAGTCTGAGAAAGCTGATCTTTTAAGTAGTATTGTTCAACAGATCCACAATGTGTTACACAGAACAGCATATTGGCAAGACAGGCTGATGCCTGTTTTCCTAATGGAATGCCCTTACTATATTGATTCAGCCAAACCCAAATGAACTGAAGGTAAATCTGCCAAACTGTCCATTTAACATTGTGCTCTTCTACATACCAAACAGGAAAATATCTAAGAGCAACCTAGTCTTTTTGATTTTGAAATTTAAATGGATCTGCAGGCTTGTCACACATTCAACAGTTGTTTTTTAGGAACTTAATGCTGTAGCTGGTATGTCTCACTTCTACATGATCTTTCTAATGGGATATCAAGGTGAGTAAAAGCAATTGGAACTGTGGGCATTCTGCACTTGTTAGTTTTGCTTTCTATTTGAATACTTATGAGCTTGCTGAGCAACCAATTTGTCTAAAACTGTTAAGCAAGATTGAGAAAGTTCTTTGCTTGGAACAGTTCTAAATATCAGAGAATGGGGTACAAATTATTCATATTTATCTCCTGTTTTAATCTAGATTATTCATCAGGTAGCCAGTAATTTGCATAAATCACATTTCTAGTTTTGTATTTTTACTCACCAAAGTTTCCTGCAGAAAGAGATTAATGTGTATGTAAAGAATTCAGCTTTGAAAGTGTTGGTGGTGTGCTAGTATGACAGGTAATGAGGCAATTTGGCAGAACATCAGAAACTAATTGAGCTCAGCTTACATCAATGCAGCTTTTTTAGCTGAAGCCGTATCTTCAAAAATGAACAATAGAATTACATAAGACAATATGACATGTACAATTTTAATTGGAAACTCTAATTTAAAATATTTAAGTCATGTTTAGAATAATTTGAGAATCTACAGACACATTCTTATCCAATTAATTAAGCCTCTTCAGTGGGTCGTATAATGACTTAGTGTCAAAAATATAAATTATGAAAGTCTSTGCACACATAAATATTCAAACAACTTTTAAAGAGAAGGGATTTGGGTTTTTAGAAAAAGGATCTCACAACTGCACACTGCTATGTAAAATTAACATAGAACTTTGTAAGATAGCTATTAAAATCTGTAAGCACTGTTAAAATACTGTTTCATTTAGCAAGTAGAGCTTTGATTTGGTCACACAACAAAGGAAAGTTTTAAAATGTGATTTTAAAGCATTTCAAAGATCATTAAATGATTTTGGTAACACTGATTGTCAAGTATTTATATTAATCTCTATGGGCACTGTATGGTGTTACCAGAGCATTGCCACACACTGTGTTCCTCTGTTACACTAGGATGGCAACTGAGGATCTGTTGCAGTGAAGTTTTAAAGGATAAGTCTCTGCCATAAAAGGGAATGCTAAAAAATTATTTGGGGCAGGGAGTGATTGTATATCAACATCAAACTGTTGTTTGAGTCATGTCCATTAAGATTCACTTACGCTATTTTTATTTTTCATATTCTTTGATGAATAACATTTCCTGCTTGTTCAAATTGCAAATGACAACATGGATATACTTAGCATATGTAGCATATAGTATAATGTTATGTTAAAATCCTGTAGGAAGAAGAGGAAATATTATGTCTGGTTTTATGGGTAGTAAAGCTGTTGCATAATAGACCAGATTGATTCTGCTTCAAAGTCACCAGTCATGTCAGTGTTAACACTGAGAGCAGAAACAGGACATCTTGATTTACAGGGTAGCATTCCCATCAATGGTTCACATTCTTTCTCTCATTCTCTTTTTTCTCTTTTTATTCTACTCTGCAAATAGTCCTGAAGCAATAGGATTTCTTGTGAAAAGCAACCATGCTGCCCTAATAATAATTAAATGGTTTTTGCTAGCCTTTTTTATTTCATAATCTTACCAGTTTTTAAACTATGGTATTTCTTTAATTCATTATGTCAAAATGTCTGGATTTCAAGCAGTAACAGTTTTTGGGTTTTGTGGGGTGTGAGGGCTTGTTGGTTTTATTGTTTTGTTTTGGGGTTGGGGTTTTTAAAATGTAAATAAATACATTGCTTCCAATGTAAAGGCATTTTCACAAATCGAACATTATGCATTAATTAGCTGAATCCCTTATCAGTATTAGTAGACCTGCAATAATTAAATTTTTGACTTAAACTTACTTCATCCTAATATAGGCCTGCTGAAAATAAATGTTTGAGATCTGTATGGAATACTGGGTGCTTCTGATATTAAATATTATATGTCAAGCTTATTCTTATAATTAACTTAGATTGTACAGAACAATCTTGTCTCACAACCACAAAACATTTTGAAACAGGAAAACTGAAAGTGGCTTTTTAATCACAGTTTCTAGATAGAGTCAATTTACAAATTAAATGGTAGTTGTCAGATATTACTAACATTTTTGTACACTTCTTCATAATACCAGACAAGTGCATCATTAATTATGTCTGGGTTGGACATTGCTGGCTTTTTTTCCCCACAAAGAAACACATTTTAGCAAATTCAGGATATATAAACACTCATTAACAGCACAGACAAATGCACAGCACTTGTTTTGATTAGCTTCCTTTTACAATTTTTCAATAACTGTTTACTACTGACTGTTGCTATGAATATCAATACTTCCCTTCATGAACTGTCTCCAGCTAATTTCTATGATTGACTGTGAGGACTTGAATGGCATGGATACTGAAAGTGTGCCTAAAAACATTGACAACTTGAATGATTATCTTGCATCATTCATGGTAACTCTGTCAGGTTGTCTGAGAAAAATTATAAAAGAAACACAGGTCATTACAGAATGAATATGATGTGTCCAAAATGGTTCCCTTGAAGCTGCTGGAGTTTACTTAGTCAATAATCTGTTATGAAAAAGTAATTCAATATATTTTATTGAAAGGCTGGACAAATCACGTCTAATGTACTCCAGTACATTTTCAGAAATGTCATCTAGCGTCCTCTTTAAAAGTCTTTACATTACTAAAAATTTAATAAAATTATGACATTATCCACTGATTGTAATAATTGTCTCTGAATTGTCTTTTGTCTTAGGAGGACATACAACAATATATCAGATATTAAATATATTATTCAGATTTAGAAAATTTCAACATGTTCTGGATGTAATAGATGTAATTTTTTTTTATTTTAAAGCTATTTTAAAATTAACAGTAATTTTAATAAGGAACTAATACTCTCAACTTCTTTGCCAACAAGTCATATATAACGGTCGCTGTAACCTATATGGCTTATTTTCTGCTAAAAATATAGAGAAAAGAACTTGTTATTGTTGTGTTTTATAATACTGCCAACACTTACCCATTTCACCACCGAATATGAAAAGTTCTGTATATTTCTTACCTTTAAAATTTGGTTGTATTAAGTATACATTTTTTTTTATCAATAATGACATTACAACTACTTGTTAAATCCAGTGCACCAACACAAAGTAACAAGTAAGATTTGGTGAACTGTTATTCTTAGAGGTGTAGTAATTCTGATATGATTTCACAATTTTAACTAGAGCATTTTATCTCGATAAGCTCAATCTTCCTGTACCTGCTTAAAAACGTGTAGACCGGTACTGCAGTTTAATGATAGTTTGTAATATGCAACCACTGGCTTTGCAACAAATCATTTTGTGTGAGAAACCATAAAGTGTGTCCAGTGAAAGATGATTTGTGTCAGCTAAAACTGTAGCCTGAAGCAACTCGTGGGCTATCACTTTAATCTATTTATTGCAGCCCTGAAGTAGGTGTTGGTAAGCTGAGGGTAAAAAAGTCAAAATCACAGTTGAGACTGATCACTAACAGTTTCTAGGAACAACARAAAACTGTCCTGTGTATTCTTTTTTTGAGGCTGGTCAACTGGAATTGAAGTCATATTGACTCTGGGTTACTTTAAAAATATAGGTTATTTAAAAAATATTATTTATTATATAAAAACTAATATAGGTTATTTAAAAACTATTTCTAGTCTATTTTCTAGCTAGAAAATTACACTTTTCTTTAGTGAAAACCTCCATAGCTAGAAATTACACACAAAAAAATTAACTGTCATTCAAAGAACTGAAATAATGAAAAGTTTAATATGCCTTTACCTTCTGTTTATGGAATGAATGCCAGTGCACTGTGTTTGCAGACTGGTGGAACATACTGGACAAGCAGAACATGCCTGTTTAAGAGAGTGGGTAATCCAGTCATGCTCCTTCTGAAAAAAATAATAAACTCAATTCAATAGCTTTAAACAATATGCTTATATACAGATTCAGAACATGCTTTCATATGTTCAAGTTGATAAATTATTGTTTCTTTTGTACATAAAGAAACATCTTCAAGGGCTTTCTATATCCTAAAGAAGCAAAGTCTAAAGTGCATGGTGTGGTATTTAGCACTTGGTATTCTGCTGCTTTTAACATTTGTAAGCTTTTTCATCACATTGATATGATACAAGTTCATGATATTACCCTGTCCTTCAGGCAGTTACTGTTCTTTTTCAGTTTCAATAGCTGCACAGAAACATGGAATTTGGTATGTCACCTTCCAGCTGGGATTTCTAAATCTACTATAAATTTATGTAACTTGTAGAAATTTTAGTCAAGCTTTAGAAACTATTGTGAGATCAGGTAAAAATAAGAAGTGAAATCGGGAAGGCTGTATGAATGGATGAAAGTAATAAACCCAGGAAAATCCATAGAATCTTTCCATTTGTTTTGGTTTCTTGGGACTGCATTAGAATTTGTCTCCGTCTTTAGCAAGGTTGTCCTTACATATTTCTTCTGTTAAAGTTCCTAAACCTAATCCCTTTTTATGTCAAGTAAATGTAACCTGTACAGTCTCAACTGCAAAGTTGCTTTTTTTATTCAGTATTTGAAGGATGTCATTACAGCACTGGCATTTTATTTCTCTGATTATTCCATGGTTCTGTTTTCTTCAGGAGAAAAGAATATCCGATATTTTCATGAGTTATCCTTCTTCCTACAGACCAAATAAATCTGTAAAATCCTCCAGCACTTCCTCTCCTGATGACGAGGAAAAAAATATGAATCTTAATATGTGGACATTTTAGGTCCACTTTAGACCTAGATCTAAACTGGTATTTTAGCCTTAACTTTTGTTTAGTACTCAGATGTCGAGTTAGGTGAGGAGAGATTTTTTTATTTTTTATTTAAAAACATATGAGGGGGCATTTTGAAAACCAGAAGCAGACACAATTGAGAATTAACTTCTCTTTACTATTTTTAACTCATGAGATCTTTGTAGATTTGACATATTTTGATAATGGTCTGGAACTAAATTTTATTTCAGCATTTCAGCTGCAAAATTTGGAAACAGATAAGAATACTGGTGATATAGTTCTAAAAAAACCTATATGTCCTATATATAGGACAATTGCAAAAGCTTATTGCTACAAAATGTGGGAAGGGAACATTTTTTATAGTGCATAAATAAGAGGTAGATAGACAAAATGCACATATTTCAGAATTACACTCACTATTTTTTTTAGCGTGTAGTAGAAGAATTTAGTTGTGAAATAGTAAAGAGTAGTAAGACATGAGGGAAATACATCCTTACCTTAACATGGCTAAGATTATGTGAAGGTCACCCACGAGTGAAAAAATTAGACTTTAATGAACTGTAGTAGAAATTAACCACAGTTTTATTAACTGTAGCAAAACAAATTAAATAATTTATCTTCTCCCTGAGATTCTAGTAACGAATTCTTGTGATTTGAGTTCATCTTAGTGTCACCTTGGCCCAATCCTTTTTGGCACCACATCTACCTCCATGAAATTTCATCATGCCAGCAACTGCTGAACTGGGAATTTTCAATTCCAGCTAAAACAAGATAAAGCATCCCTAACATGGGCATTTCTTCTTCTTGAATAGGTTTCACTGTTAATTCTGCTGCTAGAGTATAAACAGCTTTATTTTGCCTCTGGAATTTTGGCATTAGAAGCAATTAATAATGGCATTTAACTACTGCACATAGAGACTATGAAATAAAATAGTCAAATCCTCCTTTAAAGAAATATGACAGTTTTTCATTCATAACTCTGAAGTAGACCACAAAATATTGTTGTTAACACGACTGCAAAATATTAGGCTGAGGATGAGAAGCAGTGTTGGTAAGTTCTTTTACATCATGTCCTACGTGATAATTATACTTGAAATCTCACCTACTCTTCCTCATATTTGGAAGTGAGGACTTTCATCCAGTGTTGAGCATGACTTTACAATAGGGATAGTTGCAACACAGGAAGGTTAAAAGTAATTATAAATTTCAAAATTCTAATTTTTTGAGTTTTAAAACTGATCATCAAAAGTATAATAATTTTTGGTTGGAATTCTGGCTTATTAAGAACTTGATTACTTTCACAATAGTTTCAGTAGTATTTTTCATACTTCAAGAACAGAAAGAAGTCGAAGTCCATAGCCCACCTTCGAATGCTGAGAGATCCTTACCCTCAAACATCAGAAAGAGCTACTATTAAAAAAAAGAAAAAGAAAAGAAAACAACAAGAAAGAGTATCAACTGCAAAATATTCATGTAAGTCTTCTGAGGAGAGTTTTATTTATGCTGCCTAGTATGATGTAATTTCAAAAGGGAGAAAGAATTTGAATCTGAAGTGGAGAAATCACCAGTTTATATAAACAGAGTATTGCTAAATTTTCCATTGTACCTTGTTCACATTTATGTATAACTAATCTCCCAAAGCAATTTGTGAATCTCTGAGGATATTCTTGTAGGTTCTTGTGTGTACTGATGGTATTTTCTTTTTTGATTTCACAACTGTGAAATTGTGTCCATAACAAAAATGAATCAAGGAATGCTTATTCTGTGAGAAGTGGTTTGGAGAATAGTGATACATTCAATGTAATTACTATTTTTTATGTATGTAGTAATAGAATGTTGTTAATATTCATACTGTTAAACAGATGGGGTAGAATAAAATATTTAGGTGTTCATCCTTTGTGACATAGTGAGCGTTAAAGCTAAATAGTTGAATAATGAGAACATTCAGAGTCATTGCATATGTGTTATTATCTAGCAACAATTATCTTCTTGTTCACAATCTTTTACCTGTCTTTTATAGATTTCTAGCTTACATATCAAAGCTATCACAAATGACAACTATTTTTATATAAATATGTTTTATTCATTAGTTTCCCTAAACTATACAGAAATTTAAAAAAAAAAAAAAAAGAAGCACTATGCCGTGAGCCTGAGTCAAATACATTTGGAAGATTCCACCCCTTCTCTCCCTATTCGTAGTAAAGCAGAAGCAATACCAAAAGTTTTTCCAAACTTCAAACTTCTTCCCTTCAAAGCCAAGTAGAAACCCTCTATGCCATGTAGAGAGCATTAGAATGCCTGTGTCAGCGGTTGGGTACAGGGGACATTTTGAGACTTGGTGATGTGAAGAACGAGTTTCAAAAGTTCCACATGGTTTGTGATTTACATTTGGAAGAGTGCCAACAATTACTATTCAGAAACAAAAGCCCCAAAATATCTGAAATATTTTTCTGAATGAGTATCAGTCAAAGGCAGAACAAGAGTGTTTACAAGTGTAGCATGCGTTCAGCCAAACTGCATTGCAAATTAGTGTTTTGAAGCTATAGGCCTAAAAATAAAGTAACTTAATGTGTTGAAATCATTTATGCTAAGGAAAAATGTATCTATGCCAGCAGCTTGTAAATGAAGTTACAGCCTGTTCCAGCCCAATGCATTCTGAAGTGACCAAGACATTAAACTCACAAACAAGGTTGTCAGACAACAAATCAAGCTGCAAATTAACCTTCTAATCTTGTAATCCGGTTACAGCTGCCAAAGCACAACTGACAATTGATTTGCTGTTTACTGTCCAGCACAAAATGTCATATATTCTTTTTGATGAGTTTCAATGAGCTCATTAAGTGTATAGCAGCCCATGTCTTCCCTACTCCATTGCAAGAGTTCTAAATTGCTAGGGTCATTATCTGTATGAACAAACCTACTACTAGCAAACTGCAAAGCAGAATTTGTCTGTGACTCTTCTGCATTTATTCACTTGAAAGAAATGTCTATTTTTTTTTCACCAGGCATACAGTAGGTCTTTTTGAGGTTATTTAATGTGCTAGCTTTCATGACTATTATTAAATTAAATATTTTAAGGTAACTACTTTGGTAGACTGTAAGGAATTATTAATAGAGTGGTGTGTTTGCTTGTAGCATTACCTGTTGTAGTTACCCATAATTTTCTATCCAGTAATTCTGATATGATTTAAATGGACTTTTCACAGAGTATGTATGACTTTTCACTTCTTACAGACTGATCATAAAACTTCTTGCTTAGAAGATTCAGAACATCTATTTGTTTTGTTTGGACCTTTGAAATAGAACAAGAAAGGAAGGAAAACATTTGCTGTTACAGCGACTGAAATGGAAGAATAGCACTAAAAAATCTTAACAACTCTACAGTTAATGAAAATAATGTTGTGGAAGGGAGTAGTTTGTGCTACCTGACTTGGAAAAATGCTGGGGAAGACTGCAGTAATCCTGTGTCCTACTCTTAAAAAGAATATTCTCAGGTGATGACAGTGTAAATACAGGAAAGCATTCTGGTTTTTGTACTGTATGGGAACAATATTGGATAATTGGCTCTAGGGAGACTGGGTAGAAACCTGTGAAAATTCAGTCTCTCACTGAATTTCTGCCTCAATGAATTTCCCTTGAAATTTTACTGAATTTTACTAATGGGAAAACTGTCAGCAGGGGAGTGTCTGTTAATAAAAACCTGATTAGAAAAAAAGTTTAAATTGAGGCACAGCTGAAGTGTATGGCTTCTCAAAACAAAAATGAGAAGACATTATAAATAGAAGACCATTAAAAATGTTGCCAATAAATTGCTTTAAAAACTATGAATTGTTTTATTTTCAAATGTTCCAAGAGTAAATAGCACTTAGACTCTGTGTAGCTAGTTTCAGCTTCAAACTGTGCTTGTTTGGGTTTGGGGGTTTGTTTTGTTTTGTTTTTATTTAGGGAAAAGCTATAAAACCTTAAAGACAGTGGTTTGTGAAAACTGACATAATTGACAAAATTTTAGCTACTATAGCATAAACACTGTCATTATACTAATGGATTGCAGAACCAACTGTCAGAGTATAGAGATTTGGGAGGAATTTTACGGTATCTATTCCTACTGCTACCCTAAAATACCTATATTTTAGGGTAGTAGTAGGAAAAAAAACATTCTCTGACACACATAAATATTTACCTCTTCTTTTTGCACAATTTTTCATTATAAATATGTTTAAATACTAAGTTTCAATGAACAATAGTAGAACATACTGTATCTTCTTTAAAATACGTGTTTCTTTGTTATGAGGAAAAAATATATTGTTTTTTGTAATTACATTCCTTTCTACTTGGTTGTACAGACCTTAGGACAGGCAAATACCTGTTAGTTTTAAAATACTTAGAGTGTGAATGAATGTATGGCTTATTTGGTGGAGAGTTTTATAAGAATTTTATCAAGAAAAAGAGAATGGAAAAACAGTTTCTAGTAAACTGAGAATTTGATATTTCATGCATCCTTCATGCAGATGTACTATAAGAAAACTTGGGAGAAAAGCTTCCAAGGTCTGGAATACCTTGGAAGATCACAGAATCATAGAATTGTTAAGGTTGGAAAAGATCTTTAAGGGTCATCAAATCCAATCATTGACCTGTCAGTAGCAAGTCCACCACTAAACCGTATCCCGAACTGCCACATCTCCATGCCTTTTAATTATCTCCAGGGATGGCGATTCCACCACTTTCCTGGACAATTATTCCAATGCAGGAGCACACTTTCAGTGAGGAAATTTTTCCTAATATTCAATCTAAATCTGTTTGGATGCTGCTTAAGGCCCTTTTCTCTTGTCCTATGACTTTTTAACTAGGAAAAGAGGTTAGCTCCCACCTCACTACAGCTTCCTTTCAGGTAGTTGTAAAGGGCAATAAGGTATCCCCTGAGACTTCTTTTTTCCAGGCTAAACAACCCCATCGCATTCAGCTGCTCCTCATCAGACTTGTGCTTCAGACTTTCACCAGCTCCGTTGCCCTTCTCTGGACTTGCTCCAGCACGTCAATGTCTTTCTTGTTGTGAGGGGCCCAGAACTGGATACAGGATTCGAGGTGCAGTGGGATATAAGAAACTGTATGTGGAACAGGAAACGCAAATACTTGGTATCTAGTGGAGTTATAGAACAAAGATCATGGCAATGACATTCAAAAGAAATAGTAATGTTAGGACACAGTAAGGGCAGAAAAGGAGTCATGCTTATATGTGTAACCTTAATGTGATACCCTGCTGCTTCAATTATCTCTAAACAAGAGATCATGGAATAAGGAAATTCGTATTTGCCCTTGAAATTTACAGCTCAGGTTATCTCTGCCTAATTTCACCAGTGTTAACAGTGATGTTGGGTTAGGATTTATTCTTAATATGCTGAATAATAGGTATATGAATGGTAAAAACTCATGAAACAGAAAAAAGTTTGGAACTGCTAAGAAAAGCAACTTGATTCTGAAATATGTTAGTAGCCCGTTTTGTTTGCAGAGTGGTGGATAAAGAGTGTTTTATCAAAGCTTTTGTGAAGTCTAGAGTTCCTTGTGAATATATGTTCACAGGAAACATTCTCTCTACATTCACCCTCTCCTCGACGGGATTCTGAGGATTTCCTTTTGACAGTAACATGGAAAACTCAGTGAGCTCCTATCTCCCTGCAGTTCTTTCCACAGCTCACTTGCTACTCTGATCTATTGTATTTCAGGACAGTACATTGTTTAAAAAGTCATTTTCATTTTTCAAGTATTTTTCTCTTCCATCTTATAACACTAAAAGTACAATAAAAGCAATTGTTCATTGTTCTGAACTCTGAGTCTCAGTCATTAATTTAGTCCTGGTTCTGCAAGACACTCTGCATGAGCACAGGCATTTTGCCTGCATACAGACTTTATATGATCTTGGACACAAAGAAAGTAGTATTTTCTGTATTATTTTGTCTCTACTTCCTGTGGAGACTTAAATTAAGTCAGACAGGTCGAGGTTCTATTTTTAAATACATATATTTAACAAAGTATCATATCAAAACAATTTGCTATCTTTCCTTCTTCTAAAAAAATAATAGCACAACCATAATTAAGAAGCTGTGGGATCATATTATGCTTTTTCTTTTCTTTTTTTAATGAATAATCAAATTATTAAGTCAACTCTCACAGCTGAAAATAGTGGTGTATTTTTAGTAAGTAAATCTATCTAAAATAATAACAATAAAATGAGATAAGAAAAGGATCTTCTGTATTCAAGGGGAATAATGGATGTTTAATTGCATATGGTATATGGTGTCAATGGTGCAAATCAGGGTGATATTTGGACTTTTTCAGTGAACCAGAATTTCTATGAATAGCATGACATTCCCTTGACATAAAGACATCCTCCAGTTACTAAATATTCAGCATAAGTAAAAAAAAAAAATTGTTTTTGCTGATGAGTAGGAGTACTTAGTATTTATGTAGCACTTCCTGTGTTCACAATGAAAGATTAAAGGTCAGAAAGTACGTCTTAAGAGAAGGACATGACAGAAAATCTTACTTCAGATAAGAGAAGATGAAAGGGTTGCAAAAACTAGTTTTCTGATAAATAAAAAGTTTCTACAATGAAGGTAGTAAGTTTTTATTTATATTGGGAATGAGATGAGAAATAATGGTATAGAATTGAAAAATGATTTTTATCTATATAATAGAAAAAACATTTTTTGAGGACTAATAAGGTCTGAAATAGTTTCGAATCTCCGCTATGGGATCTTCATATGAAAGTTCAGCTAAATATTCCTCTGAAATATTTTAAATTTAATATTTTTAAATTTAGCCAAATGGTGTGATAGTGGGAAAAAAAAAAAATCAAGGTGTGTTGAGACAAATACAAACTGAAGTCCTCTTACTTTAGAAACTTTTTGGTATCAGTGAAAAATAAATAAAGAGAGGTGGATAAAAGAAGGAATAGGCAAGATACAATTAACGTCCTTTTGCCACAAAAAATATTCAAGACATCTACAGGGCTATTCTRTATTACTTCTCTATTTACAATTTTTCCCATTCGCAGTCATGTCTGATGTCCCGACCTGGGTGTAAAGATAGTTCTCAGTTCTCTTTATTAAGGAAGGCACCTTCCTCTATCCAGTGGCGCCATTTGGTTTAGAGGGACTGCATCTTGAAGACTTGAAAATGTGCAGTTGATCTTACTAGAAAAATGGT
This sequence comes from Amblyornis subalaris, assembly GCA_018881555.1. Taxonomy (NCBI): domain Eukaryota; kingdom Metazoa; phylum Chordata; class Aves; order Passeriformes; family Ptilonorhynchidae; genus Amblyornis; species Amblyornis subalaris. The sequence continues at coordinate 277,169 of JACAXG010000141.1, read as the reverse complement.
TGAGAAGCGCTGATTTGAGAGCGGTGACTCAAACATGAATAAGATGCAATAAAATTTGCATTTTTCATAAAGAATCAATGCAACAGAGCTAGAAAATGGTGGATGTTGGCATCTTCTGTGTCTGGTATTTTATTAGTAACTTCACAACAAAGACTCAATTATCCTTAAAGAAAGGTAGAGTATTTTAAATTTACAATACTATAAATTATAGCACCAAATGCAAAATAAGGAAAAAATCTTTCTGCAGTAACGGTATTTTAATTTCTGTAATCAGGACTTTTTTTTATGGACTAGACTGTGCATTTGATGGAATTCTAACTATAAAAGTTTTTTGAAAACTCCTTGAAAGCAAAATCAGTAGTCTACAGTACTTGGGGATTGAAGCTAGATGATCTTTAAGGTCCCTTCTAGCCCAAACCATTCTATGCTTCCGGTAAGTAAACACTGAAAACTATTTGCAATATTTATGTTCCTTATCTATTAAAATAGATGTTAACAGTAAAATTGGAATACTCTTTTCAATAACAGTTTTTAAAGGTTTGACCTTCGCAGATCAGAATTACAGATTTCCTTCTATCATGATCCTCTTTATCTTTTCATTACTGCTTGCAATACTGAGCACTGTATAAAAGGAATTGTGATTGATTTTTGTAGCCTGGGCATAATCAGGAAAGTGCCTTCTGCTCTCAAAGTCTGCATGCTTCTCTTATGCCTTTTGTCTTCAAGACTGGGTTTGAGTAAAGTGTTTATTCCCATCCATACCATTCCTTTTCTTATTTTTGTTGCGTTTTCATTACCCATATTTGTATTTGTAATTGAATTTTTGGTTGCATTAATGCTTGCGATGTACGAGTAGCCTTATTCTGACAGTAACAGCTTAGAAATAACAATGCACAAAATTGTTTCCTCAATGCAAAGTTATTTTAGTCTGGTTCTCTTATTACTGACATACAAAAAGTAATAGTAGAAAAGCATTACATATAGGCGAGAGAAAATGTCCAAGGAAATTAAAATTTAAGCTGCCTTTTACAAACATAATCTATAATACTTATTCCTAGTTCTTTATTTTGAACTCGCTGCACACTTTGCACTCCCAGACAAGGAAAACCTGACATCCTTTTGCTTAGAACTTCTTTTTATTTTAGATTTTCTTTTCTGGAGCAGGATGAAACCAAATAAATTTCAAATGTTCATAAGCACGTATATATTCTAGGATTGTACGGTGAATTGCCCATGAAACTCAAAGAAAGTATAAACATCGACACCATTATAYATTTTCACTAAAAAAATTACATTTTTTAAACAGGCTATGTAATAATTTCCATGGAAGGCTTACATTAAAGGTATTCTTAAAGTAATAACTTCTCACATAACATAGTTATGACTGAGTTTCTTAAGTCTAGCCTAGAGATTGTCAAACCTCTGTTTTCTGGAATGAAAAGAAGGAGGAAGGTCTGTTCTGAGAGCTATCAACTTGCTCTTCTCTTTGTCCTCCATCCTTTGTATTTCTCAGTAAGAATATGTATTTCAAGATAAAAGGAATTCTTTCTCTTATTCCATACCAACTTTCAAAGGCAGGCCTTATACACTTTAATGGCTTCTGATTCCCAAGCTACCTGAAGATCTAGTAGCCATTTTCCTCAAAAAAAGGAATTAGTAAGATAGAGCATATATTTCTAATTTGGTCCCTCTTTTTCTAATGAATGAAAATTCCATGACTGTTTTTGTCATTGGACTTTTCATTCAGCACTTTTAATAAGATTCACATTCTGTAATTTATGGCAGAATATTGACCAAGAAATTGGTATATTCCCTTAAAAATGATTTGTTTCAACTAAGTGAATGTAAAGGGCCTCAGCCTCTGTAGTATGTCAAACTTATACAGCTGGTTATGTTCTACTTAGCTTAATGGTTGATAATGATCCATGACGATTACTTTATAGAGTAAATAAGGATCTTTATAACATCATTTAACTAAAGCAACTTACTAAACAAAACTTAAATCAGACTTCAATAATCATTGCAATACTCACATTCAGACTGTGAGTAGTGGCAGCACTCTTTTTTTCCTCAGAAAAATTACCTTACATTTCAATTTCACCACTCTCAAAAAGCATTGTCTTACTCAATTTTTTAATTTTATTGGTGTGCGTTTACAAATAAAAACAGTTCTGGCAAAATTGCAGTCACTATTTCATTTAGTGTCTTATGAATGTAGTGCTTTCTGCAATTTGGAATGTATTTGAATAATTAAAATCTAGTATAATGTGTGAATTGTTAATTTGAGAAATTTGTAGTATTTTATGGACAGTGCCATTACTTCCATACTATGATACATTCCCTGCTTTTGCTGTCTTTTCCTTGCAGTTTATCATATGACCACAAATTTTGTGCTGGGGAAACAAAACTGAAACTGCAGCTCAGAAAGAGGAAAAAATAAGGATGTGACCTGAAGCACCAGAATTATAAAGCATGCTTCTCTATTGAAAGTGGTAGTATAAGGAAAAAAACCGTGCTTTTCGAAAACTGTCGTAAAAATCACTAATTGGTGAAAGACTGTTTAACTTCAGTAACAAAGATAAACTTCATGAATATGAAAACAAAGTAACTATATCTATATTCCATTTCTGGTTAAGTGTTTTTCAAGATCCCTAATTCCTGACACAAAAAACTTTTTTGAAGGTTTTGAATCTACTTTTAAAACATGTTCTTGTTTTCAACACTATTTCTAAAAACCTGTTTGTGTTTCTCCAAAATCTTCTGTTATCAACATTTCAAAATCTCTAGAAATGACCCTTTCAGAAGACAGCTGGCCTTCCAAGTTCATTGTTCTGTTCAGTTGGCAGTAGCTAAAATACCTGCCTTAGAGTGAATCTTTTGTGCTTGCTAAATGTGCATATTTTTCTGCAGAAATAATTAATAACAATATACGGCCAAAGTACGCAAGTAATTTTTTTATTAGGTGATCCAGTAGTCAAAATAGTTTGTTTGACTATGTTTGTTGTTTCTACTTTTCTGCTTTTACCTACCTAGGACTAAGGAGGTAGAACAGTAGTGTTACATCATAGATAAATCTGAATGAGAATACCACTTGTTGCTGTTGAATTTATCAAATAAGGGGGAAGTTATTACTGTGCGCTGCATTTTCTTCCACTATAATGTTGGTTTGCTTGACTGTTCTGTGGACATTTCCAGCACCTGCAGATGTGCACAATTTTTTAATTGCTAGTTTTCATTTGTCTGTCACTTTTTACTATTATATGACACATAAATGGCATTTTTTTAACTACTCACTCTCTAAGACAGACAATCTTACTGTAGCTTTCCACAATAAATACCGGTTTTATTCCTAGCTGAATAAAATCACAATTTTTTTCTGCTATGAGTGGACAGGCATAGGTGGATAGGGAGACAACAGAGGATAAGCAAACTTACTATCCCATATGCAAGTAACCTGTCATGTTTAATTCAGTATCTACCCATGCTGTATTTCTATTCAACTCTTCGTCTTTTTGTCTGTGAGAAATCAGAAGTAAAAAGAGAAACCCTATATATTAACACAAATCATAACGCATCAAAAGCTGGACTTTATTTGCACTGGTTTTGCCAACAACTTCACAGTAATAATAATTGCAATTAAATAATTCACCAGAGCCTGGCTCCATTTCCAGCTCTGCCAATGGACTTTGCATAATAAATTTTGCAGGACTTTATCTCAACTGTTCCATCTATAACACCAGATAATGATGTTCTTTTTTGTACAAAGTAGGAATTGCATAAATTCCTGAACATTATTACTTTTTAAATATCATTATACCTCATATGGATTTAAAACTGAAGTTCGAATATTCATTTCTTCAGCAAATGCAAAGTTTCTTCTTATAACTCAGAAACCATACATTCATAAAAGTCAATTTTGTGGAATCACACTTCTGATCATTATGACTTTTAATGCATATGTTAAATTATCTATCATGTAGAACAAGAATAATTCAATTCATCTCAAGATCACTTTATAACACTCAAAGTTCTCCAGGAGTACTGTTGGAATTTTTATTTTCAAGTGTTAGTTTGGGTTGGTTTTTTTCAGATAACATGTATATTTAACATTTACTGACATGTCACATGAAGAAATAATTTGAAGTCAGTTCTTGTGGAAGCCTGTATAAAACTTTGACACTTGACTTTAGGTTGGGATGCACTTTGGTAGTTTCCGATGAGCAAATTGTAATAGCACAAAATTAAAGGTGAGCAAATAAGTTCCTTTAAATGAAGCTACCGTTGTGATGTCTGAACTTTCTCTTTTTAGCTGCTTTGAACAAAGTATGCATTTTCTGTTCTTCTCTTTAAAAAAGATACATTAGTTTTCCTTTGAGTAGTCCAATATTCTTCTCTTGAAGTAGAGGTTAAGATGTCTGCCTTTGGGGGTTTTGTATCCTGTTACGTGAAGCATTTCAAGTAAATTCTGCCCTTTCTTACTGAAGGAGATAAACCCTAAACTCTTCCTCCTTTTTCAAAATTCTTCCTTGACAAAGAATCTCTTCCACTTCAGTGGTTGATGATTGTACTACACACTGGATAGAAATAAGAATTCCACTATCCAGGAAGCCCTAAGTAAAATTAAACCAAATAAAGGAAAGATAACTGCAAAATAACAGACAGAAAGAGAATGGGATTGAAGCTGTTCTTGTCCATCTTAACCAAGTCTTTTTGCAGATGTGCTTCAAGGTTGTCCTTGCTAATACAGGATAGCAGTAATAACATGTTCTTACAGATAGTATGTAGCCGTATGTATGTCCTGCACAGAAGCCATGGGTGAGGCATAAGATCTGAATTTAGTTTTAATGGCATCACTACCAAAGCAATAACTCAGATACACATCAGGAATCATGGAAGTGAAGAGCTGATTATATTTTTGTACAAACACTTACTAAAAGAAAAATCTTACAGAAGGAATAAATATGGAAATAAGAACTTGTTTTTGAACTGCAAAAGCTATGCATTGTTTTTTGTCTAGGAAGCAGTTTTTAATTCATCTGTAGTAACTTCCTTGAGAATCTTCACTCATACATTAAGATTTTCCAGGTAGCTGCATCAGGTTTAATTTTTTTTGTTGCTATTGTTAGCGGACCTTACTTTTTCAGACAGCTGATTCTTTATCATCATCTGTATCATCTACTTCATCATCAGCTTCCTGGCTGATAAACAAGGAGTGTTTGAAGCAAGACATGTATCTTATTACTTAACTAGCTAGAATTATTGCAAATGGTTATACAGTTAGTTTGGTGGCAAATAGGACTTGTGTTGGTGAGCCCAGGCCTGTGCATGTGGTTTATACTCAACTCTTGTAAACCATTCTGTGTGACTTTGGTTTTGGTTATTCATGCTGCTCTGATTCTGTGGCTCCAGAAATCCCTCTTCAGAAAAGTACAACTTGGAATACTTATGTTTTAAGCCACTTCACTTTGCTTTCTGTGAAGATGTCCTGGATTCTTAGGCTATCAACCATAAACAGCTCTCCTAAAGCTTCTCTGCTCTATGATCATGATGAACTTTCTTTTTATTTAGCTATCCAAAGCAATCTGCTGTCCATTTATTTCTATGTATAAACAGATCTATGATATGTTATATCTGACCATGTAGTATAAAAAGTATTGTGTATTACAGAATTCAGACCAAAAAATCTGTTGTGTTTTGTTTGTACTGCTCTTTCTGTGGAATCTAGGTGGCTGCAGAGGCTTGGAAAGCTCAGTATGGAAGTTAGTCTTAGCTCCACTGATGACTTGGCTTTATTCCATGTGATTCATTTGCAGGCAGAGATCAGATTCGCACTCACGCACAACTCTAATCGTACTGTGGAAGTACCATGGTTAGATCATAACCTATGGCATAAAGACTGAATGGGGTTGGTRGCAATAAAGTCAAGTTAATAGATTGTTCATATTTTGCCTCTAGTATTTAATGGCCGGGTAGTCTGACTGCTTTCATAGATGACACTTTCATGCTGAACACTGAACTGAGCATAATAGCTTATTTTTTGCAAAAGCATAATGTGTGTGCCAAAATATATTTTCCAGAGGGGTATCCAGTCTTGCTTCGAGTACATGAAGAGTGGAGAATCTGATTTTTCAGTACTTTGATCCAATGGTCAACTATTTTTATTTTGAAGGCCATCTTTTACATTCAGCTTTCAACTGTCTGCAGCTAGATGTTTTGGTTAGAATTATTTCTTGAAGACTATGCATTACCATGGCTTATGTTCCCAAGAAGACAATTTTACCTGGAATAGGTTAAAATCCTCTTTGACATACAGGCAGTATTTATTTGTTAATGAAAGAAAACAACTGTTTTTGTAGGTTTTAATAATCTGAATAAGTTAGCTCTTTAATATTTCCTTTTTCTCATCCTAAGGCTTTTTTTCCCATCCTTAATTGGTTTTGTGAGTTTTTTTATTTAACTAGAAATAAGGTACTAATTCTGTTATGCATACAGTATTGCTGTGTTAGTGTCACAAATTTTATGCCCTGGTTAAGTCTAAGCATATCCTTTTTTATAGATGTTTTTTTAAAAATGCACCTTTTTGCCACAGTGTTATGTACGCTGATTTGCTTTAGACTGAATTGGAAAATCACTGCTTTCCAGGGCATGCGCACTTAATATGCATTCTGTATATTCTTTGCTATTCATTTCTTGTTCATCATTTATTCTAATCATTCATTATTTCTTTTCTAGTCTGCTTCAAACATATTTTATAACAAGTTATTGATGAAAAATGCACATAGCATTGCTTAGTTCTGGTAATTTAATTATGATTTAATCCCACAGAACCTGGTTAAAGATGTTGATCTTGATGATGACAACTCTGATTTGACATCTGTCAGTTCTGAATTCATTCCAAGCTTATATTGCTCAGTGTTGGTTTGTTTTCTGATTAATATTATTATGCTCTATCCCAAAAAAGAACTATTGTATGAAGCTGGCTTCATCAAAAACATCTGGGATTAATAAAAAAAAATCAGTTTATAATATGATTATCTAATTAGAGATTATCTATAAAAAAACTTCTGCGGGCCATGTCAGGACACTGTATTATGCCAATGCCATTTTAAAAATACAACTTAGATAACTATGAGACTGAGTGTGATCCATCTGCTTTTAATTTTGTTTTCATCTCTATTGCTTTTAAAAAGTCAACATAACTTTAAAGAAAAGAAAAAGAATTCAGATGTTGGAGGTTCATTTGATGTGCTTACTGGTGTTTTTCTTGTTTTTGCAGTATGCAGTGTACCATTGATTTTTTCCAAAACATAAAGTTCAAAGAAGGTGAAATACAATGTTATTTCCATAAACATATGTACAAGATAGAATTGAAATTCACATTCATATTTTTGCTAGAAATGCTTATGTGCTCATCCATTCAGTGCAGAAGCTTTACCTTCTGAGCTATCTCACAAACAAAAAGCAACTTCTCTGTGGTGGGCTTGAAAAGATCCCTTCATAATCAATATTCAGTTACAAGTAAAACACACAAGAATTTGGCAAATTATTTCAGCTAATGAGAAAATTGTGATCTGCTTGTGTATATTGTGAAAGAAGAAAAATTGGCTCAATTTGCTTAATAAATTATTCATTGGACATTACTCATTCATCACTAACAAAAATGCTGTCTTCAAATGTTTCATCTGTTTGGTGTTTCATATTCAAAGAAAGCTGATTTTACAGTCTCTGTCATTCCTACAGCTGTTCTAGAGAAATACTCTATTCTCACAGCAATAGGAAGCCTCTATTCTTCCATCTCAGAAATAAAAAAAAATTATTTCAGATATAATATACCTCGGGTTTTTTTGGGGAAAAAGAATCCAGTGAAGAATCTGTCAATACAAGACTAGAAAGCAGGAAAGTATTTGGTACTATTCAACAGTATACTTTATACTCTTTGGTAGTATAAAACACTGATGTACGTTGTGTTTTCCCGGTATTTTAGCTTGTTTGTTCTCATTTGATAACTCTTTGAATATATAGTTAGCTCTAGGGACAAGATTTTGGAGTGGTTAACATATCTGCTTTCCATCCTTTGCATGAATGCTTGGAGCAGCATGATGGTTTAACTTGCATCAGAAGAGAACTACCAGTATTGTGAAGTCTGGAACTTCTCCAAAGGGATCAAATATGACTGGAAAAGTAGTTGACAGGAGCTGATCCACATTATGTATGCTGCAGCTTCCTGGTGACATACTAAGCTGAGGAAAAAAAAGGCAAATAGAAAAAAGCAGGGATAAACACATATTTGGAGCGGTTTACATATCTAAGTGTGGAGATGGAACTGGTAGCGGAAGCTAGTAGGATGGACAAGAAGTCCAGGAAAACAGTGTTGACATATTTTCTATTATGCGTTCAGAAAGTATCTTAGAAGATTTTCTTAAAAATGCAGAATTTAAAACAAAACATTTTCAAGAATCTTTGTGTAACTAATGCCTGAACTGCAGAGCTATACTATGTGCAAATAGAGAAATGATGAATGTTGCACAGATGAATATCCTCAATACCAAATAGCACATATATTTTCATGCTGTTGTTACGAAGCTTCCTGTGTTAATTTTGTTATGTCAAATTACTAATAAATCAGTGGCAATTTTATGTGCATCACAATAAAAAAGGACATTTATTTCTTTGAGATGTACCATGTTTCTAATTAAGATGATGCTAAAGTAAGGCAATCAATGCATTCATGCATATCTTAAGTTTAACTTGCTATAATAAACTATCCAAATAATTCACCAGAGCATTCAACATTTGAGTATTCCAATGGTAACTTGTACCACTTCCTGTTTTTCTAAGTCAAGACAATTATGTCATCCAAACCATTTGCTTACATGGATATTCTATTAAATACAAGAATTACAAAAAAAAAAAAAAGTGGCCTACTTTGGTGAACATGATACTCTTAATAGGTTTTTAACAGTTTGGACATGTGATGCTCCATTAAAATCCTGACACTTTCAGGTAGTTAAAGAATTCACAAGTTATGTAAGCAATTTGAAAATTAAAAATATATTCAGTTTTAGGTCATTCCTTACCATTAACTATTTAGAAAGATCATATTTACTGACCACCCTAACAGTTCTTATTTGGACCTCAAAAATAGTAAAATGCATTCACTTTCATAGTGGGACAATTACTCGAAGTAAGCAGGTCTCAAATTCCGCATGACTTGAATATTAGTTTAAATATCAGTCAGAAACAATAAGGGATACAAATGGTAAAGAATCAGAAGCAAAGCCACTGCTTTCTTGTGTTCATCACTAAATGTTACTGCTTTATAGAAAAGCTTTAAGCTTTTTAAAAACAGAAATAAAAAAGTTTCAATTGTTAACTTTCATGCATTTATCTTTTTCATAAGAGAAAAGATTGACTGATGCATTATTTTTAAGTCTGAAGGTCAGAGTGAAGGTTAGGCTGAAATAAAAAGCAAAAAGTTAACTAGTAATAACTTTCAGGAACCAATCTATTATAATAGAACAAGATAGGAGTGGTTATGAGATTGAACATAGTAACTGAAAGGCTTCATCTGGAGACTCATGAAACTGTATTTCCAATGTCAGAACCTGGAAATTTGGAAGATATTCCAAATTTCTCTGCAGAAGGAGAGTAAGATAGTTCTGATTCCAAGATTCAAAAATTGTCTTGGAGCATAAATCATACTTTAATTTCACTAGTGAGAGAAAAGCTTAATATGCCAACTTATCATCTATCACTGTTAAAGCAAGCACTGTAAAGGAGAAGTTTACTTAGGGTGGCTTCTTTTTCTTCTGTCATCTATGTAGATATTGTTATGCTAAAGATTTACTAATATAAGATTTCCTTTTAAAGAGAAGCTAAAATTTAAGTATATGTAAGGTCATGAAAACTAAGGCTTTCTGATACAGACTTTGTAATAACTAAAAAAATTTGATTTATTGTTCATATAAAATGTGTATCAATTTATCCTTTTATTGAATACTTGGGAAACATTACTTTTTTACTAAATATGGCCAGAATTTTATATTATTATTTTGATATGTAATAAATTGAATCTATTTTGATGATCAAATAGTAATTATTTAGTCATAATGTTCTGCATATTTTTGAAAAATAGTAAAGACTAGTAAAACAGAAGTTACATGTCAAATAAATGTCTTCTTTTGGTTAGCTTTTAAAATCTAAAAGACATCTAGCAAATAAATACTTAAGAGTGTCCGGCTTTGGAGATATTCGAAACAAAACTGCACAGAGCCCTGTGCATCTGCTCTAGCTGATCATACTTCAAGCAGGGAGGTAGCTCTAGTCAATATCCAGATTCCACCCTTCCAGTCTCAATGATTCAATGATTTTCTGATTTTATATAAGTTTTTAATAAGTTTATGTAAGTTTTATATAAACTTACATAAGTTTAACTCTCAAATGCTTGTTTGCCTTTACAGATTTAACTAAATTATTACACCATTTTGAAATGTAGTTTGGTTTCTATAATAACAGAATTTTTAAATAAGGAGRAAAAAACGGTGTAAAGCACTTTTTCTCCTTCCAGAAATCTGGTGACAGCAGGTTTGAGGACTACTTTAAAGAGAAGCTATTCCCCAGATTTAGAATCAAATCAATACAATGGCAATAATTAGTGTTATAGCAATAGTGTGGTAGTACAAATGTACACAAAATGCGTGCCTACAATATCCTGACTGAAGCAAAGAAGTCTGCTTTTAATAGCTATTTCTGCTTAGAGTGTAACATATTGGTGTTAGTTATTACAGATGAAAAGAAATATTTTGCACATCTGTGATTTTCCCCAATTTCCATCAATCATTTCAAATATTTGTTGTTGCTGTGCTTCTAGAATTTCTTTCAGAATAACACTATAAATGCAAATCGTATTAACATGTAATATTAAATGACTATTAGTATATATTCACAGGAAAGCAACGGTCCTGTGCTGAGTGATAAAGTGTGTAACTACAAACAGTTTCAATCAGAGGAAAGCAACTGGGGAAAAGTACATTAGGAGCCTGAATAAAAAAGCTGTTTGCAATCAGTTACAGCTGAGTGCAACAAAAATTACTTTCTAGGGATCAAAGGAAATTAATGATTGACCAGTGTAACCAGAACATCCCACAGCATGTTGAATATTTAATGCCATGCTACTTTTGCCCAAAACAATCTGAGGTTTGGCATATATCCACCAAAATAGCTCATTGCTAATTAATTTGCCGTGTCATTTTGCATAAAATTAGTAATTAATACTAGTCACCATGCACTATAGTGAACTTTTTTTCAGCTAAAGATTCAATCTCAGTAGCTTCCAAAGCTTGATGAAATGGTCATTTTTTATTATTCTTAGAAAAGAACTTGCACATTGAAAAAGGTATTGCAGTCAGAAGGAAGGATATATCAAAGTTTATAGACCAAATATATTTGAGGTGGTTCAAGGTCAATGAATTTTTCCCTCCAATTGCTTGAAATTATGAGTAATAGAATATGAATAACTGGTGCTCCAGCTAAAATGAACTACAGTGATGTGTAACACTATATTTAGCTGTCTTTTAAACTGTTGCAGTCTCATTTAACAGGCTCCAAATTAAACCTGCATTCTCCACCACTTTAGAGGGAACATTTAGCCCGAGGTTTTGCAAATTGATTTGAAGAATTTCCAGTAGTTATTACTTGAGATGCAGAAAGAATGCATTATTTGAAGAAGCACTTAAGGTAACCATTGCAAGCAGTGGTCTTGCATAAATAAAAAAAAGTATTGTTATAAATCTTGGAGTTTCCCTTATGGGAAAAGAGCTATTGTTATATAGAAAAAGTTGTGGGTTTGAGTCATTGTCCTAATCTGTTCATCCCCCAAACAGATGTTTATAAGTCCAGTAAAACACAATTGTGCAATCCCAAACCTCACGAACTGCAATCCTACAGTCAAAAAGCCTAGACAGTCATTGAAAGCTAACATTACTCTGTGAGAGTCTGCAACGAGCAGGAACAGCCTTGTAGCAGAAAAGTCGTAGACAGGCAGATCACTAGTAATTAAATTAATAGCATTGAGCCCAAGGCCTTGTTTCTTCATCTTCTGTTTCTAGTATTGACTCTCATTTTTTCTGTGATACTCTTTTCATGTTTCTTATGCCTAATTAACACTTGTTAACACTCCCCCCCTCCCCCCTTTTGGCTTCTTTTGCTTTTTTAATACTTTCATATAGTCTCGTTTTCATTCTTCTTGGTATGTGGGGCTTCCCTGTTGGCTTATCTCTCCATTCATTTTTTCTGGTCTTCTTATTACCCTCCTGCCTTCACTGTTATCTTCTCCATTTGCTTACTGCTTCCTTTCTTTCATTGTGCCAGATGTCTGACTTCTAGTTTAACTGTATTGGTTTTCTGTCATAAAGGACTTCTCCAGCACTTCCTAATTCCCTGTGAACCATTTGAGTGATATTAGTCAAAGAAATGTTTTTTTTCTGTTCCACCAAAATTTTTCAGGCCCTTTTCAAAACTATGTAGTTCAGTCTGCTCTAAGCACATATTTTAGGATTGTAGGTGCAGTAAAATGTCATGACAGCAGCTTAAACAATAGCAATAACATTATCTAAGGTGTAAATGGTATGCAGTGAGTCTAAATCTCAGCATAGTTCAGGATGTTTTTAGTAACTAGTAATCCTCATGTGCATTCATCTGTGCTGAATTTACAGGGGATGAGGCAATGGAGTATAATGATATGTTGCAGTTTTACTAACCTAAACCTATGTTACCATGCAAACTCTCAACCTAAGTTATTTATCAGAGGTGGAATTGCTTTTTCTTGCAATGTTATCCCTTCAAGACAGGCAGTGACGACCAACAAATTTGAAAACGGGGACTTCTCACACAGAGTAAGTTTTCAGGACAAGGTTATACAGTCTCTGAGCACGTAGCATCTGTCTTTGGATCATTTCTTTAAAAAAGACGAAGCAGTCTCAGTCTTCTTGGGTTTCCCCTGTTGAGGAATCCATTGGTGCAGCTGCAATTCAGGCTGCAGGTTGAGCCCCGGTGGTGAGAGCCAGAGACGAGACCCCGTGAACTGCGGATCCTTTGCATAACCAAGGGCTCGGAGACCTGTGGCGCTGCCGGGTGGGCACTGGGAGACACAGCAGGAGCCAGGGGCTCGGGAGGGAGAGCAAGACCTTCGCGCCCTTCGACTGGGAAAGTTTAAAAGTCCAAGGGGTTCTTTGTTCGGGGTTCCTTCTCGGAGGCACCAGCTCGGGCTGTTCCTGTGTTACTGCGCCGGGAGTAAATGGCTKTATGGAACAAGACACCGGAGACTGCCATGGGAAACCTGGGACCGATCCGGTAAGAAAACCTGGTCTGACTGTGAGTGTGGGGTGTGCGGGGAGGCAAGCGGGGACCCCTCGGGTCACTGGAGCCGCCGCTGTGAAGGGGGAGTGGTTCCAGCAGTGGAAGTGTCTGGTGCTGGGAGTGTGACTGACGGTCAGCCTTGTGAATGGCCTGACTGGGAATTTTCCTTAACTTCCCCATTACCATCAAGGTAAAAGTGTTAGTAGGTCTGGACTTCTAGTAATAGTGATGGTAGCAAGATTTTTTTTTTTTTTTTTTTCCTGAGAAATCATCAGGTAAGTGTTTCAAATGCTGGATTTGATTGTCATGGTGTGAGAAGTTTTTCAGTAGGCATGATGTCCTGCTTTAAAAGCCATGGGATAACACAAATTCTGTTGTAGCTTTGGTTTTAAGAAGAAATTTTTTTAAGGGAAGGTAAATTGTAATACTCTCATACCAGAATTTGGACAGCAAGCAATATAGGGAATATTTATTATTTCTTTCTTTACACTGTTGTCAGAATGTTTGGCACAGGAATATGATATTGTGAAGTACAATGTTACACGGAGAGTGACAAAGAAATTTCTGTTAGAACTTGTTATAAGCCTTCTGGTTTGGGAATATAAAGGAAGAAAAGAAAGAAGACCTGTCGTCATGAGTCAGAGGATGCCAATGACCAGCCATGAAAGAAAGAAATGGAATCGCTGCATGAATTGAGAAAGTATATCCGCTACCAAGAAAGTAAAAGGGAAATTTGTACATTGAGAAAGAATTTTTTTTTTTAAATAAAAAGTGAAATATTTTCAGTTGGAAAGTTTGTAATCTCTGAGGAGAAAGTCTAGAGTTACTTTCCGTGAAGGTAGGGTAGCAAGAAATAAAGATGAACACATGAATATGATTTATAAACTCTGGTTGCTTCTTATCATAGGCAATAAGGTAGTGATCCCTTCAGAGCTTCCTATGAAACTATGTAGAGGTGGCCAGTTAATAAGAATTATTAATGTTTCCATCCTCATTATTCCCTGTTATTCACATTTTCCTTAATTCTTACAGTTCACTTTTGGAGAAGGTCTCGTCTCTCTTCATTTTCTTGAAACCCTAATACCATGACATAAAATCAATGGACATACATTCCCTCTAAACTTAATAGCACACTTTACCACTTGGATGAGGTTAGTAAGAAGCAGTTTGTTTTGTCTTGCTGCATGGTTGAATGCTTTGCAATGGCAACAGCCTTGTAGTTCCTGATAGTGCAGGAAGAGGAAAAAAAGCCAGATTTTCATATCTCTATAACTTCACTCTACCACGGCTTGAATTGCCACGACAATGTGATGTGTGGTTTTTTTAAAGGAGACTTTTTTTTTAGCCTTGGGTGATTAATGTTGTAATACATTATGAGAGTGCTTTATTCCTGGCTAAGCTATATTTTTACTGAGACTTTTTACAAGTTTTACTTGATGTAAGGCATGATTTAGGTACCATGACAATGTAACTATTGGGGAAAAAATTGCTTTCTGTAGCCTAAAAGTGAGTTTACAAATATTTATCAAGAAAGAAACTTTTAGGTAAACTTTCCAAGTGAATTGATGCAGTTACAGATTTATGCTAAGCTGAAAGAACAGTTTGCAACTTGGGATGCATTTTAATTCTAGTACTAGTACTAAATGATTTTTCTTTTATCTGAAAGAATAAACTGAATCAAATCCACTAACATAGATGCCAAATACACTTGTTAATTAAAAGATATGAAGAAAATTATCAGCTTAATTATTCAAACACARGTGGCTTTGTAGAATTATTTAGGTTGGAAAAGACCTATAGCATCATCAAATCCAACTGTTAACTCAGCACTGCCAAGCCCACCACTAAACCATGTCCCTAAGTGCCATGTCTGCCACTGTTATCTGTAGTTCCCCAGATCTTCCTTCAACCCTTTTTACAGATGGATATTGAAATAGGTGCATTAGTGAAGACAAAACAAAATTTGGTAGAAAAAGAACATTTATTTTCTTTAAATGTATATGGAGGACTTTGCACATAAAATGTTGAAGAATCATTTGTAAAATAACCATTTTATTCCATAGGGTTATCTTTCTTCACAAAAGCTTAAGAATTGAAATAATAATTTAACTGGTCCTGAGAAACAATTATATTTCTTACCAGTCCTTACAGGCTATTTTTTTAACTTTCTAAGTTCTAAAATGCTTGATAGGAATGGTTCAAGATCAGAGCTACTCTAATGGGTTATGAAAGCATCTTATATATGCTACTTCGCCATTCATTCTATTACTGGCATACTGTGCTCTGTAGAACTTTCATAGCATTTTCTTGATTTTGTAGTAAGTTGTTTGGTGTCTGTTAGAGAGTAAGAAGGCAGTTTAAAACACATCCRCATGTTTTAAAATTAATCCAAAATTAAATTTGTCAATTAAGACTGTAGCTTTAAAGTCCTTTTACATACTTTAAACTTTATGCTTGATTTTTGTTTGTTTGTTAAAGAAAATTATTGTTTTAGAAAAGAAGCAGAATATGTCCATTCAGGAAGAGCCCTGTCGTTCACTCCTAAGAGCAATTGAAAGCAAAAGTAGGAAACTATGACAGGAAATTTAACTCCAATACTAAAAGGTTCTCTAATTTCTAGCATGTACCTCTCCTGTAGTCTAATACTTAAATGTTTAGGTAAACGTATATTCAAAGTCTCCATGGTCTAGAAAAATAAATTATAATGAGACAGGTAGATTTTCTTCTAAAAAGTAAGTATTTCCTATTTCCTCATTTAAATGCATCTAGTGTTTTTAAAGTATCTCTTTTGCTCATGTTCATTAGTTAAAAATGCTTCTTATTTTTCTTAGCTTTCCATATATTCCATGTCATACGTACTCACGTTTTATTCAGACCACAGTATAACTTCAAAGCAACTATTAATATAGCTGAAGAGAGAAAACATGCCATTTTTCAAAGCTCATATTTATAAGGTGGATCATTCTTTTTTGTTTATATTGCATTGGCCTGTAAAGAACCCATGATTCCCCCCAAAATAATGACATTCCATAAAAGCAACAAATGTTCATTCAGAGAAGTATTTCTTTTACTTTCCTTCCTCTTTCTGAGTCTCTAGGGTATATTCAGTTCATATTTTCAGTATTTTTCTTCTCAAACACAAGCATCTTTATTTACTTATATTTTTGCAAAAATGAAGGTGACAGATAGATCAAGGAGAGTTATTTGTGAGAAAGCGAAGCATTATTAATCTTCTGAAAAAAATATGAAAGTTTGCTACAGTGTTATAGCTTGCCATAATCAAGTATCAAACAAATGAAGAACTATGAATAATATCATTGAAATGTATTGTTTTGGCTTCAGCTATTAACTGTGACAAAAGGTTTGTAGTCCTTTGCCTTGGACAGTGGAAGTAATAGATGACAAAATGTTTGTGATCTCACGTCCTTTGCTACTACTACCAAGAAACTGGTGTTCAAAAGAATTGCCTACTAGGGAGAAAATACTTTTGCTCCTAATTTTGCTAATACTTTTTTTTTTCTGGTAAATTCTGGTGTAAGATAATTTATGGACACTAATTTAGTATTTGTCTCCATGCGTAGCCAACATTTAGCCTCAGTGAATGTGCAGTATGAAACTTGGAACACATAAAAGCATTATACACACAAGCATGTTATTTATTTGATAACCAAAGAACATTAATGGGTTTACTCAGAGTATACTCATAGTTTCACTCATGACTGAAAGTTTGACTCATGACTACTCTTCATCAAAGCAACATAGATCAATTTGCATGCTTTTAATTTGGGAAAGAAGTCACATCAAAATGAAGGCACTAAAGCATAAAATAGGATTCATTAATACAGGCTCAACATAGAGGTAAAAAAAGCAAAATAAAATCAGACACTGCACTGGTCTGTAGGGACAGCCATACAGAAATTGCGATGGAAGCATAATATAGACATTACCAAGACGTCTAAATGTTGTATATCTATGTTTATACATATCTTTAAAGGTACACACCTTGACAAATAAATTTCTTTAAGCCCTCTTAAAATCTGGCCCATTTAAGACCTGGTAACAGGAAGGAAAGGACTGTCTTGTCCTTGATAGTCCTTAGCACTTGCACTTCCACTGGAAGAAGTACCATGATTATTCAAATCAGTCTCCAAGGCTTACAGATCTTCTCTAGTGGCCTTGGCATGTGGAGAGGGTAGATTCTTCACCTACCCATAGTGTTTATTAGCACAGTTTAAAAGCATGGTTTCCAAGACAACTACCTTGGAAAGTGTGCTGTACTGAACATTTTGACATGAGTCTAAAATGGAGAGCTGAAGGGGGATTATAACTTTTGAATCATTCTTTCACCTCTGCTTTGAGAACAGGCTCATATGTGTTGCCCTTTGCTTACCATTACTCCAAAACAGTGTTTGCAGATTAGAGCAATATTAACTAGTCTAAAAAACTAATTTTCCTTTCTTATAGAAGGAAAAGACAGAATAGGTGCCCAATATTTCATTTTTTTCTCTATATACAGTGCTCAAAGTGAAAGAAAACCCAGGGAAAAAATGACCCTATAAATAACTACAGCTAAACACAACCAAGATCTTGCTGAGCTCGGTGGGAGCACTAAGATACGGAGTCCTGCCTCACATCTACCATTTAGTTCTGAAACCTTCCTTCACCTGAGAGGCAGCAGTTTCCTCTCATAATTGCAAGATTTCACTTATAAACTCAGCAATATCTTGCTACTATGGCAGGGAAGACCTCTCAGCTTCCACATCCATCTGAGTTGTGGGAGTTGGATGACCCTGGGAGATCAATCTTTCCTGAATGGCATGACCCCCGGGCTCCCCATGAGCTCAGAACTCAGGCAGATCGTGCATTCTGCAATATTTTGCACTGACAATGACAACTGGATCACAGGTCAGGAAGGAAGCATTCTTCCTCTTTTGTTCTTTTCCTTCTTGGCTCCTGTCTGCTATGTTAGCAAGAATCAGTCAGCTAATTTGAAGTAGCTGTCTCTTACTTCTGCAACAAGCTTCAAAGCTTTCCATGGTGCTCAGAGCAGCTGAATGGAAGCAGAAACGGGGGAGCCCAGAGAGAGAGAGCACTGTTTTTAATGCAAGCAGTGGTGTTTGTAGAACATAGTGAAAAGGTACAGAATAAGCAAGTGATGCCCCAATAATAATTGTATATATATGTATAATAAAGCTCTCATTTTTGTTAGACTGTCAGCCATCCAAAACTTAAATCTGAATTATGGTGTTGTTGTCTGCAGGCTAAATTTTTATGAAAATGACAGTAAATGTTTAACAGTTTGTTCACGGGTTTTGGTAACACCAACTTTGTGAACAGTGCTTTTCTTTGCATTATTCAACTACAAACCCACCAAAAGGGCTTCCTGAGTATTGTCGGTCTTACATTAAGGTTTTAATAGTTGATCAAGAATTTAATTTCTACAAGGTACTGAATGTACCTCTTAATTATCAAAAATTCTTCAATATTTACTAAAACTGATGCATGCATTTAGTGCTTTTGGCATTAATGGGTATGCTCCAATAACTTAAATCCAATACACCATCACCAGAAAGCAATAAAGGAATATGCTGCAAACATACCTTATGTGTAACTGAAGACTCATTTACATGGTTACAGTGCAATGAAAACACCACAGCATAAGTAAAATCCAAACCCAGATGTGTGCAGAACTAGAATCATTATCAGCTGGAGTGCATCTCTCTAACTCCATTGACTTCAAAATATTTTTATAAGACTAATTAGTAAAATATGCTTGATAAATTGATACAGAAATAACCATTGTCCCTGTTTTAATCTGAAATGTCACAATATTTTTTTAAAAGTTTTGTTAAATATATATTACATCACTACAAGATAAATTCCTATTTTATTTACTTTCTTCAAAGTCAGGAACCCTCACTGAGAAATCACTACGTAAGCATTCTGTGTGCATTTTGAGTTCTTATATCACAAGAAATAAATGGATTTAGTGGTAAATGACTTGTGCAATAACCTTAGAATTTTTGTTTTAAACATATAACTTGAATACCGAATCTTATTGGATGATTTAAATAAATGGATTAAAGTGTTCTCTAATGGTGAAATAAGTAGAGCGTGCCTCGCGTGTTTCCTTTTTGGTTTTGATGTGCTTGAAATCAGAAATTTTGCAGTTTGTGTGAGGCTTCCTTCTCTGTAGTTCTTAAGCATGAGCTTGCAAACGGCAAAAAAAATGTATTCCTATCCTGATTTCATGCTGGGTTCCTTGTGGCAAAAGTAGGATGTTGAATGAGAAGGAGAAAATTTGGTAGGCTTTTAGCTATCACCATGCTGCCRTATCCATAAAGACATGTAGAAAAGCCACCCCATTTGTGTCTCACAATCGAGAAGGGCTTTCAGCTATCTAGGAGGAACTTTAATTTCTTCTAGATTTACAGAAACCAAACCTTTATTATAAAGAGCTTTTCAGCATTTTCTAGATATAAATGGTCTTTATTTTTTTCAGAATAATGTCTGTAAAACACAGAGAGGATTTTGGATTGTACTTTCAGTCATGGCAGGACTAGCTGTAGTCTCTTACCTAGAAAGAACACAATATGGAAGGGGATATGGACAAGAACATGAGCTAACCAGAATGTAGATACATTTCAAGAATAAAACTGTAAGGAAGGTTTTACATATGTATATCTACTGTGGGTGAATGCATGTTCAAAGCTGAGCATTTAGGTTCCTGAAAGCATACTGACAATTTATTCAGAAGAAAGAAATATGTTCTTTATTTCCAACTCATTTTAATTTCTTCATGCTTCTAAAGAAAACTAGAAATTAAAACATTCCTTCAAAATAATCATTGTTAATTAAAACTCACGTTTTATGTTGAAACCAAAAACTCACATTGTAGTCTTGAATTTTCCAGTGTGTATGTTTCCTCTTTTTGATGCTTTCCTTAAAGCATATTTTCATTTTTTCCATCCGTTTTGTACAGCAACAGAGTTATCTAAATCAACTCAAGACTTTTCACAAAATATCTAAATTGCTCTTTAGGAAGTATCTTTCAAAAGGTAGGCCTCTCTGGTCATTTTATTTTCCTTATGTTTGTCTGTTGCTGAACAAGTCTGCTTTCAACTGAAATCATTACAGGCATGCAATACTTCTTTAAATTATTAAGATTTTCAAATACAATATGAGAAATTATGTATTTGGTTATTATTATTATTATTAATAGAAACAAGCCTCCCAATTTCTTGATGTTCATGAAATTAACTTATTTTTTCCCTCCTCAAACGTATAGCATTTTAATACAGAAGTACAAGTTTATAATTAATTTAGTCTAAAACTCTGGATTGCTTTATAGAATTAATAGGGTGTGTTTAGAAATTGTGTTTGTCTCCTTTCTGTTAATTTCAGGTGTTTTCAAATCCATTGCACTTCTGTCAACTTTTTCTTTAATGTTTACCTGCTTAGTCTTTTTAAGGTCAAGACTTTTGTTCCAGGGATTTATGATTCATATTTACCTTGTCATGTTGTATTTTAGTACTTTCTCCACGGGAATTGTCATAAATAACAGGGCTAATGAGGTGAATAATCGTGTTGGAGAGTGTTGTGTGTTGAAATTTCCTGTTTTCTCTAATGCAGATATCCAACTGTCCTAGTTTCAAAAAGACCCATAAAAACCCAAACCAAAAAAACCCAAGCCAAAACAAAATTCTTTTAGAACTAAAATCAGCAGTCTTCTAGAGTTAGATGTCATAAATGACAGAATTATAAGGAAATTATTTCCTTGCATCTGAAGGCTTTTAGATATAACAGTAAGCTAAATTTGTAATGAAAAGCTTTTCACAGTTGCTCTGTAATTTATGTGTATTTTCAATGAAAATCAGATTTTCAGGCTCCAAGATCAGTATAATGATACAGATAAGCTACCGCAGGTAATGATCCTCCAATAGGACTTCTATCTATGTATCAGTAAATGATAATCTTATATATTTGAAGAGTTTATATCATATGTTGAGTTAACTATTGATGGCAAATATAACTTACATTCTGATTTGTGTTTTCTTTGTTTTCTGGGAAAGTTCTGAATTTTATATTGGAAGAAGAAAAATAATACACATTGCTTAGCCAGGATCTCACAGGCTAAAACTCTAAACAAAATCTTGTAGAACCCCACTGGCTTCAAACAATGTAACTACTATTTGTTAAAGTCCTTCGAATTAAGAATTGGTATCTTCGGTATATGTCAGGCCTCCTATAGGCCTATGACATTTAGAAGAAGTGTGTTGAAGAAGGTTGTAATGACTGCTGAAATAAAACCTCCGAGTGATAAATGAACAGATTGCTACTGTGAAAGTGTTTAAAGGTTTGGGACTCCTACTGATAAAACCACCAGAGAGAGTATGTAGAAAATTACTCTCTTCTCACCTTTAATTGCATTACTTAACTTGAACATTTTCTCCACTGAAGGGAGTGCAAATAATAAAACCTTTTCATTTACTATGCAAAGTCCTTTACAAACAAAGTATAAAGATTATATGAGTTGGGCTTACTTTACTGAACTAAATAACTGGCCATCTACAATGAAGTTCATGGTGGAAAGGAAAATTGAAATTTAACTAAACCAACAGTGTGTTAGGAGTTTATCAAACGGAGATGTTGCAGATGTCTTCAGGTCGATACAAATGCAAAAATAATAATTTCCACCAGAGAAACAAAGAAGTCTTTCTTACAGAATGAAGTATCTAGAAACACTAGAAGATGGTTCTGCTGAGGAAAGTACTGAAATTCTTGATGTCTTCTTTTCTACATCATTGATATAACTTCCTCTACACCAACTTTTTTTTTAAATTTTATTGAATAATGGAAGCTACTTTTAACAGGAAATATGAATTATGAAAGAACGTAAAATATTGCCAAGGCAAAACACAAAGGAACAGAAAAAATATCCTTCCTATATGCTTATAACCTTATATCTTTTATCTTACTGATAATAAACATGAACTGGAGGATATTTTTTAATTGGTCGCAATTACTGTAGTAAAGTAAGATTCAATAACCTTTTAAGCCAGAGGAAACATACAAATGAGCTTGAATGTACTTTGCATTTTTCACATTTCCTCATACATGAACTTCTTTCCATTATATAAGCACTTAGACAAAGGAAATGTGAAAATGTAAAAGTTCCTCTGTGGCAAGGTCTATGAAAACACTTGATACACGTGTAGACAAATTAGTGTTGTTTATAAATGAGAACATAGCTTACTTTTTTCATTGGTTGTGGATATGGCAGGGTTTTTACCTTTATTTAATGGCTATTCAAGCTTAAGCTTAAAAAAAAAGAAAAAACACGAAAAGAATAGAAAAAGTCATTTGTTGGCTTTTAAAAAATTTTTGTAATTTTGAATCTCAAAGGAGAAACTGATAGGAGAGTACTTTGTGAGGAAACAGAAATTCTTATTGCACACAGAGGGGAGAAAATGGATGCAAAATGTAACAATATATAGCAAATTCTCCATAAATTGATTAGTCACACTTTTATGTGCCATAGCTTGCACAGCACAGATTCAGTTTCATTTATTTCTATGTAATTGGCATAAAATGGTACACTTAATCTTTCAAGTTATTGCTTCTCAATGTCACTAATTTTTTTCCATTATGTGATGTAGAATTGGTTCCATTTCATGACCAGATATTCTTTTCCTGGTCATAAAAATTTCTAGAGGTGRTATTTTTGGAGTGAGATATGTTTTGCCGTCTAAATAAATGACAGCAGTGTGAAAGTAGAAAATGCTGCAGAATTAAATGTAGTCAAAGAGAACTGTAGCATCAATCTCTTCATACTATGAATAACACCAGAAAAGGCCAATAACCCTGAAATGAAAGGGTGCTAATTCTAAAATGGGCAAGTTCACACCTCGGTGAAGTTAAAAATTTTGTCTCTTATTTAGAAAATTGTTAAACAAGGACATTCTTGTCTTATACTTGTTTTCTTTGGTTGAAACCTCACTACCTCTTCTGCAGTTTCTGCTAGCCAAGATCCTATGTCCTAAAAGGGATCTAAAATTTCCAGGCTTTCTCAGAATTAAAAGTAAGCTAAATAGAAAAGCAGTCTATCTTCAAAACATTTGAGAAATCTGTCTTCTRAGAGAGTATGCATTATTTAATTTCATTTTATTGTGCCATCTAATTTCACAACCTGGTATATATATTCCATGTATCAGTCAGCTTTATCTATACCAGTATGTCTGAATTACCCATTCCCTGTAAATTTGTCAGATAGAGGTAGATAGGAAACTGTGTGATTTGGTAATAGTTATATAAAGGGATCAGCAGAATTAAAGGATTTGACTTTTGATGATTTTGAATAGATTTTTGCTTTTGAGTATATGTAAAAAAAAAAGATTTCTTTTTTTATGTTCACTGAGAAAGGTTATGCTTTCGATATGGGAGCCATCACATTCTGGCATGCTAACAGTCAGTTTGCTGGATTTCTTCATTGCTCAACCACGCACAACACTTAGGGCAATCCAATGTATTTCTTGTAGTAGTAGCTGAACATTATTTTACTCTTTAGAAAGTCTTTATTTCTTAGTCGTTGTTTAGAAGTCAGCTTGGTTCATAAGCCAAGATCCCAGACAAATTTACAAGTCTGCTAGCAAAGTATGTGCCCTCCTTGCCCTGATTCCACCAGCAGCTGAGGAGCTGGGTTAGTAGAAGCCTTCACTAACAGTGAGGCTTATTAATGGGGCATGATATGTGCAGATTGCTAACTGTAGTTGAGGGTGGGCATCCAAATGTGCTGATGAACCCTAATAGGCTTTAATTTTAATGGGATATTTTAATCTTTTAATGAGTTAGTAATGCAACTTATATGCTTGTTCTAGTTTTTCCCCCATGCAAAGACTAAATCACTGTTTATATACTAGAAGCAATTATGGATTACCCAGAGCTACCAAGAACAGTGCCTCGTTTTCCAGGCTTCTGTGTGTGTTTACAGAGCAAATATATATGTTTGTCTTTGAAAGTTCCTGACAGAATGAACTATTTTTAACAGAGGTTCAGGATCTTTTCAGCAAATAGTGTGCTATGTATAAGGAAAGTAATCTTCCAAATGCATACATTCTTTAAAAAATATACCAATTGATTTTATCCAGTAGTCTTATTTTCAAAGAAGGCCATTTTAAGCAGTTATTGTGCAACTGGAGGCTAAATAATAGAAAGAGACTGTAAATCTTCTCTAGTCACACAGCTTTGGATTTTTGTCACTCAGAGAATATCTGGACACTAAAAAGATGGTGTAGTTATCTCCATACAGCCTTTAACAACCTTCTTGTGTATTCTGGGTGCAATGGAACTGCACCCAGGAGACACTTGGGTTATGTAGACAGCTCCTTGAAAGCCATCGAAGTTTCTGAACTTTTGCAACATGTGTCGTATTTGAATAAGGTAACTGGTCATCAGGATCCAAGATTTGAAGCCACTAATATTTTAAAGCACAAGAAGTCACCGATCACACATTGTTCATCTGCTTTAAACACCGGCATTTGCTTTACCTTTCCTTTCAGGATGACTTTTTGCAGCTCTTGGTTATGGTGAACACAGATAGCAAAGCCTCTGACAAGTGAGAAAGGAAATTTAACTTAGCTTTAAGTTGTTCTACTTCTTTACATTATGAAATTGTCCCCCATGAGGGAACTAGAAAGAATATAAGACCATTTTATGCATGCTGATTTGTCACTTGCAGAGGCTCTAACAAATCATGTGATTTCTATAACTGAGTATTTCTGTATGATTCAGTGTAATTGACAGTGCCAGAAACTAGCCCTAAGCAAATGAAATGCAACACAAAATCTGCTGTAAGCAAATTAATCACAGTCTAAGTGATAGAAAGCTTGCACTTCATTTCTTTTCCAGGATACATTTGTAACAGAAAAATAATTCTCTTTTGTCTCAAAAGACCAGGGAGGCTGTCAGGCGCTCTGGGGCAATGGAAATAAATAGTTTATGCCTCCCGTAAATAAAGATATGAAGTGTTTGTATTTGTGAAAAAAGGCCAGAGTAACCTCATAAATTTGACATTCTAGGCTTTGACTCATGGGCTTAGACCACTGACAAATGGGTCACTGCCCCAACTCTCTGCTCTTGCACTTCTTGTGAATGCACTTGCCTTAATATTCTTTGCTATAATTTAAGGCTACCTTGCTAGTACCATTTTTGAAGATATCTGCTTAAAAGATTGTTCTGTTCTGGTTGCCTGGAAGCATATCTTTTTAATTAATATCGGTGTTGCTCAAGATTTTTATTAGGAAGGAAGGAAGTCTCTTGGACCTTATACAGCAACACCCCCAGGCTTGCTGTTCAAGAAAGTTGTTTAGACATATGTTTTTCTGGATATTTCACCATCCTACAGTTAGATATTTCACATCCTTGCCAGTCCTTACTTATTCATCTTTCAGCAATGTCTCTTTCTAGTGCATCCTACAAATATATTTTGCATTTTGAATACTTCCTTTAAATTTCAGCAAATGCATTTAATTGTTTTGTTAGCTTAATTTCATTCTGATGGCTTTTTTTTTTTTCCCCACAAAGCTGTCCAAAGCCTCTGGTCACTGTGACTCAGTCTTTTCCTTCAGATCAAAACTTTATTAAGAGGTCATCAGAAATGTAGTTTCCAGTGAAAGACTCAGGAGCCAAGCACATGACAAATGGAAGTCTATGAAAATCATACTTTCCAAAATTAATATTTGCTGTGTGTAGACTATGCATATCTTGCTAAGTAAGAAACCTGAGAGCATATGGCTTCAGAAGAAAAGCTCTTTGCTAACAACCTATATCATTGTATTTTCCTCTTTGTAAGACTACCAGCTTTTTCTGAGTAGCAAGCCCAGTTGCACTGTCATGCAAACCTAAGAGATTTTCTTCTAATATAAATGCTTGAAAAAGTTCAGCTTTTCTAAAGGACATGAAAACTAGGATAGTTGTATGTTTCTACATTTTTCCATGGTAAGTATTTTAAAGCACTTCTTTCCTTGGATTCATTCCCTTCTTCTTCAAAGACTAAGTTCTTTGAATTAAACCTGTGGCTGGAGAGACATTTAAACCAAATGGGGTACCTGTTTTGATTATACCATTGCACATCTTATCTTTTCCAACTCTCTGTTGTCTGATCAGCAGAAATAAGGTCATGGTCCTAATTGTTTGCCTTTTAATAGCTATTGCTTTCATTTAGAAGCTTTAATGTGGTTAGTGATAACATAAGAGCTCGTGCGGTAGTATCCAATGAAAAACCGATAAATACTGCTTTAAGCCTATTATTATGACCTTATACTTTGCTGTGATGAGATATTAATATGAACTGGTCATGCTAGTTTGGTGGGGTTTTTTCCTCCCTATTTGCAATCAGTTTGTGACTTACATTTCATACCCAAAGATTCAAGGTTCTTTTCCAGAGCAGATCAGTCATAAACTTATGGATACATTCACATTTTCTTCTCTATATGTCCTCATCAAAACCGCCTTTTTTTTTTTTTTCTCTTTGTTGCTTGTGTAGAATACAGCAGTTCTCAAAATTGTATACTTTGGTTTTAATGTTTTACTCTGTGTCTAAACCAATCAGATTACTTAAAACTGTAAAGTGCATCAGAATCAGTTCTTGTAAAAAGGCAGCTTTCTAAAGCATGTGCATACATAGGCACACATTTCATGCAGTTGTAAATTGAGGAACAGCTTGAATTTCATCCAGCTGTCTAGAGCGTTTAACCCTTTGGAGCTAAAAAATTGCTCTGTTGTTCTACTCATTATTTTTGCTTTATGTGTGCTAATGGCTAGTGTTCAGTTATCACTCCACAATTAGAGAAAAATGGAAAGCTGATCCAGTGCCTCAATTCCAATATTTCCATTGCTTGACTGAAGATTCATACCAACAGTGCTGGTCAGCCCTATGGTTGGCAGGCTCTGTAGATCCATGTAACCACACTGGACTTCAAGAATTGCTGCAGATCAGAAATCCTACTGAGTGGAAATAATTAATTTGGACATGGAGTTTACTGTTCTAGTATTTACTTTGATCCAATTTCTGAACTTTATTTTTAATGTTTTTCATTTGGATACATTTTTTTCAGACTTTCCAGAGTTGTTAGATAAAATGTAGGTGTAATGATCAAACCATATGTATGTGTTCACTATGAGCCTCTTGAAGCTGTTGGTGGGAATCCACCGATTTCAGTTCTAAAGTAGCGTTTCTATTTTAAACTGAGAAACTGTATCATATAAATGTAAAACCAAATTCCTTTTAAAACTGGAGTATCTATCAAATGGCAAAAGATTACAAATCAATGGGATATTCCAAACCAAAGTCTGGAGATTACTTGCTGTATTTATTTCTGAAGTTAGATCAGAATTAATGTTTTAATCGACTTCAAGATATAAGACAGTAATATAAGAATCTGAAAGACTGATATTTTCAGGTCTGCTGTAACACCCTGAATGTGGAGCTAAATTCCTCCTTACCAGTTCAGAGGTGGTAGGCATTTTTTTTTCATTGTATAAACGCATAAATCCTTCCTCTGCGCTTTGGTAGCAGAAGAGCTTTGTAAGCAGCCCTTGGCAGAGTTCAGTGAGTAATCCAATCTCAAAATGATAAAGGCAAAGCACTCAATCTGCGGGTCAGGATGCAACAGGAAAGGCTGTAGTTTAGCAAGAGTCTATAAAAGATAAAAGCTCTCTTTGACCACAGGCTACTTATGTTGATTGCAATTCACCATAGTCCCAGATAGTTTAAAAAATATGTAGTTTATGTGTAAGTAAGTTAAACTATTAGAAGTGATTAACTCTCTGCAGTTAGAATTGTATGTCATTATTTTTATTTCTGCAAGTTTGTTTCCTCTTTTTAGAAACATGCTTTAATGTGAAGAAATCTCCATACTTTGGGAACAGAGCTCATATTTTTTTATAAACAGTTGCTTTTTCTTCCTCCCCAAAGTAATATAAAAACATGGGGGCAGGTTTTACTGCTGTACTGCCTTTTCACTCAAACCTTTTATTAGAAAGCTGTATTTAACCCTATTGGATTTCATAGTTGGTATTTTTCCCAGTTATCTGGTGGTTTGTTTCCTCTGTTGGGATTAGTGGATGCTGTAATAAAGCCATCAAAAAATAACTTTTTAAAGAAGACAGCCATAGTTCTTTTGTCTTTGGGCATAGAGAGGAATTGGATGCCATATTTCAATGCTTTTATCATCGCCCTTTAAAATTACCTTAACCTTAACATAATTTGCTATCCGGACCACCTGAAATGAAGCTATCACTGAAATTCTACATTAAATTGTATCTATATTTATCTATCTATATATCCATGACTGATAAGAAACTTTTATGATTCTTTTACTGAAGTGATGGTGACAGAATGTGAAAGGGGCTCAGAAAAATTTCCTTGCTGTTCTCAAAAGCAATAATGAAAAAAGAAGGTGTTAAATTCAGGCTAAATCAGAGCAAAATGATAATACAGCAATAAACACCAAAAATGATAGCTCTGAGTTCAAGAGTTATGTTGTTGCTGATATCTCCCTGCTATTATTCTTTCCCTCTGTCTAGATATTTATTGCTTCTAGAACATAGTATCAAAATACTTAAAAGCTCTTGACAATGTCTTGAATTAGGAAGACAGAGGAAAGGGGTGGTGGGGGTATGTATCACGTGAAGAATCCAATATAGTTTTATTTTTGAAACTTTCTAAATAGTTGCTAACTTGCACTGGAATGACATTAGTTTCTTTTGTGAGGCATTTTCTGTATTGAGGAATATTAGCATCACAAAAGCTCCATGAAAATACTTTAATAAGACTGCATACAGAAAGTTGTAATTTCAAATCTTTATTACTGTCACTGTAAATAATAATGCATGTTATTGAAATTCACAGATTGGAGAACAGTATCACAACTATAGTTGGCTGAGAGAGCAAGTAATCATAGTTACCAGCATTTACTAAATTTGGAGAAAAAAAATAGTTTTTACAAACTGTTACAGTTGTTTAATCCTATCCATAAACCCCAGAACTGTTTGTCTATAGAAAAAGCATAGAGAAGGAAGAAACTAAATGTATCACTGACTAATATTGCATCATGCAATTCAACCTATTGCACAGCTTAAGACTGAAATCAATGACACTCATGGCAGCTATGCAAAGTCAAGTTTAGTGTATGTAGAGAGCTATTGTTAATTTACTGTGCTTCAGTGTATTTGCGAAAATCTACAGTTTCCCTTCCGGCATCATGTAATACAAATAGAGGAATTACGTGTTACTCATTCTCTAATAATGAACTACTGCTTATGGATATTGCATGAACATTTCCAGTGGTATCTTTCTGCCTGAGGACGTTAGAGTAGTACAATCCTCTCCCACTTAATACAAACTTAGAAAAATACTCCACGAGTGCTTCATTCAGGTTTACCCCCAAAGCAGTTGCACTTGGTCCCAAATAGTCTGTTGTGGACAACTTCTAAGCTCTGTCTGGTGGGTTCTGGGATATATATATGGCATTGTCATGGTTCAATCCCAGACAGTGACTAAACAACACATAGCTGTTCACTGATTAGTACATTAGCCCATATATAACCCACCCAACCAGTGGGATGGGGAGGAGAATCAGAGATAAAAACCCTAAAATTCATGGATTGAGATAAGAACAGTTTAATCATTTACACTACTATTAATAAGACTAATATTAAAAAGGAGAAGGGAAAAGAGAGAAAAGACAATAAAAGAACAAGCGATGTACAATACAATTGCTCACCAGCTGCTGATTGATGTACAGCCCATCCTTGACTTTCATTGGCCCATTTGAGCTCAATTTATACACTGGGCATGGTGTTCTGGGGAATGAAATATCCCTTTGACCAGTTCGGGTCAACTGTCCCAGTAATGCATGGGAAATGGAAAAGTCCTTGCTTAGTCCTTTGCACTACTCAACAACAACCAAAACATTGTGGATTATCAACATTATTCTCATATTGAATCCAAAACACAGCGCTGTCCTCGCAACTAAGAATGAAAATGAGTTCTATCCCAGTCAAAACCAGGACAGGTGTATGCAATCCAGGCACGCTCTTTTCTTCAAATGGGGCAGTATGCACATGTAGGAGACTGGGAAAGTACCAGCAGGTAGTCCTCAGGGCCATTTATGGCTAGGACTCAAGCGCAAAATTTTGGTGTGGCTGTTTTGAGGAAATGCTCACTCCCTTCTCCTAACACAAGACAGCTGTTAAGTAAGACAGAAGGAATTTAGTAAAAGGGAAAAGGTAGGCTATGTCAGGGTAAGAGACAAAATGACTTTCAGAGTGAATGGGAAGCGGAGTTGAAAGTTAGCCACTTTTTATCTTCTTCCTGGGGAAGTGCTGATCTTACATCCAGTATTTCATTCTGGGCAGACTGAATAATCTGTGTAGTCATTGACAGGAAACAGTAATATAATAGACATAGTAGACATTGCAGTATATCCTGCCCGAAAATTTCAAAGTATCTTCTATTGAGGATATAAATCTAAAGTACCTATCTTTCTTTTCTAATGCCTTAGGTCTAAATATGTTCTGTTTTCCATAGAGAGCATCTATAATTTAAATGATTTACTCTGTGCATAAAGAGTGTGAATTCTCCAAGTATTCCTGCTTTTATTTCTCAAAGAAAGCCCTTAGAAAAAAAAAAAAAAAAAGGACTTAAATATACAGTCATTCAAGATGTGGGTAGAATCTCTGAAGTACTGCTTCACCTTAAAACTATCAACATAGAAACATATTTTGAAAACAACAAAGTGACTGATGAGTATATGAACAATATTGAGATGGCAGTGCAAGATCAGTCACTTCTCTCAGGTCTTTAATATCAAACAAAAGACACAGTTTGACTAAGATTAAGGTTACAACAAATAACAAGATACAAACATTTGTATTTTCAAGTGGTGACTAAGTCAGTGTGTGAGGGTTATATTTTATATCCACACTATATTAGAGCAGTATTTTCTTCTGACATTGTGCTGCACTCATTTTTTTTGTGACGCAGCCTTTTTGGGGTATGTGCAGATGCCTCCCATTATCTATAACAGAACACTGGTAATTGTGCGAAATACACAGATGCTATAATTTGCTGAGTTCCAGCTATAAATGCACTAGTAACTAGGGAGAGAGGTGGAATAAGAAAACTCTAACTAGAGCTCTACAAAACATGTCTTATTGTATTATATTTGCTTCTGTTTGTGTGTCTGTCGAACCTTCCCCATCTCTTCTCTTTTCCCCTTTACAGTGGGACAGCGTGGACATCTGCAATTTATTGAGAGTTAATTACAACACTCCCATAAAAAGAACCTCATGGTATGATTAATTATATATTAGAATKACTTACTTTATGAAACATTTTTTTTTTATTATTTCTCCCATTCTTTTAGCTACGTAAAAGAATGTTCATATCTTATTTTAAAAGATAGTTCTGAGAATAAGTGATTAACTATTTCAAAGCATTTTGGAGGAAGAGTCCTGAGGATACTAAGTTAAAACAGATGGTGGCAATAATGAATTGTTAGGACTTGCAGCAAAAGTAAAGACCAACTCATCTTCTGCTGCAAGTCTCAAATAGAATCCAATGTGATCCAGAAAAAACTTCCCTGAAACCAGGGATAGATTAGCTTGAACATAAGTTAACCAAATCATTAAACCTAGTTTAAAAGCTTCAATATTACAAGAGAAAATCTATGTGCTTTTTCTCCTTCATCATTAACACCACCACGCAAAAAGAGGCAGCTTGATTTCTAATACCCAGTGTTTCAATGGACTCTATATTTTTTTCTAAGCATTTAGGGAAGTGATGCAATTCCTATTTTTCTCCTTACCCTTACCAAGACATTGTATATACACTCTGTAGTGGATGTGTACTGGTTTTATTAATCGCCTGGGGAACCGATATGTACAGAAAGTCCTTTCTTAGTAAAATCAATTGTGGCAAATTTCATAGAAATCTCTGAATGGAGAAAACTATAACATTTTGTATGTGAGCAATGATCTTTGCAGTAGAAGCTTCTATATTGAATGGAATTTTATCATGTGTCTCATTTGTTTTCTCATAGGACACATGCAAATGCTGACCTTTTGACAGAGGTATACATATATGTTACACAAATATGATTAAAATTTATAAAACTTCTCTTTCAATTTCTCTGCACAAAACAGGGCTTATAATTGATTTTCTTCTAGGAACAAAGTATCCAAAGCATGTATTTGAATTGTACACACAAACTCTGAAATTGAACATGCAAGAGAACGTGCTCAGGAAAATATGAGAGCAAGCAATGGCCTCAGGTTTTTGAATTAATTAGTTTTTTATTTTTATTTTAACTTTTGAGGCAAAAATATTACTGTGTGGTCTTTTAATTAAAAGTAATCTGCATTTCTTTTGCATTTTCACCATGAGGTGGTCTGTTATTCAAATATCAAGAAAGGCAATTGGGTGATACCCTAATGACTTCCACATAATTCAGAGCCGGTCTGTCATGTAAAGGAGGGACATCCCTCARAGGCCAGATGTTATGCACAAACCTGTGTCTATTGTGCAAGAATGATGCTCATTATTCAGTTTTTATTAATTTCTGCAATTAATTTTTTTAAGCTTTAGATTTTTAACTTTTTGGGTCATATGTCAGTACTGCTTTTACTTTCCCATTTGTAAAGTAAAACTTCATTTGGCATTTTTGTCTGTAATGTATATAGATTTTTTTTTTTGTAACTTCATCTGTACTTTTCTATGATTAATAGGCTCTAACAAGTTTTCTTTTAATAATGAGGTAAAACTTTCCTCTGCCATGGCTGTCTTGTAAAATGAAACACACTAAGTTAGGCTTCTTTCTCTTGCAAATCATTCATATTCAGCTATTGACATGTAAAGTCCAAATGGTTGACTTCCTGACTATCCTAATTCATTCCTTTGAATAGCAACAGTTTGCCTTTTGTCATGTATTTTCTCCATTTGTAAAGGCTTTTGTTATTTATCTGCGTTTACTGAATAAGCTTACTTATTATGGCACTTAATAGGTTCTGCCTTCTTTATCAAAATTTTCTTCAGATGCGGCGTCACACTACCTGTGTAGTAATCCCATAGATTATTCGATGATATCTCATGAAAATCTGATTGAGTAGTATTATTTCCCTCATTTATTTACATCAATGAAGCCATTTCAAATATTAAGTCTAATTAAAATCTGCAGAATCTAATGAAAAAAAAATTATATTAGTGTACTTGAATTTTACATTGAGTTTATAAAACAAAGGAGATTAAAGGAAGACATAATCTGGGGATTAGATGCAGTGAAACAACAATTGCACGTCTCTTTGTAATATTAACTTGTGGGTGGTTCTACTGTAAATTCATTGATGTCTTTTTTTTTTCCTTGATTTTGCATATTTTGCCATTTACATGATGCCGTTTACGTCTTTTGTTCCACTGCCTTCATACAGTACTCTTAGTAGACCTTTAGTATGAAATGTGCCATACATATAAAGCCATTACTAGCTGTCATGATTTTATAGGGTATTTGTCTCTCCTAAGAAACTGAGAAGAATGTGACAATAGAAAAATATATCTTATGATAGTAAATTCCAACACTGTCAATCACAGTTGTTTCCTTTTATTTCATTGATGAAAAACTTGATGTTGTCTTTGAGTTAATTTACTTAAGTGCTAAATCACAGTGTACACATTTTCATAAGATACTTCAATAAAAAGTGCAGAATGTATTCCATAATCTCTAATACACTTCAAACGTTCTCACAACCACAGTGCAGATGAGTGGAATTGCATTTTGGGAGTTCTACATCTGGGAACGCTGTGTGAAAAGATAATTATGGGTAAATGGAGCATTTTTGATACCAAAGATAGTCTTAGAATGAGAAAGAATAAAGAGATATCCTATATTTAGTTTCTTCAAATGAATATTCCATTCTATAATGTAAAATGAT
This sequence comes from Amblyornis subalaris, assembly GCA_018881555.1. Lineage (NCBI taxonomy): Eukaryota > Metazoa > Chordata > Aves > Passeriformes > Ptilonorhynchidae > Amblyornis > Amblyornis subalaris. The sequence continues at coordinate 242,825 of JACAXG010000141.1, read as the reverse complement.
GGTTGGAAATTATAGTTTTAAAGTGACTTTGAAAATGTCCTTGATTATGAATTCTGATTTTATTTAAAATTTCTGTGTCAAGCAAGGCTCTTGATATCTTTAAATGGTAATATATAAAAATCTAATTCTCTTTTATATCTGTCAGTGTTGGATTACAAAAAGTATTCAGAGTAAACTTCAACAATGATGAAACATCAAAGCTTACATCACAAAACTCAAACTTTGGTAAAGAGATTTTAGGAAGATAGCTTATTTTGTCTTGGTGTTTGTTGTTTGTTTATTTTGGGGTTTTTTTTGCATGAGGTTTCTAAAATGTATATTGTTGCTGCCAGAAAGGTATATTAGGTTTAATTCCTAAATGTAGAATGGTGTTTTCCTGATGCCGTCAGAGCTTCCAGATAGGCTGTCCATCTTGAATAGACATTTAGAGCTGCCAAAACACATCTGAAAAAATGAATTTATTCCTATGTTCAATTTTTATGAAACTATTGGGTTTGTATAATGTACGCACAATCAATAACATATTTATGGCACATGTTAGTAGTGGTTCAAAAGGATACATGAAAATACATGAAAAATGGTTTTGTGATACAAATTATAGATTCTATTCTATTATTCATTTTTTTTAGAATACGATAGATAATGCTAAGAATCCATAAATATATTGGGTTATTGCTATTTTCTGTGCTTTGGGGAAAAATGATCATCACAGCTAAAATGCTGTACATATGGGGAGTAGGGGAATTATTGTCATGGTTAAATTTTGTTGATACATTTTACAAGCCGTTTAGGACAAAGCAGATAATCCTTTAGAACAAATGCTATTACTAATGACTGCACCAATTATTTTACATAAATATATTGAAGTTTTTAAAAAACAGCAAAAAGTTTARCTTACATGAGATAGGTCCTTTAAAAGAATAGTCTTAGGCATATTTGAGTCAAATATGCACAAAACACTATAAAATAATGGATATTCTGTATTCACTGAAGACAGTGAAACCAGGGTCTGTAAATCTTCACTTACACTTTTGCTAAGCTGTCAGTAATTCTTGTACCCCTCAAATAAAGCCTTGATGCAGGTTTAGGATGACAGTACCCTTTGGCAAGAGCACATATTCCATGGAAGTCAAGCCTACAGCTAATGTGCAAATCTCATTTCTCATTTGTTTTTCAATCACTCAAGCTTGCAGTCAAACAACAGAATTATTTTCAAATGTTTGCTGACCAGGAGTATAAACTTCGAGTAATATTTAAAGAGAGGATAAATAACTGTCTTGTTTAAGCTAATTTGACTATGATTTATTAACTGTTTAAAAAGTTCATGAGTGCAAAGTACTTTTTTTAAAATGATAGAAAATACTGTGAAATAAATATTCTTGTGAATATATGTCAGTGAAAATTTATGTAGGAGATGTTTTGTCTTCCTTTACCATTTACAGACTGACTGTATTAGCACAAAAAGTAACATTTATCTCACTGACCTTTTTAATTCGTTGCATTCAGGTTTGTACTTTTTTTTCCTACAGTAAATGTAATGTTGCAATTTCTAAAGTCAGCAGTTCCAGTGGAAACACTGGTGAACTCATTAAGTGCACTGTCAGGTATTGCCAACCCCAGATGTCAGCCAACTGAATAGTGAGATATAAATAATTCTTTATAGAAAAAATGGAGTCTAACAAATTACCCATCGTAGACAAAGCTAAACTAGTATCCTGTGATTTGGTTTGCTACTTACTAGCCGTTAATGTGTAGAGCAAATGAGAGGAGCATATGCCCCTTCTTAGAAGATAAAAATCAGATTAATGACTGCCTCATTACCAGATGACAATTAAACAAGTGTCCACACAAAATAGAATTTAAATGCAAGAATGCACTCCAATACTGTCTTTTCCAAAACTGTCTTTCTATTTATTCTGTTCTGTATTATTCCTCTCTATAACCAAGCTATTTCCAAAAAAAGTGATATTTCTTGACTACTAAATTTTTACTTTCTCTGAAATTTCTGTATTATTTCCTGTGGATTTTAAGGAGCATCTAGCTGAGAAATAATACAGAGCAGCAACAGCAAAAAGTTCACATGCAGCAACAGCAACAAAGTGGGGGAGATGAGGAGGTGAGAGAGTTTTACTCATCTGCCATTTTTCTCRTGAGTCAGTGTTTTGGAACTTAAAAGTGTTGGAAATATTGCTGTCAGGTGAGAGACTGCTATTCTAATAAAATAAATTATATTTTATAAGCTTTGCAGAACATTTTGAAAATTACCACTTTTATTATTTTTAATACTCTTTTTTTGTAGGGCATACCTTTTATTTGCAACAAATATTTCTGTTTGAAGGTGAGGATGTGTCTCCTGTATTTTTATTTGTATAGTTTAACAACTARAGTCTGAATCTTACCTTGACTGTGACAGCCCTGCCTTAGATGTAATGCAAGAACACTGAGTTTCAGAAAGAGAATATGTTTTATATTTACTGTGTGACAGATAAACGTGGATGTTCTTGGCAAGCATGATCTTGTAGCAGAGAGAAGAATGAATGGCAGTCAGTACAGTTTTGAACTTTGTAGAAAGGTGAGTCTATGTTACAAATAGCCAGATGATTCAGATCCTTTATGAAAACTCTACCATAGTGTTCTACAATTAAATATTCATACAGATTGAAGGTTTGTCTTATCTTCTTGCCTCAGAAGTATGTGTTCTTTAACAACTCACATGCTCCTGGAGAACTGTGATCACACTGAATTGCAGGCAAATTATTTTTCCACTATTTGTTTCTGAAGTTCTGTGGTATTAATCTCCTTTCCAAACAGAATAAGAGCGTTTCAGATCTCCTTTAAAGAGTGTAAAGGACTCAGACTTGCAGTGTCTTTGAGATGATGAGAAAATCTTAAATGAGCTGAGTCTGAAATGGATGTTGGTGTGGGTTTTGGCTCTGCCTAACTTGGGTAGTATTTGTATGAACTGTACTCATGGCTGCAGCAAGCAGTGTGGGGACTGTTGGCTGAGAGGTGAAACTCAAAAGCAAAAAGGGGCCAAGTACATCCTGTGTAAACAATTTTCATATAATAAGAAATAAAAATGACATTTGCAAAGTATAAAAGGAACAGTCCTTAAAAATCTCATAATGTCAGCAGAAATCCTGAAATAGCTACTTAGTGTGTTACGTTCTCTTTGCATAAATCGCAATTAATACAAATACTACTACCACTCCTATTGACATACTTCACATAGATCTTATCTAGAAGTTTTAGTGTTTGACTGAATTGTCACTCCAAATGTTCATTTAAGAGTTTTTGTTTTGGAAAATGCTTAACCATGTATTCTGTTAGTTTACAGTGAATCTTGTTTGAGTGACACCATATGCTGTTTTTAATTTGTCTCATGGGTCTTGTGATAATTACAATTATATCTGAAGGTTAAGCACTGAACTTACACATAATCTAAGTGGAGGAAAAAATGTCAATACTGGTTGAAGAATGTAATTTTGATGTTATTGCTGTGGAATACTTGTAATTTACTTGCATAGAGTTGGTGAAAAGTTACCGCAGGTGGAATGGGACAAAAACAAAAATCTAGGGAATGTTGATCTTCAAATTACATCTASAATCACAGAAGTCTTCTTTAAAATACCCTCTTCCATTTGTCCATTGACTTATTATAGGGAAACTGAAGCTCTTTCTTATGTGTGTTACGAATGGAATATGTGGGTTAAATCAGTTCCTGCCTTTTGCCCAGGCCTCTGGCAGCAGGCAGTCACGTTATCGAGGGTGGCCAGCACCCCAAGACACACTCTCATTCATAGATTCTTTAATGATGACTGATTCGGTCTGTTATAGCATGAATTATTTATTAATAGACACAAAACAGACATTAAGACTTAAAACAGACTATACTACACAGGAATAAAACAAAAGGAATATTAATAAACACTGTGCCACCGTCAGTAATAGGTTTAAATATACCAAGTGCTAACTACACAGGGTAACAAGACATTAATAAACACTGTGCCACCGTCAGTAATAGGCTTAAATATGCCAATTGCTAACTACACAGGGTAACGAGGTTTCACTAGTGAGTTATACAGTGCACAATATAGATTAATACAATGACTAGTCAAGGAATAGTAAAGACTAGAAGCTCATATGACTTACTGAACCTGAATGGTGTGGTGTGCTGAGGCTTCTTCCAGAAGAGAAGAATTACTCAAAGCCAGCGTCCCAGCCTGAGGGGTCCAAACCCTCTCACACTTTGAGGTGTATAGAGGATTTTTTCCAATTTGTGTGTGTTAGAGTGAATCTTTTATACCTTGTAAAGTATGGTGTCTACAAGCCATAAAAATACCAGCATAATCTCTCTTTACAGCAGTTGTTCACTGTCATATCAGCCTGGCATCAATGCGTCTGCGAGGCCATGGAAAGGGAGGGATCTTTCTGGTTTATGCAAAAAAGTAGATAACCTTCTTGACTTGGGGGGTTGCCTTGCCACAATGTGTGAATTAGAATCAATCAATATTAGCAATATTGTTTGATCCTCAAAATGTTCAATGTCTTTTCCAGTCTCCCTATTTTAGAATTGATAACATACTTGCTTTTACTGCATATTGTCATGAACTAGTAAACGAAAGTAAAAATGTGTATTTTCACACTTCAACCTCATGGTTAGCTTAACTTCTACATTGGAATTTAATCTCTGTTCTCTTGGCTTGTCTGAGCTTTCTAAATGTTTTGAAAACACGCTGAAAATTCAGGCAGTTTCCTTTACCTTTCTTCTTACTGAGAGCCTTCCTCTTTAATGGCAGTTGCCTTGACCAGAAAAGTTGTGGAGCTCTAAATCCTTATATCTAACCCTTGCTGCATCATCTTTTATGAGTGATGTTCTGATCATACATACTGTTTGCTTCTTTCTTCCAAATTAGTTCCTTTTTCATTATGTTTCAGTCAACCATCCATCTTGATCTTTATGAATGACACACAAAGTGCTTGTACACTGCAGAAATAACAAGCTTTTAAACAAGTTAATCCAAAATAAATACTATCTATGTGGCATTAACCTGACAAAAATGTTTTCCTCTTGGAATTTTGGTTTTAGTAATTTCTGGAAAATGCTTTATTTGGCTTGTCATACTTAAAGATTTCAAAGCAATTGCTTTGGTTGCAAAGTATGGCTTGGGTGAACGTTTTTCAGTAAGTCTCTTCCCAAATGTTATCAGGAAAAAATTTTGTATCTTAGATTTGAACTAGGGTTTAAATGGGTGTGTTTTCTTTAAGAATTAAACTGTGTAGTGAATGGTTAATTGAATATAGAGTTTCAGATTTAATACATTGTTTAAACATTATCATAACCTTTGAAACTTTACTAAAAATACATTTTTTGATTATTCCAATTATCACTGTGATGTAAACTGTTTACACGTTTTCCAGTAAAATACAGTTTCATTTAACAGGCAGGCACTAACAGAGTGGAGGGGTGAAATAAACTTCCATATTTTCATATTTGTAGAAAATTCTATTGTCTGCGTTGCAGAGAGTGTGCCTTTAGGAGACAATGTATCTCCTAAAACAAATCCCAGAGACTAGAATAAGTAATTTTGTATCTCTGACTGGTTTCTGCAGCCTGTGTCAGAATAGCATACCAGAATATCTGCAGACCGTGCCAAGAGACATGAAGTCAGGAAATGCTCAGCACGGGGATGTGTTTGAATTGTTATGCCTGAGAAGCATTTAGTGACTCCTCTCATGCAGAATCTGGAACCTGTAGTGTCTTACTGGAACCTGTAGTGTCTTACTGAGGACAAGCAGCTGTGCGCATTCCTTGAAAGAACAAAGTAAGTATTTTAAGAAACAGCCATTAAGACAGATGCAATACCGATTTACATTTTTGTTATATTTCAGTGATTCCAGCTTTTATCTGGGATGTGGGAAACCCAGATTCACAACCTTCATAAACATAAGGTTAAAATTTGCACTTTTCAACTTTGTAGACATAGATAGTATCTCTGTACTGAATGTTCATGGTTAACAGATACTTAAATTTGAGTTTGAAATAACCAAATAATCAAAAGAGAGAAAATATTTTTCATCTCTCTATGAGAAAGTCTACATTGTAAAATAGTTTCCAGAGGAGTTAGTTTTTATAAAAGCTTATATGGTAAACTTCATGAAGTACAAAGAGGTTGGCAGTACTGGCAGTGATGATACAGGAATTAACATTATATATTGAATTACAGTGTGTGATGGATTTCACCTGAAGAAATTGAAATTTCATAACCCAGCAAACTATTGTATTTTTCTGGTGCTGGACAAAATGGTTTTGTTACAGCACAACTAGGTTCTGAGAGTAGAAGACCTACAGTACCTATAATTCCTACAGTTGTAGCTTTGATTATTGCACAGCATTTAAACGTTATTTTGGCCACAGACAGATTGGTTTGCAAAGAGTTTTAATATTCTAATACTAATAGAGATGGCTGTTTCATTCCCATGTGACTTAAGAAAAAAATCATAAAATGTATCTAATTAGATTCTTTATTGACAGCAAAAGGATATAAGATTGAAGTTCACAAATTAACAACTCGCTTTCACCTGTCATCACTTGGTGTTATTGAAGATAGTATAAACTAGCCTCAGTAACACCTCCATCTTTGAAAAACGGTTTTTTCATAGGTATTTGCAGCTCAAGCCTAGCATTGTTGCTTTCTAGTAACTAAAAGACATTAAATTTAAAATACAGTTTGTTTGTATAGCTGTGTAATGGGTTATATACTGTGCTGATAAAAGTTGGTGATGTGTTGATAGTTTGTATTTTTTTTTTAATTCCCACTATTTCTTTAGTAGAAGATATTTATTTTCTCTGCATGTTGTTTTAATTTTCCTTCTTTTCTTTCTGCTTTATGCATTCCTTTCCTTAGAGAATTGCTCCACAGCTTATTTAGCTAGACGACGAGGAGACCTAGAATTAGGGGTATTGCAGAAAAGTTTTTTCTGTCTTCAAAATACATTCTACCAGACAAGGTTAGTCAACTCTGTCTTAGATGGGTTCACCCATTTCAAATATGCCCTGAAGAAAAGACCTTTTGGCTCAAAGAACACTTAAACTCTGTATRTATGTAGTTCATGTTACCAAAACAAATAAGCTTAATATCTGTTTTTAATGAGCTGTTGTCCTTACTATCTCTCTTTAAATATACTTGACTTTATAAACACGAATTTTTGAACTCCATTAAAAAGATTTAAGGCTAGAAAGTTTTACCACATTGCACACATACAACTGCAGGTGAAGAGCCATGAACATTTTCCTTCTTTTTTAACTGGCTACAGACATCTCAGGGGAGGTACAGCAAGCTTCCCAAAACCAGCAAAGGCACCCTCCTGTGTTGCGTGTGTGCAGTTCAGAGAGACAACAGCACTCCTCATGATGCTGAAGGTCAGCGTGAATTCACACCTTTCCTTAACTTCGGCTTTACTGGTGTGTTTGGTCTCTCATGTGCAATTCAAAGCAGCTTTTACCCAAATTTTGTTATGAAAAAACATTATTTGCCAGAACTGTTTATTATAATATAGAAATACAAAATATCTGAGCATTCTTTATGTCAGTTGCATTTAAATCCAAGTATCCTAATCTTTAGTTTGTTATTTGTAGACACTATACAGTGATAAGGCAATACCTCATCATGATGTTAAATATGAGGTCTGGGAATATCTCAGCTGCCAGAAAATGTCGATATCCTGATGTGACATTCACAGAGCAGTGCCCCGTTTGAATTACTAAACAGCTGTCTGCACTGTCAATGACACCATTTTAAATATTTGACAATAAGAAGAACTTTAAGCCCTTATGAAAAGAATTTAATTTTCCCTTGTACCTTATTTAGGAAGTTACTGCTTGCAGAAATGAAATGCTGCAAATAAATTTTGAAATAACCTCTCAAAATATCAGTGTCAGAAAGATAATTCCCTCTCTCTCTTCCCTCCCTCCTGCTCCCCGCTTTTGGAAAAGATACTTGATGTAAAAATTCAGTGTCACCCTTTATTGTTTGACAAATCTTACGAGGTAATGTAAAGTGATAAAAGTATAGTCTGTGTATTTTTATGCTATTTTGACATTTCGTCTCAGCAACTAGTGTTTTAGAGCAGATCTCTTGAGATTCTTACTGAGCATTATTTTTTGGTTTTCTGCACATGACAGTATGATTTCACTTGTTATGAATTAAATCTTTTCTTACAATACCATACCATACCATTGCCTTCCCTATGGTGGAAAATCTGTGTATTGGGTTTCCCCTATATTGATTTGTATCTAAGCCTTCTTCAATGCATTTTGCTTTAACTTTTATTATAACAGCTTGCAGTGTAATCACCAGACATGCTTGTAAGAGATTTTTACCCTAACTTGAGACGGTCCAAATAACTCCAGTCAATAACGAACACCAGCTCGGCATGGATTGCAGAATATTGTGGGAAAATATGCACCGTGGTTTTCACGTTTAGCTTAAAAATGTATTATGTAAACATTAAAAAAAAAAAAAAAGAAAAGAACACTGTATCATTGGACTGCAAAACCAGAATAACTTTACCGTCCTGCAGTTCTGAAATTAGCTGAATTTAATAAAAAGCTTTAACAAGCTGCACAAATCTGAGATCTAAGAGCTCTGATCCTTCTACTTCAAAAACGTGGGCCTGTAGCACTTGATATAAAGGGAGAGCTTGTTAGCTGTTGGCAACAGAAGTCCTTTCCAAGCTGTGCCAGTCAACAGGGGACAATTTATGCAGACGAGCATTGTGCATAAGCCTAATGCCATTGAAGGCAACAGCAAAACACTGTTGTGACATTATGGTGATCAGCATAGGGCACAACATGATTCACAGAAGTGGTTGCTGAGCAATTATCTGTTTCCATGATTTTTTCTGGTTTGTAAAATGAGGACATTTGAAAATACAGTAATAGCCTGTGTGTGAACTGCAACAAAACAAAACTCTGTTTGACCAAGTTGGAATATCAGGTAGCTTTTATGTGAATTTTCCTCATATTTAGACATTACCATCAAATAACTTTTTAGGTCCTAACAGAAACAAGTTTTTAAGCCCAAACACAAATGTTGCTAATAAAAGATTCCTTTATAGATAATCTCAAACTTGTGACAAGAACAATCAGTCAGGCTGCATAAACCTTATAGCTGGAGATCTTGGCTAAAACAAAGAAACAGTTTAACATCAATGTTAACAGCCTCTCATTAAAAGAATAGATTTAAAGTCAATGTACAACTACTTGTATCATCAGGTGCAAATGTAAAACTTGCATTTATATTATAAGAGGTAAAGTAGTAAACACTTTCAGTGAAAGACTGGTTGTTCATCTATCTTGATTTGGAATGTATCTCTTTACTGATAAAGCATCCAAACAGTATTCTTGCAAAAGCAATCATGCATGGATAAAAATCCCTACAGCTTCCTGGGAAGAGGTGATATGTGTCTATTTACAAGCCATAGCTGGGTTGACTCATGTTGTGAGAGTATGATTCACAGTCGTATTTGCTTGCTTTCTAAAATCAAACCTTTAAGTATATTCAGCAAAAATAGATAAAATACCAGGTTGGCATTTCAGGTTCTGTTTGCTAGCTTATTATTCTTTCCCTTTACTACAAAATAAATTTCATAGCCACCAATTAATATTTTTTGACAAAACATGCTTTTAGAGACCAAATGTCGTGCTCATCTGTTGAGTTCTGTCTGTATGCTAGATGAATATGTAAGTAACAAGATATAGAGAACTTGCTATTTCATTTGTCCTAAAGGAAAATTTATTGATTAGTTAAATTTTTAATTACTGAGGTTTTAGATGGCTTTTATATAATTTTGAATTTCCAGTTCAAAATTAATGCTTTAGCTGTATTGTTAATAAACTAATCACTGTATTATCAATCATGCTTTTCCAATAGTGAAGCCTTTTTTGTTACTATGTGGAAATGCCAATGATAGAATTGACTGCTGTTTTCACTGGTTTTTTAAATCAATTTAAGAAATGAATGAAAGATGTCAAAGGAGAACTGAACATGCCTGGCTCCTGAAGGAGGCAGCACAGACCCAGGGGCTGGACCTGGATGGAGGGCTGGCAGTGCAACAGACTGGGAGCTGGGCTTTTCCATAGGGAGAAACAGGACTGAACAGCAGTGGAGAATCAGAGAGGGAGAACAGTGTAGTCTTGCCCACCTTTCTGCTCAATCAGAGTTGTTTTAGTCAGAAAGTTTCTTCTCAGTGTGTTTTGTTTGGTCACAACTTAAAAATCTCAGTGTAGACGCCATGGCGACGGAGTATCACCAGTAGCTGGAAGACTGAACAGGAGATACATAAACCATGCAAACTGATGAAGAATGGTGCTTTTTGTGCATCCCACTTGCATGTGAAACTAGACTAAACCTTTTTATTAGATGCATCTGTGAAATAAGCATTCATGGCCTAGAAAGTTTTCTAGAATTGTGATAGAGGTTGTCAAATTGGGGGTTTTTTCTGCTTAAAATCTAATTTCGCCTTTATCGGTGCCAAATGCAGAAATAACTGTCACAGGTGTCTTAAGATTCATGAGAGCAAAGAGGGACCTAGACTATGTGTCCTCTTGATTAGGATGAAAGTAGGAGTTTTTGTTTTAATTTGTGTTTATGTGGTTTGGATTCAAGAGAAAATGAATAAATGAGTCAGTAAGAGTTGAGAGAAAAGGCCAAAAATATCTCTAGGGATTGGACTCATTGTAAGGCTACAGTCTTACTACTTTCACCTCCTCACCCTATTTCTGCAGTTTCAGATGTTTTAAAATAATTTTAATGGAAAACACAGGCAAATACTTCCACAGTTTTGTAGAATAATTGACTATGGAAAGGACTTCCAGAATTTTTTTTCAAGCATGTGCTCAGAGCAGGTCTTATTGAATCAGGTTTCTCACATCCAGGTCCACTCGAGCCGAACATTTTTAAGGATATTTCAAAGTCACTCTTGGGGAAGTTGGTCAAATTGTTCTGGTATTTCACCCTCCATAGTAGTGTAACATTTTGTACTATAACTTCTCCAACTTAGACCTGTTGCTGCTCATTCTATCTCTGTGTAACAAAACCAAACAAAACCAAAACAAAACAAAATTCAGAAAATGTGTAGCTTTAAAAATAAAGCTATAATTGAGTGAAGAAATACGGTTAGATATGCATGTGCCTTTGCATGCTGTTTTGGTAGTTTAATACAATTGGTATGTGGACGACATAAATTCCAGATCTGTGCACCCAGATACTTCTGTTCGCTGTTGCTGGGAAAAGGAATGAGAACAGACTGAGAATAGGCATAGTTAAAAGAGTACAGTTCTTAAACAACATCAACAACATCAGCGCAGACTTTCTATAGCTTTGTCTCCCTGACTCCCAACAAGAGCTTGGTTTGATTGGGACTTTGTTGTTCTTACAGAAATGGTCTTTTGGTGCCTTCTGAAGTTCCCCAAACCAGAGATGCATCAAATGAGCAAAGGGCAGTTAATACTTTGCAAATCTATCAGGCTTTCTTGAGTACTCATTAAAAAACAAAAGAATAAACTGTAGGTACTTATAATTCAAAATTCACTTTCCACTCTCTTTATAGTATAACACCTGATAACCTGATGATGTCAAACTAGGTTTAATTAATGTTGGGCCTTTGATCAAAGCCACAGAATTGGTAAGCTGGAAGAGTAACTTCCTTTAACAAGAATGTCCACATTTGCAAAAATGTTTTGCAGCAATAATTATTGTGGGGATTTTTTTAATTTTAAAATTGCCTATGAAGCATATTTCCTAATTACTTTTAAGTATTTAAAATTATGCATACAAAGAAACCAGCTTTTCTAGAGCAATAATTCCCAAGCAATCAAATTTTTTTCCTGCAAATTACCCAACAAAAAATACTATTGAATTTAATTGACTGGGGTGGGTTTTTTTACAACTTATGACATGAAAATTCTTTTCCTAGATCTCAGTTGCATAGATGCTGGTCTAATTCTTTTCTGAGGACAAGACTCTTTATACAATTTATAGAAAGGCAAAAAATTTGATGATGGATTACTGGTACAGTATTTTTCAGGAACAAAAATCCAGATGGTCATTTGATAAGAGCTCCTTAGCCTGGGAATAAGGCATGTCCTTTCTTTGGCTTGCAGGCAATCCTCACCTAGGGCAAACCTAGGGCAAAGCAAATTCGGAGTGTCCAAAACCCAGCGTTTTTGCTGGAGTCGTTTTTCCAAGGGAAGTTCTAGGTCAATCAACCCTGCAGTGTATCCTATTTCTCCAGCCCCTCAGCGGAGAGGGGTAACATCCCACACACGTGAGAGCAGTGGACAAGGATGAGTCGACTCCCACCCATTCTAGAAAGCTTGGTCTCTAGGAGCAACAGAGCCACCTGTGTTAAATGCTGAGGAAGATTAATTGTTGGTGATTGTAACTCTTATATGAACATATATCATTATTTGTATAAAATATATGGATACATAACTTATTAGGAACTCTTTAGCTCTCCTCAGTGTGACAAGAAATATCTTAAGAGGGCACTTCAGTAGAGTGCTGTATATACAAGAAGAATTTGAAGGGTTTATAAAATACCACATCACACACAGCTGAGGAGAAATACAAAGAATATAAATGAATGCAAGAACTATAAAAAACCAACAAAAAGTCCCCCCTTGTTTGATGTATCAACTATATTTTCTTTTTAAATAATTTTAGGTAAAGACTGTTCTGGTTTGGGGACAACTTCCTGATGAGAAGCAGCCAGCTGGACAGGTAGTTCTTCTGGGAGCCAGGTAGGCTAAAAAGAGTGTTGCATACATCTTTTAGCAGGCCCTTCCTTAGCTGCAATAGAAGACTAACAAAAAAAAAAAAAAAAAAAAACCAAAACTTTAAATGATCAGAGACTTTCAGAACTGCAGAAGGTGGACAATGTGACATGTTTTCAGAGAAAAAGTTAAATATGTAATTAACTTTGTTCGTTGTGATTCAATTTAGAATCAGACTTCTTACGCATTGTAACATCCTTTCTATTGCTTTTTTAGTAATCTTTTTCTCACAAAAAAGCTTTTTTTTTTCATGTCAACTGGAATTAGGGAGACAGATGTTGTCAGGTTAGGATATTTACTTCTGCAGCACCTGAATAGATGTAAAGTGGTGTGGTCTGTGTAAGAGGGAAAACCAGAACAGAATTGATTGTACAAGATCTCTCTCAAGAGAAAGGAAGCCAGTTACTATGCTACATTGGATGTGTACTGGGAGAGAGCAGCTGTGTGTGTGTACAATATTAAGCAGGAGGAGAAAAAGGTATTTTGCTGTCCCTTAGTTGCCATCTAAAATAACTGGATTTGCTTGTCATCTGCTGTGCACACAGTTCCCACAGATCAGCTGATCTGTCATGTGTTGTTAAACAAGTAAATTATGTACCTAAACCTGCAGGCTAATGTAGACCAGTGTACGAAGGGATAAATCTACCCAAGTTACATTTAATTAAAAAATAATGTGAAGGTTTTGAATTCTTAGCATAAGCCAGCTGATTTTGAAGCTGTGCTAGCACATAGTCACATTATTATTAAAAGTAATCCTGTACACTATTTTGTAGTCTTGTACACGTGTGACTTGTATTTGATTTTAATTTCATTGCATGGCAGTAATTCAATTTTTCTTTCTAAAAAACGTTTATAAAGAAGAGGGAAAAGAAGTGTTTGATACTAATAGCGTACTAAGATATGTGGATACTAAGTATTTATAGACTAAGTACTTGTTTGATATTCCTAGGTGTGTTGTGGGCCAGATCCCTCTGCGTTGCCGGAAAAAAAATTATTTCCGGTTGAAATGGCACAGTATTTGAACAACTTTGAGAAAATTCGTTACCACAGGAATAAGTGCAGAATGTTCACAAATAAATAGACATGATYGAAGTGCTTGTCTTACCTTTTGGGGTATATGTACCTGGCAGCTGACTGCCAGACTTCTGTGGGAGCTCCACAAGTCTTTGTTCTGAGTCTTACATGTTAATCCAGCATTTGAGAATACATACAAAAACCTAAAGAGGAGTCACCTCATTTTATTTATATATTTTTTGCCCAACTACTACATGAGCATTGTCAAAGCAAGCTTCAAGTAATATTTCTGTTACTTTTTGCCTTCCTGGACAATATTTCTATCAGTGTATAATACAGCAGTTGAACATAGCCACATAGCCTTTTCCCCAGGTGATAAATTCCATCCAGTTTATATATATATGTATATATATATATATATATATATATATTCGATTTTTTTTTTATCATATCCCAGGAAGATCGGCTTAGCAAACTTGCTACTTTTGGGAAGACAAAAAAAGATGAACTAGAACAAAAAAGAAAAAAAAAAAATTTTCTGGCTTTCAAATATCTCAAAATCAATTATATAGAAAATACCTAGATAATGTTGCATTTTGCATTCTTAAATGAGATAAGTAAGCACAGATACATTCAGGAAATTACCGGATTATCTTGTGCAAATAGAAGTTCTTCCACAGCTAGATAGTGTACACATTAAATCTAAAAATGGTATTGATATCTTGTAATATAAACTTTTTAAATTTTTTTTCATTCAGTTATTTAAGTCACTATTTTTGTACTGAGACAGGGAGAACAGAACTTCCTATTTAAATTCTCTGTTTCGTTATATTTTATGTTTTCATAGTGTTACACAGTGTCTCTGATCTCTGTTCTTAAGGGGGTTTTCAGTGTACTAGTCAATTGTCCTCATCATTTTCTGAACTGTACAGTTTAGTTCTTGAAATTGTGAAACAATGACCACCACTACTGTTTTAAATTAAAGATTAATATACATAATGGTATTGGAACATCCTCTATACTGTTCTTCTGCACATCTGCACATATTCTACTATTTCTTTTYCACATCTTTGTATATCTTATTTGATTCTATGGTAGGATCTGCGTATTGAATTAAGATAATCCGTGAACTTTTTCCAGGTGTTTTAAACTACTAGATAGCCTTTGGATATTTTATTTTTCTTTCAATTCTGAATTAATCAACTTTAAAGATTATTTATTATTAAACTTGTAATGTACCTTATATTTTTCTGTCTTTAAAATTCTCTGTGGTATGCTTCTCTTGAGTAGTTAAAAATAGCAGTAACAAGAAACAGAGATGAACAACAGTTGTTTATAAATTTCTAGTTTTGTCTTTTGGTCATTTAATTTATGACCAGTCGAAATCCATTTCCCTCAAAGACTGTATATTCACAGCCATTTTTTTCCAGTGGTAGCATAATTCTCTAAGAGCCTTCTCATTAGTTTTGCAGATAACTTTTGATCAGATAAACTGCTATTCCCAAGTACTGTAGTATATCCTCAGAATTAACGTTTTCTGAATTTTGCTGAGTTTCACTATTGTAGCATTATACCCATTCTTTGTTTATTGCCAGCACTATGCTTCCATTCTGCTTAAAACTAAAGCCATCTCCTCTGCCTTAAAAAGGAGAGCAAAAAACTGTTTTACTGACTGGTCTGATGGAACATAGGAAATGGAGGAATATTTGCAAACCCATCTTATTTATGGGGTGACTCATTTAAAAGAGTCTGGTAAACCTTTGCAATAGAGCACTGGTCAACTGGTGCACCCAGTTCATTCCACACAGTAACCTGGCTAATGACTTTATAGAAACAAATAAACCCCACCCTGCTGTCAGCCTTTCTAAAAAGCAGCTAAATAATACTCTGATGTTCTTCAGAAAAAAAATCAACTTCTCACAGAATGCATAGTCTCAAATACCAACTGAATAATTACCTCTGCATGTCTAGTTTTATTTAAAGCAATAACAACTATTACATTTTATTTGATAACTTTGCAAAGGAGAAATAAATACTAAAAAAAAAAAAAAAACCCTGAAAGAAGAAAGTACCCCTTTTCTATATAGAAACGGCTGTTTTGTTAGAGGAAATCTTAGATGTGCCCGCAAACTGTTGTTACTAGAACCTGAGAAGAAAAAAAACCACATTATTTCACTAACATCTAATCAATGTGTCTAATAGATCAAAGATATGTACAGCATCCTTGATGTAATTTGTTTCTCAGTTGCATGAATCCAGTGGATTTATTTAAATTTTCTTTCATATTCTGAGATATATACAACTCAGGGACAATTAGTAATAAAGAAACATTAAGTACCAGAAATTAATCTCCTCAATGTTTTTTGGGTTGTTTTTTTTTTTTTGGCTGGAGGGTTGATTTTATGGTTTTAGAGCAATTACTATTTATCATCTCTTGGTTTACGGGAAAGAATTAGAATTATTAGCTATTAAATTATCCATGAAAATTTGACACTATACTAGACCAAACAAACCCTGGGGCTTGCTGATTTTCCCAGTATGAAACATCTGTGACTTCAGCTAGAGAGAACTTAACATTGTCTAATTAGATTTCTAAGATTTATAAGGCTCAAATGCTCTATTATTAGAAACCTGAATATTGGAGCAAGAGTTGAAACTTGCATTTAATGAAGATTATTTAAAAACGCTTTTAACAGCACTGTGTGTTGCTAAATACTACTAGATTGTAATTGGTAAAGATTAACAGATGATGTATTGTAGTCCGTAACAGCAGGAGTCCAGGAAAAAAATGTGCTCCCTACAATTGTAAATAAGTTGTAGCTTTCAACATCAGTAATTAAAAATGCTTTGTTTAAAATGCTGTAGTAATTATATGTTTATTTTTATATTCCAATTTAAATATAGTTACACTCTGTTGTGGTCTGTTGAGGCAAAAAATGAAGTTGGTGTATTTTCCATTCTGCAATATTGTCACTTATGGACACTGAGCGATAATCATCAGTCATCAGCATAGGAGAGTGGGTTTCTATTGGCTCTGATTTCAAGTCTGACAGTGAATTAGCCACTATCTGTTTCTTTGGAGTCAATATGGCTTCTTAATGTGGTAATTAGATATTTCATTCTATCTTCAGTTATTGAATCTAAAGATGGTTCCAAAATTTCAATCAGTTAAAATAAAAATTGCATTATAATTTAATCATTCTTGCTATATTGCAAAATAAGAGAACATTATGATGTTTGCAAACAACTCGGAAATTAGGAAGGGGAGGAATCAGAATTATCGTTCCACTCTTAGTTTGTACCTTTTGCATTTGGATTAGAGCAATCTTAAGTTACAGGATCCCTTTCTTATTAAATACACAAAATAAATACTGGTTGGATAATAAGCAGCTTTTCAATAGTTTGTCTTGTCCTAATTGTTCATTACATTGCCTCATATATTATTTACTCTGGTCTATTCAGTTCCTGCTCTAAAGAAGAAATGATTAATTTTCTCAAGTGTTCTTCAGCGGTGTGCATCAATATACTATCTGAATTTTTCACAAACACTAATTAATCTTCATAACATCCTTCTGGATGAGGGGTGGAATTAACCCCAATTTGTAGAGAGGAAACAGAATTACTGAGATTGAAAGGTCATAGATCTCCATAATGTTGGTAACATTTACTGCTTAGTTTCTGAGAGTCCTAAATATAACATAAGGCTTTATTTATGGAAAATTTCTATTMATTTCCATTTCATTTGTAAGAAAGAAACATTTCTGCTAGTGGGACCACTTCACTACATCACGTAATAGTAAAAAAAAATTAAAAAGACTATGCAGTAGTAATTAAGCATGAGCAATCTGCTCTCCTCAGTTGCTGAAATCTCAGGAAGAAAAACTGTTTCCATAGGATAGAATTCAAGAGTGTGAGCCAGGAAGGCATCCTTTTTTTTTTTCTGTCTTTTTTTCCTTCTGTTTTATTTTATTTATTATATTGCTTCCATTTCTGTAATAAGTCAGACAGAGGTCCTGCAGTGTACAACTTCCCTCATTACTGTGCTTTGATTCCATGGGAGCTCTCTTCACTGTCCTGGGAAAACTGAATCATTTAAGAAATAATGCATGTGATCTTGCATTTAAGATATTCTGTCTTAGCAATGTAGGTTGGTTAATTTTGTGCTGGCAACCAGAAACTCAGCTTGAATGCTTGAATTTATGATTTCAATGATGTTATTTTTACTCCTGATTTCTTTGTGTTCATTCCTTGGTTTGGGATGGGGGGAAAGACAGACTAAAAAAGACCCAAGAACTCCAAGATAGGAATATTTTTTTTAGAAATCATGTATTTCATCAACATGCTGGTAAATTTAAGATTCACAATCTGCAAGTATCACAGTTTTTCAGTATATGGCTCCTCCCTCAGTGGGAGTAGCTGGGAAAGAGTAATTAGTCATGGGAAGAGTAATTAGTATGGCTGGAGGATTCCTCATAACTCTGGGGGATTCTGTGTTTGTTCTTTTTGTGTGTGGAAGGATTTGTGAGAGGTCTGAGAACACAGCAATAATGTTTTAATCTTTCAAGATGTTAAACTAAATATTCCTGTCTATAAATATTATTTTTATAAAAACACAGGACATAGGTAAATTCTCTTAAGAATTTTGTAGCCCAGAAAACTTACATATAGATTAGTTCACATGACAAAGCTTAGCACAGAAATTATCTGCTGAGTTTAATTTAAAGTCCTTGATTCAAAGCTTAGAGGTCCTAAAATAAACAACATTTTTTGAAATAGGCACAATGTCATGTTTGTACCTCCTTTTTCTTTGGGAACATTTTTTAAACCTTCATGACTAAATATTTACAGAAAATTTAGCTTAAATAAAAGCCTGGCTACATGATATTTTCATACAGAATGAATTATGATAATAAAGCTTGGAGGGATTGAAGTGGCAGTCTTATTAAAGGGAATTATTGTGTGATTTTAATATCAGGTGGTAATTCCAGGTTTGTTTACTATTACAGTAATGAGTATTGAAAAATATTACGGAAGCTATGCAATTTGCCAGTGCCACATAGCGAGTCTTTCAYGCTGATTCTCAAGCTAGAGACAGAGTTGAATAGATCACATTCTAAAATATAACCCCATTGCTTAAACAACTAAGCATTTTTTTACTTACAAAATGCTTTTGTCAATGTACACTTCCCAGATGGATAATCATGTACCATTCAGACCTTGTGTACCTACATTACTTTTTATCTACCTCCATCAGCTGAAAAAAGTCACATTCATTGAGCTCAGCTGCATAAAGTGGTCTTTGACACTTGGGTCACATTTTTAGTGCATGGACATCTTTCTTGACCATGTTAGAGGCTACCTGAAAGTGCTCAACACTCAGACCTGTATTTTCAATTCAGAATTCTGATGCCCACAAAGTTTGTAAGCTTGTAAGGTGGCAAATATAAATGGTATCATTTGCCTTAAAATCTCCCAGTTTCTAACAACTTTCAGCTTCCAGGATTTTGTGAGACTTATGTGGTTTGACAATATGTAAGGATGTCCTAATCTTACCATTACAAAACCATTTGTATGTTAATCATAATGGCTCATGATTGCATTTTTGCACACTAATGTTTTACTATTGCCTTCTAGATTTATATACAAACATCTGTAAAATTACTTCATTGTTCTCCGTTTGTAACGTGATATTAAGTGACACAATCGAACATAATTTCAAAATCCTATTGCAGGCTGATCGTCAAGTGTGGTATATTCTATGAAGGGGATTTTGAATGGAAGCAGTATTTTTTGTATTCATTAAAAAATTAAAGGCATAAGTGCTAAAGCTCTTTCCCATTGTCACTTTTCTGCATACTCTTGATATATCCACTTTAGAGAAGAAAATATGGCCAAAGTAACTAGGTGTGTTTGCTTGCACCATTGTCTCATTTGCTCTCAGACCTCTGTGTATTATTATACAACTGTGCTGCACCTAGTGCATGATGTCTCAAAATTTTGTATCAAATATCCTACCATATGAAAGGTGCCAGTTACGCTGCAGTTGAAGTTCTTGAAAAAATGAAGCAATATTTACATTRCATATAGATCTTAAAAATGATACATTAAATGAACAGGTGATGCTCTCTGCTTGCTCACATGCAATAGGATATGAACAGATGTAATAAATACAAAGTTTTTAAATTTTCCTTTATGAATGTCTTTTAAGAAAATCTGTCATCTAAAGCACGGTAACTTGCATTTATTATTTAAAAACTATTGTTGAACTGTTGTTCAACTATTGTTCAAACTACTGTTGAATCATGCATATTTTGCATGATTCCAAGAAAATCATCAAGATATTATTTTCAATTATTTAGTATAGCCGATTGTCCTTAATCCTTTTTAGGACCTGTTGGTTAAACTGTTAATTTTTAAATTGTGTATCAAATTTAATTTTAGGAGTAACTGATGTTCTGTTTGATTATAACTGCTAAATTCACAACATCTTGATGCTGCCACCTTCAGGCACAGAGGAGCACGATAGGAAACAAAACCAGACCTTAAGTCTAATTAAAGCTGAACTTCTGTTATTCGTATTAGGGAGTATCCCCCCCGATCCCCCTCCACCACCACCCCCTCCCTCGCCTTGTTTTTAGATGAAAGCTGCTTCAGCAAGATCTCTAGATTCCCAGCTTTTGTGTTTACAGAGTGTCTTGAAGAAACATGTATTCATGCATATGCTTAACAAAAGAAGTGTCAGAGAAGATTTTGTTTACTTAGGAAAAGGCTACAGCGTCTTTTTATCCATAATGAAACTCTTCCTCAATTCTGCAGGGTGTGCATGCTTGGTTATAAACTTCCAGTAGTAAAAAAGCAATAGAAAAGTGTACATAGAAAGGAATCAAGATTTTACAGGTTCAGATTTTGTCTATTTCTCTATTCAGGAACATGTAAGAATAGATGCTCCCTTAGGAAAGACCAAAAATCAATATTGTCAAGTATCCTGTTTCTGGCTGTAACCAATAACACTTCCCTAACGAAATCACACAATTATACTGCTGTAGAAAACTATCCCATTTCAAAGTGTTTGAGATTCAGGAGACAGAAAGTAGACCTTGAATAGATATTTCTTTCATAGATTTGTCTAGTTGCTTTCAAGATCATAAACCTTTCCAGCTGCTCATGTTTTTCTAACATGTTCTGTACTTTGGTTCATCCTCGTCACCCCTCTGTTTCTTTACTGTTGAAGTTTTTCATCTCAGAAGTGGATGCAAAACAGCTGGAACAGCATTTGTGTGATTTTACGTGAAGGCATAGCACTGTTTTCTTTTATTCTCTATTTAATTCCTGATATTTCATAACATTTTTTTTACTGAGTATTGAGAAATATACAACAATGGTCTATAAAAATCTCAAGACCTCAAGCTGGAGTAGTATTAAGCAATGGATGCCAAGGTTGAGTTTGAGTTTTTTCCTCTCCATAYGTTGCATTGCATTTCTCTACATTAAATCTGATATGGCATTTTATTGTTTCAGTAACAGATAATACTTGCTGTTACGATCCTGCATAAATTCATACCATCATAGACTTGTTACCTCACTAGTCACTTCCTGGGTCATTTGTGGTGTGAATCTCTTGAAGAGCATAGGTCTTATTCCTTGTGCAACTCKATTAATAATACTCTTTCCTGTGATAGTTCACCATTAGTCCATACTCTCTCTTGCCATACTTTCATAAAATTCACATTCCATGTGAGAGACTTTTTTCCTCTAAACAAAAGCTTGATTTCTTTAATGGACTGTGGCTAATTGAACTTAGACATCATATGGAAGCCTAAGTTAACCAGATGGGATGGGTCCTATGGCTTGTTCATTCCTTAAAAAAATTCCAGTGAATGAGCAAGGCATGTCTTGCCTTTCAAARGCTGACTCTTGTCCATAACATCTTATTTATCTGGGTGCCTGTTAATACTTTTCTTTGTAGTAATCTGCACTAGTTTGTTTGGTACAGATGTCAACTTAGTGGTCTGCAGTTTTCTGGGTCTTTCTTGGAGTTCTCCTAAAAATTCTCACCAGGTTAATTATTTTCAAAGCCTCTGCTATGGAAACAATGTTAAGTGGAAGTTTACACACCATCATTAGTCGTTAAGGTCTTTCATCCTTGAGTTCCTTTAGATCCTGAATAAATAGTGTCTGATTTTTTACTACTGATTTGTCTACTTATTCTGTGATCTCTCTCATTGACCCTTAGCTTCACTTTTCTACCTTCTAAGTACTCTGTAAAAGGATTTGCAATATATGCAGCTTCTCAGATTCTGGGTCACTACAGATGCAAAATATCCATTTGGCTGTTTGTGCTTCTTTTATACCTTAATCCTTTGTTGACCTTAAAGGCACTGTGATGAGCTTTCTGCTTCTGATGTGCTTTAAAATGGATTTATTGATGGGTTTTGTGCTTTTGTACTTTCCCCCCAAACTTTAATGGCCTGTCTTATTTGCATTTCTTCACTGAAAGTCTGAGAACTTATGGTCATCCTTTCTGAACTCAGACACAGCTTAACTTTTTCTTCTGATTTCTTATTGTCATATTTGTCCTTACTCTATAGCAACATTGGTTTCATTTTGCACCTTCCTTATTTCTTTGTGACACTGTTGCATTTATTCTGAATTTTAATAATTTTATTCTTATAAATTTTCTGTGACATCTTTAAAAATTCGACTTTTAACTTGCATTTTTTCCTTCTTCTGAATAAGTTCTCACATTGTACTATAGTACCCATATTGTAAATAAGATATAACCATGATGATTTTATTATTATTATTATTACTATTTACTTTGGTTTTGTTCCTGCAAGGATATATTGAAGTGTGTGTGTTATGATTACTGATAAAGAGCACCTGTTCAATAATAAGATCCTCTTCTRTCTTACCCTGTACACTGTGCTTCCCAGTACCAACGTCCCAATGGTTGTCATCCTTCCCTCCAGCTTCTGATCTGGTTATTCTATCAATAGCCTTGTTTAAGAACAGCTAATCTTGTGTCATAATATTATTTTTTAAACTTCACATGTATCATTGCTTCACTCTCCTCTGTTTCAGTGTCAGTGTATTCTGACAATTCTGTGTTGCTTCTTGCTTGAATATTTCCAACATCTGTCCTAACCTTCGCTTTAACATACAGAATATTTTGACTTTGTGGTTGTCGCGTACATCACAAGCACAACAAACTTCAGCACATCTTGGTTGAAAGCTTTCTAAAAATTATATTGGTGTTTCTCATTTTTAATTTTAAAATCTTGATTGACCTTCTTGATATGAAAATGCAGCATCTTGGATTTCATAATAGTGTAAGGGAAGCCTGACCTTCCTGCACGAGCTTCCTCCCTTCCAGTAATGTATCCCCTTTCTGATAATCTTTATACTTCTTTTTTTCACTGTATGAATCAAACATATATTTCAACTTCACATCCTCAATAACCTTTCTGTCTTATTTTCTGCACCCTGAGAGAAGTTTCAGGAATACTAGCACAGAGAACCTCTTCTAGCTTCCTAAGCAGCCTGGTCCAATTTTGCTTCTGTGTAACTTCTGGTTTATTTTTTCCTGTAATGTGGGATCATGGAGCATGACCCCATGATTTTCTACAAAGCTATTTAGACACATTGTGTAGTCCTCTTCTTTTGCACTCACAGCCATGTCACTGTGCATTTCTTTGAGAGATTACAAACCAAACTTTGGGGGTAAGAGCAGAATTATTCACCCTTGCAACCAGCCACCTTTTTTCCCATGGGTTGCCTAGCTCAGCAAGGCTCTCCTTTCTACAAGGGGACACATGGTTGCCTTTTGAGAAGAACCTGCCACCAGTTCCTCTTCCACTAGAGAGACATTTCCATGTCACAAGACTGTCACTCCTGATTTGGAAATGAGACTTTTCCACAGTACTTAGGAAAGATTCCTTTATTCCTAGTATTATATATCTGCATTGATTTTGCTTGATATAAGAGGGAAGGTGGTTGCTTTGTTTGTCTTGTAGCTGCGCTAATCTGTTGTCTTTGACATTTTGTCCCTTTGGTGTCCCCCATAGCTGAACTTGTGGTATAGTCATCTTCTTTCACTCTCTTTGCTGACTCACACAGTTCAAGGACTTTGCTCACCTTCTTTGCAGAAGTACCCAGGGCCCGAGGTGAGACAGTGATGAACAGGTCTGAGAAAGAAAACAAGAGATATTCTTTCAGATGCTTATAGAGAATGCCTAAAATATACTTCAGAAAATTCTTTTATTTCTCAGGCATATAAAGAAATTTGAACAGAGTGTAAATTGGTATGTGATATTGGGGGTCCTGAAAGAGAAGTAAGAAAATTACTACTTTTGGACCTAGTTTTATGCCTTTTTTATCTTCCAGAAATTATATCAAAACCGCTAAACAGCACAAGGTGAAGGTATGAAGAAAGTAAATAATGGAGAGTAGGATCCAGTTGTTAAAATTAGCCAACTCATGACATTTAAAATTCCTTGTGTCTTGTCTGGCCTCTGGCTTCTCCTCCAGAGGCATTTCAAAATGCAATTGCTAAAGTTAGATCCTGTTGACATGAAAACACCTTTAGTAGTTCTAACAACATCCCCTCCATCTTCTCATACTTTAAGTATTTCAAGCTTTTTACGGTTTGGGTCATCTGTACTGTTGGGACATTTTCCTTACTGGAAGTTTATCCTCAGCTTTTCTCTGATGTCATTCTCAGTTGTTTCATCTTCCTGTCATAAAGTTCAGATTTAGGTAAATACTTATGGCAGTATTTAATCTAGGCCAAACATGTATGATAGCCTAGAAAAAGCAAAGAAGAAAACACTAAACAGAATGATAGATGTGGAATTTATACAGTCTAAAGCTGGATCACACTTTTCTAAACTTTCAGTGTTTGAGAGATGCAAAAGACAAAAAAGAGATAAAAGCTTGGAGCATGATGATTACAATTTTATAAACTTAAGACTGTTTCTTCCAATGTTTATACAACTTGTAACATGATGATGGCAGTTGACAAGTTGTGAGAAGAATTGCTGCTGATCTGAGAAAAACATGCACCTTAATGTTGTTTTACATTTTCTCTTCTGCAGATGCCATACATGATTTATTTGTTCAACTGCACTGTAATGCTGTCCTTCATGTTTTAGAATAGGGAGCTTTCTTCGGGATGTACCCACAAAGCAATGTTTTTAAGGATTAATAATGTTATTTAATAAATCTAAATGTAATAAATATTGAAGGTCATTATTTTTTCTGGCTTTTGATTTTATTACCCACCATTGTTTCAACAATATGATTAAACAATAATAAACAGTATGTTCTTTATAAACAGATGTCATCAATCCTTTTAATTTAGATTAGGTGAATTAAGGAGACAGTATTCTTCCCCCTTTGCATGTCATAGTATTGCTGAATGGGTTTTGTCTTGTTTTCACCTTTTGCTCTTGTATATTCATGCTGTATATATAATCCTTATGGAAAAAGTTGATAAATTGGTTGTTAACATAAAGTCATTTCTGAAGTTGAATGAGGTTAGATATAGGTCTCTTCAACATGTAGGAAGAATTTAATTAAAACGAAATTAAATTCTAAATTAAACTCAAGTAGTAAATGGATGTTATCAAATATAGAAAGCTATTCTCATAAGAAATTAACACTGTCCAGTAAACTGATTTTAGGTCTTGAGGCAAGGTTTTCTTAAAAATAATTGCATGACTATCAAATAAAGAAAACTAAATTTAGGAGTTTTTAGATGCCTTGCTTTCAGTAGTGTAAAGTGCCACAATATAGATGAACTAAATTCTCCCAGATTCTTAGAGACAGACAAAATTCATTATTTCTTTTTAAATAAATGGGATTAAATATTGTAGCTGTAAAGAAAAAAACCACTGTCCATATAAGTGGACATCTAACTTTGCAATCCATTTACAGTGTATATGCTTCTAAACATCCCATTATATTTATTTCCAGACATAATTTTATTTCGAACTAGCTAGTAGTCTAAAAGCTATGAAATACGAAGAACAAGTAATGTATTATGTATGTTTTACGTATGAATCCTTTCACTGTTAAAATGTCTAGGCAAGAGAGAAGTTGAATTCTAATGCTATTAGGAGTAATGTAGAAAAGAGTAACTGCATCATTTTATGGTGGAAAAATATTAAATTTTTAGTCTTTTCATAGGAATTTCATGGGAATTAGGGAATAAAGGTGGAAAAACAATGCACTTTCTAGAGCTTTTATTTGCTATGAAGTCAGAACACTTTGCTGAAGTGCTGCAAATACATTTATCTCTTCTGACCTGGAAGTACTAAAATTATTGCATGCTATGTTTGTTCTGCAAGCAAAGACTTATTTACACAGCCTTATTTTATCCTTCAGAAGGGAGTGGAAATATCATTATAAAGAAAATACCATTATGCATTTGAGGTTATTATCATCAGTGTGTTTCAGTTCAGACTGCAAAGTGGAATTTTACAGAAGGTAGGAAGTTCAGTGTAGATTTATTTCCTCTTAATGAAGTGGAGTATAAATTGTGACTTTCTCTTGTTTGCTTTCTAGATGAATGATATCAGGAGAGGGAGTCTCATGTTTGGCATGTTTTAAGCCATATCTTATTTTATGTAAAACGTTATAATTACATCTTTACTTTTATACTCTGGGAATAGTACATAGAACATAATAAAAGATCTTGCTCTTAACAACAGAAAGGATTTAAAAAAAACACCCAAATAACCTGAAAAAAAATTAGGTAGATTAGGTAAAACATTTTCTTTACCTTTTGGGTCTTGAATATTTTATATTGTCTGACAAATTTGGGTAGTCTTTCTCCTATGAGGTGATACATGTCAGGAATATATTCAGCATTGTGAAAAATATTTTAATACATTGAATAAATAACATTAAAAGTGTAAAAAAGTATGCGTGCTTTCCTAAATAGCCCTCTGCAGAAATATGTTTTCTCTCCATACAAATAAATATAAAAATGTGGGGATTTTAATAAGAAGGTTTTTGTTATTGTGCCTTGAGGGATCAAGGTCAGGCTGTTAGACACCAAGACTAGATGAATTCAAGTCGGACTTCAACATCCCATGTTTAATGTCCAAAAATCTTGAAAATTACATGTAATCATGAAGCCCTCTCTCTCAATAGAGACAGGGCTAGTCTGTGGCTAGTTTAACTAATGCCTATCAAAATAAGAAGGTGCAGACTGAAAATATTACAAAAGTTATGTTACAGCAATGTGCTACTTTTTGCAAAGGACCAGTGGATCCCATGGAAATCAAAAGTCAAAGTCATGGTTCTCAAGCCTTCCCACCTGCTAAACAAAGTGAAGCAAAATAAGTAGTCAACATAACTTGATGTGGATGCTTGCTTCCTCCAAAATACGTTTTAGTGTCTTTTCTGCATTTTTTTCCGGATTTTTTTCTGTATGATGCAGCTAGAATTGTGAAACTTCACGTTATTTCTGTTCCTCAAATAGTACATGTAGTACATGATATCTACTCAATTTAGAATATTTACCTAAGATAACATCATAGAATTGATATCAGTCATCCAAGGACCAGCCCTTAAACTGACAGTTTAACTGATCTCTTCACAGGAAGTAGTTTGATGGATTTTATTCAGCTTCAAAGGACATCATGGTAGTTTATGATGAGAGTAAGTGAAACCAATATACACTCAGATTTCTATTCTACTAGAAAAGCTACTTCTGGGATGTACTTTTCATACCAGTTTTCTTTRATCTGTGATAAATAATGTCAGGTGTATGTTTAAGGCCTGACTACTGATACCTATTTCTTTGTCTCTTGAGCAGTAGTCTGACTACAAAGGCTGTTAAATACAGAATAGCCAAATTTTAACTGTATATGTCAGAACCAAGGCCGTGATTAACTTTGTAACCCAAATTGATTTATGAAAAATTTCAGCACCTTCAAACTTCGCTGATGTAATTAATTGAAATTGGTGATCGTGATGTCTATAGTCCTCTTTGTTGGTAGTTAGGTGTTTAAATGTATGGATTTCTTCAGGTGCCTTGTCCTACTTTCCAGCTGTAACATACTTTTCTCTTTCTCAGATGTACAACAGAGAAAGGTTTTCCATTTACAGTCAAAGAAAGGGATACATTTTTAGAGAGAATGATTTGCCATAATATTAGATGTATTTCCATGCAAGTCCGGGAAGTTATGCCAGTGCTGCTAAGAAATGAAAGTGCACATGCACCTAAAGGGATAAAAGAAAAATAAAATTTCTTTGAGCATTATTACTATTTTTAATTCATTGTGTTCACTGCTTAGTGGTGCAACTACTCCAGATTTCAAACACAAACTTTAAATGAAGATCAGTTGCAATCTACAAATGAATACAGAGTATAAAAGAAATTCTATAAAATATGAGAAAAGAATTACCTTGTAACCAGAATGAACCTTAAATGAACCTTCATTAAGAATATTAAACCATCTCCTAATAGACACAGGTATTGATCTAATTAACAGGAAGTGCATAGCTGAACAGAAAGGTCCGATAGAATAAATCCCTTTGTGTTGACACCATGTTGGCACAGAATTTAGGCAGTAACGAAACACTCAGTATCGGTATCTCTCATCTGTTCTCCCCACCCCCATCCCCAAATGCTCTCATGTATGGTCAAGTCACCTGGAAATACCTTTCAGCATGCATATGGTAACACTGTGCTT
Organism: Amblyornis subalaris; assembly: GCA_018881555.1. Lineage (NCBI taxonomy): Eukaryota > Metazoa > Chordata > Aves > Passeriformes > Ptilonorhynchidae > Amblyornis > Amblyornis subalaris. The sequence goes on along the minus strand of JACAXG010000141.1, from coordinate 214,271 downwards.
TCATTGCAGAATAATTTAGCAGAAAAAAAAAAAAAAGAAGAAAGAAAAATACTTTTACAGCTTTTGGATTGTCTTATATTTTGAAAACAAGAAATGCAATGTAATGAGAGAAGATGCACATAAACCACATTTTTCTATGCACTCTAAATATAAAAAAAAGAGAATATTAGATTTTTCCACCAGTATAAAGCGTGGCAAAGCCATCCATTTCAGTGCAACTGCACTGCTGAAGTGCAGATTTGACCAGACATCTTGTTCATTTCTCAGACAATATGCATGTTATTAAACTATCAGACATTGTAAGGACTGGAAGACCATAATATACTACTTATAATGTTCTAGTAAACTCCTATTCATATTGATTGATGGCTCCCTATATTCTTACAAGGTAGAAGATTAAATAGCATTATTTTTTAAAACTGCTACTTTTGTCATAATAAGAAGGTGAAATGTGCTTTTACTGGTTTTCTTTTTTGGACTCTCACATTCCTATTTAGTTTGCCCATTTTATATTGAGTTTCAAAAGAGTACTTTATGTTAAAAATTGAAGATACTTGTTTTAAAAGTTTATCTGACTAGGGTTATAAGAAAGGTGTAGATACTAGCACTGCAAAGTACATACATTTTCTATACATACCTATCCATATGCACACATTCATGTACAGTGTAGAATACAGTACACAGGAGAGACAGCCACTGAAGTATTTATGTGGAACTTGAATGAAAATGAGAACAAATAGTTTTCAGGCGATACACAAAAGTAATTCCAAAGTCTGTAAGCCCTATAAAATGTTTTCAAAGGCTTTGAGAATCATTACTTAAAAGAAAAATAAATTCTTGCTCTTACTCCAAATAAGGTTTGCTGAGAAAAATGTATTATGAAAATCTCAAAACTTAATCCACACAAATAGATAGGACACATCCCCTCTTTTTTATACTCAAATCCCTGACTGAACTCACAAAAAATACGTATAAAACACTGAGAGTGTGTGATAATGAGCATCTCTTCTGTCAAACCACCTACATTTCTGATTATTTGTACCAAAAGAGGTCAAACATTGTAACTGCATGTTCCAATTAGATAACATACTTGTGCGTAAATTATTTTTAGCTTTGGCTCCAGAATTAATAGTAGAAGAAAGTCACATGGCAATTTGCAAGAAAGGCTTTTGAATTAGTTTAAAAGAAAAAACAAAACAAAACATAGAAATACTTGTTTGTTTTCTATGTTATAGTCCCAAAACTGCTTTTTCTTTGAGATACATTTTATATCTTTAATTTGCTACACTTTTTTAGCTTTTTGTAGGTATTGCCTCAAAGTTGTGTATGCTCAATATTACTAGAATTCTTATCCAGACCACAATTTGGATGATCTGCACTGTAAATGCAGGTCTTCACAAATCGATTGTATTTTCCTTACATTATATAGTAAGCATAGATTTCCCAGCTTTCATCTTTATTTTCTAGAACGGTTCAAGATCCTGCTTACACAACAATAATTCCGTCCAGAGTGAGGTAATTCCAGCCTTCAGTAAATATTTTGTCATTTCAGTTTCTACCAAGGAAAGAGAAAGCTACAAAGTTTTATTTGCATGCATACTTCTGGCCATTCCACCATTCCACATTGCTGATGTATAATAGTCGTAATAATTACGATAGAACATTTGCAATCATTTTAATTTATTCATAGCTAGACATTACTATCCACTAAGAAAACTTTCATGTCTAATGAACTCAGCTTATTTACTCCCCCTTAGCAAACCTAATTTCAATCTCATTTGAAAGTTAAGAAAGTTCTATCCATTATTTTAGGGAAAATGGGAAAACATCTCTAAAATAAATATTAATTGCAGAATTCCCTTCTAAAAGTCTTGATTCTTCTGTCTTCTGGACATTTCAGAATAAATAGTATCACACCTACAAAACAATGTCTTCATGAATAATATTAAAGGATGATTCCTTAACATGATTTAGGCCTAGAGTATGAAATCTACTATCTTCATGTRTGTGTGTATATATATACATATATATGTATATTTATGATGTATTGCTGTTTCATATATAGATGAAACAAACATATTTTCTCTTCATATATGAAGATTTTCACTGAGTGTATTAACTGTCTAATGACAATTTCAACCAACTTATTGTTGCATAATTCTACTCTTATTTCTGTCAGATGAGTCGGTGGCAAACCTTTTTATCTTCTTGAGAAGTGCCTCCATTGATGTGAGGTGTGTGTGAGGTATTTTTGTAGTTTATTAAATTGAGATAAAATATTGAATGTCCAAAAAAAAATGCTTGTAGTTCATTAGGGTATTATGCATGAGCTTACACTACATCTGTGTGTCTGTAAGTGTTTTGTAGATAAAGTAATTCCATCCCCATTTTAAACCTAGATGTTTTAAGGAGCATTCTGTTTCTTCCAGGAGTAAGCACACGAATATACTGAATATAAAATCGTAATTTAAGATACCATTAATTGTGTGAGGTATCACTAATTGTGTATTTAAGACCATATTCCATAAGAAAGCTGTCAGTAAAAGACTAGTCTTTCTGTTTTTACAGCTATCCCAGTATACTGAAAAACTCACAACACAATTTCCAAGGGTTTTTTTCTGAACTGTTAAAATTGCTTTGAGTCACCTCCCTGGGTGATACTGGTTCCGTGCAAATGCTGTAAATAGATCAGTTATTTTTGCTGTGTGCTGAAAAAAATATAGTGGATCTTCTGTTTGATTCATAATTCATATAGTTCATGAAAGAGAGGATGGCAAGATTCAAATTTCTTCCCTGGTTCCGATGGAGGTAGTGACCTTGGATAAGTTTTGAAGGTTACTCATCTGTTAAGTGATTTGGACTTTCCTAAGGAAGTAGAAAATACAGGAGAGGGAACTTTCCAGTTTCTCATTCAGAGGGATACTATTCAGTAGGACCTCTGGTACCCTTACCCGTTTCCACTTAAATGATGAGTAGGTTCTCTATGCAGCTCACCTTCTGGGTATTTACATTATAAGCGTAGCCTACCACTTAAACCCACCTCCTCCTCCACATTAGAATCACAGAAACGTAGGATCATTTAGGCCAGAAAGGGACTTTGACTGAGACAACTATTCAGAGCAGGGCCAATGGCAATATTTGGTCAAGTAGCTCAAGGTCTATCCCAGTAAAGTTTGAGTATATCCAAGAGTGGATGTGGCAGAGCCTCTCAGGCAACCTCATAATTCCGTGTTTAAGAACCCTTATGGATATGTTTTGTTTCCTTTTATCTAGTCATATTTTCCTTTGGTCTTGAGCTGCAGAAATTGTACTTCTGGATATTACTTTCAAGTTGCTTCCCTGAATTTTAAGTAAAGGCGATGAGAGTAGCTTTTCAAATCTCATAAAACTCAGACTATTTCTTATTACAAGCAGTATTCTTTCAGTATTTGCTTCTCAGATATTACCTGGTACTTTCTAGATGTTATTTGACATTCTTGAGTGAARCTAAAAAATATTGCTTATTATCTTGGTGTGTTCTTGCTAATCTTGTTCCTTCAAATCATAACTCTGAGACCCTTCACCCTTCTTGTAACACAAAAGTGGCAATTTTTACATTGATGATAAAATAAAATCCGAGAGCAAGGGCATGCACATATATGAGGGAAAAAATTATATATGACAAAATCACACATAAGTTTTACATTACTGCAGTCCATTCCATTAATTGTTGTCTGTAGATAAATAACCTGTACATCAGACAGAAATAAGTTTTGGGAGAAGTAATGAAGAGCTATATCTAGTTGTAAAAGATCAAATTCATACATAGGAAAATTAGGAAGAATTATTGTAAATGTTCTATTTATGATCCAGGAAGACATCTGTATTTCTTGTTTGGTTTTTACTGGTTTATTTACTTATCAGAAATATTGTTGGCCAAGCCAGAGCCTTAAAGGGTTGTAAATTGGTATAAGCACAACTTTATAGATCTAGGCTATTTCTGTAACAACACTGACACTAGTTATCTTAGAAACTGATTTTCCACTATTCTTAGTACTTCCGTGACGTTTTAGTTAGAATCAGTGGGTCCTGAGTTTTCCATAACACCTGAGCTGGTACAGGCAGGAATATTGCTAGTCAGGGAAGATAAATTGGCTTTTTAGGATGTGCTACCTGGACCAGTTTGTCTTGTCAACAAGTATGGGGCCTGGATGACTACAAAAGCACTGAGCTTTAAAAATAAGACAGATTCAACTATGTTGCCAAAGAGAGCCAGAGACGCTCTGAGAGATTAAAGTTAAATGTGAGGCTTTTCTTCATCTGAATTTGTAACATTTCAGTCATATGACTTCCATGATCCATGGCACACTAACCACTGGGGAAAAGATTATGCAGCACAATATTGCATGATCTGTCTAATGTTCTGAATTCCTCTTATTGGAGAAAACAGAGATTTAAACAACAGTTCAAGCAAGTCAGTCCAGGGGCAGGCTAAGGAATGTGTTGTATTGGTTTAAGAACTACACTGATTTAAGCCAAACAGATTGARAAATAATATATTTTATTGTCCTGATGAAAACAATAACATTTTGGAAAAATCAAGTTTTTATTTTTAGAATCTGTTCATCATTCTGACAATAAATAATAGAAAAATAAATATTTGTATAGGAAAACTAAAGGAAAAGAAAATTAATTTGAAAACTATGATCAGAGTATCATATTGCCCTGCAAGTATGAAGCATCCCTTCTAGTTTAACACAAGTAAAACCTAAATAGGAGACTATGTTGTACAACAATGAAGTTTATTTACAGTCCTCAGTGCTTAAAGTATACTTCGTTGAAACTCTACAAAAGTGACTGATGAGGCAAGTATTTACAATAAAAAATTAAAGGAATTTTACCAGCCTGACATTCTGTACTGCCAACACTTCTCTTCAATAATAGATTAGTTAAAAACAAACAACTTTCTAGTGCTCAGATCGCAGTTGTAGAATTCTCTGGATGAGAAGTTTCTACAACAATTTTTACTACCTGACCCTTCTACCTCTTGACCTGTTTCAGTAGAGGAAAGTCCACACAAAATTAGGTGTTTCTGATGGATTATAGCTTCCATATAAAAAAAGCAAAAGTTGATTTCCTTAATTTCTTGATAGCATTTTCAATATGGTTTCTCTTTCTAATGCTGAAAATTACTGTCAGCTGTTCTTCATACACTTGAGTCACTGCTGAAACTGTGTATTTTAACTCGTTACAGAGTACACAGGAGTCCTTAAAACTCTTCCTGTTTTCCTAAGCTCATTATTGGTCTGAGTATCAGGCATCTCCTACAACACCTGATACAATTTTATGAACTGGAGGAACTGTTTCTGTACATCTACCTGAAACTGGATTACATGTATGAGATATATGACAATAAGATAACATATTTGATGTATTAGATATTTTTTTATCTCTAACCGCCTGCCATGAGTAGGGACAGCTTACATTAGAGCAKGTTGCTTAAAGCCCTGTCCAACCTGACACTTCAGTGGGAAATCCACATCTTCTCTGGGCAGTCCTTGACTTCCTTCTCAAAAATCATCCTTGAGCAAAGATTTTAACTGAACTGAGAAATGCAGATGAAGACCATAAACATAGTTATGCTATGTCCTATGTGTCATTCTCAAATTCCTTTGCAGAAAGATAACTTTTGATCTGGAAGGAGGAGTTGTGTGTGCACTCATATTGGATCTGAGTCTTATCTGGATGTTTTGAATCCTGGTTTTTAAAGGTTTGGTTTGAGAAGTAGAAAAAAATGTAGCACATCCTTCTTCTCTGAAGAACTGAAATGGGAGAGGTGTCAGTAGTTTTGGCTAGTTTAGTTCRTTTCAAAATTGAAAAGGAAGGGGGGAAAGAGGTTTGTTCCTTTTTGCAAGGAAAAGTCGGAACTGAGCACCTCTGAAATGGTGGGGGTTCTGCATCCTTTGTTGTTTTTCTTGCCTACGTAATGTTTGCTGCTTTCGAATCAGATACCTTTAGGGATGAAAATCTCCCAAATCAGGTTTATGCAAATGCATTTCATTAGTTTTGGACAACAGCTCAGATACTTTTATTTTACATTGTATTTCAAGTTAATTAATTTTAAAACTTATGGGAAATAATGTCAGAAATTAGCACTGTGTACATTAAAATCAGAAGGTATTTTTTAAATTATTATTTTTAATTTTTAATATCCCTCATAGTAGCATTTGACTATCTGTGAAAAAATTCAACAGATGTTTTTTCAACTCTTATCTACAGGTAGAACCTGATAGCAGGTATTAGACTGTCAGCACATCTCTAAATTTACTTTGATGCAGGCTGGCAGAAGCAATAGGTACAGCAAAACTAATCTTTCCAATAACATATGTCTCCTAGAAAGAGACAGGACTGTATGTATTAAAAATACCTTGACTGAAGGAAAAAATATATTGACTAGGATTTTCTTATCTGATATTTACTTTTATGTGCTGGCAGCCTACCTTCTTTCTCTCTTCTCTTGTCCCATGAGGAATAAAAAGAGGCCCGTGCTTCTAGTAGATCTACCTTTATTTTTTTTTTTTTTATTAATAGTGTAAGTACTGTCTTTTAAAAAGGGGGGAAAAATCTTCATTTTTGCTTCCCTCTTCTAGTTGTTGAGATCAAAAAGTGAGCTATACTTAATTTTGAAACAATCAAACTTACTTCCTCCTCACTGTTAACTATCATCTACCTCCAGAGTAATATGGTGAATAGCCCTGTAGAGCAAATATTTGAGTTACTGCATTTTACTTTTAATAAGCTTATTAAATATGTAGTTTAGCTTCCAGTTATTGTTATAACCAATTATTTTTTCTCATTTATTAATATGAATAAAAATCTAATTGTGATTATATTTTTGAATAGGAAAGTCTTCCTTATATATAGAGAGAGGAGACATTCCCTGGATCACGGGTTTTATTTTAATATGAAATTTGGCTTGGCTAAAATGGAATTATGAAATAAAATATTGATTACAATGTAATTATGGAGACAAGTGAAATTTTGGGTTATTAGGAGGCCAAAACATTGCTATTTAAGAGTCATCCATTCAATTATATAGATGAGTTCTAGTGATCTGTACTGTAAGCAGGATGTTCTTGTATGAATGTTTCATGATCAGATACAGATCTTCCAGATTTCCATACCACCCACATCCTGAGCTGTCTGAGCGGGAAGGCATCTGTCTCCTTGCTAGTACTTCTGATATATCCAGGTTCCCTCTTAGCTATTAAAAACCTGGGACTCACTCATAGAAGGCAGACAGCTGTTTGCCTCCCCCTGCAACTCCGCCTGTGTTTCCTCCAAAGTTCAGCAAGCCTGATTGTATTTCTTTCTTTATCGGATGGCTCTCACCTGCTCCAGTTATACCCTCAGTTGTACAGCTGAGATTCCTATTTCCATCAAAGCACAAAACATATTAAGTACATCAAACTGGCACTTACTTCATAAAAATTACTTCCAGAATTTGTTTAATTACTTTTGTGCTTTCACATCTATTGTATATGCTGTAAATGTTGTTGCTGGTGCAGTTGCTGCTGATTCTGCTTTTTTTTCACTCTGAAGCAATGTAACAAAGTTAAACAATGACAGGCTACTCCAATTCAGTGACCGCATTAATTCAACTTCTAAAAATGCGTGTGAAGTAACAATATATTATTCACATATTTAGACACTAGCACAAGAGAGATTAAGTGACGTGTCTTAACATTTGAAGCGGGAAAGAAGGTCCTGTAATACGTTTTTTGTGTGTGTGTGGATGGTTTTTAAGCTCAGCTGTCCCCCTTTATCCTGAAGAATTATTCCTATTTTAAAGCAAGTGTCTGTCAGGCACAGACACCTTCTCTTGTTTAATACCTTTACCAGGTAAAATTACAGAGATAAGATGGTTCCTCCATTCATGGTTTCTCCAAAGTAGACTGCTTCTCCGAACCAGAAAACAAACTTGGAGAAAATATTGTCTCAGAGTTCAATAAAAAATGTGCATTTCCCCCCTCTCGTCTCTGTACCACTATTTAAAGGATTAGATAAAGATATGGAAGAGCACTAGGCATACTTCAGGGTGAGACTGGTTGAAAGTTGAGAATAAAATCCAACATAGTTCTCAATACTTAAGTCGTAAGCATAAATTTCTTAAAATGCCTGCTTTTTATTGCAATCAGTGGAAGCGTCAGTGTGATATTCCAGGCTTGTACATACCTCTGGAACATGGTTGAAATACTTTCCCTGTAACTCAGGCAAAGCTTCACTGGAATATCAGGACCAGGGTCAGATGTTCCTGACATATGGTATATAGGCAGTACACACAGCCACTACACAGTGTGCAATCTGCTTAAACTTCTTATCTACCTAATGGTGGGGAGAACAGACCCTGGAAACCTGAGGTATCAGAGGAATCAAGTCCACCCAAATGTTTTCCTTCTCTAATTTATTCTKAAGTGAGATACCACCAAGGTGTCTTCCACCTTGTGGAAGTAGATGGAGGTAGCAGGAGTTGTCACTCTCGTGTCTGACTTTATTTAGACATCCTCTGAGACTGCAACAGAAGTTTTGTTCACTTTGTTTTCATAGTAACCTAGCGGCTGGAGCAGAATAATCCGGCATGGGAACCAGCTCTGAATGGTTCATAGCCCAGAGCAGACTGAATCCACATTGCAAGGGAACACCAAGGAGTGTTCTGGTTAAAAGCATTTCTGTCCTCTTGCTGAAGCTGAGGCAGGCAAACAGATTTATGGGTCAGGAAGAGAACAAACAATTTGAATCCTGATTCACACCTTAATCAGCTGGAAAGGGAACAAATATCTGTACTTGTTTTAGAAGGGTTGTGCGTATAGCTGTTTGGTTAACTTCAATGGTAGTGTAATGCAGAGTTTACCAGAAAGCTGAGTATGAAGCCTCAATTTAACCCTTCTCTTAGTAAAGTGTCCAAAACACTCAAGAGCTCAGTTGGGGTCAGGACACAGCCCTGCCTTGCCCTCAGGTGCCCCTTTGCTAACACATCTTTGCCAACAGGAACCAGCCACCAGCAGGGCCCCACCAGCAGCTGACCTCTGCCATGACGAAGAGATACAAGAAGCTGATCCTGGACATGTTGGCTAATACTTATGAGAGGGTTTCAAGCTGAAATGGCTCTGACAATGGGCAGCACATGGTTGACTTTGCTCAGGATAAGCCTAAAATCATCTGATAATTTTTGAATCTTATTTGACCTGCCAACAGTACGTCCTGGCTTAAATCTTAGCCAACAAGATACAGAACATGAGTAGTCACTGGCCATCAGTGTGTCTCAGCTGTGGGACCATCAGGCTGATTTAAGCCAGACTTGCTGTGATACCATGGTCATCATCAGCCTGCTGCATTTTGCCACACAAGAACCTGTTTCAATGATATTATTAGTCCTGGCAGCTGTACAATACTGAATGCAAAGCTCTGGGAGAGAAGTCCCAAGTTAATGCTGAGGGACATGGGGAAGCTTCAGCAGCTCGCCAGTTGTCTTGGTTTCAGCTGGGATACAGTTAATTTATTCTCAATAGCTGTTACAGTGCTGTGTTTTGGATTCAGAATGAGAATGGTGGTGATAACACACCGATGTTTTGGTTTTTGCTTAGTTGTGTTTATCCTAATTCAAGGACAATTTTTTCCCTTGTCTCATGCTCCACCAGTGAGGAGGTATGCAAAAGAAACTGGGAGGGAGCATAGCTGGGACAGGTGACCTGAACTGACCAACCACGGTGTGGATATTCCACACCATAGAACATCATGCCTGATATATAAACTGGGCGGAGTTACCTGGAAGGGCAGCTGATGTGGTTTAAGGAAGGCGGGGTCTGGTATCAGTCGGGGGGTAGTGAGAAATTATATTGTGCATCACTTGTTTTTTTTCCCCATTATTATTATTATTATTTGCCATAATTATTGCATTTTACTTTATTTTCAATTATTAGAGTGTTCTTGTCTCAATATACAAATTTTACTTCAGTAATCCTTGCCATTCCACCAGGATGGGGGGAAAGGAGTGGGGGGGTTGAGCGAGTAGTTGTATGGTGCTTCATCTCCAGCTGCGCTTAAAATCATGACACCAGTGATAATTCCCTGTGCCTCAACTGTGTGCTGAGGATGCCAGAACTCACTAAAACACAATCAGAAATTATGTCCCAGATTCCTTGTACAGGTTTGATTATTGTGTTTGCAACTTATATGGGTTTTAGAAAATATGAGGACCAGGCAATGGGGTATGGTCAGTTGCACTGTCATGAAGAATTTTTCTATACAAATTGACTTAGCAATGCTGTTTAGTAGTATACAACACAGAAAGTTCAGGATAGATAAGTCCCTTATCTTCTGGACACTGTGTTTTAGGATAAAGTTCAATGATTGTGCCAAAACCTACCTCAACACTGTACACTTGGAGTTTGTGAATGAAGCAGAATTGAGTGATCTGAACACTAGGGCTGGATAGGGATTTTTCACCTAATGGACAATAGGCAGGTTATTTAGTTTGGATGTTTTTACTTGCTTTTCTGAGACAATTGTGAAGTGAGCCTCCCAACTTCAGTGAATAGTTAGGATTTTATAAACTAATGTTTGTAATTGAGTTTGTAAAATTTCGTGTGTTTTGAATCTATTTTCTGTTATTAAATTTACATAAAACCCAATACAGATTTGATAGCACAAAAATAATTTTTGGCAAAAAGGAATTGTACTTTCAACTAGATTAAAAATATCTAGTTTGATAGACAGATTATATATTTCCTTGCTTTGTTATATTCTGTATTAAAATATTACCTTCCGTGCGTGACTACAGGTGGTAATYGCTCCATTTGGCAATCTAGTAGAGTTATAATGTCATCTTCCTCACTCAGTGGTTCTCATAACCCCGTGRCAGTAAAATTCTCTACAATATTGAGCCATGTTTATAAAATCAAATAATGGAGTAAGGAAAATCCCTTATATTCAAGTATGTTTTTTTCAAGTCAGTTATTGTGACACTCGATCATTATTAATTTCATACATTCACAGTTTGTAAGTTGTCTCCTCAGAAGGCAAATACTTCTGTTTGCACGAAGCCCTTCTGACCTCATTACTTAGGCTATGCTTAAAAACCCAGTTCTCCTTCTTCTCTCTCCCTCCTCTCCCTTCAGGAGGCTCTAGAGCATGTAAACGGAACACTTTTATAGATGTTTTTTGGCTCAATTGATGCAGCAATATATTATTAGCCTAGTGTAACTCTCTCAAAATTTTATGAGGCTTCACAGAGTAGTTGAAATGAACATAAGTTTTATGTTCCATACCTAACAGATCATGCAAGTTTCTGTCATTATCAGTTAGGATATGCTTGATCAAGTTCTGACAGTTGACAAATGATGAGGTATTTTTTCTTCACTGTGATACATCTGAAAGTCAATAGATTATTAAGGGGACTGGTTCCCAGTTTTAAAATACAGTGTGATTCTTGTTACCAAAGGTAGATATAGTTAAATAGTAGAAAAAAATTGTGGAAATCTAGAAAGGTATTCAAAAACCAAGTTGCATGACGTGAGAAAACATCCTTAGTGCATTTGCTTCTCACAGCTGGCAGGTATGGTGCCTTCAAAGCTAAGTTTTGCATCTTACCCATTTTGACTAACATTCTAAAACCTGAAGGCAATGAAGAATGTTTTAAAGAAACATGCTTATCAACTTTCCTTTTATTTTCTTTTTCTTAGAACTCCTGTCCTCAAAGAGGCAGAGTGGTATCACTGGAGCATAGGAGGAAGAACCTTAAACCCACTAAGTGAGTTTAGAGTAGCTTTTTCAAGGGGAAAATTTATGCAAATAAAATAGGTCATGATGTAATTATTTTGTTTATCACAGATCAGTGTGTTTATTTTTACTTCATAAAAATGTTTCTGATGTTTTGATACCTTACATTTACGKTTTTTTTTGGGGTGATAGCTAGCCAGGGAATAAGCTAATCCAGTCCAAGCCAGGTGAGTTGCAAGCTTTAAGCAAACTACACTTCTGTACATCCATCCTGCTTTGTGGGTTCCTGTCAGGACGGAATGGTTCATTCTTATTTGTTTGGTCTGTTCTAGAAGGTGAAATAGTTCTCTTTTTTAATAGAAATCAGGAAAGAGACACATAGGGAATATTAGGTCATAAGCCGCTATTTGCATACTAAGATCTTAATTATAGGTAAGTGCAAATTTCAAAAGGGATGTTACATTCAATTATATGCTCCACTTGGTCCACTTAAGACCCCATTACTTTGTTCACTCAGTTATCACCATCATGAGGATAAAATTAGGTTGTCCTGTGTTGAAGAAACAACTGGACTGTCCTAGTTTTCYGTGAGGCAATGGAGGAGACCCACTGGCTCTTTCATCATGGAGGGTGTAACAATAGCAGCACTTTGTTCTGTGTTGAAAGTGGAAGTACTCAACTCTGCAACATGAATCACTGCTCAAACTGTGGTGTCATATTTCTTTTTCCACTAAAGCACTGGTTTCRTCTAGGTGAGTGTATGCTAACGTGTAACTTGCTCACAGTACAGGAACTGTACAAGACAGAATGTTATTTACTGAGAACAAATCTTTCCTTGTTGCCTATTTTTATATGCCTATTGCTAATAAAATATAGTAAAAAAATAACTCCCTCTTTTTAATTTCCCTGAGGTTTAAATGCATAATAATGTAATATGAATGAATATATTTAGATTAGTTTGATTGAAGGTAGAATTATTATTTTGTTTCAGTCTAGAGCTGGGTTTATACTAAACTTCAGTATAAATGACCTTCCCAAATGTATTAAACATCTGAAGGACTGAAAACAAAATTAATTGTGTCTTGAATATCTGACTACTTGCATGTCAGTGGCAAACATTCCTGAGGCAAGTTTATTGTGAGAAAGGAAACCCTTATGCCCTTCAGACAAGGTACCCTCCACTACATGCATTTACATGAAGTAAAACATCCCATGAGGTTTAGGAAACATCCAAGGTAATAATCTTAGTTGTCCTGGCCAATATATTATTTCTAAGTAAAATAGGAACAAGTAGTTGAGATCTTTTAGTGAATAATATGATGACCTCCTTTGTTTGCCTACATAATGAATTGGCAAGCCATATTTAACTCGGTGAAGTACATGGCAATAATGCAGTAAGACCAATGTAAAAATGATTTTTTTTAAGATTATACATATCCTGAGCATTTTAATCAAGACTGCAAAATAAAACAATCTTAAAAATTCATTCACAATTTGGTGTTATTTTTCCTTACTAATATTTTAACAAATATAATTTGGTGTAATGAATTATGGTTTTAAGAGGATCATATTTACAATTTTACACATAAATGATAATATCATCTCTCTGATAAGCAGTTAAAGAGATAGCTTTCTTATTAATAGCACAATGATACAATCAAATGATGGGTAATTTCTATTACCCTTATAAATAGATAAGAAGTATATAGATGTGAAAGAACCATTGATGTGGAAAATGTTAAAATAACAAATCTTATTAGATGAAAGAATTTAGAAATAACTTGTCAAGAGGGTAATGACCTCAATTAAATTTTATGTGCAATTATAATTGGCATTTTTAATAAAGGAATGCCATTGCAAATTGCATATTTGATATAATATTACAGGGCATCTTATTTCCTCTGGCTTGCATTTATATTAAATAAAAATCTTTGAGATAATCAAGGAAGATTCATAATTTAGAGTTTTGAGAATCTGCTCAGATGATGGGTTTAAAATACTTTTCAATACAAATGAGAAGAAAGTGAGAAAGTTATCTGAAAGTGATCCTTTTGTTCTTTTTACCTAAAAGATGCTGCTATTCAACATCGTTTGTTGATGTGATGTATATTGTTAGATGTAGTCAAGGTTGTACCATCTTCAAGATGTAGTCAAATAGAATCCTTTATTGTTAAGACATCTAATTTGAGTCAAGGAAATTCACCGTGAGCAAAACTACCTATATAAGTTCCTGAGAAAGTTCTAAAAATGACCCGGTTTTCATCTTTTGTGCACATAACTATAAGTGTAATGCGTTACATTATCATTCTGGTCATGCTAATTCTAACCCCCAAACAAATATTAAAATAGTAACTTCAAAGTAGTTGTGCAAATATAATCAAGATGTGTGTTGGGGAGGAGGAGGGGCTGCCTGTGGAGTCCTCACTCCAAAACACGACTCAATATAAGCTCCTTAGTGATTTATATTGTCGTGTTGTTCATATTCAACCTACGTACACTTAATAATACAGGAATAGTGCAAGTTTCAAATCTGGGAAAATATTACAAAGAGAAAAGTGATCTTAAACCATCACTCAAGATTTGATGTTTCTCCTTTGCTTACATAAAATGGTAGTAGAAGGGTTACAGTTGTAAATGTAATAGTAGAAGGGATGAGTTAAACTGGTGCAAGAAAAACCAACAAATAAGGAATATTGGCTTGGGGATGACATAGCAAAAAATAAGCTATAATAGTTGTTAGGAAAGTACTTAATAGAAATTCTAAGCAAAAATAAGTGGTGTCTGTAGCATTTGCAAATAAGCAGCTGGTACCATTCACAGTCTACCCCAATTACCTTCTGTTAATCTGGCACATCTTTAAAATGAAACACTGCATAATTTTTCATGGTTCAAATACTGCAGACTTTTCTTCAGGCACACCAAGAACAGCCACTATCACAAGTGACCTGTGTAATTGAATGTGAGTTATTTTAGAAACAGATTTCCATAGAGGGAAGGAGAACTGTGGCCATGGGGAATCCTCAGCATTTACTTTTTAAATTCTGAGTTGATACATGAATGCAAAAAGGGATAAACTGATATTGTTGAAATAGAAATGGCTATTCTTTAATGGAAAGTTTATCATTTGCATACTGTCATATGTATGTAGATATGTTTGTAGGTACGCTTGGGATTTACTGTAACCCAAGGACTAGATGCTGATGTAGTTTTGAAGATGAAATGTTTTATGGATGAAGAGCAGAGTACTGCTCCATCAAAGCATGTTTCAACAGACAGCTCTGGGGAAGGGCTGCAATAACTACTTCACAGATTAGGTGATATTTGGACATTTAAGATCAAAAGCAACCCATAAACCCTATGTCTCATCTAACTCTGGAGTAGCCTAAATTGATCTTATATCCACATTTTGGACTACAGTTTTTAATTCACCTAAACTAAAGGTCCTTTCAATCCTTGAGGCTAATGCTTAGTTCTCATAAAACATGCTTGGGATCCAGTATGACATTGAGAGTTACCTGGCTCTAGAGTGACTTTCTGCTTGAGATAAAGTCATGAAAGCCAGTTGTAACAAGGATGAAACTTACACTAGCTGATCTTGCAGTTGAGTATCTGTTGGTTTACCTTTTTTCATAAATAGCAGTCATACTTGATTCCTTTACAGGAGGAATAATCAYATTTCTCAAAATATTATCAAAATATTGTCAAAGGGATTAGGTTGTGTTAGCAATCCAGAGGTCCAAACTGATCACCACAGTCCACTGAAAAGTGTATTTTTACAGTGTTACTAGGAGAGTTKTGTTTCTTCTTTTTTTCAAGATTGTCCCTAGAATCCCGTTTGAAGTTTTCATGTATTAAATACAATGTTTGAGACTAAATGTACACCTTTTGCAGTTTACATGTTTGACAGGTGTTTTTTTGCTGTAAAAAGTTTGCTGAACTTTTCTGGAATGAGCAATCTGTAGAAATCAAGTGTTTCTGGAGACAAGGAGTGCTTGAAGTTGCAGGAAACTGAGATTAGTAAGATGCTTTGAAAGCTGCTCTGTTGTTCAGGGAAACTTTTCTCTGAGCAATAGAAAACACTTTATTTTGTGAAAACATGGAACACTAAACTACTGAGAAGTCCCCTTTAAGTTATTATGTTGTGCTGTTAATTCAAAAGTATACTTTATCATCAATTTTTCAAATTAAAAATACCTTACTGCAATATTTACCAAATTATTCAATTTTGAAATTATTTTTATCCAATATGTAACTAGGCAGCTGATCACCAAAAAGAGATATGCTTTATCCGTGTCAGTCAATGCTTCTCTACTTGATTTATTGTATTATAGAATTCATTATTGCATAACAGAGCACAAAAGAAATAGTGGCAATATTCTAAGTTACATTTGGGAAATTAGGTCCTTTCCTGTATCACCCCTTTTTGTTGCTTAGTGCATTACTATTAGGTTTATAAAGTATTTTAAATATGATTTGGAATATGCTGCTTATTATAAGAGCTATCTTATATCCTCATGACATACCTGTGATGATGCACTCATGATCAAGTTTCCAAATGGGAAGAACCAAGGGATGGAACCTTTTGGAAGGTACTATTATCCACTATCACTACATCCTACATTTTGGAGTTGTGTGGTATTTGGCTTTGTCAATGAAACCACCATTTTCTACTAGTCCAGTAGAAGACTTATCTGATTTTTTTAGCACTTACAGCAATATGTGCTGCTGTGGCAATTCTGACTGCCCAATAAAATCCTGACAGATGTTACTATAACTGGAAACTTGAGGAAAAAGATTTAGAGTCATCTAATGCCAAAAGAGCATTTCAAGCTGAGAAAAGGCCAAAAATAGGAGTATGGAATTGTAAATCAAGGAATCTCTTATCTCATGTTGATTACCAGATTTCAGTTATAACTTAAAAAGTTTTTGGGGAGGGAAAAATCTGTTTATATAAGAATAGGAACATAATTGCACCTCTGCTTACATGAAAATAATCTGATTTCCAAGTGGCTAAAGTTTAAGAGCACAGGCTAAGTACTGAATTATGACAGCGTAATTTGATTATCTCTTAGAACAACACGGTAGCAATGATAATACTACCCTTCTAAAACAAATATAATTATTTCAAAATCAATAAACTTCTCTTTCACACAGATAAAAAGCCCTAAACTCTTGGCCTTTTCTATGGTATCTGCAATAGACCTGAAGTAACTTGTCAACTCTTGACTATTTCATGTCACTGGAGCATAGACTTTTTATTACAAGTTTATTATTAAAAAATATTGGTTCAATCAAAAGAGTGCATACTGCTGCCATACCTGCAGGTTTTTTTAGTATACCACCTCACTTAAATTAAATTCCTTAAGAAAGAATGGTTACCATGATATATCCCTAAAACACAATATGGAAACCGCAACCTGGGATTCATCTTATAATTGAAGGCCTTTGAGAGAGTGTGCTAAAGGTCAAGTCACAGGCAAGCGTGCAGTGCCACAACACTGATGTGAACACTTCCATGACGAGTTTGAGTGAAGTCTATAGATTCTTTTCAGTATTCAGTACTATTTTAGGTTTTTCTTTTTCTCTTCCCAATAACATGCTTAGAAATTATACTAGGGGCTTCCTTATTTTATTTTTTTTCTGTTCCATGGTACTCTCTTTTTCCCATTTKCAAAGAAACCATGCTAGCAGGATATATGCGGTATCTAGCCAGGACTAACAAACCTGTAGGATAAGCATCAGTGTGCTCGCCAAGCCCCCCTGGGAGACCTAATGGCTTTCTTTACTCAGACTGATACTTGAAGCTTCTGAGTTGTTGTATTGCAACCCTTTCAGGTCATTTCAGGATTTCATGTCTTTCTCTATCGGTAYTTTTCTTTAATTTTCAGGCAGCTATACCTATCTCAACAGTCTAACCTCTGCTTGCAGTATTACCTTTTGTACCATTTGTGGCTGTTTTCTGTGGACTTTGTCGATGTTCTTCTGCTTAACTAAGTAATTTTCTCAGCCAAGGCTATACAGCTGAACTGTATCAAAAAGACTTTGGATCAGACAGTGGAACCTCTTGGAGGAGAGTTAGAATTAAACTTGTAAATGAACAGTAGTTTGGACAGGGTAGAAATAGAAATGCGTTTGAAAACAAGAAACAGAGTAATACTTCATAATAAATTTAATAACATTATAATGTAAGCTACACTCAATGCTCAGCTGCAGTTGAGCGCAGAAAAAAAAAATATTAATAAGGCCCTTCAGATTCTCTAGTCAACACAAAAATAGGGAGAGGATAGGGGCCGTGTAAAGAACTTCAGGTACTTAATTCTTTAAAAGTAAATTGTAGCTTTAGATACCATAGACGAGAAAGACAGAGAAACTCGTTCTCTTGTGCTGCTTGAGGATTCATAAAGAAAGAACAGAAAAAGTTTGCCATGGGGAAAAACCACGAGCTCCACCTTTTATTGTTATTTCATGATCTTCAGACTTGAAGAAGTCCATCTTAGGCTTATGCTAAGTCAAGCTAAACCACTGATTGTGGTTTTTTTTTTCCTACTGGGATTTTGTTTTCTGTTCATTGAGTATCTTGCAAAAATATGTCTTGTTTTTGTTACTTTGCTTTTTATGATCTTGACCAGTATATATTTAATTTGTTCATTTATCACTGTCAAATGCTGTTTTCATGAATCACCTCTGGTGTCACTGATGATCACTTATTTTGTGGGCAAGAAGCAATTCCAGATTAAGTACTTTTTCAAGGTAGGCTTTTCATTACAATTTATCCTCTGAAAATCTGAATCATTCTCAATGCCTTTTAGAATATGTTCCAAATTTATAGATTTCATAGATAATGCATTATTTTTTTTTTGCAAATTGAAAAAGGTTTTAGTTTTACAGATATGCAAACTTGATAATAACAAACTAGTCTTTGCTACTTTATGTAAAAGATTCATATGTTTAAGAACAAACCTATTTGTATGGCTGTTTTTAATAAAGGTTTTATAATTTGATTATGTGAAAAAGACGTGCCAGATATACTCGAGTTGAAAGTAATCTCAGGTTTAARTAGGGCAGAGATGAGTACAGAGTTGATGAGTTGATAAGTTAACCAGCATTATGATACACAGCTATAAAAAATCATTTGTAACATTGC
This sequence comes from Amblyornis subalaris, assembly GCA_018881555.1. NCBI lineage: Eukaryota > Metazoa > Chordata > Aves > Passeriformes > Ptilonorhynchidae > Amblyornis > Amblyornis subalaris. The sequence goes on along the minus strand of JACAXG010000141.1, from coordinate 195,370 downwards.
TGTTTATATTTCAATAAAATATTAAAGGTTTACATTAAGATCAGCTAGRTTTTGTCCAATCAGAGAATAATAGTCAAGTGTTTGTAAAAAAGTTCTTAGTCGAAACAGAATAGAAAATGTGGGAGGGAAAAGATTATTTAAATCACTTCTCTCATACTTATACCTAGGATTATTGCTAAGGTATATTTTGGGTGTGAGAAAAGTCAGTTTGATAAAGCTAAAGCATCATATTAACATTAGTAATTTCTTGCATCGTATCTGAATGTATTCTTGGGCTTCCCTTTAACAACTACTCCTCTATTTTGTCTGCAGCTCCTAGGCTGTGGTCTGAGATCCGGTTTGTGGTCCTTAAAAGAATTGATGTTAGTGAACCACTCAGGATAAGAGGCAGGTATTAAACTATACCTTATGTTGTTATCTGTCTTCAAAGTCTATCTACTGATAGACTCCCACTGTCGAATGACTGTCTATAAATATAGTAAAAGAATTGCTAATGCAAGTTTCCATACTCTTAGTACTGTGTTCCAGTTTTTCAAGGATCATTTAAAAGAATAATGTAGTGGTTTAGCTTTCATCTTTACTGTGCCCTGTCTATTCACTAAGGCTACTTGTAAGGAAGAGACTTGCTTATGCTTATTCCTTCCCTTTAGGAGCTTAAAATGAGATCATCATCTCCTTTCATCTAATTTTCTGACCAACTATTAGAAAATTTATTTCTTTAGTGGGATGGGATAGAATTGGTGACTTCTATCTCTGACAGTGAACGACAGTACTGAACAATCCTTCATACTAAATTAGACATATGCTGTTCATGTTCTGTTTCACATTAAATGTGCAAAGAAACACCAAATTTCAGAAAGTTTAGTTTTTCAATCTGTAACATTTGATATATTATGTMTACTTTAAAATGTCCAAGAAGTATATAAATAAACAAACAAAACCCCCCAAACAACTACAACCTGGAAGTAAAAAGTGGAAATTAAATTTCCCTTTGGAAGTATGAATTTGTAGGCCGTTATTCAGCACCTATGGATAAAGTACCTTTTTATTCTGCTCCGTTGATTCTGAAACTGGTGCAGAGATATCAAGAAAATTATTGTATTTGTGGAGTCACACATACTAAAGCAAAGTTGAGATTTCCTCCCATGCCGTCTTTCCCTGAAAGAAAAAAAAAAGCAAACCCAAACCATCTTTTTTTTTAATAGGAGCAATGCTTAGAAAAGTTTTCACAACTTAATTGGCAGAAGATGCTGACTTATACAGAAACACATGTATGTGTGTGTGTGTGTATATATATATTTATTTTTAAACATTTTTGTAAACCCATAGACTTGAATGAAACTGCTGACATAAATCCATGTTCAATACTTTGATGAATGAGGAACATAATACTGTTTTTTATTTATGTTGTGCCCTAAAGCTGAGCTTAAATTTAGAAAAGACAGAAGATAAAAGAGTTTGAAAAGAAAAAAAATCCTTTTCTTTAGTCACTATGGAAGCATGAAATAATATAGGAAATGGGTTCTTGTTATTGTGTTTTCTCCAACTATTACATAATACATTTTTATTTATTGTCTGAATCTAAGCTTATGTCATTGAGTGAAGTATTTAAACAGAAGTAACATTAGGAGCTCTAAAGTTAAAAATGCTTATCGTGAAGATACCAAAAAGTTCCACTATATCAACAACCACATCAATGGAACGGACTTGGGGCAGAGTGGCTGGAAAGCTGCTCAGTGGAATAGAGCCTGAGGGTGCTGGTTGACAGCAGCTGAACACGATCCAGCAGTGTGTCCAGGTGGCCAGGAAGGCCAATGGCATCCTGGCCTGTATCAGAAATAGTGTGGCCAGCAGGACCAGGGACGTGATTGTCCCTCCGTACTTGACTCTGCTGAGGCCACACCTCAAGTGCTGTGTCCAGTTCTGGGCCACTCATGACAAGAAAGACATTGAGGTGCTGGAGCCAGTCCAGAGAAGGGCAACAGTGCTGCTGGAGGATCTGGAGAACAAGTCTTCTGAGGAGTGGCTGAGGGAGCTGGAGTTGTTAAGTCTGGAGAAAAGAAGATTCAGGAGAGACCTTATGACTCTCTACAACCACCTGAAAGGAGCGTGTAGCCAGGTGGGGRTTGGTTTCTTCTTCCAGGTAACAAGGGATACAAGAGGAAATGGCCTCAAGTTGTGCTAGGGAAGGTTTAGGCTGGATATGATGAAAAATTTTATTCACTGAAGGGGTTGTCAAGCATTGGAACTGTCTGCCCAGGGAAGTGTAGGACTCACCATCCCTTAAAATGTTCAAAAAACATGTAGACCTGCTGCTTAGGGACATTGTTTAGTGRTGGACTTGGCACTGCTGGGCTAACAGTTGGACTCAATGATCCTAAAGATCTTTTCCAACCATGACGATTCTATGATTTTGTGTTTTTCAAATATCGTTGTCGTGTTTGACTGTGGCATCTTCAAGATGCCTGGTAAAAATTAGTACATTCATTAGTGTTAGTAAATTAGCTTCAAACTTGAAATCCAATTAAAGCTTTTTCATATAACCCCATGCTGACTGAAAAAAAACCCCAAAAAAACAAAACCAAAAAGCTATTTATAAGAGGTTATGAATCTGGACATAATAATATTTAGATCATATTTAGTACGGGATTTTTGCATTATGATCTGCTTGATGTTTTACAGAAGCCTACATTTCTGAGTCAGATTTTTCTATGGATGCTTTTTGTTTGGATACTTGTTTGAAGCTAGATGAGCAAATCCCTTCTTTTCTGTTCCCATCATAATTTTCAGCATGTTAGTGCTATAGGCAGGAATTTATACATATTGTAGCAACTCTCAAAATAAATGTTGCCTCTTTGGATATCCTAAAAGATCCATGAATTTTAAAATATGGATCATAAAATAAATATATATATACACACACAGATGCGTGAAATTGCACTTGCATGTTTTTCATACCTGAATTCTGTGATATTTATCAGTTGTTTTGGTTTATGTTCCACCATAAAACCACTGAAACGAGAGACATGCAAAATACAGTTTTAAAATGAAAAAGAATAATGCTTTCAGCTATATCTGAGTTTAGACCTGCAGACCCATCAATAACTTGCAATAAAATGAAATTATGCACACATCTGTATACACAACATTTTTTTGAAACAGTTTCTAGATGAGACAAAGTGGATAGATCTTGTCAATCCAGTCTTCAACAAAACATTGTAGTAATGCTTCACTGAACACAATGAAAGTGTCTGCTGATAGAAATTAGTAAACATGCAAGTTAAAGCAACTAATATGGATAAAATTTTGAGCAAAGGAAAGGGTGAGAGCACACTGGATTTTATCTTGCACTGAAGAGAAGTTAACCAGTAGACTATCTAAAGACTTTGATGGTTGATCAATATGTTTATAGAGGATGACACAAAAGGTAGAAGAAAGCTTGTAATGTKTTACAATAGCACAAATTTGAAGATATTCCTTGGTAAGGAGAAGGAAATGTTATACAGGGAGAAATGAATGAAGAGATGGATTAATGTATGTGAGAACACAGTTAGTGTTATAGAGTTCACCCTCATGTATCTAGGGTCACAAAGGAAGAATTTCTACAAATGGTTTCCAACATATACAAATTTTAAAAAAAAAAAAAAAAACACAGTCAAGCCATCATGCCATTTTTAGTTATGAAAAAATAACTGCAAATACTCCTATGAAAAATGAACAAATGACCAGCTTTCTTTATAACACTGCCTTGAATATAAATTTGGTTATGATACATGTGAAACTCTGAACCAGTTTTTCAGCAGAGGATGTGGAAATATGAGTCTAATTACACCTACGGTACAATTTGGTATCAGGGTTGTCTGAGAAGATGCCTTCTGTCTTTTCTTGTTTTTCCCTCCCCTTAGTCAACAGTAACCCCAAATATACAAATACAAATGTTACAATATGCTACAAATATATGTTACAAATGTTACAAATGCTACAAATATATTTTCTTTCTCAGCTGCAGTTAAGGACTGCTATCAGTGTCTGACACCTTCATTCCTGGTTCTCAGTCAAACACTGACTAAAAGTCATTCTGAGTCAGCATGTCAAGAATATTGTGACAAAGACTCAAATCAGTAAAAGTTACGGGGAAACTGGGAGACTGATTTACAATTGCAGCAAGCGGATCTAGTGGATATTTGGTACAAGTAAATTTCAAGTGAAGTGGAAACATGGTGCTGGAAGCAATGAGGAGAACAGTGAGTGGATAGGCACAGCTTTTAGGTAGCAACAATTTAGATCAAAAGAAAAGACATTCATGTACACAGGAAGGAAAGAGGACTCATAAGCTAAAGTAGAGCCATGCAGGCATGCTGCTTCCAGAGTGAAGCAGTGTGTTGCTGTGCTAACTAATGAGGCCAGTGGGAACTGAAGGATCTCAGGTGGTATAGACACTTTTTGTAACAGTAYGAAAAGTAAATACTATGTTATGATGCCAGCTTCTATAGCCTTCTTGTTACATTTTCAAACTATCAATTCCATGCTTTCTTGCACGGGGGAAATTTCCTATAAATATCCACACTATATTTACTTGAAAATAATTAGGCTGCTGATGTAACATAATGTATGTTAATAGTGGGKTTTTGTTTCCTCAGACTTCCAGTCTTCTTTTCCACTTTGCCATGCCTTTTCCTATAAAAATAATTATAAAATGCTTTCAAGCCAGCGTTTTTTGCTCTGTATTGGTCTAGTTCTTGCCAAAATAGGATTTAGATCCCTGACTTCACAATTCAAGTGTGTGCTATGGGGTAAAAAGCACTCATTAACATGCAGGTTTATGTGTTTTGAAGGTTCTTCTGAATTCAGTCTTTAGTTTAATACTTTTTTATCTTTGCTACAGAATATTTTGAACTGCAGAATGTAAATTGAATGTTCTTTCGTAAATTGCAGTTTTCTGGAAGAAGACTGGTCATTATAAGAAGTATGTTATACGGAAGGCAAAAAAAGTGCAATATCTTACAATTTTCATAAATTCTCCCTTTTCCCTTTTTTCTTGCCTTTTCTCAACTCTTTGGGGTTTTTTCAGTAGCAGTAAAAATACGTACCTCTTGTTTTACCTAAGCAAAACTATATTCTGTATCTTTCAGTTTCAACACTTGAAGAATTTTAAGACTTCTTAATTGTCTAAAATCTAATCTTACTTTAGTGATTTAAGTCACATGTAGAAACAAAAATGTCATATTTAAAAACTCATAGTGTATATTTGATGCTGTAAATTATTGGAATCTCAATAGCTTCCAATAATCTTGTACTGTCCTGTATGTATGGTGTCTGACAAATACTCAATGTATTTCGTCTCTTTATTTCAAAATATGAATTATTATATCTCTTATTTCCTTTCCCCTCAAAATGCCCAGCAGAACTTAATTTTATTTACTTCTTGACAGATTGTGCAACAGCTTATATTTTGCTCATTCCTTAAGATGTAAACTCTTAGAATGAAATTGAATCCTTTGCAAAGGACTGCACTTGGGCAATGCAAAGGCATGTGCCTCATCTAAGATTTGAAACAAATGATTTAAATAGGTTTTTAGAGGATTCATAATTACTACACAAGCTTTCAGCACAGAAATGAATATGATTTAGCTGCATATATTTACTTAGAACATAATTACTTGCCAATCTATTACCCCTCAGCTTTGCTGAGTCTATTTTTAGAATTAAATCATTATGTGTGCTTTTCCTCTCACCACATGGATCCTATGCTAAGATCTCCATGCTACTGAACTTCAAAAGATAGCACTCTTGTATGAGGCCTCTGAAGGAAGAWAAATTGCCTGCAAGACAGGATTTAGAATAACTGAAGTGATTTTATACATAAGTTTTGTTTTGAGAAATCCTGAGCAAGTGTGTTTTGATTACTGAAAGTCATATCACTGGATTAAATAGTGTCTCTAAGAGAAGTTTCCTTAGGAATCAACATGCCAAAATGATGAAGCAGGAGGAACCTTGTATTGGCACTTAGTGAGTGAAACCCTTGGCTATAAGATGGGCCATTCCTATGTGGAATAACCTATTCACATTCGTAATTTCTAAAGCCAACATAGCTTCTTAATCTCTTTGTCTTTTATTTGAGCTAATGAAATTTTCAAAATATTTCATGTTTTCATCTTCACTGCCCTTCTTCTTAAGCTTTGGAAGGTTTCTGTTTGTTTTTGTGCAGCAGTTGGTATATTAGCCCACAAGAAAAAAAATTTTCTCGCTRTAAACACTTGCAATTGTCATTTGACCAACTTAGATTCTCCACAGCTGAGTACATCTTAGGTATCAACATTCCTATTCTTCTACTGTATCACATATAAAATTTTTACCACAGTCCTGTCTGCGCACTAATTCATCTTCTTCCTTCCCATAGATTTTCTGATTATCCATTCTCAATCCTGCCATATTATTTCAACAATACTATGTTTCTTTCTGTCTTCTTTTTTTTTTTTTAACAACCGACTGGGAAATCACATTTTCATCTTTTTTTTCCAGTTACAAAAACTATATGAAATAACATATTAACTTCAGAAATTTACTAAAAGGGAAACTCTACATCTTTTCTAATTCCTTCATTCTGCTGTGAACCAGACATAAACTATTATTTGTTAAAGCTTTAGTGTTTTTTGGACAGCTGCCTAAATATGACTGGCTAAAGTATGCATGTTAAATTTTAGTGCAATATACTATTCAGGATGTGCCCCAAACTATTCCGTAGCATTCGCCTTGAGAAGTAAAACTCCAGATATCTGAAAGCTGCTGATAACCTCTACCTAAATGGATAAATCTACGTTTATGAATTTTCTCTGCATATGAATTGCTAAAGGAGACCACAGCAATTCCAGTTGCTGTCTGCTATAAATGAATAAAGTTAGTGAGTGAATTATTCACAGTCCAGTAGGATATCCTGGAAAAGTCTTCATTAACTAATACTTTTCTCCAGTAGAATAACTTAAACTCTCTTTGGAGCCTAGCGTAATCAAAATGAATTCTGGTAGTTCCTGACTAGGCAAGTACCCAAATCTATTTATTTTTCAGTATTTCAAAAATATGGGAAAAACATATGACAAGGTGTATGTAAAGTGACTACATACACCTCTGAGATTAAAATGACAGTCTGTGTTACATTTTGATGTCAAGTGAATTTTGACATAGGAAGTGTTATGGCTGATGAAAAAAAAACCAGTTTGGAGAAGAGGGTAGAAAAGTTTAGAATTGTGAATTCTAAGTCCATTGGTCTCCCAAAGTGAGGGAGTTTTTTAATAGCTGCTGATTTAGATTGCTAAATTAATGTGTACGACTTTTAGTCAATTTTCTTCTGGTACGGAGACTTGGATTTTATAACTTTTTCTCCCCTTAATCAAGGTGTTGATGTGTGACAATGTTCTCTTGATTAGAAGGATGACTGAGTGTACTTCAGCAAGAAACAGTGCTTTATGGGAATGAAAAAATAATAATATATGCATGCATCTTATAAAAGATCAATTTGAACAGGAGGGAGACTTATTTTCTGTAGCTGTGAGAGGCTTTGGGTTTTGGTTTTTAAAGAGGCCTGATCACTGGAAAAGCCAAGTGTACCAAGAGTTCCTTCTGTCTGGTAAGGCTGTGCCTTCTACTTTCTTTTTTGATTGTAAATAATGGGCATGTGTGGAATATGCTCTAACCTAGCATTATGTCCTGAGGGCCCAAATATACTGTAAGATTAGAAAATCATTCAGTGGGCATTTTTATCAGTGTAGTCACCTAAGAAGACCCCAAAAGCAGTCAAGTTTGCTTGGTTTAATTTGCTTTGGTCCTTTGATTTCCTTCCTTGTCACTATTCATAAGCCTCTGGGAAGAGTTCCCTGGCTGCCTGCTGGCTCTGAAACTCCAATAATAAGAGCTCAGGGAATTCCTCGCTGCTCACACAGTGAGCACACAGTGAGCTACTGCAGTTGAGCTCAGTGCTACTGCCTGTTTATGAGCTGGAGCTGCTCACATTGCTGTCTGCCTGACACTCCTGCAGCAAAGAATAGCTGTCAAAGTGTGAGAATACGGGAGGATGCTTTACGTTTGGCCAAATGACAACTGCTTTTTGACATTTTGAAATGTGTTTTTGTTTGAGGAGACATGAACAGCATCTTTTGAATACGTTGCAAATTGTGTGTGCAAATGCTGCTCTTGATTTAAGTCAAATGTTCCTCATTTCTGAAACAGAATGCAGAATAGTCTTTAGCCCTGTCTCTGAGTATTTACAGGTCCCATTTTTATTCTCCATTATCTGGTTTTCATACAGATGCTAGTGCTATGGTAGTACTTTATGAATAATGTGAGAAAAGTATTTCTTCTGAATTGGATTTCTTTGTGAGTTTTGGATATACATTTAATTTTTCTGTATTTTGCACGTGACATGAAAACAAAGACTCTAAAACATTCCAGATAAGGAAAGCTTATATAAGCTATATTTAAATATTTTAAGAGGAGACAATGGATTGGCTACATGTGCATTTTACAACTGCATTCTTTTCTTTTATATCCTCTTACCTCAAACTTTAATCTGCCTTTTTCTGAATGCTGCAAAGAAACTATATCCTGTGAGCTGTGACTAAGAAAAATTACCTGAGGGCATTCTGACTTTCTGCTTAAGCTTTATTTTGTCATTTATTTCTATTAACAACCATTAAGAAATTTAATAATTATAAGCCTCATTAGCATTTTAATGAGACCAGTGGCCATTGCTAAATGTAATTAAATTAGTTTTATTGTATGATATTTTGAAGCTGTGATTAAATTAAGTTTTACTGTGCTTTGAAGACTAAACCTATAGAGATCACTCTTCAGTAACGGTCTTGTTAACTTGTGAGGAGTCTGCAAAATAGACATAGCCAGGAAAAAAGCCAAAATATTCCCTACTGAGGTTAATCATAAAAATAGAGAAATCAAATGTTCCTGCTGCCACCTCCTCTAAGATTACCAGTATATTCTTAGTGGCAACGGTGGCCTGTTAAATATCATKAATTGTGAGTAGCTTTGTATAATCTATTTTTAATTTTTCAAAATAGCATCTAGATGCTCTGGCAAACTGTTCTTTATAAATCAGGGAGAGAATCCTGTAGTTCTTGCTCAGATAAAACTCTCATTGAGTTCAAGTGGAATTTCACCCCATGAAGAACAGCAGGGTGTGTAAAAGCAAAGCATTATTGGTGTTTGTTGTAGTTATTATATTTGTAGAGAAATAAATTGGATAGCAAGGAAAGACAGGAAAAGAGATGCTACAATCAGAATCAGTTAAATTCCTATGATCTGTCTGTTAAAATCCTATGAAAAGACACACAAGCATAAGATTAGGCAATATCGGACCATGCCCAGCCTCTSTGAAATCTTTAACAGCATGCACTGTACTAGAACAGGGTAAGCACTGTGTAAACACTGGAAGGTAGCTTGTTCTCACCCATTTTTCAAGTAACAACTGCTGTCTGCCTTTCACTAGTTAGTTCTCATCTTCTCTTGTCATCATGATTGTACCTGAATGTGCTTACCCATTTAGCTGGACTTCAATAAGCATGAAGTAACAAGTAAGTTTATATTTACTAATTAAGGTTTGAGATGTTAAGTAAATTTATGGTTGCATAACTTTTTTCCTTTTGGAAGTAATTCACTCCAAAGTTGAACATACTGTCTGTCTTAAGATTGAATTACTTTTTCCTTTTAATTAAGATATCTGCAGTGGGAGAAAATATAGTTTCTCTGTTAAAACAGACAGCTGGGCCTTGGTAAGCTTCATGCCTGAATGTTTTGGAGTGATGAGTTAACTTTTGGCCAAGTTTCCTCATGCTAATGCCCTTGAGGTTTGGAATTTCATTAAAATTTACAGATTTGTTCCAGTTTGGAAAAGACCTTTGTATACCTATATACAGTAGCACTTTGTTCCGCTTTGAGTATTTCTAAAATTGATGTGTCAGGGGTGTGTTTCCATTCTTCATAACTTCGACATGGTAACTTGTATGCCATGTTTCTAGAGTGAGGTGGGCTTAGCAAGAYCTGCAGTTTCTTGCAGCAAGATTATGATGTCTATGCAAAGAGTAGGGGACTGAACAGAGACAGGAAGCAGCGGACAAATAGCTGGAATTGAGTAAAGAAAACACGAAGAAAAGAACCTGGAGTCAAGCAGAAATGGGTAAGGGCAGGGTCCATGGACTGAATTTTTGAGAAACAGAGTTTGTAACTCTTAAAGACCATTGCTTGTGTAGGAACCAAATTCAGGGTCCCCACTAGTTTCATAATTTTTGTTATAATTATGTTTCCTCTGCCAGTAGTGATTGGTTCATGTTAAAAAAAAAAAAGCAAAAAAAAACCTTCTTTGCAGTGGTTAATATGTTAGTTCAAATATCAGCAGGCAGGGATTCAAATCTAGGGGTTCCTGTCTTCTTTATAACCAGTAAAGGTTAAGTATAGTCAAAAGGTTACACTTCTAGGACATTTTCTTCTTTTTCTGATTCAATAATGAGCACTTTATTTATTTTTATTTGATTTCACCCTTGCAAAGCTGAGAACTTAAGGGATTCAGGTCACCCACATGCATATGTTAGTTGAGGTCAAGACTGTACTCAGGATAATGCAGACAGAGGAATCCTGAACAAAGTTGTTATTAGATCAAATAATTGCAAACTGTAGAAAATCATAACAGGAAAGTGACCAAAGCAAAACTGTGCTCAATTATAATATTGGAAAGTTGTTGCCATTTTCAACCTTAGATTTGCTTACCTAAATCAGGTGCATATCTGTTTGTATTTTAACTTATCTGTATTTAAACAACTATTTAGCGTCTTTGAATCCATTTCTGTTGCAGTAGCTGATACCTCACAGGAGTTCTTCCAGTAAGGCAAATGACTGACTAAATCACAGCTCAAACCTAAAAAAAGCTACATAACAAGCTGTGAGAAAACCTTCAGCTTGGACACATGGGTCCTGGTTACATGAAAATACTGATTTGTGCATCATCTCACATCTTTAGAGGGTTTTATCTGGGCCTGGAAGAAACATTTCTGTGGCATGCGCTTGTAAGCCAAAATCCTAATTCTTTTCCTGTGTTGCTTCTCTCAATATGCCCTGAAGCTAGTCAGGCTTGTGCATTAAAGTAGAGAAGTGCTTCAGCATTCAGCTCACATATTAAGCATAAAACATAGAAGTCTATTTTTAGCTACATTGTAACTTCTGATGAACTGCAATTCATCAAAATTAGGGGTACTGCAGTGAGTCTTTTTATCATCGCTAGACTGTTCCAGCAGTACTTTTATAATAAAGTAATAGTTCATAGTATATAAAACCACTAAATGTCCTTGGTACCTGTGAGAAGAATATGGGAGATGCAAAGATTTTGCTTTGAGAGAAAAAAGCTGGATCATTTGTTACTCATCTCTAACACTGTAAGCTTGTTCCCAGAAAGGTATTGTCTAAATATTTCTGTGGTTTTTAATGGCATGAGTAACCATCTTTCCTTTCCTTGGGAGATGTCTCCACAAGCCATCCATCAGCACTGAGTGCGGAGGGAATTCCTCCCACTGCAAAGTCCAAGCATTCCCTGTAGAACATTTTTTTGTTTTTCTGTTAGTTACAGATAGAAGAGGGTTTAGGAATTCTGTTCCTGTGAAGTTCATTTGTTGTATTCAAATACCTGAAGAGGGACTTGTCACAGTTCCTCCTTGCTATTGTTTGCTCTTAGACCTTGTTTTAACTGATACTGCTGGTATTACAAAATGAAGTTTTGAAATACCCTCAAAAGCATAACAAGATAGTTGTGTTTTCTGATGAATTGCTTTACAGAGATTGTAAGTATGCATTTTACAGGACAGCAATTTGTATACCACATAAAGCACATGTTTACTTGTGGGAATTGTGTGGTTTTGCTGTAATTATTAGAGCCTGGTGATTGTCTGCCATTATGTTAATGTTTCCAAATTAAGCAATATGAAGTAATTTTCTGCCATGCTGTATCTCAGAAGCTGTAGGGATATGACCTTCAACTTTTACTGCAAGTCTAGAGACCTCTGTGAATAAAACTAATAATTTACCTCATTGTAAGTTTTTCTTCTAATTGTAATCAATGGACCTTGTATTATGGAACAATAATGAGGTGACAAATGAGGAAATAACCCTTCTGAGGTAGGAAAAGGGTGGTGATAAAAGACACAATGAGCATTCAATTGACTTCTTAAACAATAACACTTTTGCCCTTTCTTTTGAAGACTGGCTACTTTCAGATAATCATAAGCTTTTTGCAGCTATGACCACTTCAAAAAAGAAGAATAATTTTAATGGTGAGCCATTATCGTAATTGCTGCAGCATTTCCTGAACTAGTTAAGATAGATTATTTCTGGCCATATAGTACTTTATTGGCTTTCGATATACTGTATCATCTGTTCAATTTGTGGAAAACTATCAAAGGTGAATAACTGAATGTTAGGGGTGGAAGCACCAAAAGATTTCAGCCAATTATTTCCAAGATCAGCTGCAGTCAACTTGTCCTGATTTTACTTCTTCTAAACTTACTTCGGAAACTGAGTATATTATCATTTCAAATTTGGTTCTAATCTCTTTTAGGATAATTCCTGTCACTTATCATTCCTGTTTTATAGATTTGTATTTTATTGTCATATTTTGTGTTATTTAATCCATTCTCAAAACCTTCCAGATGATTCTATGACTTTTACTTCATTTCCTATCTTAGGAACATATATCTGCTTTTATTTCTGTTTCTTCTTTTTTCTTCCTAGATTCCTCTTTCTTACCATCTTCACTGTTTTATTTTTCTGCTTCTCATGATTCTCTTTTTTCTGTGTTTTTCCTTTTCACTTCTGTGTACCTTTCGTATTTTCTCTCATGTGTTATTTCATATAAGAAAGAACGAAGGTCACAGACATAATTATGAGATGTAAATSTGGCTTAACATTTCTGTGTGACCCTGTGTACATGGAAAGTTAATGAAATAGAAACATTCAAAGGTATGCATGTGTGTTATGTTTGTTGTTTCTAAATGCATGTATAAACAGATGCACCACTATTTGTATATTGCTTTTGAAAAAGGAAAGAATTATCTCAAATTGAAGTAGTCAGGGGATAAAAAATAAATGTATTGGTAAATTTGTGGATGGAAAAGTCTGTAATTTCCCACCAGTTATTCTTAAAGAAGAAAGGTAGTGAAAATACTTGTGCATTCTGAGCCTTTTCTATCTGAAAGTTTGATGATACATCAAGAGAAATATGATTTCTGTGCTTTTTATCCCAAAGCTATCACTGCCACAGAGCAAAAGTCACACTCAGAGTCCAGAGAATATCCACATCCTTTGTTTAGAAAATGCAGTATAGTAGAAATGTTAATTTATTTATTAAACAAGTTAGTTGGATACCAGTTTCTCCCTTGATTTCTTAGTGGGTGGTTATTGTGGTCTTTTTGTTCTCTTTGGTTTTATTTTCCTAATAGATTTTATACATCATTCTTGAGATTGATTTATATGTTTGAACTGAAATGCTCTATCCCTGTCCAGTTGTAAGTGAGCTAGGTTTGACAGAAAAATCTACCACCAAACTGAATGGAAATGGCTGAGTCATAGAGACAAACAGGAATAGTTCTGCTTTGTTGGTGGATGTTAGCTCATACGCCTTGGACAGGAGGCTTGCTTCCCTTAGTTTGTTCTGTGTTTGAGACAAAAAGTTAGGCATTTTCAGAAAATTAAAAAAAAAACAAACACACATACAAAAAAACTCCAAACAGTGAAAACAACCCCAAACAACAAAACCAAACAAAGTGAAGAGCAGGACTGTGTGTTCACAAATTTTTTTGTTTGTACAGATAGGAATGTAACTTGTAGCCCATAAGGGGCCTGAACCCTGGTCAGAGTTGGCCTCGTTACTGAAAACATTCCCTGCCTGGAAAACATTCTCACACTGAAGTGGGTATGCTTGGGAACAACAATTTATCAAGTCGAAGAAGCTTAGGTACCTATAAATCTACAGGTGAGAGAGGATTCAGCCAATAGCATGACTGACTTACCTATTCTGAAATAGTTTAGTTGACATCCATTGCAAGGAAGCCACCACAGAGCCTGTCTCTCTATTCAGTCCTATGGCTTATGTTACAGAAATAACTCTAAAGTAGATTGCAGTGCTGCCTTTACAGTCTTTCAGCATACTGAGCTGAAAAAGCAAACGCAAAAGGATAATTGTTGTGTCTTAGGTCCATAGTGCACCACAGAGCGCACKCAGGGCCACTGCTACCACCACAGCTTGGTCAAGCACTCCAGTGTGTGGGTGTACCAGGCTGCTTTAGAGAACTAACCTTTAGCAATACGGACAGGGAGCAAAGCTGTTTCACTCAACTGGGGCAAATGCGTTGAGCAGTGTAGACACAGCCTGTATTTATCAGGTCTCTGAGTCCTGAGCAAGACTCTAAATCCTACTGTCAGCATACGGGTGTTCTGAAATTCTAGAAGACAGCTGGACTGTATTATTCTTTTGGGAACAAATATAGGACATTAACTGAGCTTYTATGTGTATGGATAAGCCCTTCTGGAAAGTAAAAGATTTTGCCTAATTGTACTAAATCAAAACGAATTTTCTGTTTTCTTTGTCAAGTCATTTTAGCAGACTTGTTGGTTTTTACGTGCTTTATCATGCACTGAGAAAGAATAAAGCAGCATACGAGATTGATGTTGGTTTGCTTTTGTAAAGACACTGAATATTACTGATTCTAAGCAATATTACTTAGGAGGAAGTCTTAATAGAGAAAGGAGACTTAAGAGGATGCTGACATTACCAAACAGATGGACTCATCCTGATTCTGATGGTTCTAGTTTTGTTTTTTTTTTAAAGACCTCTCCTCCATTTAATTTTGGCAATGAGGAGGGATAGTAATTTTTTAAGCATAGTAGTATTTTTTCTTTAACAAAAGCATTGGYAGGATATTTATTCTGCATTTTCCCACCCAGAAAGTATAGGAGAATTGCTATTTTCTGATACCACGGAATCATAGAATGGTCTGGGTTGGAAGATTGGTTTGGCTGGAAGGGACCTTTTAAAGAACATCTTCTGTTAGATCATTTTGCTCAAAGTTCCTGATCGTACAGCTGTCGTCTTGATACCTGTCTTAAATAGATCTTTCACATTTAAAAGCAAAAAACTTATGTGGACTCCACTTACTATGACTAATCTGAAAGATTTGGACATTTTGAAGATTTCCCTGGAAAGTGTATAATATTTTGGTATGCTCCTAAAGAAAAAATTCAATGAGCACAAACACAATTCTTTGTAGTAAGGTTCTAAGCCTGTACTAGTGACCACACTTGCACAGCATTCATATGTCAGATTTCCTGATCCCTAAGGATTCACAGACTGAATCTCCTGAAGAGGTGCAGTTGCAGCCAAACCATGAAATTAAATAACCATTAACATGTATGAAATCCGGTCAGGACACGTTCTGGGTCATACCTGACCAGGAGTGCATGCTGTTCATCTTAATGTGACTCTCAAAGAAGAAACTTAAACCACTAATCAGTTTGTTTCAGATAGAATACAGTGAGGAGCAGTAACCTGCCTTTCACTGTGTTAATCCACTACTGCTACATCTTGATATTAATTTGTGCTTCTGAACATCAGCGTTTCAGTGCATATGATGTGCAGCAGAACAATTTGTTTTAGCTTACAAGAATCCTTTTTGTTCTTTGTAAAAACTAAGGGGGCAGGTACCTCCTAACCTACTGATGGGGAAGTAGTTAGCTGATGTGTTGTGACAGAGTCCTGGATTAGATACCTAAACTGAATGATTCTCCAGACGTGACCTCCGTTTTTAAGAAGCTGATGTTCACTAGAAAGGCTCCTTACAAACTTTCAGAGTCTTTGAACATAAAAGTTGCTTTCAAGTTAATAATTAAGGCATTTAAAAATAAAGAAGTAGAATGCATTTGATCTAGCTTTTCATACTTTCTAAGTATGCTAAATAAGAGAGCTTTGAATAAAGCTGCTTAATTCAAAAGGTTATGAGTGTGAAGTAAAATAGTGCCATCTGGTTTAGAGGAGGAATTCATGCAAGGAAACACTCAGCAAGAATTACTCCAAAAAACTTACACCAAAAGATGGAAACTGTACTATGAATTGTTTAAATATTTGCTTTTATAAAATAATATTTTTAAAAAATAATAAATGAGATATTTTCCCTAGTAAAAGACTCTGACAATAATCATTAATTCTTTTCTCCCAAGATTTGCTAATATTTCTGTAGAAATTAGAGAAGGAAAAATATGAGGAGAAAAAATTGAGAGAGCRAAAGGAATTCTTAGCTTAGGATAAAATCCTTCTGAGTTTGAAAAAACACATTTTTTTCAGAAAAGCCTTTCTTAAAGGCAGTTTAATTTGCAGAATTTAAAAAGAATTGTTTATGCTTTGGATAAATGCAAATACAACATTTAGGAAAATTATCTTTGCATTACTTACTTCACTAATTACCTCCAAAGCACCTCTAAAGCATACAATATAATTTCAAATCATGTTAAATGGACAAAAATTGCTAAGTACTTTCCTAAAGTTCAGGTGTCAGAACTAACATCTTTGGCATATTTTTATTTACTAAAACTGTGCATATGTCTTGAAACTTTCTCATTACAATAATCACTTCATGAATCGTTCATTTGCTTACCCAAGTATTTTTTCCATTTTCTCTCTCTTCAGTCTTTCTCTAATATACAAACTACATATTGGCTTTTAAAAGCAAAATTATTACTTTTCTTATATGGAAGTCGGTAAGCATGCAAATAGCAAGTATTTCCATATAATAACAGCAAAGTTCCTAGAACTGATTCTTCATTTTTCTCTGTAAGCGAAGCCCTCAGCTAGAATTATTTTGTGTCTGATCAGAATATGATTGCATAGTGGGTATTAATAACTATGGTGGACAACTGAGCCATTATAAAAACTCTATTCAATCTCAGAAAATATTAAGAATATCACAACTCTGAGTGCATATTAACAACTTAGTAGTAGTATTTATTCAGCCTGTAAACTTCTATTAATTTTCATTGACATTCACTGTAAAGGGAGATTTTCATGATAGATGTAGGAACTTATGTTACTGTAGTTGCAGTCACTAATCTTATCTCAAACATTGAAAAGTAATCATCAGTATCTTTTATTCATTGAATGGAAACATCTTTGAACCATAAACTACTTTAGAAAACATACACAGGGGTTTGTTGTTTTGAGGTTTTTTTCATTAAATCTGACTGAAAGAGCAATCTACATTGAATTTCCTCATAGTAATGGAATATTAGCAAGTGAGGTAAGATTAATTTCCTAGGAAATGCATAGTGTATTCAAGTAAGCAGAGCTGAACATAATCAAAAATATAAAAGTAGATTATGTGATAACCAATTTGAACCTCTGTCTAGTAGTGTGGGGATGCAGCATGCGAAAGCTGTAGTCACAAAATGACAGAAAAGCAGAACTAGTAGCAGATATGTGTGTAAGCATCATGTTATCTAGAGACACTTAGAATTGTCTTTTCCTCTTTTTTTTTTTTGTTCAAACATATTTCCGTGTTCATCTTGAATATTTTCAGCATATATTTTATGAACGTCTATGCTTGCTATCACTATTATGTACAAAAGGAAAAAAGCTTCCCATGAGTAGTCAGAATTGTTTGATCAGTAAGACAGCTACTTTACAAAATGTAAAACAATTTGAACTGATTTTTGTGTTATACTGACATTTGCAATTATATTTCTTTTCAACCAGAATGATGAATAAATTCTGAACCCCAGCAATTTGTAGAAAATATTTTTCATTTTATTTCGAAACTCTGAGAGAGGAAAAAGTAGAAATCCACTTTCTCTGAATACTTCAGGAAAAGGAAAGTTAAATATAGTTGCATAAGTAACTGACAGGGAAGCAAAGCCTCAGCTTTTTTTTTTTTACTTTGTTTCCCTAACAGATAAAAAAAGATAGTTAAAATTTCAAAGGTTTGAATTGTTTGCAAAATGGAATTTTATTTTGAGAAAATACAAATAGAAGTCTGTCTATTTCTTTAATTTACAACAGCATAGTATATTTAGATGAACAAATATGTATTCATGAAGGGAGTTTAAGTTTAGACTAATGTAAAATAACTCAAAGCTTACATCATAACCATCATCATAAGAAGCTTTCCACATTACTGAATGCACTTCCTTAGTGTTGTCTATGCATCAAGCTTCTCCTAATTCCCATATTGATAACTCCACTAATGTCTGAAACCACAACCTTCCTACATCCAAAGTAAAATAAATGAATGTGATGAGCAATGCTCCAGCTTTCCCTGTCATTACTGTAATTCTTTCCTAACAAAAAATTTTCACTTTGTTTAATTGTAAGCCGTGCTTCTCATTATTGTCTCTATTTTCTCAGCAAAGCATCTGGAGATAGACATGAATGTTATTACTGTGGTAATAAGTGTGTTAAATAACTGCAGAAAAGCAATAGCACATAACTATTTATTATTATAGTTCTGCTGCTATTGCATTCCAGTGAAGATCAGGGCTCCAATCTGGTATATAACAACATAAAAGAACTTGACAGTGTAAATACCCAGGTGAACTAAAACTAAAAGGGTCATGAATAGAGTGAGGATTTAAACAAACCCTTTTTTTGTTCCGTTTTTTATTTTACAAATAGTTCGATATTCGATAATACCTGCRGGGAAAAAAGAGCCAACTAGAAAAAACATGATGAAAATAGAATTTAGAAAGTAACTAATAGATGTGAGATGAAAAAGAGGAGAAAAAAGTAGATGTTTGGATAAAAAGGCTGTTCCAGATCATTGTTCACGATTTAGAGTTAGTGCTACGTCAGAGCAAAAAACATTGTCTAGTAAGATCCTCGTAACTGCAGAAGCAATCTCCACAGCTGCTGCTGCTGGTTGCACTCTGCAGCTGATTTCCATAAGAGTACCTTTCCCAATAGATTAGGAAAACTGTTACTTTGCTACAGAAAACAGGCTAATCTTAAATGATCTTAAAATGCTTATTACAATAGCAACAACATCTTTTCAATGTTAAGCCCTTGCAAAGCAAATCTAACATAAAGTCTCACTTTCATTTATTTGTGGGGTGCATTTTTTTTTGTGCATGATGCTCGGAAGTGTTGCACCTGAAGGTGATAAGGTGGATCAGGCAAGGGAAGGGGTCAGGCCGGTGTGTGGCATTAGGGGCAGGCTGGTGAGTTTGGGGCAAATGCAAGACAGAGGAGTGAGACAGGGAGGGTGAGTACTGGGTGCCAATCAGGGCTGATTATGTATGCCTGGGAAGAGCGATTTCCAGCACACCTCGGGAGAGTGCTGAGGACAGCACCTCAGTTCTGGGGTTTGGCGTCTTTCTTAGTTGGAGGAGGAAGTCTCAGCTATTGTGGAGAGTTTGGGTTTATTTTTTGTTGATGAGGTGTGCTGTATTCTGTAAACAAATGAAGCAAAGTACTAGCCTTCCTCAGGAAAACAGGCAGATGAYGTAGTTACAGATCATCAATGCTCTGTGGAGATGGCTGCAAAATGGAGGAGAATCTCAACTAGCAGGGAAGAAAAAAGAGAAATTTAGAAAAGGAATTGGTAGAAGTATGCACCATATTATGCTAATTGAAGAACTGTGAGAGTAGGTGTTTGTGACCAAGCAGAAAAAAACCCTTTCAATAAGCTTAGATGCTCCTCCTGTAAAGTCAGCAAAAAACACTAGGGGCTACACACATTGTGGCCAAGCAGAAGATGGCCTGTGAGCAGCAGGGTACTTCAAGGTGAGGAGCAGAACCCCGAAGAGAACCTGGATGATTCTGGAACTAGGTAAATGTAGGCCTGGCTAATAAATCCGAGTGCTTGGAAACAGTCTTACTCTCTTCATGAAGAAAAGAGCATTCTCCCTCATTTTACCCTGTGTTCCCCTAATAGTCCTGGCAGAAGGGAAGATATTGCTTTCCCAAACTGCAGGAGATCTTRACAGAAAATATGCTAGCAAGAGAGGTGTGCCAAGTACAAATGGCTCAGGATAGGAGTAGTCTGAGCAGATTCTCGGCTTTGCRCAGTCTGAGGCAGGTGATGGAGGTTTGCACTGAAATGTTGGGCATGGCAGAGAGGAAGTCAGTGTGGGGAGAAAAGTGAGGTGCTCTTAAATTGTCCTTTCTGCCATAGTGTAGTAACTATTTGCAAGCCTCTTCTATTAACCTAAAAAATGTTTTGGGAATAGCAGAGTAACTGTAAATGAACTAGCACGGGCAGATGTGCTGCCCAGTCAGTTACAGAAGCTAAAGGCCATGTTTCTGCAACTCGTGCTGGGCTACTCTGTGCAACATTCTTAAAGCAATGAACATAGCGGTGAATGGGGGATGCTATGGGAGTCCCTCCCCAGATGGGCAGCTCTGTGGAACAGTTCCCTTCTCCCAGAGTAGCAAGCTCGGAGCCTTTATGAGTAGATGAAGCATGAGGAGCCTTGCTGCTCTTCCTTGCTTCTTCAACTACTATTTTTACCATGCTTTCTTTTATCCTTGCACTGTATCAAGCTGTGCCCTGTAACATTCACCATTCTTTCCATCTGAAACCTAATCTAGTCCATTTTTCCTGCTGTTCCTTAACTCTTTCATTATCCTAAATTTTTTAATTCTTCATATATTTTGATAATTYGCTCTTTGAGCACTTTCTCTTATCACTGTACGTTTCTGCTTCTGCTTCTCCTTCCAATTCCATCTGTGTAATTCTCTTTCCAGTCCCGTTTTCCCACATCTCATCTTCTTGTCTTATCTCGTTCTGTTCTTATTATCTATCAATGAGAGTTTGTTAAGGTGAGAAGAAAAAGAATGACATACTTCGCCGGTTCCCTTCTAAAGATCTTTCTTCTAATTACTAGCAAACCAGTTGTACTTGCTGAAACAAATTACCAAACTGTCTTTTCTCCCATGACTCACTTGAAATTCACTTATCTATGAAATGTTAAAGATAGACTGGTTTACAACATAGTCAAGGCTAAGAAAAGAAGTCTGTGTGCAACCTTGCAAGAAGCTAGTATTTTTAACAGGAAGTGATGGTTTCGGTGGGCAGAATTTTCAACTGTAGGTATTCATATGGAAACTTTAGAATAAGCTGATTTCTCAGTCTGGTGAAAGCCACTTGGCCAACAAATACTTGCCTGGTGGGAGGAAGGCTGAAATGTGGGGAAAAAACTGGGACTATGAATTAGAAAACTAACTGTAAAAAGGATTTTTTAAAAGGCAACTTAAGTGATAAAATTAAATACCAATTCATAGTTATGTCTGTGCCTTTGGAAGTTATTAAAAACAACTGGCAGCCACAGAAAGCTGAGTCACACCAATTAGTATTTTCCTGTAAGAAATCTTGTTTCAGACTTTCTTTAAAAGGAAAAGAAAAGTCAACTTTCCAAAGGYGTAGGGACACTTTTGTGAATGTCAGATACATAAGAAGTGAATGAGAAATTTTTTTATATGTTCTTTTTCAATGCTTTTAGAAGATGAGCTTTCTTCTTCTCCCTCCTATTTTCCGCTAATTATTCCTAACCATAACACTGCTTCTTGTAACCCTGTTTTAAATGACACACCATAGATCTCTAACCTATACAGAAGAAATATTTTTTTTCGGAAGTATTATTTAATCATCAATACTTTAAAACTTTCTTTTAAAGTAGTGGTGGGCTTTTTTTTAAAAACAAGTGGGGAGAGGGGCAGGGCTACAGTGTGGCTTCTGTGAGAAGCTGCCAGAGGCTTCCCCTGTATCTGATGGAGCCAATGCCAACCAGCTCCAAGATGCATCTGCTGAGAGAGGACTGAGAATAAGCAAGAAACAGCTCTGTAGATGCCAAAGTCGGTGCAGAAGGAGGGACAGGAGGTGCTTCAGGTGCTAGAGCAGAGATTTCCCTGCAGCCCATGGTGAAGACCACGGTGAGGCACCTGCACCCCTGTAGCTCATGGAGGTCAAGGGTGTAGCAGAGATCCACTTGTAGCCTGTGGTGGGCCCCACACCAGAGCAGGGGGATGCCTGAGGAGTCTGTTAGCCTGTCGGAAACCCTTGCTGGAGCAGGCTCTTGGTGAACCTTTGGACCCATGGAGAGGACAGCCCACACTGGAGCAGGCTCCTGGCAGGACTTGTGACCCTGAGGGGGACCTATGTTGGAGCAGTCTCTTTCTGAAGGWCTGCGCCCAATGGAAGGGACCTATGCTGGAGCAGTTAGTGCAGAATTGCAGCTTGTAGTGAGAATTCACATTGGAGAAGTTTGTGGAGGACTGTCTCCCGTGGGAGGGACCCCACAGTGGAGTGGAGGAAGAGTGTGAGGAGTCCTTCCCCTAAAAAGGAAGCAGCAACAGAGACAATATGTGACCTTATCTCACCCCCTGAAACTTTCATTTTATTTTCTTTCCTGTGTCCAGCTGAGGAGGGAGGTGATAGAGCTGCTTTGGTGGGCACCTGGCATCYAGCCAGGGTCAACACACCACAGGCACTTCAATAGCTCCTTACTTTAGGACTGAACATGATGTTTTCATTTACAATCTTTGAAGTCTTGTCCTCTCAAGACTATTTCTTCATCTGGGAATGGAGTATCGGTTAAAACATTGAACCCCAGGAAAAATAAGCCATAAATTTGTTCCTTACTGTAGTTCGTGCACTCTCAATAGCGGATGAATACATAGTAGATGTGGTTTAGGGGAGAGAGAGGGGAAAAAAGGAAGGGGGTGCACTGTATTGTGGTATGTTATGTTTACTGGTACAAGTGGCTTCAAGATTTTATTTCTACCAGGTTCTAAAAAAAACCAAAAAAAGATAAACTGTACCCCCCCACCCCCAAAAAAAAAAAAAGAAAAGAAAAATTCCTGAACGAAATACCTCAAAACAAAGAACACCCCAACACGGAGTGATGATATTGATACCACTCAGTGGAAGCTCGTGTGGGGTATATATGCCACTGCTGGTCTGAGTTCCTGCATCTTGATGATTCTGTGCAGTGCAGCATGGTAGGATTATATTGCATAATGATAATTATGCAGCTGCCTTAGTGATGTGATGGGTGCACAGTAATATGAGCTTTGTGTCCCTGAAGTGTAGGATTTGTTAGGTCAGGTGCAGTTCTGTACTAAGATTTTTGTGCTAATGTATGACTTGGGAGTCAATAATCAGGAGATGGACTTCTCTGCAGTTTGCTATGTTGTACTAAGGATGTTCTTATGCTTCCAAGCCCTTTTGTAGACAATGGTGTGCTTCAAAACATGTTTTTCTGTCCAGTTTACTTCGTTTTGTTTGTTCAGTTTTAGTTGTTCCCATTTACCAACGTGTGTATTTTCAGAAATACACAAAAGTGTTTACCCAGTCATTTCAGGTTCTTGCTCTCCCTGTCTTTGGGCTTTTGTGAATGGACTATGACTGAGGGACAGTATTAAATGAGTAGATGTAAAATATGATTGAAGCACAAGTGGAGCTTGTATGGAGTCAGAAATAGAGTGAAGTTTTCCTTTCAGTGTCCTATCATGTAGGAATGTACTGTTGCTGATATAAATGTGATAAATTGCCTAGGAATAATAAAAAAAGTTTTCCCTCTTTAGGATTCACCATATAAAAAGTGATTTCTATAGAACTCTTTTGATGACTCTTATGTGCTTTTATTACTGATTTTTAGATATAGTTCATCCTTAAATGTTCCTTAAAGCAGTATTTTTTCTGCTTTTTTTCTGAAGTGTGCTCATACAATTGTTATGGAAAGGGATCTCCCAACAGTATTAAATATCTCTTCAGATTTTAGGTGAATTAAAAAACAATTGTTTAACAGCTTTGAATTGATATCCACGTTCTTATTCTGCATGATTTTGTGTGTATGTTTTTATATCCGCAAGTTATATTCACATGTTAAATAGGTTGCTGGTCAAAAGGTATCATGCTAGCTGCCTGCAGTAAGCTCCTGCCAGTAGCCAACATGAAGGAAGGAATTGATTATTCTGTGGTTAATTCTTGTCTTTTACAGTGTGTTTCAAGCCTGTCACAACAGAGTGCTGTGTGCACTTTGGTATCTCAAGCCCTGTCAGCTCTTTATAATTACCAGTCACTGGCAGACACTTTTTCCTGCTCCAATTTTTCTGGTGCTGGCTCTGCCTAGCACAGGGAGCTGAAACAGGGGGTTGGGTAGCACTACTGTATTTGAGCTAAAGTGGAAGGTGTACTTGGCAGGTAGGACTCTTCTCAATGTGCTCACTTGCAGTAATCTGAAGATTTACAGCTTCCCTGGGTGAGGAAAGTCTTGCAGTACATATGGGATTAGTTTAATTCCAGGCCTGTTAAGATAAAATGAGAATACTTTTTAATCAGATTCCAAATGGCCAACTTAGTTACAAGGCTTATAAAATGTAAAAGTCAATAAATAGTTTTGGTGTAGTCAGATGAGGTTCTGTTGAAAGCCCCCTCTCTCATCTCCAGTAGTCCACTCTTCCCTTGTCAACAAGGGACGGTGAGGGGTTTCAATCAGTTTTCCTCTTCAGTCTGCCCAAATCTCATAGACATGGTTCTGTCTTTTCACTTTAGTGTCTTTCTTGATGTTGGTTTATGTCTTGGAAATAGTCTGGCCATTTAATTAAAATAAGCATTGCTTCAGTCTCTTACAAGTGTGTGTATCTGTCTACTCAAGCAGTGCATCATCTCTGTTTGGCTTGCCAATAAATAGCTCCTTGCTGCATCTGTACCAGCATGGAGATCTTACATTGCACTCTGCTTTCCACCTTATGTGCTATGTGAGCAATTTGTGATATAAAGGTTCAAAAAGAATAAAATGTAGCTCATTACTGACTGGATATAATAATTAATTGCTGATACCTGATCTTCTTCAAAGCAGACAGACCTCCAATAGTCACACAGTTTTCTGTTGCACAGGTTCAAATGTCATTAGTTGTGCAAAGCAATTATGTTGGAGAACATRGATTATTAAAATGAAAGTAAATTCTTACAGTTCAGCCTCTAATTTCCTGTAGTTTGGTTTGCTTTTTTTTAATTGATACGTTATTTTCAGGTTTTGGAGGAAATGCACCTCTTTTTTTTGTTTTTTTTTTTTTGGGGGGGGGGCTTGGGGGTGATTTAGGGGTTTTTTTCTTTGTTTTTATTGCTAAATGAGGGATCAAATATACAGATTTGTTGCACTGTTAAGATGTGTGGAGTTTAGGTTTTTATATGGTATAAAAAAAAGAGGAAATTCTTACTCTGAAGTTAGATATTTGATATTGTTCTTAAAAGTTTCCCATGTCAGCTGTGTATACATTTTTTGGTTACGCTTTTACCTTACCTTCCACCTGACTAAAAAGAGAAACACTCATCCACATCTGCTTATTTAATTTAAAAAATAACAAAAAAAAAGAATAAAACACCCAAAGAACAAAGTATGCTGATGACTGTCTTTTCTCTTTAAACAGAAATATCTATAAAATCTAAGGAAAATAATTCAAAAAATGAAGTAAAGAGAGCATTTCTGATTTAACGGATTTTGATCAGATATCCTCGGCCTAGCAACAAACTTTTTGATGAGTTTACCATTCTGTTTGGTTTTGGTTTGGGTTTTTTTTTCTTTAAAGGAGAAAGGAATAAGGTAATATTTACAGTCAGCATTGTGAAGAAATAGCAATTACTGTGGAGTAAAAAAAAAAAAACTAATTTGCCATATGATCCACCTATCTTTTAAATGTAGCAGCTTAGAAGATTTAGCTTACCTGAGTGAACTAGGGTTTTTTTAACCTTCAATGTAGTTGGAGATTATATAAATTATATTCATGATTCAGATTTTCTCTGTGAGGGGAAAACAGGAGTCCAGATGTGGTCTCAGAGCTATTGGTGGTGCTTTTTTTAGTATAGGTGTTTATGTTTAGAGGTGCAGACAAATGGCCTCTGACAGCCACAGAGGGCAAACCACAACTTCATGTCTTTCAGAAACTAAAGTGAAAGAGTGGGAATATACTTGCTTAAGTGAAGGGTTTGGGAGTTGAAAGAAGGCAAACTGGAAATGTGCTAGTACTATTAATTTTGCAGAGTTTAAACACTGGTGCATTACAGGTTGAGTTGTGGAGTTTGGGGCTTTATTTTTACGGCTCTACACAGATTTGTCACTCTTTGGCAGAGTTGTGTTAAGTAACGACAAAATGGCCATGTGATTATCTGAACTGCATACCTTGACTAGCTCCCACATGAAGTCCTAGTACTGAGACTGAAGTCATGCTTACCTTTGAGAAAATTTCCATTAATTGCCACTCAGACGTAATGGTCTTCTAGTCCTTGTATGTAATTTTGTGTTATTTTTAAGATTGTCCAGTCTTTTTATTAGACTGTGAGGGCATAAACCATTATGGCATACATTCTAGTTCCCTAATCCTCCTTTGCCCTTTAACCTCCTTTATATGTATATCTTGTAATCAGGCCCTTCTTCCACATGGGGACAAGAAAGCCCTTGAATGCTTTTCAGTTATGTTGGATTTGCGTATAGCTTACAGAATTATCAGCTGTGAGCTTTTTAAATTTTCTTTTGATATAATAAAGTATCTATCTGGATGATGTAGTTCAAGACTATAAGGCAGTCCAAAAAGCAATATAATTGCACTAATTGGACCAGAATTTTACTGAAACAGATAAACAAGGAAAGCTTTAGCGGTGGTTTCCCTTAATCAATAGAGTAAAAGATATTTGGTCTCATGCCTGCTGCAAGTCTGAAGCCTTGTTAGTGCAGGAGTGTAATCAGAACTCCATTTTTCCCTGCCACTGGGTTAGCAGGAGACATGTTCAAAGTTACCAACTTTGAACATGCTGAGTTGTGAGTTTAATGGAAAGCGTCTCTTCTGGGGTAAGCATCTTTGCAAGGTATCTTCTTAATACTCCTGTGCAAGGCAATACACTGATATTTACCRGGTACTAAAAAGTGTTTTAATTTCCAAACATCATATTTAACCTCTGTTTAGCACAGTTTTGATGTCACTTTKCTTCTATTCAAGCAGAAAGCTTTTATTTGGGAACAAATGTTTGAATAAACTAACAAACTTAGTTAGAAACCAAAACCATTATTTTACCTTTGGGTCATACTCAGTTTCTAGGCTTTATTGTTCTCATTTTGTTAGTAAAGACTCATGTATGTTTTTATATGTTTTAATTAGTATCCTTAGCAATGGAAGTGGGAAATGAGAGAAACCAAATAATTCTGTTGCAGGTATGGCTAATATGATAGAGAACTAAGGCTATTCTTTCTTAACTCATACATTGAATTAAATCTGGTTCTTGGCTCACAACAATAGTTAACTCTGTTAGGTAAGAATATTAGAAAAAAACAAACAAACAGAACCACTAAACTTTGAGATAGAGACTGTTTACCTTGCATTCAGGCATATCAACCTGTACCAGAATATCTCCTATTTTAATGACCTAACAAATCTGGAAACAGTGATCTTTAAATTGCCTAAATTTTATGATGTGAATGAATACTGAGTAATATTGGGGAAAAAAACCCGTGTATGACATGAATTGTTTCATATTATGTGTTCAACCTGTACAAAAAATAAAAGATGACTTCATGTCTGCTAAGTTTTAGAAGACTATTTTCATAATATTAGCATTTAAAAGGGGCAAAATGTGCTTAAACTTTGGAATTTCTTTCTAGTTTTTCTGGTAGTGAAAAATATATTAAAAGAAAATAGAGGACTTTATTTCATTGCTTTGTTGCTGAGAAATTTATGACTTTTATTTAATTTTATCATGTAACTTTCCTGACACTTGTCCAAAATTCTGATGCTCTGAGCTTGGTTGCTGTCTTTTATCCAAAGTTCTCCTGGTATAATTTACTTTTTCCCCGTTTTGATCTGGAGGCCACATGAAATGAAGCATGTAGTTCTATCTCAATTACTTTCTTGATAAACCTGCAATTAAGGTGTTTCTGTTGCAGGATATCTGCATTTCACCTTCAGTATGAAATCTCAGCTTTTATGTTATATGAAGTATGTAAAATGTTAGTAGAGTTTAAAATAAAACATAATTCTACTTAATCATCGAACTTGCCTATGGAGAAGGGGGAAATGGAACAGTACTTGAAACGAAGGTGTTTTTATGGGTGCAAATATATATTGACTTTTAAAGATCATTTTAATCTTGAGTAACAACTTTTTATCTTTAGATTGCTTCTATGATTGTAGGATCTCAATAGCTAAGSGCACGTGGACATGTTTTATTCATTCTATTGTAGCATGTAAGGAGTCACATTAAGAATTCAGAGATAACTTCTAATTTAGAAATCATCTGTGGACTCAACTACTTTCATGGATCCTAAAGGCCTGACCTTTTCAATATGTAATACAATTGATGTTATTTGTTATTTAATTTACTAGAAATTGGTATATCTATATATGGAGGGGAAAATACAAGTAGGATTACATGTAAGATTGAACAAATCATACAAAAAATGCTTTTTCATTTGGTTTTCTGTTTATTTTTCTGCTGTCTCACCCCTCCTTTTTATGTCAAAATTATAATATACCAGTGTAAGAAACTATTTTTATGTTATTTAATCACCAGCTGCAGCTGATATATGAGAATTGGCATTGGCAATGTGATCAGATTTACATTTTTCTCAGATCTGATACACTTGATGAGTCCAGTGGAATAAGTGATAAACTGGAGATACATTGAAACTGAGATAATGGTATTAAAAAGTCACCAGAATTATATCTAATGCATATCTTTATTATCTGGTCCTATTTACTTTGCCAGTTATAAGTGAATGTGTCTGTATTGCAGTAATTTGTGTCTACTGGTGTATTGGAATGTGTTAGAGCTTATTTTTCATTCCATTAGTTTTTTGTTTGTGCATGTTCTGAATTTTTTTCCATGGTCCCAAGGCAGCATTTGTTAGCTCATTCTGTGACAGTGTCTCTATAAAGACATAATTTCCACTTGTCCTGCATTTGTGATTCTTAATTCATATGGGGAGGGGAGGAGAGGGGGAGACATAGACCTTATTGTGAGTATATTTCTTATTTATAGTATGAAAAGATTCTTATTAGCTTTTGCAATTCAAAGTTTATTCTATATTAAATTAATATATTTRTGTTGTTTTGACTTCTTAACAGGCAATAACTTCGAACTATAGCTTCATGCTTTCGTTGAGAACATAGATTCTACTGCAAGGAACTAACAGTAAGTRTTTAGATGTTATTTTTTTTAATGATGTTTTCTTTGTAAGTGTTTGATGTTTACTTCAAATGTGTTCTGGGATGCTATTATGACCACCCACTGTATAGCCAATGCTGAAATATGCAAGTAGGTTCTCTCAGTGGATCAGATGGCTCTTGCTCAGAATATTTAGCTGTCTTTCACAGGAAGGAAAATGAAATTGGAGTAAAGGTCTTCATTTCAGTTGGCTATAATTCCCAGTGTTTTCATTGAATGGCATAATTGTGTTTATGAAACAATTTTTTAAAGTTATTAAAATTATTAGAAATTGAAGTGGAAGAGTTACTATACMTTTACAGGGAGTTTTATTATATTTTAATGGATAATAGGAGACCAGAAAAGCAGAAAATTAATATGTTACATGGAGAATGAGTCAGTGTTCTGAAAGACTGAACAAAGGTACAAAACTAGTCCATGATAGGCTATTTCTAGGTTATTGCTTTGGGTTTTTGCAGCCAGGGTTAAAAATAAGTGGCTGTATGCCATCAACAATAATTTTAAAAAAGACTTCCTTGTCTTTCAATAAAGATACTGCTCTTCTTAACAGCTTTTAACAGTTTCCATGCAAAACAACACCGTGTGAAATTGCTATTCACATTAAGGCTTTATGTCCTTTGTAAATGAATTTTGAACACACACCTGTTGTACGATAKAATATAAAAGTAAATTTATATCAGTTGCTGTGTTTATTATCAAGGGATTGATTTAGGAAGGTTATATCTTTTATTAGCTTCCAGTTTGCCTTCAGTTTTCACTAGATATTGAATAAGGATTGTTGGAGGGAGACAGGCAGTCTTGCATTCAGAAGCAGAGTGTGATGCTGCTAGAGGGCTTTTACGACCTCAGGACATCATAGCTTGGGGCAATGACTGATCAAGATCAGAAGAGTGAGCCCCGTAGTATTTGGAGGGGTCTGTAACAATCAGTGTCGTTACAAAGCTGTATGAAGGCTAGTTTTGGTTATTTGTTTTTGAATGTACTAGTAAGTCCCTACCTCTTTCCCTAAATTCGTCTCTACCTGTGAGTTATCAAAAACAATTATACTAGTCTTCCAACTCTACATTGTGGTACAATGAATTGAGATCTAATTAAATATTTTAATAAAGAGATATAGTGAGTATTCTTAAATCAACTTACATCCAGCAATTTTAGTGTATATATAAGTTGACACAGGTGTTGAATCATTTCTTTACTATTCTTTTAAGTAAAGGGGGAGTTGATGATCTTGAAGGGGGAATCAGCTTTAATTTGCAATATGAAAATCTTGGGCTGGGTACGATACAGAATTTTAGAAAACACTTTATAACGTTTCCTTGGTCAATTTCTTTTTATAGGACTTTTTTTTTAGAGCTTTTTATGTATTGCTAGTCTGTTACACTTGAAAGCACCAGAGTACTTTTAAAGGATTCAAAATATTATTGTCTAAATTGTTAGTATAAATATTTACATAAATGCAAACTGCATCTCTCCTGATCATTATAACATTGTTTAAACTTCTTCCTGATGACAGTCTGGCCTCTGTGGGGAAAAATAACTGCTCTGAATCACATGATACTATTTTTTGATATATGCTGAGGGTGCTCAGGTTTGGGGGTTTTGGGTTTTTTTTGGTTTGTACAATTGAAATGACACTGGTGGTGGAGGAACAGTTGAATGTCTTCAAAAGAAAACTTGGGATTTGATTTCTAGAGAAATCAATAGGAAGAATTGGGCTTTCATTTTGGAGCTTTGTGGTAAATTGGGATCTTTTTTGTTGTTTTGTTGTTTTTTTTTCCTTGATATCAGCTTTTATTTTTAACTGGTCAATCTGTTTGTCCCCACATGCTGTGATATTATTGAGCCAACACATATCATTTGCTTCTCAACTAAGCAGTGAAGAAATGTCAAAAAAGGTAATAGCTAAAAGTAGAGATGACATTTTGTTCCAACATAGGGGCAAATGTATTTTAAAGGTTCACAGTAGTTGCTTAAGAGACAGTATTTGATTTTGCAAAGAAAGATCTATTTTCTGCTTGATCACTTGCAGTTCTATCAATTGGATAAAAAGGGAGGATTCCATTACTATCTTAAATATAGTACTGAAATATGTTTGTTTCAGTACCAGGAAAGAATTAATCAAAAAAAATAATCCTATTATGCATTAATATTTTGGGTGACTTTTCAGGAATATATTCTAATGTCCAATACATAGTCCGAAATAATAGATAGTGCATAGAGGGTGAAACTATTCTGACCACTTCTTTCACCAATTCTGATTACATTTAGAGGCCCATATGTACTTTATCCTGAAAGCTCAGCTTTTCTAACACATGTTGTTTATAAAGCCCTTTTGAGAATTGCTCCACTGATCAGGGGTGACTTTTATTTACATTTTCTGTGTTCAGCTGTATTTCTTGCCTGTGTAGAAATACCCTGTGGCTTGAASGAGATGAAGAACAGCAGGGAGCCCGTTATCTGGGCTTCTCTATAGATGACCATTCTCCTGCACACTCAYTGTTTCTCTGGAGAAAGCTGATTACTAAATAGGATATTGCATTTTCAGTATGTTACACAAGACTGTAAGTAGTTGGTTTTGATTGAATTAGTAGCCTTATATTTAAATATGAAGGGAAAGCAACAGACTATACTGTAATCAAAGTCTCTAAAAATCAGTGGGTTTAGATGCCTTCTTGAAAGTTTGATCAGTAAGAGTATAATATCTTAAAAAAAAAAAAAAAGGAATAAGCAAAATTACTATATCCCCTGGAAAGGGAAACATTAAAGGACAGATTTGGATAGAAACATCATTTAAAAGGATACAATTTACCATTAATGCAATATATTAGTAAAATTAATTAAATAAGGGGGTTTTTTTATTTCTTCTTGTATCTTCTGGGATTTGAAGTTCTTTTTTTTTTTTTTTTTCTCCTGTGTATCCACTTCTCAGTTCTGTTTGTGTAGGTTTGGTTTCTTGTTTGGTTTGCTCATCCTGAGTCAGAGGGTGGGGAAATAACTTGAGTGAGATTTTTGTTGTTCTTTTAATAGTACTGATTTGGTTACCAATAAGAAATTACAAAGATAGTTATTTCAAGGATGAAGAGCTGCTAATACGAAAGTCATGGTGTTGACATGAATGTGCTTCTGCCTTGATTTTACATCTCTAAAACATTAGGAAACTAAATAATCCATCAGAAATTTTCAGAGTGCTTTTTTCCTCTGTCTTCCAGAGTAACCCTTATATTGTGCTTGTATAGTTCAAAAGCTTGTTGATACAGGTAGACCCAGAGTGCAGAAACCCAAGTCCTTAATTGGAAGGCTGCTATATTTAAATAAAAACTTCCTAAATTACAGCAAATTAAGTAATTTTTGAGACCACTTTTATTTTACTTTCAGATGTAAAGTAATTGATGTACTCCAATTCACATAGATGAGACTTTTGTAAAGCAGTAACTGAAAAAGTCTGTCATGCTATTCAACAAGATGAACTTTGAGATAAGTGCATGATGCTTGTGGATTTGGTGAGTTTAGCCTTTTTTTTGCATTAAGAAGCATTGTTAGCATGTAATCAAAATGATGATCACTGTCTGGGAAACACGCTTTCAAGGGTTAGTTCCACAAATGAGTCATAAGTAAAAGCTCTTCAACTAGCACAGAACACATTAAGCTGGAAGAACAAACAAAAAACTTGTTGGTAGATCAGAGAAAATGAAAGCATAAAAGATACTCTTAGAAGATCGGTTGGTCTAAATATCAGAATTGTAGTAATATCTTTTCTGTCTTATTCTTCTCTGGTTTACCACTTTCATGTATACCTTGAATATTTTAGCCACTGGTATAGTTTCCTTCAAAAAGCTGCTCATTTGCTGCAACTTTAATGGGATATATAGAGTGTTCGATATTATGAGAAGAGGCTTATATTCTTGTTTGAGAATAAAGTGTTAGCAGTCTTAGGAGAACTGAGTTCATGTTCTAATGGGAATAAAATTTTTAGCCAATTCTCTTGTATTTTGTTCATTTAACTCTAACAAAAGTAAACCAAACATTGAGGACTGCATCTGGCATATATAAAACATACTTGTGTGTACCTGTCTAGATAGCTGTTGAAAGTGAGATAATATCTTCCTGTATACTGAGAGTGTGTTTTTACAGATCATTCACAACGTGAATTCTTGTATGATCGCTCACTTAAAAGACTTCAAGTGTAGGTGCTTCTAGATTACATAGTGACCATCTATGGCCTGAAGACTGAATCAGATCTGTCAACCCATGGACCATTCTTTGCCTCCGTCTTTTTTCTTGTTTGCTGTAAAACTGGATTTCTTTCAAATAGACAGGGAGCAAACAAGATGAATTGTCCCTGCAGCTCATTCTTTTGTAGGCCGTTTTCAGTTTTCATTTGACTGACAGTAGGTCCACTCTACAAGCAAGATAGTCTGCCATGTAAGCACTCTGTATCTTTGATGTTTTGATGAATGTACATGTTTAACTAGTGATGCAACTGGCTTTTTGCATGTGACTTGGGATAGGTTCCAGCCCCTTAGTTAGGGACAAATACCCTATGTAAGAGGACAACTCTTAATCTGTAAGTAAACAAATAAGCTTTGGTTATTGCAGCTGCCCTTCTGGTCACATAAGAGATGAGGGCTCAGACTTGAAGTTTAAATGTGCCTCTCACCTCTGTGTCTAGGTCCTGACTAAAGATGAGCAATCAGTCACTCTACTAACAAGGGAACCTTTTCCTAATTAAGGAAAATGTGATGTTCTCTCACAGGGAAATCTGCATCAAATAGACTGAAGTGAAATATAATAATTCGGCTTTATATCTTCAAATAAAATTGAATGAAGCTACTACAGAGCTTATATATAGCAAATGAAAAAAAATCTTGATAGGTAACTTAGAGTTGTAGTAGAGATATAGCAGGAGGAAAACACACTGGTCACTAAATGAAGTATGTAAACGGTAATGAAGTAATATTTTGAATATTCTTACTCATAGGTCTATACATAATTTCCTATTTCAAATGAACTCATTCTGGTTTAGCATAAAATATTATCTTCCCCTTGTCACAGAAAGGGAGACTGGAACATATAAATCAGTGGAAACTTTCAAAATACATTGTTGTGGGAGGCACTACATGTTGTACCAACAAAGTCATTGCTGTCTGCAAATTTGAATGGGACACAAATGTGTTGCATTCATAATATTAGCTATAAAATTTGAAATTAATATCAGTTTCTGCTTCTGTTACCATGTGCTGATTAGCATAAAAGTAACTTTGCCCTAAGTACTGTGAGGTAATTAACACAAAATTCAAAACCAAAAAATATTTCCAAAGCAGAAAAGGCTCTAAATGAAAATGGCTAGTGGGAAAACACTGAGGCAAGAATGATATATATTTTCTGATATCTACTTCAGGCCAAATTGCAGGGAGGGGGAGAGGATAATTTGCTGGGCAAGGCAGACCTTTGATTCACTGCACATGACTATTACCACAGGAAAAAAAATTAAAAAACATTATTTCAGATTGCTGTAGTAAAAAGGCATTTAAAATGCTGCTTCCCTTCTGGAAGCCCTTTGTTATAGAGTGACAATTATGGGAATGATGCTGCAGTGTGTTAGTTGTCATTTCTAATACTCAGCCATTAGCCACAATGTTGAGTTAAATGATGAGATTTTGATCTCTTCAGATCATCTGACAATGCTTTCCCTCAAGCATCCCAATAGTTGTATGCAAAACAGTCTAAAATTTTTCAACCTTTTTCAGAGTGCGGAATATTTTTATGACCTTAAAGTCATAAAAAGTCACTCTGGTGGAGTGCACTTTACCTTTTAGTGTGTTTTCAAATGGATGGAGGAATGTATGAAATCAGGGGATCATGAAAGATTGTTGACTTGATGTTGTGTAGTACAAAGCATGAGGTGCAAACACCGTCTTTGCCTGGAAAGCCAGTACTTGGTCTGACTGAGGTCCTTAACTTCACTAGGAAGCACAAGTAGTCACTAGCTACTGATTGATTGATTGATTGATGAAAAAAAACTAGCCCAATAGCTGGACTCTTTAGAAACTATTTGTAACTTCCTCCAGTGTTACTAACAGGAAGCAACTGCTTATGGAGCCTTCAAGTGTGGGGGATTGCCTTGTTCATAATATGTAGTTTTAAAGGTAAGCTCAGCAAATATCCAAAATGCAGTTCCAATGATCAGCATTAAATATAGCATCTTTCAAAATAATGCTGCATCAGCGTTTCAAAGTGTCCTCATGATTACTGATGCCACACAGGACAGAATAAAGTTTGGAGAAGGTAATTAGAATGACCTTGCATTACTGAGCTGGTGAGCAGTACTGGATTTTGCCCACAAGTAATGGAGTTTTTCATAAGGTGCTGCTTATCAACAGCATGTGCATGTAGATATCAATGAAAGTTAATGTGAATACCTACACGTGAATGTAAATTGCAGACCAAGTATGGCTTATATTTTCCAAATGCATTACAGTTTTAGCTGAGCTAATTTACGAAGTTTTTTTTTTTCTTGTTCTTATTAACTTAAAGCTTTTAGCACACTAAAAATTATTTCTAGAATATTCCTTAATTACTTATTCATATTGACAGTGGTTTACATCAGGCAAGTCTGCCTTCTTTAAGACTTCATGCAGTTACACTGCAGCAGTATGTGTTTACTTTAATAATGGTTTATAATTTACCTGAAAACTTCTACAGAGGCCACACTAGATACTAGATTATCTTTAAAATACTTTATTTATTAATACCTATTAAATCCAAATGCTTGTTTGCTTCTCTGCATTTTGGTTTTAGAGTTAAGAAATATCTTAAGACCAATATTAGAAAAGTAGACTACAGAATGCTGACAGTCTTCTAAAATATATGTAGAGGAACAACAGTTTTTGCTGAGCATCAAGTTGTGTTTTCTTTTTCCAATATTTCTGCCACTGACATGTACTGTAATTATGGTAAACTAGGCTGAACTCACTGTAAGTTGGTTTACTCAGAACATGACAAGTTGTCTTTTAGCAGCCTTGGGATACAAATCTTTAACTTTTGCAACTACATAATTACCACATCGACGTCTACYCAGGACGTGAAGTGAAAGTATGTTGTATAAAATTGTCTTTAAATAATTGTCTAAATGAAAATTCATGTGACCTCTGGTTTGTGGTTTTGAAACTTAAACCTTGTAGAATGGGTTAAATACACAAACTTTCCCACTTTTGTTACTTCCTCTTCATAGAAATGAATTCATGTCAGCCCATTTCTTACCCATAGTTCACAGTCTGTGGAAGTGAGAGATCAGCAATGCAATGCCTATTATATACTTTCATGGTACAGCTGTCTACTTTATTTTCATGAGCTTTCAATATCTGTATGTTGACTAATAAGCTCTTTCTGAGGTGATGGACATCCATGTATACCAAATAACTTAAAAATACTGAGTGGAAAAACTAACGAACTCCCAATGCAAAACAACAGGAGTTACCAAGAATATAAAGCTACTTCAGCTTCAGGGAAGGAAAAGCTAATCATCAAGCAGAGGGGAAAAGATCTTAGTAGACAAAGAAATTGGTAAAGGTAGGGTTTTCACCCCAAGTATATGGAATTCTATGGAGAATTAATGTAAAAAAGGTGATAATTGAGGCAGTGTTAACTGTTTCACTACTTATCAAAACATTAAACTGGAAAGATTTCTTTACAAAGYATTTCTTTGCTGTCTGAGGATGACATTCAGTTGTAATGTCCAAGTTTAAGCAAGCTCCACTGAAGAAGTTAAAAACCAAAAATATATTCTAGGTTCTTTGCATAACAAGCTAAGCTGAATATGAAGCCTASTGAAATATGAGATCCCTGTCACGGAGTGATTTTGTCTTATGCTGGTGCAGTTTACAGGGAAGGGAAAAGTTAGCAAACAGCCTAGCTTTTCTTTTGCAAATATTGAGAAAATGCTTCATTTTGACAGTCTTCTGATTTTATGCTGAATGAAGTCTTCACTTGGAATTTATCATCCAGTTTTAAAGGTTTACTGGGAAAAAAACCCCAAACAAACATACCCCACTTACTGTAGAATTAAATGAGTCACTTTTAGATAAAGTGGAAAGTAATATGTGGCTATTTGGTATTTGAACTCTTACAATTTCCATTACACATCCACTGGAGTTATCTTTGTTTCATCTKTCTTACTGGTCAACTGGTGTGCTGAACAGGAAAATTTATCATTTGTACATCTCTGATCTAAAACCTATTTATGAGGAGGGTGACGTTTACAATATGGCAAATGTAGGCCTTTTCTTCAGAGCTGTCAAGAAAATATTTTGAATGTGTTTTTGACATTTAAGTGGATGTGTCTAGGATTGCAAGTGATGTATAGAGCAATCTGTTTCTTGGTCCTTATGGTAAACAAAGTAGCCTTAGTTTTGGCAAGGCAGTGGCTTTATACAGATAAAGACCGTTGCAAAATGGTGGTAGAATCTGAAGGGGAGCCACTCCTATTAGCAGTTACCATCTCTTAACTGTAACTTGTTGTCATGTTCGTATTTATTCTTTTAGCTGGTGCTGTCCAGTACTAATTATAGCACCAGCTTACATGATCATGGAGGCTCAACCAGCAAAATTGTGCTTAAATGGCTCCAACTGTGACTTGAACCCCTGTTGAAATGTTCCTGGGTATATCTCCCTGCTTCCTGATTTGCTGTATTTTGCACTACAAAAACMGTAGATTCAGACTTATGCAAAGTCTAGTGGATTGATTATTCAGAGAATTGTGATGAAAGAAATGTCAGCACTTAACTATGTCTAATTAGTTAGATTTTTGTAGGAGACATGCACAAAGGACAATTCCCCAAACCAACAAATTTATTTTTTCTTGCATGTATATAGACTTCTAGTTTACTCAAAACCGAGAAACTATAAAAATTATTTGTTTCTACTATCTATATGTAGCTTTTCCTTAGAGTCAAGTTGGAGGCAAAATAGTGACTGAACCTATCGCTTTGTCCCCCCTTTTGCTGTATTCAGCTGGGGCCGGAGCGATCTGCAGGGTTTCTCGCAGTCCACACAAGCTGACAGCTTTTTACCACAGGCAGTTTCACAGAGGCAGCAGCGAAGGCAAAAGGAATGAAAGACCCGGACTCTCTGTAACCATATTCTGGGTTTATTTCTTCTCTGCCCAGGAAGACAGGGTGCATATCTTGAAAGGGAGGTTAGCAGAGAGACCGTTTCCCGCTCTGTCTCTGCTGCTTTAAGGGGTAGGGATAACAGTGTGCAACCAATGAGCTTAGAGATACATGAGAGAAAACCAATGATACATCTTCAGAGGAAGAACAAATTCAAACTGACTAATGACAATACAGTTAGAGAGAATTTCAAACCAAGCTGACCTGTTACAAAGCTTAAGACTCTGTGAGGAGGAGAAACCTAAAGTGACAGCATCTAAGAAATATTGCTCTGTGGCAAACTGAACTAAAGCTGGAGCACCGCAACATGAACCTTCAATCGAGATTCTTTAAAATAATTTCAAATATCCAGGCTACCTGGAGTTCTAGTACTGGAAGGAAACACTATAATAGGATGATGGGTATTACTCAGTGGGAGGCAACTTGCAAAATCAGACACCTCTGCCTATAACAACAAAAAAGAAATGTTGTAACCTATTATACTGTAAGGCAAGTATTATAAAGATTAGAAAAAATACAACATAAATTTCTACCAGATATTTTCTTCCAGTATTTTTAAAAAATTAAGTTTTGTTCTAGATTACTAACCTGTTTGAATTACAGTATTTTCCTCTAAGATTGGGAAAACACTTCTTTCTTGTGATTTAAGCTTTAAGAATGATATGTATTCTATGCTTGTGCACTCCCATGTTTATTACACAAGATTAAATAAGTGCATCCTTTTGTAATGCTGTTTGACACATTCAAGGATTTTCATMATTTCACTCCACTATACTTTGAAGCATGTCTTGCAATGTAGCATATTCAAACAGGCATGAGAAGAAATGTTTTCCAGAACAATTGAAAACTATATTTAGATGAGAAAACTAAGTGGTATAATATAGTGCAGTGTTGTTTCTCATGGGAGTAGAGTTTATTTCTATATCAGTTGAAGTGTTCTGGGAATCTAAGGTTAACTATATACTAGTAGAAATGATTCAAGGAGCAATGAGGCACATGTTCATAAATAATTGCTGTCTCAGTTTTAAATTATTTCACAAAAATTCCCTAAGGAGTTGTATTGCTGTGCATAGTTCTAATGTTGAAGTGATCCTTTCTAAGGAAAGATTTAGAAGTATGGATAAATTAGACTTCTCCTCACTATTTCTGGCTTGTTTCAAGTACAAAATTTCAACTTTTTTTTAATTGTCTCAAAAGATTCCAAGCTTGCATGACAAAAAGAAAAAGGTATTCAAATTTATTAGTTTGTATACTATCTTAATTTTCTCTTTCTTGCGTTTATTCTCTCTTCTTTTTTATGTGCAGTAAACTCAAAGTGTGATCTATAGGTTAATGAGGAGGGGCAATGCTAATTCTAGGATTCTGCAACTTCTTTCTGAAGGCTGTAAGGGATACAGAAGGAACTGGCAAAAGAACTGCCCCATGAACTGAAAAAGCATTTTATCAGAGCAGTTTCACTTAAATCTATGTAAACAATCATAGCTTTTTCTAGCAGAGACTGGTTTTCTCTTTCAACAAATCAATTATCTTCTCTGGTYACAGATGTCTAATAGCTAGAGATGGATATGGCAGTGTTGCAACCTGGCCAGTTTGAAAAGAAGGGAAAATAATGATAAAGTTTTATTCAGTCTCTCTCACGGTGTAGCAGCTCTACCACTGGTCTTCCATCCCACACAGTTCAGAAGTCACTGAAGTCTTTGATTTCTCCAGTTCACTTTTTTACTCCTGGGGGGATTTCAGACTATAYTACTACAGGCTATACTACTTGGAGTATATTACTCCAAGATTTATGGTGGATATCTTAACCCAACCCATAGGTTTCCTCTTCCACTTGAATCTTTCAGGTATGCAGCAGCCCTGTTGCTTGAGAATTTCTGTGATTTACAGAAGGGTAGTCTTGTCTGTTACAGAGATTGCACAGAAAAAACTTAGGACATTAAAACATTCAGTAGTTCATATCCGGTGATTAAGATTTTCARAGGTTCTGTCCTCTTGACACCAAAGCAGGCTCAACGTATTAGAAATCTGTTATTACACAAGCTAGAATAGTTTTTGGAAATATATACAAAGCTTACAGGACCATATTAGATCTTAAAATTTGTGATGCTTTGCAGGCCAAGGTAAGTTTGGGAATTCTCTTCATTAAAATGGTCTCCTTATGTGATTCACTGAATAGATCGTGCAGATTTTCAGATCACTTTCTTAAAATTTAATTGGACTTTAAAACTGATTCCACTAAATTTAACTCAAATATGTTTTGTGTTGAGCTTGTTAAAGTAAGAACAGGTAAGTAGGACCATGGAAACGTTACTAAATTCCAAGTAGTCAAAGAGAGAACAATCAACATGTAAATTATTGAGCTGTCATGTTAAATGAAGCTGAATATTTTTAAGTGATTCACATGCAGACTGTTATAAAAGACATAGACTCTGCATTATCAAACATTAGGAGCTCAAGTTAGGGCTCATTACTTTTCAAAATTAAGGGAACAATAAGAACTAATTTTTGGAACTTAGCTGTGCAGAAAGTATGTTAGGCTGATTCTCTTTTTCTKACAATAAAATGAGTTCTATAGAAACATCTGTTAAAGAGTATTTTCATGGTTTTCCTATATTCAATTGTTCATAATTTTGTTAGTCACTAATCTACATGGATATAGTTCTTAATATTACTACAATATGTATAACCATAAATTTTTGCAAAATATAACTTGAAAGTACCTTGTTGATTGTTCTTTTTGATGAGGAACTAAATAGTTAATAATGCTGACAAGTTGTCTTTAAGTATGTAGGTGAAATAGGCTCACTACGTAGAGCTGAATGCAGCTCTTTCCATCTTAGAGCTATTGTGCCAGACTTTCTGCAGAGCAGCTTTTATATTTAAGGATTTTGTCCATGTGAAGACTGAGTCTAAAAATAAAGAATTTGAGTGAAGTGACACAAGCATGGAAAATATTTTAATATAGGAGAGCTGCGGGTGTTGTATACTTACTCATACAGGTTGCTTCAGACTTCTGCTAATAAGAGAATAGGG
This sequence comes from Amblyornis subalaris, assembly GCA_018881555.1. Lineage (NCBI taxonomy): Eukaryota > Metazoa > Chordata > Aves > Passeriformes > Ptilonorhynchidae > Amblyornis > Amblyornis subalaris. The sequence continues at coordinate 153,927 of JACAXG010000141.1, read as the reverse complement.
GTTATTTTCTCGCTGTAACAGTGTAAAGCACCTTTCTGTACCATGAATCATCAAGAGGAGGAAGAGGGACAGGGAGAAGTCTTAAATAAATTGAAAAAAAATTAAATTGAATTGAAATTATCTGAGATTATGCTAAACAGATGTCTGCCTCAACCTCTGTGGGCAATGAGTATTTCCACTTAATATTCAGAGGAGTTCATACAACATTATTCCTTAAAGCTGTCATTCTTGTGACTACTGGGTTTGGGTGTTTTGATTTTGGAGCTTTTTTAGCTCTTTACCATGCAGTTCCCACATGCCATACCCCTTTTTCCCTACCAAATGGAAGACTTGGAGTTTATGTTTGTTTTGTTGTTTCTTTTTTTTTTAATCTCTGATGCAAAATGATGCTTTTAAATAAGAAAAAAAACCCGCTTTTTTTCTAATTAAGACTCTGTTCATGTTATGTGTTACATTTGACTTCATCTTAACAAGGTGCTTCACTTAAGAGGTGGGGAGAATCCTTCAAGTAGCTATACATTGCATGTCTGCAGCAAATTAACTTTTATAGAAGCAGGTCCTTAGTGAAGACAAGCGAAGTGATTGGCCTTGAAGATCCTACTTTGTGTGAATTTTTTGGCAGATTGTATCTGTGTACTATTAAAACAAACAAAAAAAACCCAGAATATAGTAGCTTTTTATGCAGTATTTCAAATGCAGTTGTGTGCAGGCTTTTTCTTTTTTTTCCTCCTCCCCAATTCTTCACTTTCCTGAGTCAAATATAATAAATATTGATTCACCTTAAAGAAAGGTATATAATAGCAATCTGGTTTTAGAGACTTGGATCTATATGTACCACTATGGATGCAGACACATGATCAAACCATAACAGCCTAATGAGCTGCGGCATTTAGGCCTGCTGTATGTAGATGTTATGGATGTGTCTGAGAGAGGTTTCCATTGGACAGAAAAGTGAATTTCAGAATACATTTGGTCAGAAATGCCTGACAAGTTTGAGCTAATACAGTTCTTGTTATGCTATGAAACTAACGGTGTTTGAATAGGTTCTTGTGCTTTGCTGTCAGTCTTGCTTTGGGCAAATCACTTCGCTCTTTCTTTGTTTCCTGTGTTAAGTTTCAACCTCTGTCTGGAGTTCTTCATTAAGAAACCGGCCTTTCCCTACTGTTAGTGCAACCTGCTCTTTTAGGGAGATTGAGGCTGTTCCCAAGGGTGCTGGTTATCAAAGTGCTGTGTGGCAACACTGGAATTCAACCTGCAGTTCTCACATGGTGCTAGAATCACAGGGCATACTAGTAATTACTCACAAAGTAGATGTAATTTTGGGGACTGTTTCAACCAGCAGAACAGAGTATTGGTATCAAATAACAGAACCAAGTTAAATGGAAGCCTTTATGTGTGTTTGGGAAAAAATGGCTAGATTCCAAATTGAGATCATGTTCTTTAAAATGACTACTGGGAATTTTATTGTATTCGGAAACTGCTCCTGCTTTATGGGTTGCTCTGTCCCAGGGTTCTCACTCCATGTGTGTGCACAAAACTATATGCAAAAATATGCCTATTCTAAATTTAAGTACTGTATTTGTGGTAATGTAAAATGTTTTGCTGCAAAAGTTAACACCCAAAATAAGAGAAACATAATTCTACACCTAGAAAAGACCAAATTTAGTTTCTGATGGTGACATTACTCATTATTCCCTTAATCCATGATTCTCAGATGAATTATGTTTCATTTTAAGAATAGGAACATAGACTGAACTAAGGCGCTGGGATGTGGTTTAGTCTCTATTTTGATACTGATTTAAAGACCATGTATACTACTGAAATATAACCAAATTACTCAAGAGATCTCTGCTCCTACCCTTTGAAAGCATTTGTACTTTTGAAATGAAGTGCTATAAAAAATTGATGTTTCTTTCTAGTTTATGCAAGATAAGTTTATTCACAGTTTTATATGTGAATGTATGGAATTTAAAGAAGGAATTCTCAGGGCTAGGTTAGGGTCTGTGACATTTAAAAAGGAAAGAGTATTTATAAACCACACTAGTAGCTAGTGTAGTGAAAAGCAACTATTTCGTGAGGTGTAATAAATGTTCATTTGTTTACAGCTTCCTTAGCCTCAATTTCTGCACAGCTAAACTTTCAGGGTAAATTAGGTATATTGCTGTAGCTCAGGAAAACCAAGCAGTAAAACAATTGTGTATACTTTTTACCTGTGAAATTACCTGTAACATGCTTTCTGTTAGCACGAATTAGGAGCCACAAGAAGTAAGTTATTGCTCCTATTTAGGCCTTGGCTTTCTGTGCAATTTGGTCTCAGTGGATGGCAGGCAGAAAAAAATGGCTCACCTGAGCAAGCCACAGCTCAGCCCTGCGCTCCAGCTGGGTGGGATAAGCTGTTCCAAGGCCACAGTTCAACAGCAGACTGAATTTGGCTTTAGGGCTCCTGCTTCTAATCAAGAATGTTACAGCTACATGATGGTAAGCAATGATCCAGTACAAACATATTCTGCTAACTCAACAGTTTTCTGGGAATTTTGACAAGTCAACATTATTGTCAGGCTTTATAYCAGATTGACTATTATCTGTTGTACTATAGCTGTCATGTAACCACCGTAGAGCATAAAGCTATCACAGAGGCTATATTGTCTGCACCGTCTAATTTGAAGGAAAAATGCGGTTGTGTCCTCATGTCTAAAACAAATCAAATCTGTATTGCAGTGCACAGATCCAATATTAGTGGTTATGGAACTATAGCTTGAGAAGACACTTTTTTGACTGTTTTCTGCTGGCTGGCTGTAGGCAGGATGAACATATCCTTTTTGCAAAAGACCTTCAGCACTTCAGGCACTTGCATACATACATACATAGTAACATGGTATAAAAGCATGAGAATAACATAATATTCTGTAAATTTGAGTGAGACAGAGTGAATGGTGTCTTGTGTTCATTTTAATTCATTGCCTTTTATCCTGTGCTTTTTCTGTATTTATCGCACTAGTCCATTTTATGTACATGTCATACGTGCACAGTCATAAAAAAATGGACTTCGCTAGGTAAACATCAGAATGAAAATATGGTCATTTATTTCAGTAGAGTTTAGAAATTAAAACTTCAAAACTGTTGGGTTCCCTCTATTACTAATGAACTACTGGGAAAAGGCAACTTTCATGTTGCAACAGATTTTTTTTATATCAATGTAGCATAACAATACTTGCATAATACCATTGAAATCAGTAAATAGAAAATGCTTACCTTTGGTTGTGATTTATTATGCTTGACCCAAAGTACAATATGCTTTCCCTTCTGTTTGCACTCAATTTATTTCTGCTTGTGTTGCAGACARCATTACAGCTGTAATGTTTTCTGTCTGAAATGATACATACCTGTATAACATGTCAGGCTGAGTCATTTTTAAAATATCAAATTGAGTCAAACATTAACAGCCTAGTTTTTCTCAAGTAGTGATGAATTTTTCAGTGCAATGTAAGTTACTGAATGGTGAAGACTTTTGCTTCAGAATTTGTATACAAAGAAGCTAATAGTGGTGACTGAGTAAAGGCTGTAAAGAGCATTTATCAAAGCAAATATTTTGTGTGGTAAGCACATGAGTAGAGCATTCTTTAGAATTGTTCTATGGAAAGTCCTATTAAAAGCTAGATTTATAATTTTTCTTGAGTACAACATCATTATAGGAAGTGATGTCCAGATCTTGGAGATGATGGAGAGTTTTATTTTCTCCATCTCTCCCTAGCAATTCTGAGACATCAGATACGCTTTCAGCTTTAATAATATCATATCCCCCAGCCCCCCCCTTTTCCCTTTTTTTTTTTCTTTTTTTCTTTTGTCCAAAAAAAGGCCCCAGAATGAAATCTGGTCTCTGATGTAATTTTTCCACTTTTTCCTTTCCTCTATAGAATAACCATGGCTTATTTGCAGTTTCATCTTTTTCTTTCCATGGTTCACTTTTTTCTAATTTGGGGGACAGGTATGCAAGAAGACTGGCAGCAAAAGGGGAAATAGAATGGTTATGAGACCTGCTGCACGGCCAGTGGAAATTATAGAGAATGATTTCTGAAGGCTTCTAGCAGTCATTTTCATCATCTTGGTGCTCTTTCCTTGAATTCTCCTGGACTGAAACAAGAACAATACATCTAAACACTATAAAATGATAAGCAGGCATAAAATGCACCTGCATACACACAMACACACGCACACATATATATATATTTAAAAACTTATTTTCCTCACTTGTTTGGGAATCATCTTTTACCTGCTTTTGCATTGATAATCGTGCAAATCATATCACTGGTTTTTTTGTTTCTCACACCATCTAAATTTGCTTTAGTTATTACTTATAATAATGAAATATCAGCTGCATTTTGCTTGACTAATTTTAATTAAAATTCGCATATTGTTCTCTTGGGGATTGGCATAACAATGTATTGGCAGAACAGAAGAGCTCATGTTTTTATGTGACAAGTCCAGCTATTTTCAGTTGGTTAAAAGTTGGAAAGATATCAGTATCCATTCTATGTATTTGGAATGGAAACTGTTACATTTTGACCAAAAGGCAAAAAACTAGTACATGTATTTCTCATTTCCCTAGTGTATTTTGTGAAATGCAAATTATACCAAATTACAGAATATTCTGAGTTGAAGGGACCCACAAGGATCACTCCAACTCAAGTGAATGGCTGGTRTGACGTTTGAACCCACTAACCCTGGGTATTACTAGCACCATGCTCTGACAACTGAGCTGATCTCAGGGTCAAAGCAAGAGTCATCTTTAAAATTGCGGGTATTAAGGTTTTGTGACAAAGTATGGGAGCTTCCAAAAACTTTGGTGTAAAGTTGATGATAATTAAAATGTTCTCTTTTTTTATTTTTATTTCATGTTATGAGCAGTTGATTTTTTTATTGGCAAACTGTGAATTAAACAGGAACTTATTTTCAGAAACCCATTATCTCTTGCTGAGAAAATTAGAGGTTGTTATCTTAAGTGTCCCTAACATGCTCTTTGGTTAAAAGACCTACAGGAAATATCAGGGTTACATACTTTGTTTGTGCTACAGGTCATAAATGTATAGAGTGACAATACACTTTCAGTGGTAGGTGGTTTTTTTATATATTAAAAAAAATACTGTTTACCATTTACCAAAGTTATATGCATAGAACTCTATGATCACCTTTTTTCATTGCAATGCCTCCATTCCAAAGCCAGAGTAGAAAAAACATGGTTTGACATAAGAAATATATCTATGGAAAATTGGGACATAACTATACCCTTCAATAAATAATAATCTTGAGTACTTTGCAAAGTGGATAATATTCTTAGTTAGAAACAAGAGGAAAATACACTATTAAAAGAGAAAAAAGGCTTCCACTGAACCAAAGGTAATACGTTCAAAAGTATTTGTATTTATTTAAAAAACAAATACTCGAAAAAATCACGGACACAGATGTTTGAAAATGATAGTAAAAAGGATTTTGTCCATTTCTTTCCTGTAATATCATTACAGCAAGCAAACATATACATGAGTGTCTCATTTTTGCATTAATGAGAGAAATTATTGTTTGGAGAAATAAAGTATACAACAAACTGTCATGTATCAATGAATCTTGCTTCCTGATTCTAGCAGTATTTACTCTGAACTTTGAGGTTCAGGGGCATTCAACATAATGAAGCTATTTGCTTCATCTTTTGCAGCATCAATCAGAGGGAAAAATATGAAGACTTTGATATATTGCAAGCACGTCTCCATCCATGTAAGCAACCTTTATAGTCTTATCACATGGTACCTGTTTCAAACAAGTTCTAATATAACCAATATAAAAATTTATTTTGCATGTACATGTATAATTCGTTTGTATAGTAGATGGATGCCAGCATTCTTACTTGAGTTTTGAACAGTAGCCATGTTTAGATGTGGTGTTTGCAAGCATTGCAAATTTGTATCTATAGGTTCTCTTATCAAATATACACCTTCTGTATGGTCAGAACTAGAGCATTCCTAATCTTTTGACATTTTTGTGTGGAATTTTAAGCACACAGTATTACTTAAATTGTGGCTTACTCTAACAGAGGCTATATTGGTACGAACATTATTATTGAAAACAATATTTCTCCCRCATTCTATATAAGTAGCAGCATGAACAGATATATAGAATTTTAATAAAATATTTTTTTTGTATGTTGTGCTATGATTTTTTTTTTACTGGTGGTGAATAAACAGGAGTGGTGAATACTTGAAATAATGCATGTTCAAACTACTATTTTACTCTTTACTCTTACTTTTGGTTCTTTACTAGTAATGCAATCTTGACAGATTGTGCTTTTAAATTTAAAACAAAAAGGCCATCTGTTTGGATACTAAACATGCATTGACATTTCTGTACTATTAGGGTGTTCTGCCTTCTACTGTCTGTGTGCTATGCCGGTTAGTTTCTCTTTTGGAACCTGAAAATACTACTCTGCAATGTTTTTCTATGTTCAAACTCAGATCCTGTAATCGGATTTGATACATAAAGCCTTGGGTCTCTTGAGAGGTGCTCTGTGTATGGTATTGCTCTATTTATCTGTATTGGTCAGTGGTTGTTATCAAGGTCCTTACTTGTAAAGTGGCTTGTAATTCTTAATGTTGGAAGATATTTTATATTATAGGTTGGTGAGGGTTTTTTTAAGAAAAATCCTCAGTTGTGAGGATGCAGAGTGATGTAAAAATTGACTAGAAGTCTAGCCTCAGATAATTTCCAAGTGTGAGAATTATGAACTGAACCATATTAAAAATGCAAAGGTTTAACAACATCAGTAGCTCAAAACAGAGTAGAAAAAGAGGTAAATATGTCCCAATTACAATTATGAAATGTGTAGTAGATGAAGTTATGTGATCCTAGTAGTCAAATCTGTGACTCCTTAGCCCATTGTTTTCCCAGATCTTCTTTCAAATATAACATTTAGGGATGCATTTAAATGTGTATTTTCTGTTTCGTTTTCTTTGTTTGTGTGGGTTTTTTTGTGGTTTTTGTTGTTGTTGTGTTTTGGGCTTTTTTTCTTTTTTAATGCAGCTATCATTATTGCCTTAACTGGAGGGTTTTTTTCAATAAATGCTGASTTATATAGAAGTACTCCAAGCTGACAAAAAGTGCTATTGTTTCCAAATTAGTGTTTTACCCGTGGGAAAATGTCTTCAGATTYGTTTTTGTATTACTGTGTATATTAAGCCTGATGTTGGTGTGAGTCAGATTAGTGCAAAGTGTGTTAGGAGAAAGAGATTAATATACTATATCCATGCAATTCAAGATGTTTTTAACAAATGCACAGATAAGGCAGCTTTTACTTTGGTTGTGTTTGTTTCTCCTGGAACAGTTGCATTTTAGTACTATTTCTAACAAAGCTACATCTGCTTTATATTCAGAGTGTTCAGAAATGCCAGCAAAATTGCTTTTTGTAATCGTCTAAAATAGTGATGCTTGTGCTAAACCCCTGTCTGTTTGTTTACTGGAGATTCATCAGGCCAGGTACAGATGCTGGTTCTACAAGATCTTCCCTAGAGTGGAGTTTTAATTAAAACAACTCTTTTTACCCCAGCTGTCAGTGCAACCCATATGAAAAGCAGGAAGCTTGTTTTTAGAGAAGGGTTGAATGTTTAGCTTGTTCTGAAGTCTATAACCACAAAATAAAATGAAGCATTGAATTTTCTACTTCTCTGAATTCTTTCCTCCTTACCGGTTTGCACTAACTTTGTCTGTTTGCGGAAGTCACTTTAGCATTTGCTAAAGCTTGCTTTCTTCGTAAAGGTTTCACAATGCACATTGATTCCATTCAAATGGAAAATATTTTGCAGGAAAATTTTTAAGATTGTTTTAATCTAACCCCTACTTTACAGATAGCTGAAATTGTATGGCACCTCCTACAGCAATTTTTCTTTAACCCTTGACATATGGAGTAATAGCTCCAATTCTAATTCTTACTGAGTTWAAGTTTCCTTCAAGCTGGAAGGTAGTTGAATATTGACTTAAAAATACACTGCAAAAAGTGGAAGATGGCTTGAGAGAAAAAAAGAAAACAAACAAAAAACCCGCTTTCTAGATAATGTAGATTTAAATTCTTATTTGACTGTCCTCAGTGTTACTTCGTGGAGAGACCCGACTTCAAATGTGTCTTGCAACCTGAACCAAACTGTTCTGTTTTAATCCCAGCTGGCAACTAAGCACCACCCATCTGCTTGCACATTCCTCTGCGTCACCATGATGGGAGAGGAATTAGAGTAGAATTGGAAGAGTAAAAGCGAAAACTTGTGGGTTGGGATAAAGACAGTTCAATAGGGAAAGCAAAATCTGCACATATAAGCAAAGCAGAACAAAGAATTCAATCAGCACTTCCCCTGGGCAGGGGAGTGTTCGGCCAACCCCAGGAATGCAGGGCCTCACCATGTGTAATGATGACTTTGGAAGACAAATGCCATCATTCTAAATGTCCCCCTTTCCTCCCTCTTCCCTAGCTTTATATGCTGAGCATGAGTATAGAATACCCTTTGGACAGCTGTCCTGGTTCTGCCCTCTCCCAACTTCTTGTGTACCTTCAGTCTTCTCACTGGTGGGATGATTCAAAAATCAGAAAAGGTCTTGACTCTGTGAAAGCACCATTCAATAATAACAAAAACATTTCTTTTTTATTAACACTTATTCCAGAACAAATCCAAAACACAGATCTATACTAGCTACCATGAAGAAAATTAACTCTACCCCAGGTACAATCAGCACACAAACCTAGGTAGCCCAAATTCCTCAAATCCTTCATTTCTCAAATCCTTTCTGATCTTCTACTCCTCCTACTAATGCTAGCCTTCTGCTTGCTCAGCCCCAGCATTTAAGCACAACAGGTGAACTTGTCCTCAAAAATGTTTACCACAAAAATAGATTACTGTAATGCTGAATACCTGTATTCCCTGTTCATCTTTCAACTGCTTTTACAGTGTTGTCTTCCATTCTAAAAAACATGTATGAGAAAATTGCTAGTTACCACACCATTAATTTATGTCCACTTCAGAAGTTATGAACTTTAAATAGTTTCTGCTTCACTATCAGTTTATACACTGTAGACTGTGGGTCTGCCTAATAAATTTTTTCTCTCTTTTTTGGTTGTTGTTTTGTTGGGGTTTTTTTTAAGTGRTGAAGTTGGTTTCAAAAATCCTCCTCCCAAATGTTTCATCCTATTCTTCTCAAACTCATACCTGTCCTCCTGTATTAGCAATGGATTTGTAGTTCCTTTGTAACTACTGCTCCAGGAATCCTACATGACCGCTGTCTGCCTTTGGTCTTTTTACCAGAGATGAATGGGAGTTGTGTGTGTTATCTATAAGTGCTTTTCTACTCCTGTGCTTAGCCTTAGTTGCTTTATGGCACTGAGTTGGCAGGTACCTTAAAAAATCATGCTAAGCATGTTTGCAAATGAATTATTTATTTTATTATTTCTGTCTGTAATAGCTGTGCTGATCTATTATGTCCCTATGAGCCCACAAGGCTTAACACAAAGGAAGAAAGACAGAAGGGCAGAACTGCTGCAGCTGTTGCACTGCCTTAGACTGCCATAGAACCACACCTTGTGTTCAGCACCATATTTTAACAGTGAAAAGTAATCTGGTTCAAAATACCAAGCTTGGGGTTTTTTGTTGATTAGTTAGGGTTTCTTTTATTTGAACATGTAAGCTGGATAATGAAACAAACTCATGTACAGCTGTAGCAGATGAGAGAACAATAAGCTGTGGCACTGAATATTGGTTTACAGTATCTGAAAGCCAAAATACTGTGGAAAAACTGGTTCCCCCTYTCTTTTGAAAAGGAAGACAAAGAGGAGTGATGGACTTGGCAATTCTCAGTTGAAGTGAGGTTTTGTGTGGAGCATCTTACTTGTAAAACCTGCTCAATCTTTGATCTCTACATGTGGTCAGGACCCAGTGCCTCACCTTATTGAGCCTCGTGCAATTGGCCTCGGCCTGGCGTTCCATGATCCTAGAAAAGAGCGTGATTGTTGTCATGTAGTAATGAAGGTCATTCTTCATGCAGGAGGAAACTGTTTTCAGCCCTTGCTTTCAGCATGTGCGCTTCATTTGGTAATTCAAATGCGGAATGCATTTGATCGCTTTGTTTGTGCCGGTTACCTGAAAAATCCTGAAAACACAGCTAAACAAGAATCCAAAGCTCCTAAACAGGTACAGCACTTATATTCGTAAATAAGTTTTCACGGATAGAACTTAAGATCCTGTAGACCCCTGGYCACTCAAGAATGTAAGGAATTGTGCTCTCTGATATCTTCTAAGGAGTATTGTAATAGGCTGTTCAGGAGCTACTTATGTTCTCCCCCAGTTCCTCCTATAACTGACAAGTTTTTGACTACTTTGAAATTAGAAAATTAATTTCCCATGCAGCATAACTGTATGTAATGTGTAGGAAATACAGTATTTTATTCAAATTTATCTCCTTTAGTTTGGTTTCTGAGTAGCTGTGCTGAAAGTTGTTCCTTAGATGCTTAAGATCATTTGAAGAAAATGTAATATTTTTTTAAATTTTTATTTTTAGCTTTAAGTTTGAAAAGAATATATTTTTCAGCTCTTCTGCACTTGTGGAACAGAATCAGTGTTTGTATGCAATGTTTTTAAAACCATTAATGCAAATCAAATTACAAGAAAATTCCTGAATATTTTTTGGTTAGGAGGCTTTTTAGTTTCTTTGTATTTTGCATAAGCAAATGCCAGTTTTTAATTTTTTTTTTATTATTATTTTCAGAGCAAGATTACTATATTAAGGACATAGAGCACTGCCCTTTCACCCACACACTCCAGCAAGTTTAGCACAATACCTAAAGTGAGAATGTAGTAGAGGTTATTTGTCCTCTTAAGTACTGCTCAATGTGTATTATTTCAGATTTTAAATACCAAAGGTAGTTTAATTGCTTATTAAAAACACTTTATACGGCCTGATTAATTCCCATTATGAAGAAATTTTCTAAAATTATTTTTCGTAGAACCAAAAACGCAGTAATTATTTATCGCAGACTATTAAGGAATCACTAGAGAATGTTTTGAATAGGCATTTTCTAAGAGGAAGCTGCTTGGTTATTCTTTACATAAGCTTTTTTTAACACAGAACCTTCGAGTTAGCTAAAGAATTGTCTTTGCTATGTTGACCAGACTCTCTGAACAGAGACAATGCAATCCCTAAGATTTGGGACAGGAGTTCTTAGGAGCAGAGCTAGGAATATGTGGCATTTTTAATGTGTTCTGGTTTTCTGGTGACTTTAGGGACTGATTTTGCCTTCAATATGCATTTTGATTTCATTAAATTACTTTATTATTGAAGACTGCTCTTTCCCTTCAGTTACAGGCAGAAACACATGCTGCAGTAAGCTCAGATCCTATCCATATCTCTAAAACTCCTTAGACATATTTTCACAGCACCTTCAGGATCCTACCCCTGCACTTTCTAAATTCCTGACAGCGTGTTTAGCGAATTCCTTTACCACTCCACAGGCAGGTAGGGGAGGAAAAACATATACTTAAGCTGCTTAGGGATCTTATAGACTAACCAGCAACCTAAGCACCAGAGCTAACTTTCATGCTGCTCCTCAGTAGAGGCTGCCTCTTCAGCTGGTGATGTGGGAAAGTCAATATCATAAATATTCAGTATTTATTAGAAATGGGCAAAAGGTTCTAAACAGCTGTGAAGCTGCTCAAATAGAATAATTGTAGAAGCCTCACTTTTATAGGTTAAAAATCCCAAATCTAAAGTAGCATATAATAAAGCCCGTATTTTTTTCAACTCAGATATTCTTTATAATATTAAGTATGTCATAAGTATATATATAAAAAAATATATTTTAACCTACCTCTACTGAAATCGCCAAGTACCTGGACACTCCAACAGTGGTTGGTTTAATGTCTGCCTGCACTGAAATAATTCAGAAGTGGTTCACTGGGTCACTGGAGATTGGCACCAGCTCTAAACTGGAATGCATCAATGGAAAGGATGCGATGCTGTCTGCTACCAGTTCACTGTCAGGCTGCACTGGAACTGCAACTTAAGTCCAAGTTTTAGGTGCAAAATTCATTTACAGGTCTGGATTTGTCTGTCTCTGTCAGGTGGAATGTTGTAGTATAAAAACCTAAACAACAAAACCAAACCCAGCCCCAGTGACTTCCTGCCACTAACTCCTCACCCCAAAAGCCAAAGTTTAGCAATTCACACAATTATCATCGAATTTGGATTCAAGTAGTTCATAAGCCTGCAAAGGTGCAACTCCCCACCACCCTGAGCTTCCACATGGCAGGCATCTCCTTTCCTCACAGGACATGTGGACCACAAACACACCTCCTCTTCTGGAGCTGAGATTTCCCCTGTTTACACATGCCTCATGTTGAAGGTGAATGCTTTTTGTGTGCCCGTGTTACCCCTACAATGCACATGCTGRGGGGGAAACACCCAAGCTTTTTCACGTGCAGCTAAGGGGTTAAGACGTGTACCTGTACYTCATTGCACTGTGTGTTGTCACTCCATCTGCTGGATGCTGTCCCAGTGCCTGGTGGGAAAGGTGAATCTAAGTGAAGGTGACAAGGTCAGTAATTTCTGCCCTTGACAGAATTCAAACCGGGCTTTTTCTTCTAATAAGTTATTTTCTTCTTTGTTCCTACTATTGCAAATATTAATTATTCCTTTACGGTTTTTTTAGAAACGATTATTTAAAACCTTAGTGTAGTTTCCTGGTTGATGTTTAATCTGACATTATGGGTTGTAGTCTTCTCTAGCATTATAATTTTTGGGCAAATGCACTGATGGGCAGTTCTGGATGATCCTTGCCCATGCTCCTCATGCTTACATCCCTGCTACATCAGCTGCTGTTACCCAGACCATGTGGATACCTCCATAGTGGAAAGCTTTGTGATTTTAATTACCCAAGTGCCATGGAACAGACTGAACTACAAAGGATAACAGCAAAGGTAGGTGAGAAAGGGTGCAGAGCAAGACCTCTGTCTTTCAGCAGTGGAGATAGGTTGTTTGTTTGTTTGTGGTTTTTTTGTGTGTTTTTTTTTTTTTCTATACTGTGCCCTGAGGCCTGAGTCATCTTTCAGTCTTGGTCTTATATACTGCTATCTACCTTTACATTTTTTTCTTTTTTAAAACTTGCAACTTAATAATTTAATTAACTCTAGCCATTTGTCTTCCTTAGAGCTATTTGGTTACTTTGAAACTTTCTTTTCTATAAAGTTGTAATTTGTAAGAAAACTGAAAAGATTCTTCTTACTTTCCAAGGGGCCTTTGAATAAACTCCTTCTTTTCGTTTTCTAATGGGCTTTCTACCAGTTAATCTTTTTTTTTTTTTTTTAAATACAGAAAACCCTGCATTCTTTCAGCAGAAAAGAAAAAAAGACAACTATGCATAGTATTTATTTCATTAAAATGGAAAGATGTAGTAAGTCTTCATATTGTTTTAAAAGTAAGCTTTTAGGGTTTTGGCATTTTTGGGGGAGGTAGGAGAGGAGACAATAAGGAGCTGTTGCATAGAAACAAATGCCTGAGTTAGGTTAGAAGTTAATTTAACTCTCCAGTGGACCTTATTATTTAATGTTTATAATGTGTCAGAGTATTCTGAAGACTGAAATCTTCAAGGTCTCAGCTGACATTTATCTCTTTTCTAAATATCTTCATGAATGCACATGTTTTTATGTTGCTGTCTGTCTGTCAGGAAGAGGAAGAGAATAAACCCCAAATCTGCAGGTTTTCTCATAGAAAACCACTGGAGYGTGTAATAGGTCAGCCTGAGATGTTTATGTTATGGGGAAGATGTTTCTGTTCACTTCAGAGTCTTAAGCAAGAAATGTTGGTCCATGAAAGGAGAGAAGATACACCAAGTTCCTTATACACTACCATTGGTCTTTAAGCTGTCATCTCCACCTGAGCTGAAATAATCGGTTGAGGAGTTTTATATTTCTGTGTTAATATGAGTTGGAAAATGCTTTCAAAACCATTCTAGCAATTACCCTCCTACTCCGCCACCCAACAACCAAAAAAAAAAGAGGATACTTTCAGAAAATTAGTAAAATTAGTAAAATTAACATTAGATTCATTCATTGTAGTTTGGGGAAATTTTGGGCTATTCTACTTAGTAAAATCAGCTCATTGAAGAGATCCAGTTAGTGCTACGAAGGAATAAAACAAGGTAGGTGTGGCAAAGAAGTAAGAAAGGAATAGCAGAATAGGAGTGGAAGAAGGAGGGGGAAATGGACAAGACTTTTTTTTTCACAGTGTGAAAATGCATGTATATGTTTACTAGCTTTCAGAGAGCTAAAATGAATCAAAGGAAAGTTCCAGTATTTATGTAGTGAAACTATCACAAGACAGATATGTRGCGCAAAGAAGAGATGAGATGAGGTAACAGAGGTGCTACTGTTTTGGTGTTGCTTGGCTTCTTGTCCTATTCTTRTTTTCCTCATCAAAAAGACTGTGATAGATTTGCCTTAAAATTGTTCAGTTGTATTATTTAGTTTTGAAAAAAAAAATTCAAAGCTTTGTGGAGTACATACTATGCAAGTTACACAAAGTTAATCCAAAGCAAACCTTTCGAAGAGAAAAAAGAGGATTAAAGTCTGAATTTGGAAAGAACAGAAAGTATCTGCTTCTTGTTGCTTTATAGAGGCAGAGAACTATCTTAGTTTTACCTTAAAGAACAAGCTTACTAAGGATCAATGACTTAACTCATCTGGAGTATTGTGGGAACCTTTATCTTAAGGATATGGTCACTATTCTCCTTAAGGCTGCTATACTAAAGCTGCCACCTTCAAGGTTTGTGTGTCCCTCATCCAAATGAAATAGGATAATATGATGTTGTGATGAAAACATTCTTGAAGATGCCCCTGCTCTTGCAGGTGGGGGGTGTGGACGGGGTGGACTAGATGATGTTTAAAGATCCCTTCTAACCCTTATTATTCTATGATTCCAAACATACTATTATTTCCTCAGCCCTGAAAGACAAGAAATGTAAGGAAGGTCTGTTGTGTTTGGTGGAAGGAGGATTAAATACTCTTTTTATAAAGATTAGTATATAAGTTTAAAAGTAAGTAGATATAAAAATTAGTTCAGTTCCATATGCTGCATATCTTGGTCTTTGTCCTCCTCCCAATTCACCAAATATTTGGAACATGGGAAAGCTAGAAACAGTTTTACATAGTATTTRTGACTAACAGAAAGCTTAGTACATGTAAAATTGTTTGGAGAAATTATCAACCCTTACACTTCTGTATATGAAACTTGAAGGATTTTTTTTTGGGGGGGGGAGCTTCCACAGAAGATGGACTTTTTTTTTTTCCATTCAATTCTGTGTTGAGTTCAACAAAACTATCTAATTGTGAAACAAGTAGACATCCCACCGTTCTTTTAAAATGTTGTTTAATTAATATACTTAAATTATAAGTCTTCTCCCCACAGCTAAATATTTCTGGAAATGGGCTGGAGTGTCTTTATTTTGTTCAGGAATGTGTGGAGGCTGATAGTTG
This sequence comes from Amblyornis subalaris, assembly GCA_018881555.1. NCBI lineage: Eukaryota > Metazoa > Chordata > Aves > Passeriformes > Ptilonorhynchidae > Amblyornis > Amblyornis subalaris. The sequence goes on along the minus strand of JACAXG010000141.1, from coordinate 138,382 downwards.
CATAAAAAAAGTTCAAAATGAAAGATTAAATTTTGACAACGTTTATAAGCACCTGGAGGAGAAAAGTTAACTTCCAAATTCACCCAGTTTTAAAGCAGGTGATGCAATATAAATKAATTGGTATCAAAATCTTCCTAGGAGTTACATGTATGCACATACTTGCAGTTCATAATAAACGAGAAAATCAGAATACTGAATTAAAACTTRTATCTAAATAGCAATAATTGCATTTAGTTATGTATTYAGATGTATCTTYCAGTAGGTCCCATCATAAATTGCAATTTCTTAACTAAGTAAAAAAAGACATTTTTGAATATATTTGAATAAGTAAACCTAAATTTGACAACAAAGTATTGAAGCAAAAGTACCAATAAACTGTAAGTCTGTCAATTAATAATGTGGCTTGAAAGTTTTTCAATTCCTGTTTTTTATCTGACATGCCTGTTCACGTTAGTTTTTATCTCCTCCTATCTCACATCAATATTTTTGCTCTTATCAACGTAATTCACAGGAAGTTCACAAAACCATCAGTTTTGCAAAGGATTTAGAGTACATACATTATTATTTTGTGAGACTGATATTATTTTAGATAAATCATAGTTGATATGCACAATCCTTGACTGTTTTACAGATTAGAGTGGTGGGGGTATGTGTGTTGTTTTTRTTCCTTCTGTGACACAGGTAAAAATAAAAACCTGTGGAAGTATTTCTATCCAGCCTTCTCCAGCCASTTGAAGTGACTCTTTACATTTACAGTTCCTGATAAGCCTCATTAAGATGTTTTTGGTCCCAATGCCCCTGTTGTTCTTCAGGGACTTAGTGAAGTATTTTAAAATGCTCTTCTTCCCTTCTATGCAATTCCTGATCATTCATTGAGCACAAGTGGAGTCATATTGCCCCCAGCAGGGAAAATGCAGAACATAACTTCATTCCTTTATATCAAGCCGAAAGCACAGTGCTGGATTCAAGTAGTGCGTGTTCCATACATCTGTAAATATATTTGCTAATATATAACTGTAGCTTATAAACAACTAATCTGAATTTACCATGTTTCAATAAACAAATTCATTTTTTTGCTTCTTAAAATTTAACTTGATCAGTATGCACAGCAGTAGTTCACATAATAAAAAAAMCCACTTATTTTCCTTTCTAAAATCTGCTTTCAAGGTTGGTCAGATAGGTTTTTCATGKTTTTTTTAAGACTTACCTTTATAAAGTTAAGAATATATAAAATTCCTTTTTGCCGTAATGACTAGAGTATTTTTGACAGAGTAAAATGGAAAAAAAGTAAATTATAAGGTTTGTTGTTGTTTTGTTTTTTTTTTTCAAGAAAATAATTTGTTCTGTAGAAGAAAGCAAAAATATCCTGATAGACTCTTGTCTAGTAGAGAACTGTGGAGATGACAGATTTAGTTCACTTAGGATTTTTTTTTAATGCTGAATACACTCGGTGTTGTGTGTAGAAATTCAACCTCTTTGGTCATTACATTCTATAGCTACATTGACTTTATCCTGTACTGAAATCCTGTTCAGAATCACTGTGCCTTGATTAAAAAACTACTTTTAAAAAAAGACACGATGCAAAGCATAATTTTTTCCTTGATTATCCTTTGATATKATTTTATTTTCATAGTTTTTCTTTAAATTTTAAATAGTTCACATAGCTAAGTCCTCTGACATACCACTTAACATACAAGTTCTSTCCCATTTTAAACCTTAATAAGAAAGTTACTGCCAAATATGAAAGAATGTCACTTTAAATTAWAAGGTTCATTAAATCTTGTGTAGCTTCTTTGGAATTTAATATATTAAAGATATTTCATGTCCGATAAGATATTTGAGATTAAACATTCCTTTCTATTAACATTAGTTATATCTGTAAGTAGGACTTTTTAACTCTTCTTAGATAACAGCCTAGATCTAAAAATTTRTTTAAGTATAGGTGGTTGGACTGAAAACTTGGTGTGTTTCACATCAGGGCAAGGTTGATTTTTGTCTTGGTCGTTTGTGTTAACAGAGGGAACAGCTTAGTCATTTTTGAGAACGTAGCTAAAGAAGACTGCTGACTTTGCACATTTGAACAATTTGGTGACACTTTTCTGACTGCCTACAGTCACTGTGATTTAGTAGGTATTTCAAAGCTAGCACAGAGCTGGGATTTGTGCCTGGTGTGTGTCTTGCCGTTTTATTGCTATAAGCTTTGGGAAAGGAAATCATAGTTTGAACATGTTCTGTTGGTATGTTGSTGGAACAGCAATGAGACAGAAAACTTGTTGTAGCTAAAAGTACAYGTAAATCTTACTGCTGGGTTGTTTGTGCATGCACCCTTCCATTCTATCATGGCATGTGGTCAGCCAGAGTACATGCTAACTGCAAACACTTGTTTTGCCTTGGAAAAAAGCYTAATCCACATTGTGCTCAGTCAGGATTTGGTACAGTGAGTTTATGCAGGGCATGGTCAAGAAGCAGAAGTAATATCTCATATTCTGAATCTCTGTTTCTCAAGATCTCCGTAGTTCTTTTAGCTCTTGTCAAAATGAAGAACTTTATTTGCTTCATGGAAGAGTTAAGAGACAACATGATTGGAAAGATGTGAAGCTGGAATGGTTTGTTTTTGTGGCTTATCCAGGCGAGGGATTCATTGCAAATGTTAGAATAGGTTTTCAAATTGCTCTGCAACAACTGTGGGAAAATACGGGAATAAGATAAYTTTCAACTCATGATTTGCAGTTCAACATTCAGCACAAAGGAATAATTGAATGACAAGACTGTAGTATAGTGTCTGCAAATTAATTGGCAAAGAACTCAGTTTCTGTAATTTTCTTCTTGTTCTTCAAAAAACTGTGATCTAATTTCAACTTATACTTAGTACTTGAACTTGTGTTTTTTAGTGCTCCTTTGAACCTGTGTTTTGTGAAACAGTAAGAATACACATTTAAAAGAGAAAATTGTATCGTAAAGGAGAACATTGAAATTGTATTTATCCTTTGTCTTGGATAAGAAGTGCTTGGACTGAAACTGTGGAGCACTTAYCTACATGAGACTTAAGTGAGCTTGGTTGCTGATACAAAAGACAGATTTCTCCAAGTTTATAACTAGCCACAAGGGACCAAATTATACACAGACCATTACAGTTAGGTGCAGCTTACTTAAAAACTTAATTTCTACAGTTACTGACTAAGCAAAAGTTTCAAGGAGGTTTAACTACAGACATTATGAAATTGCAAATAGAAATTGCTTCTGCACAAATGCAATAAGCAAAAATGTATTAGAGTCTGGAACTGCAAAYTGGAAAATTTTTAATCTAGTACTTGTCCAATATTTTTTTTAATAGCACCTGGAAATGACAGAAAAATTGAAAAAGCCTCCACAATTTAGATGTATTTTACTGATTTATACATGCTAAAAATAAATCAGAAGACCCAGTTTCAATTGTGATATTTTTCTGTCCTCTTAAATAGGTAGAAACAAATAAACCTAAATAAAATAAGTATAAATAGGYCTAATTTACAGCTGAACCTTTCTATTTGAGCGATTGTCATCATAAATGTATTATTTGAGCAGAGATTCTGAAATACGGAAAATCTTATTTCATAACACATTTCCAAGGATAGTAAGATACTTCATTAATTTCAGAGCATGGAGCAGGAGAAACCACTCTATATAATGCATGATATTTAAAATAATTTGCAAAAAAAAAGGAGAAAAAATTAATACCCATTTTCAAAATATTAGTCTAGAAAATGGACTGATCTGTAAATATGCATGCAGCATGAAGTATTTTACACACAACTGTGGGTAAAATATTTTTGAGACACTGAAATATAGTGGAAAAAACAAGGGTTAGTGACATGCTGAGGTACTGAATATTAAAAAGCAGTTAATAATTCTAATTGRGGGCAACAAATAAAAAAAAAACCTGGAAGCTCAAAAAAGTTTCTTTCCTGGAAATTGCTGTCATGCATAGAAATAAACAGAATTGATTGAATGTGTTTATACTAACTTAGGAGATGGTATAACAGCATCTGCTCTAAATATGATTGCAAAAGTGTGAATAGGTGATATTTGGCTCTGAAAAGGCTAGTTTCTTTTAACTTTGTTCTTTACTCAGAGCTGACACAGAAGTTTTCATAAAATATTGAATTAGGCAAATAGCTCAGGCCAGATTTGTCAATGTAATTCTTACATATTTTATTTGAATAAAATACTCGATGCTTCATTTGTTTTTCTCAACTATGTTTTTGTTGTGGTACTTGTAAATATTTTTGTTCACAAATGAAATGTCCTGAACTGAGAAGTAATGCAACTTCAGGGAGCCTACTTGAATTCTCAAAAATTATGCAGAACCTTAACATCTCCAAGAGCAATCATGTACTGCAATTCAGTTATTAAAATATTGAAAATAATTTTGATAAGTTACTCACTTTGGAGAACTACTAATTGGACAAGAACATGTTTAATTATACTTTGGGAATGATGACGGTGCAAGACAATCTCCTGTACCTTCTAGACTGGCCAATTCCATTACATTCCTTAGCACCTAGTCTTTGCAACTGCCTAATCTTTCAAATGTTTACAAAAACAAACTACCCAAACCCTATGAAAATTTAAGGGAAGCCCATATGTCCCATATTTTTAAAACCACAAAAAACCACAAACAAACCAAAGCAAAAGAACAAAACCCAAATAACCCTCTATCTTCTGTTCTTGGAAACCTAGTCAAAGGTATTATTCATCTATCAGTAAGTGTTCTAATAATTTTAAATTCTATTTTCTGTATGTCAGATAAATTTGTGATAACATATGTTGTCTAACTGTATTGGCCTTATGCACTTCACTGTCCAGATGTTTTGTCCAAATAATGACAACTTGACACCAAAAGAAGTCTGGTAATAGACAGTTCTATTTGTACAATGATAAATAATTATTTTTGTAAGTTGTTCATAAATGCTAAGTAAGGAATCAGCTTTTTGCCAGACTCATCCTCCCATGTGGCCATTCATCACTTATGTTCTCACTCTGTTCCAAGGCCCCTTACTGGGCTGGGTGGGGTGGAGAATTCTACATAAATCTTCAGTGTCTCATATATAACTCCTAGAGGGAAAAATATTTCCAATATAAAAAGCAGAGTTTCATGGTTTGCTTTTACAGAAACTTCATGTAGTAGTATTGAAAAAAGATTTATGTAAAGTTAAATCTTAGATAAAAATCAAAGTCTTGGCTTTCCTTACCAAACTATATGCATGTCTTCAGTTTTAATGACCCTCAGCATTGGTGAAATTGCTTTCTGATTTCATTGAATGTAAGTAGGTTTGGCTGTTAAATATAATCAGGAAAATATTTTACCTATAGAGTTATGCAAGAACAACCTTTTAAAAATCAACCTGGAAGAGTATTGGCAAAAATCTAATATATTGATTCATTGTACATTGTGGAATCTAGATGGGAAATGAGAGGACAAAATACTGAAGTATATGCTATTCACTGCAAATCAATGACATTAAATGAAAAAAAGTAATCTCAAGTTTTCCAGCCTGTTCATTCCCCCAGGCAAACATGTATTGGAAGCAGAGTAGTTTTCTTGATTTTTATCCAATTTCTTGACTTTTACTTGGAACTATAGATTCTGAATATTTCTAAGACCTTAGAGGCTTCATTTAATGAAGAAGGATTTTAAAATTTCATGGATATCATAACGATATTCATAGATAAAATTTAATATGCTGTCCAGGTTTATTTGTATAGGATAGTAGGATAAAATATTGCTAGTAGTGAGGGAGTAATTTTAAATATCTAATGAGCATCATCCTGAAATATTAGCCTGGCACTCACCTTTCACTTGAAAAATATGGATCTAATTTAAACAGTGGTTTTAACAGTAATAACAATTGTATAATAAAATTCTGAAGTTTAGCTGTATGTAGCAATATGTTTACTTAAATATTTTTTTGCTTTTTCCTTCCTTTCATACCTCTCTTCACTCCTCTAATATTCTTTCTTTGCCACCATTTCTGGCAAAGATTAGGAATAAATAGGTACTTCTAAAAAATACTTCTAAAAGAAATTTTACAGAAATTCAACAGTTTTGTTATAACGAGGGAACAGACAAAAACTTGATTTACTTAAATTCATGCTTAAGCTCSATTGTTCTTGATCAATTCTCATTTTTATTTGGCTCAAGACAGTGAGAATACCCTGTGCAGGAGGTTGCATTTGTCAGTCCTCTGCAGCCAGCGGAAAACTCCTCACAACACACAAAGCTTATGAGTAATGTGGTTATGGTGGGAGAAAATAAAATGAAGAGCACGTTGTTGCTGAATTCAGCAAGCAAAACATTGAGTTACATCAAAACAACATGGTTTTATTCCACATTAAATTAGTTGTCTCATGGGGRTGTACTGAAACCTACAGTTTGCTTCTATAGCTGTCTGTATGTGGAGAAACAAATGGTGCAGAGGGATTTCAATAAACATATAGTGTAGGTAGAGGCTTAGACAACACATTCAGGCCCATGTTTTATTTTCTTATGTAATGAAAAGACTGCACAGAGAATTGATAGCCAAAAGTACTAGCTTTTTCCTGGTAATCTAAATAAAGAAATACTTAGCAAACATTAGAGTTGGTTCCTCCAGCAAAGCAGTGCTTTTATATGGCTTGGTTTTTTCCTTGTATCCAAGCAAGTCACTATCTTTCTTTCTAAACGTTTAAGAAGCTGTTTGATTTGGTTTTGCTTTTACTACACTTTTGAAATATTGTTTAAGGATAGAGCTAAATCTGTGTTGCATCATAAGAGATCTTTCATGACCATGTGTTTTGCATCCTCACTTAAATACAATATCAGTAAAAATACACAAAATACTTACTAGGTTTTTTTCCACTAGCTGTCCTTCACAGCAGTGGTGATTTGCCTGATTAAGAGATTAGTCTCTCAGAAAAACACATTTGAATGAGAATGTACTCCAAATGCTCAGTGGTACCAARCAGATTATTTTCCATAGGATAGAGGTGGTTCTAATTATTTGCACTTACTTTGATTAATATATTGTATATTACTTTTTGGATTGCTGTATTATTGACAAAACGTGCTGCTGTGGTGGCAAAAAGAAAGTTATATTACAGAGGGAGGAGCAAAAATGCGGACCAAATGGCGAGGTACTATGAGGATTTTAAAGGATTATATAAATTACGTGCTAGTTCCTGAAATGAAAGAGTCTACAGACATGGTGACAGCATATACATTGAGAATTATAAAWCATCCTGCAAAATGCTGTGAAATCTGGAACAAGATTTCAGTCTTTTTAATGCAGAAAAGTTGATATTACTTCATTATTTTCCGTGATCAGTAACTAGATACTTTCTTACATTGCCAGCTGTTTTAATACATGCAAAGAGAATGCTGCACTTGGAGTGTTTTTGATGCCACAATACTGTTCACAATGGATGATGTGTGTCACAGATAGCCCAGGGAAGCCTGAAAAGTACCCACCCTCTGGCCTGCAGAGCTCTCAAGTCTCTGGACCAAAACCAGCAGGTTGGTATCTGTGCAAAAAGGCTTTACTAATGCCGTGTGGCATCAAATTAGCAACCATAACTTATATTTGTGTCTGGGTTGCCCTAGGAAGACCTCTGGTAGAATTTATTTAAACTTGTGTGATCTTTTATTTCCTAGGGATAATATATGGCAAGAAAACAGCTCCTTTCATAACTTTGGAATGAGATTTTTAACTTAATCCAGGGAAGCATTCTCTCTTTATCTTAGATCTTCTGCATGTTGGCAACTTCTGAAGAAAACATCTCTTTTCTTACAGCACCCCTTCAGTTTGAACTCCAGCAGCAACCAAACAATAATCTTCTGATTTATATAATAGTATGGTGTAGAACRTCCTGTGAGAGCAGAATTAAGAGGAAGCAAGTTAACATTAAATTAGTATTTCACAGACTGTGTGTGTGGTTAAGTGGTAGAAGAAGCACGCAAAGTGTTTGTGAAGATATCAACTGCCTCCCTGCACCAAAACTGAATAGGTGTGTCAGCACGGTCCTATGAGTGCGCTAATTACAAACAGGAATGTGCTTTCAGATGTGTCGTAGGAAGAGAATACAGAGAAAAGCTTGGGAAATGTGACAATAATATCAGGTTGTACAGTGCTGCCTAAGTAAAAATCTTTCTGAATCTATCAGTCATACTGCAGGAAACCTTCAGATGTTGCAACAATTGTAGTTCCCTGCTTAATGTTATTATCRAGTGTTGAGAAGTAGGCTGTTTCTACACTACAACATGCAAACCCATGAAAATCATTGTATCCAGTCTCTCCCAGCCATTGAGTCTATAGGACTGTGATAGTTTAAAACCCAGCTGGAAAATTAAACCCACTCAAGCTGCTCCCTTTCCCACACCAGCTTCCAATAATGGAAGAAACACTAGGAGAAATTACAAGTTGGAATAACAATTTACTGAAAATAGGAATAACCACAGCAATATTAATAACAGGGAGTGTAAAACAAAGAGAGAAAGTGGGTAGAATACCCAAACAAGGTATTCACCACTGAAGGTCCCCCCAAGCAGCACTTTGTGTGGTAGGCAACAAAGACAAAAATTGACGAAAGGAAAGCTTCCATGGCTTAACTTTTTCCCACCACCCGCCTTCCCCTGGCCCAGAAAGAAAAAAACAATGGAAAGCAGGGACGTAACAAAAGCCCGGAAGCCAATCCGTTGTAACAAGGAGTTGTGCTGCCAAGATGCCAACTCTGGTGGCGGTCCTGGTGCCGGGGCCCTCTCGGTGCTGAGCGGCAGCACGGTCCTGAGCCCTGCTCCCACACACTTTCTGGCACGAGCCAGGCAGAACACATGGCAAACCTTGGTTTTGGCCCTGGCTGCTTCCTGCTGAGACCACGTGGCAGGAATGGTATCCAAGCCATGGCGTGGATGGTATCGAATAGATGGCGCTAAAAACTCCACCTCCTTCCTCTGTAACCATGACAATGACTTACTCTAGGCGCAGGAAAGCTTTGTAAAATAGAGCTGTAGGAAAATGCATTGCCCTGGAAGTAGGCCTGATGTGTCCCAAAATCATCCAGCTGACTGTCCAGCTTTGTGCAGATCGACGGGGTGTGGGGGTGCATTTATCTGTATCTCACTGACATATTGAGGCTTTTGTCTTATCTGTCCTTCCTTTRTCCTTGACGACTTTTTTTCATTCTGAATGTTCTGTACTGTGTACGATGGGTGAAGGTGTTATTTTTTAATTTGATCAGTATTCTCTATCAAACAGTGTTTGCCATAGAATATACTGAGACTTAATGTCTGATTAGCTGAAGTTTAATCTCAGAAGCTTGATGAGGAAGAGACCATGATTTTCTAGTGGTGCCTGAGTAGTTCTGCTTTTAAAAATGCCTTTGTTTCACTGCCCCCTTCAGATTTTATTTCAATTTTTTTTCACTCAAAGCAAGACCAGTGATTATTTAAAGGGCTTTAAAAACAACAGAAAATATATAGATATGTGTTGCTTGCTGTGATCATGTTTTTGCTTTTGTATGGTTATGACATGGCAAGATTAATACAAGTGTAAGTCAATGTATACACTAAGTCAATTTTCTGTGCATAAAAGGAATCTAAATTAAAATGGCAGCTTGTAAACTCAATGCAGCATGTGACAAGTTGACAAATGGTAAATAAAGCTTAGTAAAAAAACCCAATTAATTTCAAGTCTGCAAATTTGTTCAAGTAGTTGATCTGGCAAACAAAGTTATTGTCTAATCCTCAGAAAATAAGAGATTAATCAGAAAATTACCCAGATAAATATAACTTATGCCTGGCCAATTTGGAGGAAAAAAATTGTGTACTGTTACTCTAAGAAAACTGGTTTATGTATTTGAATTTACAATTTGTTTTTGGAGAGTTTCAGATTAAAAAATAATCTAGCTTTTCTTAATTGATTTAGGATGAATACTTAGAGTTGCTAGCTAATCCTCCATTCCTTGAAATTAATTCTTAAATTAGAAGAGCAATGTCTAGACCTTCCTGTCCATTGAGGCATTGTAATGAGCACTTAAGATCAAACCCTTTTTCTTTATACAGTAAATGCCTACATATTGGTCTGCAACCACTTAGATTTATTTTCTGGTTTGATCTTCAGCTGTTTCAGTTTGCTCAACAGAGCACAAACACACCATAAGTACAGTATGTGAAGCATCCCTCACATTTATTACTATAGCTGACTTTGCAATTGCTTTTCCTTTTGGGAATTCTTCTTCAAAGCGTTGTAAATATTTATTCAAAGAGTGATCTCACGTGTGTCACRTCTTTCTACGGACACATAACCATAAGAAATGATATTATGTTATTCTTTTCAATAAGGCATGATTCAGCTTGAGAATTATCTTATGAGGGACAGAGGAGCAGACCCTGTATCTTTCAGAAACACATRAATTATTGTTGAAATATCAATTTGGTGAAAATCTATTCATATATTTTTAGATTATTAACAGTGCAAATGTAGATCTATATTTTTTGAGCAGTAGCACCTGAAAAATTCTGTTTTCAATTCTGTGAGGTATAAATATTTTKTTCTATTTAAATAGAACATGATGATTCTTTTTAATAAAAAGCTAGGTGAAAGATGCAAATTGGTTGGAGATATTAAGCCATGTACTATTACTGCTGGTAATTGGTAGAATAAATACTTCCCCTTAATGTTTTAAATATTATATAGCAGCTTCTGACTTGATGAACTCCAAGGCATGAGTATCAGGCAAACATCATAAGTTAAGTGTAGACATAAATTACATTTAGTGGGGTTTTTTTAGTTTAAAAATTATGGGATTTGTATATGTCATGCAGACTGAGTTTTCTAAAAGCTGCTTTTCATTTTAAACTACCTTGASTACCAAAGCTTATGGAGGATGAGAAGAAATATATACAGGAAAGCCTGACAAATTCTGCACTACTGAAAAAGCAAACAAAACCCTCACCAAAACCTCCATGCAAACATACAACCACACCCTCAATATATAATGGTTATGAAGTGATGCATTAAGACTAGCAATACTAATGTATATGATGCTTAAACTAAAAGTATAAAAGCTCTGAGTTATGTATTTTTATTTTCAACCTTGTTTTCAAATATAAAATTATAAGAGGCTTGATGACAAATTTAGATTAATAATTTGAAGGTTATCTGGCTGAGGTTTGAGAATAAATACAGCATTCAAAGTATTGCAGTAATTCTCAGCTTCATCATGTTAAGGTGCTCTRTGACAATGGGCTTTGGATTTTATTCATCTTACACATTTTCTTCTGTACCTTTTTACTGACAAATGTTAATAAGAGGTAGCCCCTGAGAGGTTAAAATTTGATCTGCAATTATTAAAAACCAATCCTGTTGTACACAACATGCTCTAACATAATGGCTAGTGCTCCCTTTCAGTTCGCTATTGGATATTTTGGTATTTATGCTGTTATTCAGCAAAATAAGTATTTATTTTTTCTGGTGCTCTTTAGAATTACCAAATGCTCAAACATCTCAATAACTGTAGTTATGAAAAAGGTTTTGTTTTATTCTCAATCTTAACCCTAATTAAAATACTACTTATACATTTCTCATCTGCACTTATCCTTTTTGCTTTAATTTTCGACTTCAGCGTTAGTGTCTGCTGTTCAAGACTCCTTCATCATGCTGTGTCCTGAAGCCAAGTGATTCTAATGAGACACCATTTCATACCTAGAGAGCTGCCATACCAGCCCGTTTCATATGCTTTTCTTCTACATTAAACTTTTTAAACATTGGCCGGGGGAAGAGAAATATGAATATTCCTCCGTGGTTCAACAACAGACACACATACAGCATGCAGAAATTGAAGCCATAAATTTCTGACGTTGACTTGCTCTGCTGCTATTTTCGTATGTGTCAGCAGGTGGCGATGAAAGGCAATGTAGGAGCTGGGAGAAAGTGACACGAACGAAGTGAAATGAAAATATAATACTTAAAAAGAATCTGTTTTGCTTTCTGTGCTGTATGAGGCTTTGCTCTTCGGAGCATCTTTAGCTTAGGTTACAAAACTAGTTTTATTTCTATTTTATTAGCAAACTATTTCATTGTCTTTTGCAGCCCATGACTAAAGTATTTTTGTAAAATGCAAATCGTTGCCAGAGGTGCACTGGTTTTGTGACAAATATGGCAATAAAGAATATGCAGGCAACCTGGGTGAAAGATGAGAGCGGTATATGGGTTTGTGAACAGAATAGTTAAAGTAATAGCGACAGTGAACTCATTCCTGTGATGCTTGCCACAAATCCATTAGGAAATTGTACTGGAAAACCACCAACAGTATTCCTTCCCAGACTGAGGAAGGATTTACACAGTAAAAATAACAGAGTAGCGGTGCCATCTAGGGATTAATTTTCCTAGTGCACTGTCACTACTCTTCCTCTGGGTGTGGGCAGCATGTAAAAAATGAGCAATGCTTTCAAAGTCGTTTTGCCAATAAGTAACACTCCTGCCTTATGTGCTGCTTTTGAACGATATATGCTGGAAAGTGTCTGTTCCATTTAGGAAAAGATGATGCACTTAATTTCTTCCAAGTCTTGTCTTTATTTTCTCTCTTGCTTTTTTTTTTCTTTTTTCTTTTTGCCCAGAGGCATCTCAAGAAGTTACTAAGTAGGAGCAGTGGAGTTTGGGATGCTGTTGGCAAGACAGCATGTGCTGTTGGTACAATACAGTTATACAATTTTCCCTTTGTGTCTCACTCAGTGCATTGGATGATTTGATAGGAATATTGCCTTTCACATATACCTTTTTACTGCTGTTCCACTGTAAACCTTGAGCAGAAAGTCTCAGCTGTGGTCCCACTCTCTTCAAACCTTGTATGAGGTTAAGGGAAATTAATCAAATTAGAGAAAAATAGGTACAGTCTTTCCTCTTTTTGCTACTCTACATTTTTTTTAAGATCAACGGTACTACATGGGAGTATTTTGTTAAAGGGCCAAGAGAGTGATCTTGTGTTGGGGAATGTGAACACAGAGGTGAGAATTGAGAGGTGTTTAAGGGCAGGAATATGAATGTATGTATCATTAGGTTTTGGGTTTGTATCATTTGGTTGTTTGGGGTTTTTTTCTAGTAAAACTATATATGGATCTATGAGATGTATTGTCCTAGGTAATATAAAACATAGGTAATTATGATTGGCATAAATTAATACCCAAAAATGTAATTTTCTTTCTTTATACTGAAATTCATTACATTTTGCTATAATTGTTTATGTGCCTTATTTGCTTGAAGTGTATTGCTTAAAAAGGAGCGAGCAGGTATGTTTCTCATCGAAATTGTGGCTTGTTCACTTGTCAGTTCAAGCCAGACAGTGCCAGTGGTTGCCTGCTTTTATCTCCTGTTTTTCAAATGGTGGAAGTCTCAAAGGATAGAAGACAACAGATGGCCTTTACTGAGAATTAAGAGATTGTTTTTGTGTTCTGTAATTTTAACAGGTCTGCATTGGCCCAGCAAATAATCCTAGGTACTTCACTGTTCCAGCATTTTTAGCCTCACTCACACTGTCTTGGATACTCATTCTTGGAGTGTGGCAACAGACATCAAATTGCCAACACTTTCCAGAAGGAAAGGAGTTCCCCAAAAGTGAAGATGAGTTTGTACAACCTGATGAAGGAACTATTCTTACATGCAGTTCATTTTCTCCCAGTAAAGAGAATGCGGTGCTCTGCTTACTTGGGATGAAATATAATTTAAAATTACTCATTTTTAGTAATATTTAATTTTTTCCCCTCTTTTCCTTTCTTGTGACTTTTATCAAAAGTCAGAAGCTGGCCAAACTGCTGTTGGATACCAATAGATGGTCACAGCCTGACGCTTCATGCTGCTTGTTTTACTAAGAAATCTCTGAGTTATTTGCGAATATGTGCGTGTTGCAAACCATTGGCGACACAACTAATACAGAAATTAGGGTTTTTTTCAAATATTTTGAAGTTTTGCTTTCCTGGACAGTTTGGGGTGCTATGAACCATCTGAGATAAATGTCTATGTAGAAATCAAGAGTTTTTTGAAGAGATGGGAAGATAAGGAACCTATTAAGTGGAGATGAAGAAATATTAGACATCTATAATTAAAATAAAATAATACAGACTTTTAAAGAAGCATGGTAATTTATAATTCTTCAGTAAAAATATTTATAAAATTGTTATCTGCAAGCTTTTTTTTAACTCAGGGGTTCAGTCTAGTAGGTATTTGAAGGACTGTGTATCAACTCTCAACTATTATTTCAATTACTATATCATATTTTGAAGGGAACTAAATACACTAATTCTTACCCCATATCTTATACTTTAAAGAATTGTTAAAAACCCAGCTGCACATTAACCACACTTCTCATGAAACACGTGTTATCTACTTTAGCACTCTTGACCTTATCATATGGTAATTTTCTAGCTTTTAAGAAGTAATTTTTGAGATTTTCAGAGGTACTCCCAGTTTCTTCCTAAGGTGCTTTTGCTGTCTTAAGTAGTCTTTAAATGATTTACTTCTAGTACTTTCCCTTTATATTTTATATGTTGATTGCTTGCTGAACTCTTGCCTTGATGTATGAATAGTAAACGAAGATATAAAAGCCTTAAACTCAATTTGAATCAGCTTCTAAAGTCAGACTATTTCATCTGGTAAATATGAGTTTCCTTATCATTACTACTACATAAATTAAAGAGAAGATTTAATGAAATTAAAAATAGCTCAAATACTTTACCACTTAACGTTTATTGAGAAGGCTTTGGGTTACCAGTGATTTCATTGAACATTATTCTTCAGTTTACTTGGATGATGTATATGTGAATGTTTTCCTAGAAAGACAGAAAACGTGAATTTCTTTTTCATGCCCTACCAACCTTATCAGCTTTGTGCTTAATAGTTTTTAAGGTTTTCAAAAAATTTGAAGCCTGTATCTCAGCCTTTAAAACAATAAAACATAATAGCAAAACTTTCACTGAGGTGATTCATATTTAGAACTTTAGCATATTTTAAAGTTCTYACTACTACTTTCTTAAAAATCTTTTATAGAAGGCTTACAACTTGAACACTTCCATTGGATAGCAATGTTTTCGATAAGCCCAGTTACTTGCATGGCAACATTTTCAGTGAGCCCAGTTAGAACCTTATAATYGTAAAATTATATAGGTTGAAAGGGGCCTATATTTGCTGTTTGGAAGACAGAGTTAAAAGCAGGAGGATGGTAGATTCTCTAAAGGGACCTTGCAGCTGGGAATGCCAAGGCCTGRAGAATAACRGTGTGGGAACCCCCATATATTATGCCTACTGCTGTTTATCCTCTGTGTGTTTTRAGAAGTGGAATTTCTGTCTAGAGATAACATAGGTGCTTATGGAGGCACTCTCACAGACATGCTTGGGCTCCCTGTCTTGGGAGAGAGATCAAAGCTCAGAGATCATAAAACACACAGGGAGATCACAGCATGGTGGTACACCACGTGTGCGTGAGGCCTCAATAAATTTGTGCAAGCAGCAGCCCCGCCATGTGCTGGGACGGACTGAGCCTGACAGTGCCTGTGTTCCTGCTTGTGTGTCTCCGCCTGGGTGTTGCTTCGGGATCCTCCAGCTAGTGAGGTGGTGAAATAAATTTACTCTTGGCATTTCAGCTGTGGCTTTGGGGTTGTTCTGGCTGCCTGCCTGCATCAACTCAYGCAGGCGCCGCATAGTGTAACCTCATACTCATAGTAGGGCCAATTGTGTCAAGTTGCTCAAGACTTTGCACAATTGGATTTTTGAATATCTCCAAGGATGGATGTTGCACAGTTGTCTTTTAGCTCATGTTCCGTGAGTAACTGCCCTCCCTGTGAGT
Source organism: Amblyornis subalaris (assembly GCA_018881555.1). Classification (NCBI taxonomy): domain Eukaryota; kingdom Metazoa; phylum Chordata; class Aves; order Passeriformes; family Ptilonorhynchidae; genus Amblyornis; species Amblyornis subalaris. The sequence continues at coordinate 122,533 of JACAXG010000141.1, read as the reverse complement.
AAGGTTTTTCCTTTATTCAGTTAAAATTTCCCATGATCTAACGTGTGTCCATTGCCTCTCGCAATTCTGTTATGCATTTCTGAGAGGCACTTTACTTAATCTTCCCTATGTAGCTGTAAACATCAATAGGCTTTCCCCTTGGATTTCCTTGAAGTTTGAACAACTTTGTTTCTCTCAACATCTTTGCCCTGACTGTGTTGGTAGCTTTTGTTTGGACTTCCTCCATTATGTCTACCTTATACTGGAGAGTCTGAAACTGGTCATAGTACATGCTTAATAATGAGCATTAAGAGAGTGAGTTTATTTAAAAAACAAACAAAAATCCCAAAACTAACAACAAAGTCATGGTTTGAAATAACCACAGAAAGCAAGAACCATTCTYGTGCTGTAAATAGCATTTAATAAAGGCCAATAAATTTCAGTAAATTATGCTTCAGTAAGGTTAAGAGTTCTGTGGGAGAAGATTGTTTGGAAAGTTACCTAATACAAATTTAAAGTGACCTCCAAGCAATTCAAGATGGGTAATGAGAAGGGTTAGAAACATTAGAAAGTTACATTATAGAGTATACTTTTAGTCCCCTTTTTATTTAGCTTTGTCTTCCGGCCACTGGACTTTGTTTGGTGTCTTCTGTCTAAAACAAACGTTTTTGTCTACTTCAGTCAGTGTTTTGATATTTTTCAAGATCCTTTGGAGTTGTCCAATATGAATTGAATTGTCCAGAACTTCAAGTAAAAGCCTTTTTAAAAGTATAGTTTAATTGTCTTACTTGACAACTCAAATTGGAATTGGAGATGACCAATAAAAGATTGCATTCAATATATAATTGTAACTCAGTATTTATAGGTGATTAATGTTGAGAAATTGMCAGGCATGACTTGCAAAATTTTCTTTGTAATTTCTTCTCAGTTACTACTTACAGTATTTCTATCTAGCCTGTTCCTGTACTGAATAATTATGATTGCTGAGTTCCTCCATCTAAAATACATCCTATTCCCAAAGACTTTTTCTGAASAGTGTCCTTTCTAGCAATGTAGTTAAATCACTCACAATAATCTGTCTTCCCAAACATTGCAGTTTCCATTTCTGATGGGTATGGCAAATGTGGGTTTTGCCCTGCATATATCTCTTTGCAATACTCTGTTAGCCAGCTGTTTCTCACTTTAAATCTCTGGCTYATCAGCTGGCTTCAACTAAGAGCTAATCTCCCCTTCATCATTATTCACATCATGAGACCAGCGCACACAACTGATTGTTTTGTGATATTGGTCTACTTGTTACTTTTCTTCTTTTTCCTTTAAAGCATTTTCTCACTCAACATGGATACTTGGAAAGAGTTTTCTTTAAATATCCTCAGCTGCTCTATTGCTGCTCTTTAAATCCCCTTTTCAAAACTTGGGTTTGAGAYGCTTGAAGAAACGTGGTAGTTGTCAGCTGTGTATCTCCTAAAACCCCTCCAATGCTAGGTAAAAAGCTCTCTGAGGGAGGTGCATACCTACAGCTCTTGGTTATGAAACAGATTTCTTCCTCTTTTAATCTGACCCAAGAGCTACACATCCTCAACAACAGCAGAGTCAGAGTATTTAGAGTGTCTAATTTCTTCAAGGGGTTGCACAGAATGAGACTACTACAAAGAACAATTTGGGAACAGCTCCGTACATTTTTCTTTGGAGGAAGTGTATCTTTTAGCTGTACGGGAAGTCACGGTAAACTACCTGTCTAAATGGGGTGCTAAAGGTATTACGATGTGTTCTCCAGGGTTAGTACTGATATTTATAAGGGTTTATGTTTTATTAAGGATCTCTTAACATTATGCCATAAAGTTTCTAATCCAAAAAGGGGCTTTATTTTTTTTAATTTTTTTTCCAAACAGTGCTTATATAAGCCTATTGACTTATTGGCTGTGTTTGTAAAATTTCTAAGCTCAGTCAATTCTTACTGTGCAACAAGGAGAAATTTAGAGTCATTTTGCCCATCTGATTTACTTGAATTGCTCATTAAATTTGAGAGAGAATTCTGTAGCATACCCTGGTACTTAGTGTAAAATTGTATACAGGAAAAGGGTGTAGTCCTAGATAGTGTAAGAAACATTAGTGAAAGATGAAAAAGAAAAATGTTTCAACCATCAAAAGTCAATGTAGGAGCTTCCAGAACTCCCAAAGAAAGCCACTCTCAGATGGACAGTTAAAAAAACAAAAGAAAAAGTATGAAAGATGTCAGCCATTCAAAATATGGAGTAATAGGTAAAAAGAGGAATCCTCATGTATTTAAAGTATTGCTCGTGTGAAACTGCTATATCTCAATATTCTTTAAAGGTCTAACTAAAATTGTTACATGTAGTCTCAAAGAATAGAAACAAATGAGCTGTAAAAGTGCATGCTTTCTTATATCTTTCTGATATATTTCAACTGAGGTAAAAGAAGACATTAACTACATAGTTCTTTCTCTTTTTTTAATTTTAAAGTGACACTTGTATTGAATGTAACTTCATGATGCTATGGGCTTAACAGAATTTGATTAAAGCTGTTCATTGAAGGTATGCATTTTACAGCTGTTTTACAGCTGCATCCTATTGACCATAAAGGCTCAAGAAACGGGTATTGGGTCCAATGTGTCTTGCAGATATCAATGTCTGAAAAATTCTTCAGTGTAGCATTCAGGCTAGGTTTTTGGAGATTGGACATTACACCACTGCAGTGACAATTTTCCCTTAGAGACACTCTCTGCTAAGTGTTCTGAATGTAAAGCTTGCAGCTGTATTTCACATTATTTTCTAATTTTTTTTCAGTTTTTACAAAATCATATTGCAAAGAAAAGTGTTTAAGTAGTAGTTTAGATGAGAAATACTCATCTGTGTCCTTCAGGTCCCTGAATCTTCCCCATGAGCATGATTAAGTGTTTTCTGCCTGTGGTTTTGTTCCTAATTTAAATGTATCATTCACTTTCAGAATAATAAAAAAAAAAACCTGCCAAAAYCCTCATCCCCACCTCCAAAAGCAGTTACCACATTTAGCCAAATGCAGTAAAAAATACTTGATTTAATTCGATTTATTATGGGGACTTCTAGACAAATGCTGTCCCACGGTTGATCTAAATTAATTGAAAATTGTTTCTATGAATAAAACAAGAACTTCAGCTTTTACTGCATGTGAATTGTGATTATTTTTAGCAATTAAAATATGAAAAAGTAGAACTAGAAAGTGTTCATGTGTTTAGAAGTTGTTTTAAAATAGTAATGAACAGTCCACTTTTTTTTTTTAGTAAACTATAATTTGATTAAATGTTTCTGATACCTGCATAACCATAACAAAGTAGGGTTTCCTTTACTACATCTACTAAATCTGGTCTTGACCAGTTCTTCCAAAGCAGTTCCCGCTATGAGCTTACCATAACGCAGGACCAAAATTCATACAGTTTCAAAGTACTTAAAATCATTCTGGAAACGAACATATAACCCCTGAAAACATCTCAGACCTTTCAGGTCTTGTTTTGCTTAAGAATTCCTAACTGGCTCATTCTTTTTGTACTGATGGTGCTCTCCTGAAATGTAGAGATCTTCATAGTTATATAATTCTTTGTTGCTAATTATCTATTTTTCATTTCTGCCATCCRTACATGATGCATGTGCAAGATCACATACACTTTTGGATGATCAAGTCAACAATGATGTAGCAGGACTTCAAGTGTTTCTAGTTTCTAGTGTTTTGCTGCAGGTGTATTTCCAGGAGGTAAATACAAAAACGTAGGCCCTAAAGTTTGGGGCGGGAGGAGGAGATTATGCATAATTTTATTGCTGAGTAGTTCTCCATTCTCTGATAGATAGACATTTGTGTGCAGCTCAGRGTTTTTGATCATAAGAAAGGGATACAAAGAGCTTTTGGGTTAATGCAAGCTCGAGTTCCTGGGCCTGGTAAAACCCTCTCAAGCTACACAGCTGAACGCTACTTTACAGTCCATTTTGGCTCTTCACTGTAACAAACTTCTTTCYGTGCTGTTTGCATAGCTAGGATTGTTCTTCTTCTTTCCCCATTTAGATTTCCTCATTCCTTCTGTAAAAATACTTTAAAAATTGTATTTAGGAGTGACAGCTCTAGTGTACATTCATGCTCTTTTTTGGAAAAACACCTATAAGAGAGGAGCATAAGTCATTCTCACAGGAACCCCATCTGAGGTTTCCAGTTGAATAAAAAAAAATGCACACAAAAAAGGAACTGAGTACTACTCTACTTCAAAAATAGTGCAAGCCTTTCATGTTGTGCAGCAAACATGCTGGAAATGTCTGTGGTTTCAGCAGGAAAGAAAACTTACACAGACTACTGTTGCAAGATATTTGGGCAACTAATTAATTCAATTCCAAGAAATAGAATGGGTTATTATTGACCACTCCGTATTAGTAAATCCATCACACTGTCTTTACCTAACTTTTTTCAATTAGGTGAGGATTTCATAAAACGTTGACCAATGTTGCTGAGAAAATACAAATCTCTAGCTACTATTGCAGGGTTAGGAAAGGAAAGAGGCTGATGYGCCCTAAAACAGCAGCTTACATGAGGAGCAGAATCATCGGTGATTTTTATTTCTTTTAAAAGGGAAAAATGTTATTTCCTGACCAACTCTTAACAGGAATTTTATAAAAGAAGCAGAACCATTGTGCATGTCCACTGGTAGTTCACTTATAGAAACACCRTGTTTTGTAGTCCTTTGTTACTGTATTGTTATCGTCCATAGAAGTCCCTGACAGCCACTCACACAGAAAGCATGACAACACAAAGGAGGAAATAAAGAAAGAAATAACTGTATTAAATTTGTCTACCCTTTAAATAAAGTTGCCATTTTCCCCACAATCTGTCAAAAAGTAATTGTTTTGCTATCTAGCTGTAGCAAATTTTAACAGCAAGAAACTCATTATTTAAAGGGCTTTTAAATTTCATATTTTATCTCATTCAACAGTAATCTTTCAAATTCTGTTCCTTTATTCTGCTAATACCACTGGCTAAATTGCTRGCAGTGTATTATTTCTCATTTGGGTTGATGTTCAATGCTGAAGAAAGCTGTAGTTCCAACATGCTCATTTTTTGATTTTGTGGCTTTCTTAGTGTAATATTCTTGAATACTTTTCACATAAATTGTCTTGGAGAGCTGAGCCTTTCTGTGAAGGAAGGAGAGAACAAAAGGTCTGCATGTTTAGGTAYGGGGCTGTGTTGAAAAGCTAACTTTCCTGCACTCGGGTTTGAAAATTTTGATTTTTTTTTTAATTTATTTTTTTATTTTTTAAGCCTGTGTATACCTTACCTGGGAAGTCTGCGTTCTTCTGGAATAAAATTAGAAATGGGAAAACTGTGGTCATGTGGCACATGTCTGAGGCAATAGACTACTTTCTTCTTTGTATGTCACAGTAAGATAATAACCACCAGTAAAAATCTCTTATATTTTAAAATTCTAAAATAAATCATATTATTTAATTACATATGTGCAGTGGTATACATACTTATGTCCACCTGGAAAAAATAGGTTTAATAAAGTTATAATTTAATGCGTGGGGATCTGTCTAGTGATGAAAAGTACAAACATTGCCTTCAGACATTGGCTAAATATGTGTAAAGACCTTTTCAAATACTTAATGCACTTGTAAAAGAAACGCTTGTTCACCTATACATCTATATTGTATACTGCCTATTTTGGTGAGGTTTACATCAATATATCTTTAAAAAAATAAGTCCCTGCTTTCTAGGTTAGGTCTCAGAATTATTAGAATTATATTGAGCTAATTAAATGACTTTTACTATTTGTAAATTTTTCTTAATGACTTCTAGCTTCTCTTGAGAGCAAATAATTCTTTTTACTAAACAAAGTAAGATTTGGCACAATTTTATATACCATTCTATAGTTATCTTTGTTACAAAGAAATTAAATAACATCATAGTATCAGTAATATATTTCTCATTAAGCATTCACATGATAAAGGATAACATATACTTTAGCTTTGCTATTTTTTATATTTAATGGAGTTATACCTGTAATATAGTCAATGCAGTCTGTATTTTCAATGTCATTGATGTGCCTTTATAATGAATACTAAAACCTTTCCAATACATTAAATTTGTATTAAGACAACTTGTACCATCGTTAATCATTAGAGAGATTTGGGTTTTTCTTTAAATATTTGGGGTTTTATACCTTTTTCATTATTAGGTGTGGGTTACTGTCTCAGTAACAAGACTTACATTAGGATTTCAATGTGTTCTTCCTCCCTGTTGGCAGTGAACAGATTCTTTTAAATCCTCAATGTTAGTTCCCTGAGAACTGAATAAGGTTGTGAAATGTGCTGCTCATAAGGATATAAAGGCATGTTGAGTTGCAAAAGTCAAAAGGGAGCATGTAGAACACAGTTCCTTGGAGTTATTTTTATTCTTTTAAGTGAAATCAAAATTTGATCTTATGTGGTTTATGTGGGGAGTCGTGTATTGAATTTTTCTGAGAAACACATTTGAAACAAATCACCTAGTGTTATTCTCAGAAGGGGCTGACCTACTAGACTTTGGGTCAGAAGGGGGCAGGAGAGACTAAGTGAAGTTCTGGGATAACATTTATAGCCAGAATCGGAGAAATTTACATTCTAGGACAACATCATCATGAGGTTTAAAACTATTAATCGAAAGTGATAACCTTGTACTTTTTCTTCTTGGTTCAGGAAGATAGTCAACACGCTGTAGCCTTTGTATGGCAAATTAGATACAGATGCCCTTTGCTGAAAAAAACCCCAGTTTTTATCCAGATTTATCTTACCTGTCTTCAGGAGTTTATTTGTCAACTTAATTAGAGAAAAAAAGCCCCAAATTATCAGTAGGGCATAATTTACTTAGATGTTAACCTTGCTAGGATGTACATTCTGGTAATGTTTAGCTGCTCTGTTAGGTGATTGTTCATATAGTTTGTGCTTAGGCAGTTTATATTTTGAACATGCATGTGTAATGTAGCTACGAAACCTTAGGCAAAATATGCTGCAGTATCATCCCTTCAAGGTGACTTTCTTTCACGCTTTGGTGCTTCTTACATTTCCATTCGTCTATGTGCCATATCTCGCTTCATATCCAGCTGGATTACACAGAAATTGATCGTGATTTTTAAGATAGAGCCAAAACTCCCAGGAGATCATCTTTATGCAAATCACATACTCGAGAGGAGTGAATAGATGCTTAGAATAAAGGAAAAGTGGATAATTACCTGTTGGGTGGTAAATAATCATATGCCTAAAAGAAGACAGAAAAATAAGCACTGTGTGTGTTTGTCTTTGATATTTTTGCCTTTGATATAATTTAGGATTCTTGCTATAGTGCTTAATATTTAGAGACAAAATGTCATTTTACAGACAGAAAAATTTAATTTGATTATATTTTCCTTGCTGTGTTGCACATCCTTCATTTGTTTCTCAATCTGTTTGTATATCTCTGTAAATGTGCTTTTTTGTTTGGGGGCTGGTGGTGGTTGCTGGTTGTTTTTTAAGAAAAATATATGTATTTCAAACTTAAAGCACTATGAGACTGGAAAATCCTGCCTGTCAGAAAAGTGTTCTGGCTTGTTGGGTTTTTTTTGTTGGTGGGGTGATTTTTTTGAGGGTTGTTTTGTTTGTTTGGGTTTTTTTAAGAAGCAAACCCAGCCACAAAAAATTTAATTTTGAAGGCTTAAGAAAAAAATCAGTTTCTTATTAAATTATAAGTGCTATATACACACACTGACTCTACTTCTAATGATAAAATGAAAAATATTAAAATTACTTTTAAAATTTTTCTTGTTTTATAGAGGTACTACTACAAAGGGGGTTTGTGTACATAAATTGTGTGTGTAATACTTGAATTATAGAATTTAAAATTTGAGGCARGGTTTCAGATAGTGCATTTTAACCTTAAAGAAAACACTGTTGCTATTTGCACTGACCATTCTTCAAGTGTCATGTGCATGTGTGTGAGGAATAGCAGTATTAGAAGGTGCAAATAGAAGTGAAATGTATAAACTGACTGATTTTAATAGTTTGTATTGAAAAATACAGGCCTGAGTTATGAAAAAAAATGTTACCACTTGTCCGTATCTCTGTCCATATGCCTAATGCATGTGTGTATGCATATATATGTATTCCCAGTTTGATTACTTAGATTTAGGAAGGATTATTCCTATGCTTCAAATTAAGAAATCAATTCTTTTCAGAATCAAGCCCTTTTACTTCTTAGAACCTTCTTAATAAAGTATTTATGAAAACAGTCTCCARTCATCTGTATAAGTCTAAACAAATCTTTGACRCTGTAAGAATTTCACTGTGGGTTTTTTTACTATTTGTTGTTATGCTACTATTCCTAGTTGCTTTTTGTTACTTTTGTTTGCTTAATGAGAACTACAAACTTGTCAAAGTATGAACTTTGTATCATTGTAGCTGGTCTGAATTCATTATTAAGCCAACTGGCTTAATAAATTATACAGATTCTTGTGAAATGTTCGACTGGTAGCTGCATAAAGGGGAAAATAGATACTGTTAATAAAGGTAAACTATATTATTTCTTTAGAGTATATGTTAAAAGATTCGCCCCCTAAAATAATTGTCTATATCTGCCGATAATTAATTCATTCCTAACTTCCATGGTAGATAAGGTTCCTCTTGACAGGTTTCACAACCCACTAATAATTAAGTTAGTGAACTTCAACTTTCGGTTGTCAGACGAACAAACTCATTGTGTTCATTTGTAAAGGTAGTATTACAGAATCACAGAATGGTTGAGGTTGGCAAGGACGTCTGAATTTCATCTGTTTCTACACCTCTACTTAGTAGAGCCATCTAGAGCAGGTTGCCCAGGACTGTGTCCAGATGGCTTTTTAGTATCTCCGGTGATGGAAACTCCACAACTGTTTTGCTGAGGGATGTGTTCCAGTACTCAGTGATAAAGTGTTTCCCCATACTCAGAGGGACTCTCCTGTGTTTCACTTTGTCACTATTGCCTCTGGTCCTGTCACCAAGCACCACTGAAAAGAGCCTGGCTCTGTCCTCTTTACACCATCTCTTCAGGTATTTATACACACGTATGTGATATCACTGAGCTGCCTTTCTCCAGGCTATAGYACCAACTCTCTCTTTCCATAGTCGTCTTTGGATGTCTGTGAAAGTCCCTTAATCATCTCAGTGACCCTTTGCTGGCCTTTTGCCAGTAGCTCCATATCTTTCTTGTGATTGGGAGCCCAGAACTGGACCCAGCACCTGAGAAGTGGCCTGAGGGGAAAGCTCCTTTCCTTTGACCTCTTGAAAATACCTCGTCTAACACAGTCCAGGATCTCACTTGCCTTCTTTGAGGCAAGGGCATGTTGCTGGTTCATGTTTAACTTCTCCTCAAGGGCCCCACAATATGTATCTACAGCTTTAAAATGTAAGTGAATTTGAACTTCCTAGATATTTTTTCCTTAAATGTAGTCAAGACTTACTTCTCTGTAATTTTTCTTTGGGGAAAAAAAAAAAAATTTGGAATTAGCAAAAACCTGCCAAATTGTATCTTTGGGTATTGATGATGCTATGCTGTTATATTATGCCTTTACGGTACTTCTGGTTCTATACTGCAATGCTTACTAGATTGTTATGTCAGACATTATGCAAAATTCAGGTTTTCTTTCATACAGATTAGTATAATTTTCAAAGAATATTAAATGCAGTACAGTATCTATTTGCAAGATATCAGAAATTGCGTTTATTAATGTTTTAGAATGGTTCTCAGAGCACAAAGAGTATATAGGACTACAGTAAAAATCAAGCAGATTGTGTAAATCATTAGTGTGTGGAACTCTAGGTCATATTGATAAATACTTTACAGATACTTACGTTCTACTGATCTGCTATTCAATGTAAAAAGGCTAAAGGGCACAACCCCCAATACCCTTCCAGGTGTATCTCAGTGATAAAGCTATTGACAGAAAAGACAATTGAGAATATGCTATGATGGATAACTACTTTAATCCACAATATAATGTGGCTGTACTGAAATATGTAAGAATATTATCGACTTGTTCTTTAGAAATATTCGCCAAACATTGAAGAAAATTATATTCAGTAAAGTGAACTTCGCACTGTGTGTTTTACATCTATCCCAAGACCACCTTCTGTGACATACAACTAGAATCACATGTGTCTGGGTCACAGCCCACTGTTGACACATACCGTGTAATTTTTCACAAGTTCTTTGAGCAGCAGTCAAAAAAAAGGTTTTGGTCTTCAATTCTTCAGTTTCAGTCTCACCTTCTGATATCTTATATGTTCTAGGCATACATTTTACCAACATTTAGTGCCCTTCCCTATAGGATTCTGTACAAATTTTTACATTCTAATCCTGTAGACTTACAAGCATTTTTACTGAGGAAAGCATGGTAGTTAAAAAGAAGAAAATGTGGTTCCTCCTTTCTGAATCTCCATCAATGGATCTAACAGGGTGCAGCCTTGAAGAAGTGTGCAGTGTGTTTTTCCTTTCTACAGGAGTTATCACTTCGTTTCCTATGAGGGAGCAAAGATGTGATAAGATAAAAGAAATKAAGCTTAAAGTTATCTTTTTAATCCTCATTCCTAAGATTACTTTTAAAGAAGGTATTTTCTCCTATTTCAAGGGATGCTCCAGTGTAACTTCTACTAACATTTATTCTGGAAAAACATGTTGTTTGTAGAGATTGCAGAAATAACACTAACACAGAAATTCGTATCACAGTTGATAGTTATGCAGAATAATACAAATGTAATATATTTTTGTAAAACCTTGGTTCTTCAGAAAGGTTTTTTTCCTAGCAATTTCTTATGCAAACTTAATCTTTTACCCTTCTTTCTTAAGTTTCGTGTAAAGCAATATTTTGCCACTAAAAAGGTCATCTGACAGCTCATCATTTATCTTGTGCCAAGCAACATTAAGCTTATCCTATGTTTTTTAGTATTTTGTACTTATTAACCAAAAAGGGACATTTTATAATGAGAAAGGTTAGGATCCCAAGCATCAGAATTATGTATCAGAGTCTTTAGCTTTAGACAGGAAAAGGTTGGATTAGGTAGTTAATACAGCATAACTGTACCTTGTAAAGAAAGGTCTCAATATAGAGGATGGGGGCGGGGGGGAAGTCAGGGTACAAGTTGATAGAAATATGGAATTAAGGACCAAGGAGGCACTCAAACATCCTAGGTAAAGAAACTCCTTAATGTCTAGAGTCAAATTCTGCCCGGTTTGAGACTTTAAAGATATTTTCCTTTGAGAAGGCAACTATGAAAAGTAACTGGATTTATATTACTTTTAAATGAGATATACTTTAGCCACTTTTAGAAGTTCAAAGTAGACTTTCGATGCATTTTTTTTAATCAAACTTAGGTACTGTCAAATTCTATGCAACTATTTCAAAGCATAATTTACTACTTTGAGTAGAGTATGATCAAGATTTATTATGTTTGTCTTGTTACTTGAAGAGGGACACTCTGAACCAAAATTTTTCCCCTGGAAAGAAATATGGACATGTCTCTTCATCTTATCAGGAGGTCTTGTCCAAGACAAGATTTAGCTAATGCCACATCTTATCTTTTCAACATTTATATCTTACCTTTTAAATATTTCAAACTGAAATATCACAAAACTTTAACATTCTCTTACTGTACAACATTTACTATTTAGTAAGAAGCCATTTGATTGTTAGCTGTTTAAAGCCAATGTTATTAATTTTTATTTATCCAATATTTGATGTTTAAAATGCAGTAATACATCAGGTTGCATCTTGTATRAAAGAACAGTGTTTCTTTGCAGCAATTTTATATAATACCTTCAGTCTCTTTAATTAAATAGAAACCTGTCCATTATCAAAAAGGAATGATATGATATGGCAGCATGTGTGACTGAAGGTTAAAACATTAGCAGAAAAATTATAGGAAATATTATTGTAAGGAAACTGCCATATACAGTTCAAGGAGAAAGCACATAAAGGAATGGAAGACTGCTAACAAAACTGATTATTAGCAGTGGTTCAGAAGCAACCAAGGAAATTAGCATTATTTTATAGCATTTAATCCATAAAACTCTTTCTTGTATGTCTCTAAAGCTGCAATCTGTAATGTGTGTGAAGGAATTGCAAATGTAAACTTTATCTGAAATTTAGAGCTTGATAATGTTGGTTTTGTCTTCTGTTTGGTTCTTCATTAAGGCATGGTATTTGCTTTATATTTCTTCTGCTGAGTACACCATCATATTTCTGTAGTGAAAAGTTATCTTCAGTAACCACGGGAAGATTATTTCAAATTTCAGAATAATGTCTGCTTTTAGGAGTCTTGTTCTTTCCAGTTTTGTTTAATCTGGTGTTTCACAATCTTCTTTCCTACTTCTTGTTTATTTGACAAATTTAATCTTGTTTACAATATTAATTTTTTCCCCCTCTTTCTTTTTGATATTTTTTCTTTTAAAATAATAATTGTGTTTTGATGAAACCTCTTTAGACAAAAAATGAGAAGACTGAGTATAAATAAAGTTGGCTTCTACAGGACTGCTTTTTTTAGTTTGTGTTTGTTGAGGTTTGGGCGGAGTGGGTTGCTTTGTTTTTTTTTTTTGTTTGTTTGGGTTGGTTTTGGGTTTTTTTCCTCTCACCTTCTCAACATGTTGGGAAAACTGTGGGTGGCTTGGATGTGTTGTGTGTCAGGAGGAAGTCATCCTTACCAAATGTGATAAGTCTGTTACCTCTTTGCTGGAATAATTTCTGTAGTCTGACTTGTAAGTATGTAAAGACAGAACAGCTCAATATGTAAACTGATGCTGGTCTTAAAAAGATGAGCAGGCAGGAGAGAAGCATGGGCGGGGGGAGGCAGTGCTAGAGATGCAATCGTTGCCCTGGTTCTGCAGTGCCGTGGTGGTGCTGATTCCTGCCAAGGAGACAWCAGCAGTGCTGTGGAGGTTTTTAGGATTGCCCGTATCAAACGCTGAGCACGAGTTCTGAGGGTTTCTTCTGAGGGGTGTTGTGTTTTTTCTTCCTGTTAACATGCTGAGTAAGCCAGCTTATTAATGATCCTTTCTTTTATGGGAYATTCAAAAGGGACAGAGGTTTGCAAGATGCATTTGGATACTAGAGAACAAAGAGAACTCGCATATGCATAATATGAGTAGCATGCAGATTTTCTCTTTCATATGTGCAAGTTATTAAACACCAACTGGTTCTGTTATTTTAAAAATATTTTGAAAATCCTTGCAAAGTCTTGTCTGAGATTTCGTTTGTGTTTTGAAGCCAGCATTCCTCCAAGATAATCATGTCCAGCATTTTAAAACTTTGGCTATTATTATGAGAGGTCACAAGAGTTTTACAGCTGCTTTTTAGATGAAAGAAGCAACCTGTGAGTGGCGGTGCCTGGGGTTTGTATCAGCACATTGCAAATGGTCCACCAGATTTAACAAGGATTTAGCAATAATGACAAGATCTTCTATTGAATCTAGATAAGTATTGCATGTTTTAATTATTTAATTACAAAAGATAGTCTTTTAAGAGGGTTGGCCGAGAGGCCATGTGAGTTGTTTTCTTAGATGACAGTAGTTGGGTGTTAGGTCAAAAGGTCAGGAGACCACTGGACTCTATTAGGAAAACAGTGATGCAGTTACAATTGTAAAATGAAATTACTTTTTAACTTGTTTGCTGAAGTACTCTTRAGTGTAAAACATAAAACTGCTGTATCTATCTAAATATGTTTTGTGTATGAAATATTTCTGACACTGTTTTCCACTCATGTCGCAGTCTGTGGCTTTCTCACACAAGTAATATAGACAAATTGTTCACGTAGAGTTTCAAGTGCATTTTCTGGTAAGCTTTCTGGTCAGGGCATAGGATCGATTTCAGTCTGAAATTTATGTTTTTAGATATGTCCTTCAGCAACTTTTTTTAATTTCTAAGTTTTTTGTCAGTTTTTGAGCATGTAATTTAAACCTCATATTTACTATAAAATACATATTTTATCCCTCTGTATTTAGAGATAGTGTCTTTCACTATGTTATGAAGGCTGTCTTTGTGTGTTGGATCTGTCTTTTTTAAAGCTTATCTTGATTCCAGGGAGTAAATGGAAAACAGAATTGATTCCATAGATTAAGTTTTGTCATGTAGGAATCATTAATAAATAATACAGTCTTGCTGTAAGAAAAAAAAGGAGGCCAAAGAGCATAGGTTGAACCATGAGGGTTACCACATAACAGTCCATTAGATGAATTCAGTTAAAGATATATGTGTGTGTGTGTGTGTGTGTGTGTGCGTACATATAAATATTTGGTAGTTTTCTTACAGAGAGGTTTAATCCTTGCTAGAGGAAAATATGTACCGGGGAGCTTTGTGTGTTATGTTGCTTTTCAAAGCTGACAGGGAGAAAATGGAATTACACATTTTTAAAAGGTATGGATTTGCAAGACCATTACATTGAAAATAGTTGTATTGTTCTTAGAAACCTTTTAGAGCACGATGCTAATAATGCCGAGGTTGTGGGTTCAATCCCTGTATGGGCCATTCACTTAAGAGTTGGACTCAGTGATCCTTGTAGGTCCCTTTCAACTCAGAATATTCCATGATTCTGTGAAAAAATCAGTGATATCATCTTCATTAATTCATGAGAAATCCAAGTTTCCTATGCGTTACCTGTTTGTGTTCCTTATTGACGATAAAACAGTAAATAACCAGTGAGACATCTCAACTTCAAGGGAAAAAACCAAATTGGTCTTTGAATAAAAAAATTACTTCATATAGGCACATAGCTACTACTTTTGCAGTCTTAGGGGGYGGTTTCATTTAAAGTATAAGCATAAAAAATGCATTAAATAAATTGCTTTCACCTCTATAGTAGCTAATAAACCCTCTTAACACCATGACAGCACTTAAATCTAAAATAGTTTTGAAAGAATAAAATAAAATAAAATTGGGGTTTTTCCACCTTGTTTTGGTGTGGGTAGACTTTACAAGTTCCCAACAGATGAAGGTATTTTTTCTGTTGATGGTTTTGTGCTTGTTTTGCTGTTGTGAATAATACTGCGTTATAATAGATATTTGGGGTCAAATCCTTGCAGGCAAAAAATGAGGGAACTCTCAGTGAGTAGTAATTCAGTTGCTGAGTTACCATGTASTACTACAATATGCCTCGATTTCAACTAAGTAGTTGCATTTTACTGTGTTTAGGGATGTAARTACACTTTTACATCACCACATTTAGTCATGCAAATAAACTTCTTGTCGTGTATAAGGATGTTCTTTGCATTTTCCAAAGAACATTGGTCTGTATAGAGAATACCTTGTTAATTTCTGCAGATTTGGGATGAAACCTCCAGTACCTAGAGTCTCTTTCCTAGCACACTTTGTGAGCATTAGCATTTGGTAGCTATTCTTTTCCTTGCTGACAGCAATACAAAAATGCCAAATTACTACTTTTTTTTTTTTTTATGTAAACTGAGAAGAATCTTGTTACATGATTTTGCTTTTGAAACCTGGGGTTTGGGTTTTGTATTTGAATATTATTTTCTAGAAAGTGTGATTTCTCATTTCAGTTTGTGACTTTTTGGAGTGTAGTTTCTTTTTTAAGAAACAGCACTGTGTTTTTTTAAAAAAAGAACCACAAGCCGAAAAAACTAGACCAACAAACAAAAAAACCCACCCCAAATTAATAGTCTATAATCAGTGTTTATTGATTTCTGATAACTACATTGGTTATTTCTAGCTGGTGGAGCAGATTTTGTGTTATCGTTATCTGTATACCTTCTTGGCCAAAACATGTTGTGTTTCATCTCAAGATGTAAATTACTRAAATAGCAAGCTCGATTACTAATTAATATTAGTACTTAACATTATGCAAACAGTATGCATTGCTCTTGACAAACAACTGGGACGGCAAAGTCCCTGCTAGAAGAGCTTGCAAGTAACAAAACACAAAATGGGTATGATCTGCATACAAAAATCTGACATTTATAAATACATGTCTGCATTAGTCTAAAATGTGTGCAACTATAGGTATAGTTTTGTATACACAAAACTTGGCATTCTTTTCATAATATTTTAAAAATTGTAATTTTGATCTAGCTACTTTTACATATTATCTAGTACTACAATTTTTCTTGTTGTATTTATAGTCATGTTCTGGCAGGAACAGAGTTTTTTCCAAGGAGTATTGGTTGAAGTGGGCATAGAAGTAGAAACTATCTTGAATGTGGTGATTCTCCTTGTGATACCTAAAAAGGGCATGCATGCATATATACATATTTAGTTTTCCAGTGTACATAGTGGCATTCATAGTCATTAAGGGATGAATTATCATGTGCAAAGTATCAGCTCTCTTGGAGGTTCTGTTTATAAGTTTGAGTTTGCCATTTGTGGTTCCATGCTTTCTATACAAATGCTTTAAAGGCTAAATTAAATTCTTCCAATTAATGGATAAAGATTCTGAGAGATCCTTATTTAGACAGTTCCATTAAAGTTGTGGCTGTTGTCTCAGCCTTACTTCAAGCCACCCTCATGTCATGATTTTCTTTCCCTTTTTGTTCTTCTCATCTGCAGCGGTGATTCATTTGTCTCCTCCATTGCAAGCTAGATGAGTTGCACACCTTCAGAATGACTTTTTCATGCAGTTCTGCCATAATATATAATTTAATGTGTCATATGTATATTAACCGTAGCACTGAATTAAAAGATATAAATTCTGAAACACTATCTTTACATTATTTTGTCCGCATAGGTTTAGTTTTTTCCTTTGTTTCTTTTTCTATTTTCTTTGGAGTCTTCTCACAATGACAAGAATTTACTCTYTCTTATGTCTGAGTTTTTACAGTTTGTATTCCCACCCATGCCATCTCTGGGGCTGGAGCCTGGATGGCAACAGACTTGCTTACTTCCCTGTTTTGTGCTTGTGACAAGACACAGTCACTTCAAAATGTAGTTACTATAACTAGGCAAACTCTCATGTTTTCTGCCAGTGACATGCAAGTCACAGAACCTGTAGAGAGAGCTTCATATGCTCTGGTCTTGTCATGAGCTCCTTAAAGATCTGGGGATATGGGCACTGCCTGTCTCCCGCACTCCACTGTACCCTGTGCAAAATCTTTTTGTGAGAAATCTGCCTTGCTCCTGGAAAACCAGTACATGGCAATAACTGCTCAAATTGCATCTCAAATCACAAGATACTGCATTTAGTGCACCCCATTAGTCACAGCTTCTGGTGTCTCTAATTTACCGAAGAGTTTCTTCAGGAGAAGGCTCTTTTCCCCGATCCAGTTGGGGTGTCAGAACTAAAGCCACTTGCTACAATGGAGACAAAGATGCTCCATGAACCATACAAACTCACTCAGCAGGCGATGAATGTCAGCTATATGATAGTACCTTGGGGCTCATCTGACACGTGAGAAATTTGCTTTGGTCTCTTTCCTACCCTGCATAGCTGCTGTAGCCTCTGTTTCGCCTAGATGAATGATAGTAGTATTATTTTAGTATTCGCTCTTTACTCTTAGTTCACATTTTTTCCTTAAGCTAGATAAGGAATTGTTGCGATCTCATTAACTGCTTTTTTCTTGTTTTTCCCCAGTATTAATGAAAGAATTTTTCCGCTTCTGTGTTTGTGAATTTGTACAGTGTGTTGGTTAATTAAGGAAAGCAGCAGATGTAGATCAGTGCTGTAGCAAGAAGGCCTACCAACCAATGGTTTGATATACTGTATTAAATCCTATAGTAGCACAATTCATTAACACTCTACCTTTTCAATAGTGCTGCCTATTAGTACTGTCTCTAAGTGAGTTAATTTCAATGATTATGGTTTCTCTGACCAGTGCAAAGTCTATAGATGTTCTGCCAATTTAAGCCTATAGCATCAGAAATGTCAGCAGGTTTTGTGTAGAGAATTAAGTTGCAGAGAATTAAGATTAACCCTTTTTCTGCAGAGAGATGGACTTCTGGGTCCAAAGCCATGCAAGTATGAGAAGAGGTTGTACAACTGCTGGACACAGGTGGTTCATCTCAAGAAAAGGCAAGCAGTCTTGGGAGTGATGCTTGCAGGAAGCTGCTTTGGATAGCTCAGCCAAGAACCTTGTAGAATTTCATTAACTGAATTTAGTGAATTGAACAAAATAACTTTTAGCACAACCTTAATTTGAAGCTCTGTGGTTCCTTAAGATGACATGGAAAAGTTCAGCATTCGGTAGCAGAATGAAAGGTAAATTGGTTTAAGCTCTGTACTTCAGAAGTGAAATGTTACAGCAGTCAGGATCAGGATGGCCTCAAATTAGACATTTCTGCAGTGCCAAATTCTGAACTATCCACACAAGTTTCATTTCCAGTACCATTAAGAATCACCTTGCTCTCTTCAGCCCACCACTCAATTGCTATAAGTTTGTGTCCACTATGTTCATTTGCCCACAAGTGCCTTTGCTCTGCTTCAAGGCTACCCTGAGGCATCCTGCTTTCTACCCATGTCATGGTACCATGATGCAGCTTCAAAGCATGAAGCCTTGAGGCTTGCTGGAACACAGCAGAAAGAGCTGTAGCTGGCTGAATAAAACAAACACTGTTCAAATTTCCCAAATTTTGGTGCCTTGGGCAAACGCCCTGTTTGTTTTTCCATTATTCCCCTTCAAGCTYAGCTTTGAAGGAACCAGTGCTATGCCAGGCATCAACTTATGAGAAGCAATGGTACTGCATGTCTTGGCAGATCTGAAGATTTTTTAAGTGCTGAGAGGATTCATCTTGAACTTAGAGTGTTTCAAGGACTGAGCATGTGCATAAATCAGTGAAAGCATTTGTAATSAAGACAATAATAGCAATTTGGAGTAACACTTGTTTTAGTGCCGATTGAATGATAGAGGCAGTAGGTAAATATTTTGTTCACCTACACCAGTGGCAAAAAGGTGGACCTTAGTACCTGAATCATAGTTTGGGATTTTTTTTTTGAACCTGAACAGATGGATATTAAAATAAAGACATTCTAAAGTAGCCAAAATAAAGGACATCAAAAGCCAAAACAACAAAAAAAATCCCCCTCTACTTTGATTGCAAGTTGCAGTATGTGAGGCTAAGGTATCTGCACATTGCTATAACCATGGTAAACTCATTATTGGAATGACAATGTAGTTAATTAAAAATTATTAACAGGCATTTCCTCGCTACAGAATTACAGAATTCATCATAAGCTGTAAAATCCAGCTAAGAAACAGTACATATTTGGATAGCTAGTCCATCTTGAGTCTGTGTTTAATTACATTGTTGACTCGAACTTGGAAGTGCAAACTGAAGAACTGACATACCCCTAAGMTGATTAAATTGCTAACAGCCACTAAAATGTGTTTCATCGTCATGCCACTCCTGCTTGCAGCTTCATGCTTTTCTTTGACCTAGGCTGCATCCATTTTAGCCGAATCAGTGAGTCAAATCCACCCAAAAAAGAAGGAAAGAAACAATAGAAAAAGGGAGAAAGAATGGGAGGAGGAATAGGAAAGATGTGGTGCTGATGCAGAGGAGGGAAGCATATGGGAACAATCTACTGAGCTTGCTTTTTGAATAACAGCTTGCATGTACCAGCGTAGCTGTAGTATGAATTGTATTCTAGACTGTTTTAACTGTGTTATGCTCACAGCATAGCCACGATGCTGGCTGCAGCAGACACATGCAGACACACTTGGGGAAAAGATCAGATTTAAATTCAGTTCATTTTCCAGTGCTTTTTAAAGGACCCACTTATTTTACTAGATAGTGACTTGAGTTGACAGCACACTCCGGGTCTTACATTTACAATGCTTAATGCACATTTATTCTTCACTTCTGCTCCCTTGAAAAGGAAATATATTTTGCCTTTATCACTAAGCATTGTAACACTGATGTACTGAGAAAGAACCTGAATTTCCTTCAGTGAATTACTAGGTCTGCGGGCAAAGGATTTTGTTTCATTCCAAGTAAATGGTGCATGGGGTTGTATAGCACAAACAGTAACCTTGAGTGCTATTTGATATCACAGTGAAAGATTTCTTGAGAGTACAAGAAATCTTATAAATGATCTCCTGTATGTTGCTAATACTGGATTCCCTGCTAAGCCAGAGTAAACAGAAAGGATGTAAAAACAACTGCAGAAGAGATTGCAGTTTGAAATCCAACTATAGCATGTCATCAGAATCCTGGTTTATTTTTAGCATTAAGGACCACAGTAGGTAAATTTACCATCAGTAAATTGAAAGCAATTCTATGGAAAATTGTGATTAAGGGGCGTGAATTCTCTATTTGCATTTTTGAATGAAGAAAACAGCAGAGAATTAATAGCACATTACAGATATTCTAGAAAGAAATACATTTTGTTCTCATCTCCTTTTCTTAATTATGTTCTTTTCCCCAAATAAAGTTGATTTTACTAGTCAAGGTCTTGTCCTAAATAATATTGAAAAAATGGTCCTATATTTTTTTCAGAGCTCTTTGTCATCTAAAGCTTCTATGGACTTTTGTCTCCAACCTAAATAATTCCTTTCATTCTATGCATGTTTAAGAGTCTTGAAATCAGGTCCGTAATACCTGCATCCCTCTGCACTGCTGGTGTTATTTTAAAAACCCTTTTAGAGAGATTGTCTAAAAGGAAATTACAAATTCAGACACTTTTCTGAGAAAAATGCCACCAATTAGGATTCTTTCTCGTCTGTATTAAATGTCATAGCAATATTTTTATTTGCTGCATTTTGTGTACACACATGTATATAAATATATACAAAGATGCATGACTCAAGCTGTGCAAATAATGGGTTTTTAGTCTACCTCCCAAACAATGTGAAAGACCCAGAGAACCCTCAAATGATTTATTCTTACTAAGCCAAATTTTTTCTTTCGAAATTCTTGATGAAGAGATGAGTTGAAAAACGTCTTGTATGGAAAGAAGCTTCYTTTAAGTTAAAAAGTAATATATGTGAGGGAAGTGTTAGTTCTCTGTAATTTAGAGAAGACGGATGGTATTTTTGAAAGTAACAGAATTGAAGGTTTTGAAAGTGAGAAAAATGCAATTACGTATCAGTCAGTTTTAATGAAATAAATAATTGGAAAAAACCCCTCAACTGTTGTATATTGTTACAGAGAAATGAATAACAGCTGAAATAGCTTTATCAAGAATAACTCATACCAAATCATATGATGTTGAATTTGTTACAGAATAATGGGCTTTCTGGATTCAAACATGGTGGTGGATCTYACATATCTTACATTTATTAAAGCTGTTGATACTGTCTCAGATGAGATTCCTATAAGCAAGCTAGGAGATGGTAGTTTAGATAAAACCAAGGTGAGGTAAGTGCAAAACTGTTTGGGAAAGAAGCTGTTTTCAGAAAGGTTAGATAGTACCTGCCTTCTTGTTAGATAGTATCTGCTCTTAGAAGGGATGTAGGTTACCAGATTGACTTTTTATAAYCCCTTCTGGTCCAATTTTCTGTTTGTGTATAGTTCTGTCATATGGTGATGTCATATGGTGATGACAATGGTGATACAAAAAACCCCTATAAAGACATATTTAAATGACTAAAGATATTCCAGTATACTCTGGTAGCTCAAGAGAATGGAAAGTTAAATTTTCTTTCCAGTTCTAAAATTAAATCTAGCTATAGTTAATAAAATTGTAACTTCCCTTCACCTTCCACCTGGGCTGTAATTAGGTTCACTGGCTGTTATTGCAGTGTAGCTTTTTCTCTGTAAGGCTTACATTGTGGAAAGATAGGTCAAATATCACTAAATTCAAGAGAAAAACAAACCAGAAGACCTAGCAGAAAAATTTGTTAGTTTTCCATTTCACCAAGAACTTAATCAGACTTTTTTCATGAGATGTTATCTTTTTGTATAAGACTAGGAAAAGCAAAGCCATGCATAGCATAGTATTGATTTTTGAGAAAAAAGTTAATTTAGGTCCTTCATTATTCAGCACTTTTYCTAATTTTATTACAACTTTCATAATTTTATATGGAATAAAATATATTTATTTATATATAATAAATATTTTATTTTGTTATTGGTGCCAAATCTTATAAATACTGAATTGAGATACATATGTATATGTATATTTAGCTACTTGTAGACTGTAATTCTGACCATGCTATAAGTGTCAAAAAAAGTAAAGTATATTAAAAAAGAAAAAAAAAGAAAAAGCAATTACTTGCTCTCAAATCTGCATAATGTCATGGCTGGAGTGTTGCACCTTTTGGCTTCTGTCTCACTCTTCTCACTTGTCTGGAAAACATTAAAAAGAAATCTAGATGAGCACCAATGTTTAATTTTCCCCATGCTAAGTTTTAGAGTTCTTCACAAAGAGGTTCAGCTGCTGAGAGTAAGAAGGAAATATTAGATTTTTGATTGTCTGTTCCAAACACCAGAGGCCCAGGATTCCTCTAAGTGACCTTTCAAACCTTCCTCATGCAAAAAGTGTTCAAGCTCTCCCTTGTGAATGAAATGCACTTTCCACTAAGCTTGGAGTTGATTTTCACGGTTTTAATAGAGTAGGTGCCAGACATGGGCTTGTTTTACAGATCTATTTTATTTCAAATTCATTTGTCCAGTCATAGTTGAATATCTCTTCTTTTACATGAGCTGGTGGAACTTTCTGCATACCTTCATCAGCCGTTTGATGATTTGCACTTCTGACTCCAAAACTGAAGTCCTACAAGCTGTTTATAAAAGGGCAGTGTACTTAGCAAGAGTGTCAGCTGCAGGCTCTTATCCTTAGTAATCGCTGCTTTCTTTATCAATTTCTTAACATTTTCACCTCTTTGTTCCCAAGTTTTGTAGAAAGAATTCTTACAGCTTTTTTTAATTGTTCAAATTCCCCTCAAAACAGTAAAAACATTTTGTTAAATGATAATTCTCTGTTCCAGAGATAGAAATCCAGAAACCGATTATCTGATTCTCACATGATATGAAATATTTAGGATACATTTTAATGTAATACTACATGTTTTCCCAACATTTTTGAAATAAGTAAATGAACTACTTTTACAATTTTTTGGGTTTTTGTTTAATGACTGCTACTATTTGATGTCTCTAAGTCAAACATAAGAATTAACCCTGAAAACTTTCAATCATGGAAAATATTCCTTTGTTGCTAACTTTGTGTTCATTGGTCAACAAACATTGATGAGGATTTTTCAGTGTTGGCTATTCAGACTAAAAGGCCATGACTAAATCTGTGACCAAAATGTCGGAGGCTCCTTAATGTCCTGTCAAACTGGGGAATTCCATCCTACAAGCAATTCATATTAAAATATTTCTAAATATTTAAGTTGTCATTTTCTGTATTACATATATGTGTATGTATTTTATTAAAATTTTATTTATAATTTTAGATCAACCCACCTTTGTAAGTGCTTTTATTTTATTCCTCTGTTCTCACTCCTTTTTTCACTTGAAGGAAACAACACTTCCTACTGCCAGCTGACTTGGGTAAAAAACATATGTCTTGAGGTCCATGTAGTCTTATCAACATATTTGATACTCTTAACCGACACCAGTCATATGTCTTGTAGGTGTAATATATTTAATTTGTATCAATAAAGAGTGGTGCTGCTTATTTTGGGAGGAGGAGCAAACCTTGAAGCTGTGCATACAATCTCTGCAGGGATCTATATCAGAAAACAACCTGATTATCCACATCTTTCTCATCAGGAAGCCCTTTCTGGTTATAAATGGTGTTTAATTCTTGCCAATAGTCACTGTTTATGTTTTAGTATGTAGTACACTTAGATTCCTGTATTTAAAGATACTTTGTACTTTGAGTAGTATTTTAATTTTGTTGTAGCCATTGTTGTGCAAGTTTTTCCATCTTCCAATTGCACAGTTGCTGACTTGGCTTTCCTTGTGGCCCATAAATTCCGTATTCCTTGTGTCCATTATCATACATTCTTCTCCCCCAGCTTTATTAACCTCTTCCTCAGGTCTGAGATAACACCTGGACAAGAGTACCACCTTTATCTTATCTCAAGTTCCCAGTGTAGTGGCTTAACTTTCAGTCCAAGTTTCAGGTCATATTCAGGCGGGGACTTCAGTGGTCATTGGTGGTCACAGCCAGATCTTGCCTCTGCCAGGCCTGGAGTCAGTGCCATCCTGTCTCTCCATTCTGTGCTTATGTCATGGCAAAGTCTTTCTGTGGCCTTATCAGTCTTTGAGACAGGCAGCTCTGTTCTTTAAGTTCTTTCAGTAGGCTGGGCTAAATGTGCATAAATTGTACAAATCAAAATACTTAAGAGCAGAATTCTGAAATGCCTGAATGAACTGCTATTGTAAGTATGTTATTTTACCTTAATTAAAAATTTACAAAGCCTTTGTGAGGTATTTAGCCTGTTGGTAATAGGTATACAGGGGCGTTTGTGTGAAATGAGGAAGTTTGCTTTATGCAAGTCTAATAAACAATATGAAGCACATACTCAGATGGCTTCATCTGTACACACAGGTAATAAGAGTTTGCCGTTCATGGAAGAGGGCTTCAGGTATCTAACAAGGATCTAGGAAACAGTTGTAAAACTGTTGTGCAAATATGGAAAATGAGATTTCAAACGAACTGAAACTGTGTTCTGCTGGGTCACAAATTTCAGTGAGTTAACTGGCTGTTTCTTTTTCCCTGTGAAGTGCACAGTAAGGCAAGAGAACTTTTTTTTTTGAGCATCTAATCCTTGAAGGTTAAAAAAATTATTTGTGTACTTTTCATACATAACACACAAGAAGGACAGTTCTTTGTAATAGAGAGCTTCAGCCCTGAGAAATTTGTTGTGCATAACATAATATGGAAAAAAAATACCATCTTTCCTCCGATAAAGTATTCTGAAAGCTTTCCTGAAAATATTGTTGCATTTTAGTGAAATACTTAAATCTGTTCTGCTATTATGAAAACTCTGATGAGTGAAAAACATTCTGCAAAAATGTATATATATATATATAGTGCCAAGTCTAGCATGAAGAACATTGTACTCTTACTGAAAGATTTTATCAACATAATAAATAAGCTTGCTTTCATTTCTAATGATTTCCAATGTCTACTACTCTTGTTGTTATGGCAAAATAGCAAAGGTTTAGTTTGCTTGTAGTTCCTTTATCATTAAAACTCTGAAACCCGTTTAATCACTTCTTTCCCTACTAAACACTGACGTCTGTCAAAGGTAGCAGTAAATCTGTGTGATGAGTGAACCTGATCTCGTAAGGCAATACCTTCCTTTTTTTTTATTTTGTCACATAGCTGCTTTTGCTTTCTGCTGTGGTATTTTCATTAAACTCGTGTTTCTTGGGTGTTAGCACTGGTGAAGAATATGAGAAGAAGGAAAAGATGTGATAGCCAGCTRTGCAGGCAGAGCATCAATTTGCCATTTAGGGAAGTTCTTTTGACCTCTCTGTGGATTTTCATGTCCAAAAATTAAGCTTATGCATACAACTTCATAATAGAAAGCTTATGCATTGAGAGCCATATTAGTGCCTTTTGATTTTAAGGGCAAGGCATCAAATTCTCCTTTCCTAGTGTGTGCAAGAAAAGAGGTAAATAAGGTGTATTTTCCTCTGTTCCTACCAACCAGGGTTGTCTGCTTAGGGGTTGACCTTACAGTGAGAAACAGGATGTAAAGGGAGGGCACTACATATGCACTGCATACTTGAGCTCCATTAGTCCTGCTAAGAAATTAGAAGTGTACCCTTACAGACATTAAATAGTGCATAGTACTCAATAACAACTTAAAATGAGTAACATRCCTGTACCCTGGGGGRAAAAAAAAAAGGATTCTGTACCTGAGGCTTATGTGCCCTTTCCACAGTGCACTTCACTGTGTGTTTTGTCTTTTTCTATACTGTCCTGTTGGGTAGTTCAAAACCAAATAAGATTTCCCCTTATCTTTCTTTCCCTAAGGCGAAACAAACCCAGTTCTGTCAGCCTCTCTTTGTACACCGTGCTCCAGCCACATGATCATCCTGGTGGCTCACTGCTGGACTTAGAGAAGGCAAGCAAAACTCCCAGTAGAAAGCAGAAAAATAAAAAATCTTTCTGTGGGTTAACACAATAAGAAACTTTTACCACTGTACATTAGGACAAAAAGAATTACCAGTTGAATGCCTGAATGTGTTTTCTATAAAATCTCATAAATTTGAATAGATGTGAATTATGATTATCCCAGTAAAATCTCAGACAAACTGACTAAATAATATTTTTTAATCTTCTTAATTAAGCAATTTTTGTGTGGAGTTAATATTTTTTTGAAATATCACATTGTAATGGGCTATTTAAATAAAGTCCGTTCTAAGTCATGCAAAGCAGATGTCTTCCTCGTGGGTAAAATAACATTTTCATTCTCTGTTTGCCACATCGTATCAGTGTCTCTGAGAGATGTAGCAATGAAAGGGACATACAGTGAGTACAGCAAGAAGATCGCATACAGTGTTATCTTCACATGTAGGAGATATCATGAGGAAAACTTGTAGTTATTCATGATGTTGTTTCTTAACAGTTTTAACCCAAAAATCCATGACATTTATCAAGTGCAGAGCTTTTGAAAGTCATGAGTCAACAAGAATATGTTGAATATGTATCTATGGTCTTGGTTCTATCTAGGTCTAAATCAATCCATTATGAAAAATAGTGCTAGCAAACATTTTAAAAAATACTTTGGTACATTCACTACTTTTAATTTATTTTTCTTTTCATTCTTTGCATAGATCAATCCACACAGTTGTACTAATGGGTGTCTGTCCATAAACACTCAACTTATTTTCGTCAAAATTATTCCATTTATTGAAATCAAAGAATGGGGAGGGGAAGAGGGGACGGGCTAGATTCCTGGATTTTTTCCCGATAAAGTGGCGCAATGTAATCAATTTATTCTGATTCATGAGTGTTCTCCACTGGAAATGGATCCAAAAAATCCACAAAGAAGCAAGCTTCTAGACAAATGGATATTAAGCTGAATGAAAATAGGTTGCAGTTAGGCTTCATCTGCAAGTTTGTAAAGTTTAATAATCTTCTGCCTTTGTATTCGTACACTTTTTGTCCAATATTAATAAACACATAATAGCTAAAAGCAGCATTGCAAGGTGGTGTAGTTCATGTTTAGCAGTAACTTAGAAAGTAATTACTATCAGAAATATTATTTCTTCTTAGATACCCACAGGAATCTAATGAATAGAAGTATCTCAGAGGGGACAGTTTAGGTCTCTATTGATTTTCACCTTTATCAACATTCTAACACTTACAAGCTGAAGTAAGTCTCACACACCTCAAAGAAGCTGCTCTCCACCTTCAAAGGGTGATTATTTCTTATTTGAGCCTTCTATTTTTATACTATCAATCTTTCCATCTGAATGAAGATCAGCATGTAGGCTTGGCTTGAATAATTTAAAAAACAGCTACTGTTAATATTAACAAAAGAATCYAACTTGGTCACCTTTAAGCTAACTTGAAACTTACTTTTTATATTAACTGAAATCCTAGCAGAATTGTAAGTGTTCAGATCAGTCATATAAACACTGATTTCTTTCCAACTGCATTTGACTATTCAAACTGAGCGTTTGAGACAGTAGTTTAGATTTTTGAAAAATCTAATATGTTTAAAAGGTTCAGTTTAATGGTATATAAACATCACCTGTCCACACTAGCTGTTTTATATCAAATTAATACATAGGTATGTTGTGCTAATTTTAATATATTAATGATCTGGAAAGTTCTTTTTCAATACTCAGGAGCAGCCCCTAGTATGGCCAAGAAAGATGCATGTTTTTCTTCAGATGGTTATAGTAGATTACCTCATTATTCAAGAGGAATAGATAAGGTCTTGTGTTTACACTGATAAATAGTATTTAGTAATGT
Organism: Amblyornis subalaris; assembly: GCA_018881555.1. NCBI lineage: Eukaryota > Metazoa > Chordata > Aves > Passeriformes > Ptilonorhynchidae > Amblyornis > Amblyornis subalaris. The sequence goes on along the minus strand of JACAXG010000141.1, from coordinate 94,715 downwards.
AAATCTGAATGTTTTTGTAACAGGTGTTACAAAAGATAACAGGTAAGGTCAGCAGGTAATGGTCATTGTTTCACTGCAGCCAGCAGGCAAGCCCCATGCAGCCGCTCGCTCGCTCCCCCACCAGCGGGATCAGGGTAAAAGCCAGAGAAGTCATGGGTTGAGATAAAGACAGTTTAATAGGGAAAGCAAAAGTCACACACAAAGGAAAACAAAGAATTAGTTCACTGCTTCCAATGGGCAGGCAGATGTTCAGCCATCTCCAGGAGAGCAAAGCCCCATCACATGCAACAGTTACATGGGAAGACAAGYGCCATCATTCCAAATGTACCTCCAGCTTACATACTGAGCATGATGCCATTTGGTCTGGAACATCCCTTTAGTCAGTTTGGGTCACCTGTCCTGGCTATGTCTCCTCCCAGCCTTCCATGTACCCCCAGTCTCCTCACCAGTGTGTCAGTACGTAAAGCCTTGTCCCTGTGTGTAAGCCCTGCTCAGCAATAACAAAAACATCTCTCTATTTGTGCTGAACTCTGTGTTCAGCACAAATCCAAAACACAGCCCCATACCAGGCACTGTGAGGGAAATTAACTCCACCCCAGTCAAAACTAGCACAGTAATGAATCTATTTTATTTTTTTTTCATAACTTTGGTCTCTTGAAGTATATACTTTTGCTTCATGATTATTCTTGATTTTGCATCGTAGAATGATGCTATCATTTGTGTTGGAAATGACTTAAAAGATCATCTAGTTCCAACTCCCTTGCCATGGGCAGGGATGCCTTCCACTAGACCAGGTTGCTCAAAGCCCCATCCACCTTGGCCTTGGACACTTCCAGGGATGGGGCATCCACAACCCCTGGGCAACCTGTTCCAGCGCCTCACCACCCTCACAATACAGAATTTCTTCTTAATATCTAATCTAAAGCTACTCACAGTTTAATGCCATTACCCTTTTTTCTGTCACTATATATCCTTGTAAATAGTTTCTCTCCATCTTCTTTCTTGTAGGCTTCCTTCAGGTACTGGAAGGCCACAGTTAGGTCACCCCAAAGCCTTCTATTCTCCAGACTGAACTATCTCAATTTTCTTAGCTTTTATAGGAGAGRTGCTCCCTCTCTCTAATCATCTAATCATCTTGGTGGCCCTACTTTGGACTTGCTCCAACAGGTCAATGTCCTCCCTCTGTTGAGGACCCCAGAGTTGGGTGCATTTTTTCCATCCATAGCAGGGTTATTTTTAACAGTTCATTCTGTTCTAACAGGTGTCAGCCTCTGAAAGACCTAGCACATCATGCAGGAGGTTATGTAGAAGAGGGAGTTTTGTGACTTGTTGCTTAGCAGACTTTTTCAGAAGGATCTAGAGATAGATGTTTAAGACACATGAGATTACAAATGTTTTAAGATAAACATCAAGTTAGAAGTCAAACTGCTGTCAATGTTGCCTTGATTAAATAACTTTAATATGTATTAGTGATGTATGGCTGCATACAGAATAATGTCTATAGAATAATGCCTGTAAAGCGGTAAGCACTGACAGGTTCCATTTTAATCATCCATGCTGAACTCACAGTAACTAGAAAAAAAAATGTATTTCCTCTCCTTGCTTAAGTATGGCAAGAGAATTTTTTGTAAGTTCWATATTTTGTGTAAGGGGTAGAATGGCATAAGGCAAGTAAATTCCATTACCTACAAAAGTCTTAGTAAATATCTTTTTTTCCTAATAAAAAAAAGATGTAAGTTCTTTTGATATAATTTACATAATAATACAGAGACTTTTGAATAAGAAATTCTGGCAAAACATAAATAAGAAGTAACTCCTTGCCTTCAAGTATGTAGAACATTCATATGCCAACAAATAATAAATCAGAAGTTAGTTCAAAAAAAAAAAAAAAAAAAGGCCTAAAACCAACCAAAACTCTATTGGTAGCAAGAAAATGTTCATAAGCAGAAAACAGCATCCTGGGCAGTGCCTTCAGGTATGACTGAAGTAAATACAGAACTGAGCCCAAGACTACTTTGTGTTTGAATACTTATTCTATAGAATATATTGTATATTTAGATTGTAAATTGGAAAATATGTTTCACAGCTTGGTTTATTTTTTACTAGGACTGATCTATCCTCTTTGGCATCTTAGAAATAGTTGAAAAATGTTATTCCTGAAAAACATGGGATAAGTAAAAAAGGAGCCAGCCATTGGATTGGAGGAAATTGAAATAAGATTGTAAAAGGCACAAAAGCTGGAACTTCATATATGATTCACTCCTCCTCGTTAATGAGGCTTAGAAATTATCTCATTTTATAGTCTAGCGAGACAGCTGAGCAATATCCAGAATTTCTGATATAAATATAGGAGCAAAAATGTATTTGCTATAAAGCAAGCCTGCTGGATGGGAATAGCCATTACAGTCAACAATGAGGCAATGAATCTGTGCCTAAAGCAGCATAGTAAGGCTTTTCATAACTTTTTGTATGCATAGTAAAGAGTAAATTTGCAGGAACATCCACAGAGATTTAAATTAATTTCAGAAAGAAAATTATTACATTAATTTGTTTTCTACAAATATAATTTTGAATTAGTTATTCAGTATGGGTTTTCCCAGTTGCCTTTAATAAAATGATAGAGATGGGCTTATGGGGAGAATCTTAATTGTTCAGCTTTCCATTTCTGTTTGACTCATTTTCAAACTTAGTTATTAGTGGGAAATAGCTGAAGTAAATGACTGTTTGTGAACTCTAGTGCCTGATTCTAAGCTTTTGCTTAGGCTTAGTCAAAAGTAGTAGAAGAACACAGAACATTTTATGTTCATTCAAAGTAGTGTCCTCCATGGTGCTCTGTTTTAGGAAGAATTTCACTGTGTGTAAGGTTGCAAAGTCATGGTTTAAAGTAAAGTTTATAATTGTTTTGACCTTACAAGCATAGTGTGTTAATTTAAAACAGCATATTGTAGCTTGTGTTCCTGTGACTCAGTTAYGAGTAATAGTGCTTAATATTTCTGCATAGTGTATCTCTATTACAGTGTTTAAAATATGCAGAGCTCAGAGTAAATGAAAAATGGTCAGTTGTCAAATACAAAGGAAGAATCAGGATAATTATAAAAAGATTATTTTTCATTAATAATTTTCACTTGAAGGCCATAATTATACAGACCACTGATAGGATAATTTCCCGTTCCTTCAACAAATTAAAAGTTCTTCATTCATTTGCTTTATGAGGAAACTGTGTTTCTGTAAAGGTTAAGTTTGTACAGTTGGATGTAGACAGGAAAAATGAAATTCTGAATGCAAAACATTATGGTATCAACACAATAAAACAGTATTCCTACAAAGAAAAAGGGTCATATAGAGCTATTGCTGTAATTTTTCCTGTGAATTGATATTTGTAGGTATAGAAAGAAAATTTAACTATTACATTATTCATATGACTATTCTTCCTAATGCTTCTGATTCATCATAAAAGAAGTTACAGATAGAAGTTTATTCCAACCTGGTAAATAAGAGGATTTACCAGAAGGATTATAACAAAAGTTATAATAACAATAATTTATAAATACTCTTTTATTTTATTCTTCTTTCCTGACATGACTGTTCAGAACAGCACTGCATGCTTTCACCTAAGCTTACAGACCTTTGTACAAAGAATATACATTTTTGCAGTGTTCCTGAGACGGACTTGAGCAGGGAATACTTTCGGGGRTTTGAAACCCGCTTCTTTCCTTTCATTCCCACTAAAGAAAGAAAGAAGGAAAAGAAGTCTTGTGCTTTGCAACTAGTCCTTTCAAGTGCATGAAAGAGAGAGAGTGCTAAGCATGGCACCTCTGTTAACTTCTGAACAACCCGATGGCAGGATACTCACTGGGGATGTAATCTGGGTTTGTACTGACTTAAGCACAGTCTTTGTTTTGTTGTTAATCTTTGTCAAAACCAAGAAAAACAAACATAAAACCTATTTACTGGAACTAGATTACTCTTATCCATGTCATAGAGTCCACATTTCCATTCTCAGTTTGGCTGAAATATTTATCAAGTTTCCTTGAGATTCAGCACAGGATCTCAGGCCCCATCTCAGAGGCACCAGCTCGAGTTGTTATTTTGTTATTTAGTTATTGCACAGATTAAATTGTTTTAAGGATCAGGATGTCTGAGACTTTGCTGTGGGAAACCTGGGGTCAAGCCAGTAAGGAAACCTGGTCTGACTGTGTGAGTGGGGGGGTGCAGCTCTGAAGGGACCTCAGTCAGGTGCTGTGAGTGTGACTGACAGAGTGCATCTGGGGTGGCCTTGACCATCTAGGTGGCATCATAGTATTTGCTGGTTGTAGCAAATTAGCCAACTTTCTACTGCTGATTGGTGGTACAATAGTGGGAGGATATATTGAGTCTTTCAAGGGAAGATGTAATAGTTCCAGCCTCCATATTGTTGGGACTGCTAAAGCTTAATTCTCACTTACATTTAGGGCAGATTTGCAGATGAAGATCTTTACACAGATAAGAAATAAAGCTTCAGAAGAAAAGGGAATAAACCCATTATGCTAAAGGTTACTGTTCCTCTAATTACAGTTCGTATTCAATATGAACACCTTGTTCAATAATATTTAATTCAAATCAAGGTGTTGAAGATTGAATTACATATTGAGAGAATTCATTAGAAGTTTTTTAAAGTAAAATGAATAAATGTGCCTCAAAATGTATTTCAAGAATCTATTCTAAGTATTTAAATTAGATCTGTAAATTATTATGAAAAATCCACAAGGGATGCACAATTAGGTAAATAAGCTGTTCAAGGCCAGGAGCTATTGAGCATTTATTGTACAGTGCTTTCTTGTATACTGTTGGTGGAAAACAGGTGAATGGCAAAAAAAAAAAAAGTAGCATTATGCAAAGTTTAAAAGAAAGTTAACAGAGATGATGGCTTGAATAATAATATGAAAAAAATAGTTCCCTCTTAATTAGTTTTCCAGTCTTTGCCTACACATTGTCACTATACCACTGAAGTAATTAAATGTAGGACAAATGATTATTTAATGTAAGTGTATTTTATAAAGCATGTCATTTACTGACCTTTTGAGTTTGCCCATTCATAATCTGGTTGTCTTTTCCTGAAATGTACACTGGCCTTTCTGAATCGACAGCAATATATAAATGTAGTRATTATAATAGTTTAATTGGGAGCATTGCTGTCTGTAACCATACACCATTTTAAGAAGGCTATTTTCATTTTTGCATAATTCATGTGATATTTAAGTGTGCCAAAGATACATGTGCAATAGTTGAAGCATGATGCATGCATTATATTTGTTTTGTCAGAGTTGTAGTGGGTGTTATGAGACTTGCTGCTTACCTGTTCTCTCATGTTTTTCCGGTAGGCTTCCCACTGAACATAACATCCATCTGCATACAGTTTCTGTGCTGTTGTGGCATGAGCAGGCATAACCAAGCTACCCTCGTGGTAGTTAATTCATGCAATGTAGGATACAGCACAGGGTGCTACAGGGTTCAACTGTCTTTCAATACTGAGCATCCTTGCTAGGACAATCYGGCGTACCCTCTGCTCCTGCTTTTTTACAGTCTTTGCTATGAAGCTAACCAGAAAGAGGTTGAACTTTATGCCTACCTACCTGGAGTCATACCTGCTCAGTCTAATAGAGACGTAGCTTGAGGCATTTTCCCTGATTTCTGTTCACACCTGTCYGTCTGTGCTTATCCATGCCGTAATACATCGTTACAGCTTGAGTACTCTAAGTAATTACATCAGTCATARCATTCATGGTTCTAGTTATTTTTCAAGCACATAACAGCTGAAAACCTATGAAGCTGAAAAGTCTAGATGTTAATTTTGCATCCTGTAAATTTATTTTTGCAATCGTTTTTTGTGACATGTATTTATTTTCCCAATTGCTGCTATCACCTACTAGTCTATATCAGCAGACTTAAAAGCAAAATGAAGCGAGCTTGTAGTGTAAATTTTCTTCCTGGAGATTAGTCATYATTAACAGATAATCAACAAAATGCATCTGAAGACTTTCCCTGGGCCAGACTGTACCTACACTTCTCTGGTAGGAATGGTTGTTYTAATCTTAAAATCCTGTCTTTCCCTAGGGAGCCACTCCTACTCCCTTTCATGCAATAGAGGTAGCAATCCACCTGCCTCAGTGAATCAGCAGTATCCACTTAACCTCTTCTCAGCAGGATAAGCACCTGCTAACAGCATGGGGTATTGCTGGGAAAATTATGAGTCTGCTACCTTATATGTTAASAGTGATTAATATTTGGTATTACTGTTTCAATATGTAGGAGGCATTACCACTATTGAGAAACTGCCTTAACTCCAGCTGCTGTTCCTACAGAGATCAGTCTCACTTAGAAAATGCAGTTATGGACTCTTTCTACCAAGAAAGGCACCGGAAGCATCTTTCAGGGCTTAGACAACGGAGAGGTGGTTAAAATATTGTGTGTTATAGTTAAAAAAGAAAAAAGGCAGGATTCAAATTTACATACCATCTTTGTGAAACATCAAAAGTTAGGGACGTCTTATCTAAAGTGTTAGAGAAAGGGGGCATTAATATTAGTCTGCTTTTTCAAAGATTAAAATTTTGTGATACTCTACAGAAATACTTAGTTTCAGGAATACAAGCACACTGAGAAAGAGAACACAATAGTGTTCTTTGTTTTCATCATAATACGTTTTCCTAAATTAAAATATAGCATTGTTGTTTCGTTGTGTGTAAATGCATCAGGTGCCTGTACAGTTTTGGTCATTATTTTATGAATTGGTTGCATATTGCTGCTGATCAACCCAGTTTTTAGGAAGAGTTCGTTTGACTGAACAGTTTGTAAATGATAGCTGACAGCCAGAAGCCATGGAAATGTATCAAACATTTGGTTTTTCCTTTAACTTTTTGGATAATACTGTGAGCCCTTCTACTGGGATTTTAATATCTGCAACTGCAAATATTATCAAAACTTACAGGACAAGTGCAAAACTGGAATTGTATCTGCCCTTGTTATTTTTACAAAAAGATAGAATTACAGTTTAATCAAGCTGCAAAATTATTTTGTTAATTTGACATAGATGCCTTAAAGAGGACATTACTTCAAACAAAAATAATATGTTAGTAAATTTTTACATTTTAGTTTTTCTAGCAAGCTACCACTGATATTTTTCCAAATCTTTATCTGTTACAAATAAGCGCAACTCCATTTGTGTACCTCGTCTTTTATTTGTGTCTTTAATTTCCATAGTGCTAGGCAGTCTGTATCACCTCATCCTTCCCTTAAGTCTTCTGACTTCATATTTTGGTAACATAATAAATAATAATGTAGTCTTATTATTGTCTTGAATATTCTGTAAACACTGCAAAAATGTCATGATTGAGTATCTAGTCTATTTAAAATTATACAAAAATCTTYAGTCAGATTCCTACATTGTTGTTACAAATAAAAGCCCTACATTCATGTTAATCAGCTAGATAATTTTTAAATATTATTATATTTTTTAAAAGAGTATGCACCAGCCTTGAAATGTGGCAGGTTGATTTTGTTTTCCCCATGCATTCCAGATTTGGTGGGCTACCAGAGACAATGATACTAATATATGGACATTTCCTGGTGGACATGGATATTTTGTTCGATTGTCAGTCTAGCAGTATGCCTCTCCTTTTAATGGGTTTTGTGTGACTGGGGGGTTGCAATGTGAAGAAACAACACCAAATGTATCATTTTTAGTGAATGAAACTGTCACTACCATTTTTAATCATTATACGAGCTGAGGGCAAAACTGTAGTTACAGTGCCCATTGACCTGACCTGAGKAGGTGGTGGATGCTGTGCTGATTTCAGCTTGGATGAAATGCTCTGGCTCCTTTATTGTAGCATATCACTTTGTGTTAAGCCCATGCTTCTGGAAAGTGTCCACATTTTGGAAATGACTCTTTTTGTAATGTACACAGTGAAAGAACTAGCAATCTTCTGACAAGATACACATACATGATTTATCAGTTGATTAATTTCTGGCAGCCCTGAAGCTTCTAAATCTATATAGGATGTAAAACCTAGACTATATCAAAGTATTTATTTAAGAGGACAAGTAACATTGCAAGATATAGTGCAATTTTCACACTTTGACATCTTGCAGAAAACACTATAGTTCATTGCAATTTTATAAACCAGCAAATAAAACAAAGCAGCCCCACCCCACAACCCTGCTAATAATTTAAAGCTAAGGGTGTTTTCCTGTACTATTAACTTCAATACTGGCAAAGGAATATAGTTTTTCAGAATGGCTAGACAAATAAATTTTAATTTGTTATTAGTTTACAGAGCATAAATTCAACATGTGCTTTTACATTGCTTGATGGGCTGATTTCTAATAAAACCTGCTGTCTAGCTAGGAGTAGAAGAGCTACTGTGGAGAGAGGGGAAATGTGTACTTTTGGATACTTTATAAGTAATTATATATTATAACCAAGAAACTGGACAGTTGGCCTTTAGTTTGTTGTAAATCGTCTTTGAGTTACTTGTGTAAAATGTATTTGTTATTTTTCTATTTCACAACTGAATTTTTCTCAAAGCTATCCTCCATTTGTAGCTGTATTGAAAATATGTAAAATCTCAAAAACATCTCTTTGCATTAAAGGCTACTAAAAATTAAGCTGCTGCAGTAAAAGATCATTGGTCATTATCTATTATTATTCTGCTACCACTGTAGTTTTTAGATATTCCAATTGTGTTATACATTGTTAGCCTAGGGGTGGCAATGACGTGGACCTAGATTTAAAATTACCATATTTAAAATTATTCTAATCATCTCTGCCAACATTTCTGAAAAACAGAAGCAGAATTAAAGAAAAAAAATGACTGTTTGTAACAGAAGAATGCTAATCTTACACTAATTTTCCTAATAAATGCAACTAAATTAATTTTGTCAAGCCATAACGCTTTGCTAGGGCTTTATTTCGGAAGGCTTTTTCACAAATGGAAAAGGTGACTTTAAGAACAAAACACCACACCCTTGCATTAAAGTTTGCTTCCAAACTGTACTTATTGCTGGTCAGTAAACCTGAGTACCAGTAAGATTCTCTGGTTCACTTCTTTTGCTTGCTTCAATGGGTGTAACTTCCGGGGAGCTTCTGTGTGTCTCCTAAAAACATTTAAATGAGTTCTTTTACATGAAACTTACTATAAGGGGTTAAGATATTGTCTCTTCAGGTATTTTTTTTTTCCCTAAGAAGAAACTTGAGAGACATATAAATGCAGATCTTAGTGGCTCCCTATGTAAAACAGGTGTTCAGCACTGTGTTATTTCCCTTGGTGGTACATAATATTACTACAATAAATATGGAATATATACGTACACATATGCACTACTTGCTGGTACACTACTAATTAATTTCTTATGTATAGATGGAGCGCTCTTGAAACATGCTCTAGGAATTGTATTTTGTCACTTTTTTCATCTTATTGTATCTAAATACTTCGTATATTTTTCCATTATATGGAAAGAAGTGTCAGGCAGTTGCAAACTTAAAATGTAGGTACCTTCTAGCCAAGAACAATGAAATTCAATTATTATTCATATTAAGATGGATTATCTTAAAAAGACCACTTTTTTTTTTTTTTTAAATAAGAAGGACTAAATTTTACTTGTAAAGTTGCTGCTTGGTGGTTTACATATGTATCTCATTAACAAAACCCAGGTACATAATTTTATAAAACACGTTATTCTGTTCAGTTTATTYTCGGCACCATATTGTGAATGTACATGGAGTTCATTCTGATGCTCACATTGGGACAGTTTAATTTAACTCTGGTAATTAACTGACGAGGAAAAGTACCTCCTCTTTAAACCCGTGGTAGATTTTGAAAAGATTCCTATGAGTGCAAGCTGTTTGCTCACACAATGAAACCTGATTTGGGTTCGCATTAGCACTTGTCCCCCAGCTTCTTTTATTTATTTTTAGCTAGTCTGGGAAGCAGTTTTGTTCATCTTAGTGTTGTCCTAGTGCTTTTATTTCTTATTAGTATTGTAAGGTTGCAAAATGTATGAAGTCTTATACATTGAAGTGTAAAACTCTCTGCAACTTAGAACCTGGCTACTGGTCTTTTTTGCTCATCTGTCTAAATCCTGACATTAGGGCACTTCTTGATAGACTGTGAAGATGTCAGTTTGTACCAGTTCAATACGATTTTGGATAAATCATAAAGCATTTGCAGCCAGAATATGCTTATTTATAATAGGATGATTCTACAAAGTTTAGAATGGRTAGCAGCTGTACTGAAAGAGGATCATCTTAAGTTTTGGCTTACTGAATTAGTACTTGTGCATAAAAAGGCTTCATCTCCCTGAGGAAATTGAAATGTGTAAGGGAGCCTTTAAGATACAGTGTTCCTTTTCTAAGTTACAGAGTAGTTCATATGCCATGCTAAAGAAAAAAAAAGTAGTGTCACTGTAAGTGTGGTTGACTTCCTCTGGCTTTGTCCTCTTGCTGTTTATTAGTCTTGTCAAAATAGCATATAATATGTTTTCACAATTTTAAAGCYCTGTTTTCTGATCATAAGACTGATAAGAATAATGTAGTTTCTTTACTACTTCTAGCAAAGAATTCCTGTTGTACATGACATGGAGATTGGATTGAAAATACTGCCTTTTAACAATTTGCAGGCATCATGAGGAACCTGTATGGCAGAAAAGTGTAGTCATAGACAGTCCTGAACAAAGTGTGAAGACAGGGAAATTGGACACAACTACACATAGCCAGTCTTTCACATTCTTTTTATAGAWGATAAGAATACTGGGCTCTTTCTCAAATACATAAGAATAATCAAAGACTGAAAAAGGTCTAAGCAGTACATAATTTACTTGGAGTGGCATTCCCAGATGGTTAAAGTTGCAAGCTCATTCAAATATGAGCAGGAAGATATGAGCTGCATGAAGACATTATAGCAATAAAACTTCCTTACTGTCTAACACAGTGAGCTAAATGATTTTTTAGCATGATGGGAATATACATCTAATCGTTACTTTGGGAAAATTTGTATTGGACTAAGAAAAAAAAAAAGGAAGTGAAGAAGCCTATTAAAATGTCTGCAACAATAAGCATTTAAAGGAATTTTACGTAAGTACTTGATTTGAAATTTAAAACTTAGAATAATATATTGAAACTTTAATGCAACTGAAGTTCCTTTTTTTTAATTCATCAAGCATTGAAAGAAGAATAGCAATCTTCTCTTTAATTTTAGCTGTTTGAATTTTGTAAATTTTTTTGCATTGGTGCCACATACTTTTCTAGGCTGAGGTTTGAAAACATAAAAGTAATATGATCTTATTCTGCATAGCTGTTTGAGTGAATTAATTGCTTCTAAAAAGGTCAAATAGATGACTTCATATTAGAACTTTATAACTTTCTTATGCAATCTCAATACTATTTGGTTAGAAATAATAAAATTTACCTGCCCATTTAACACCTAGTGACTTTGAGTTACCAAGAAAAGCTGCACTTAATTACAGGGTTGCTAATCATCTCTGTAGCAGTGATCTAGATCTACATTCTTCACTCTCGATAGTTTTCAAAACAGCATGGATGGCAAAATGTTTTATGATTGTTTAATCCAGCAGGAGCCAGTGCTCTATCAGCTATAACCAATCCTTACTTCATGTGTAAAAATTTGTCTTTAATGACAATAAGCATCATTCAGTTTCAAGTATTTGCTGCAAAAGCAGAATTAAAGATAACTGCAGTTAGGTAGACACCCTAACAGGCACTTGCTTAGGGATATGCTTCCAAATCTGTATGTAAAGTGAAGAAGGAGAGTAAAAGAAAAAAGGTATTAGCCCATAATTTTGTTATTTGTAGCTGACCATACYTCATCACAAGGTAATAGTTTATACTAATCTAGAAAACTGTTTCTTCTCCAGTAGAAACAAACTATGAGAGGTAACTTAAAAATTATGGTAATTAAATTAATTATCTATGTTTAGCGGTTGTAACAGTGTGTTTTCTGATAGACACAGTGCACAGCAAGTTTATTGCAACACTGAAGGATTCTTATTAAATGGTGATAGATAAAATATTTTTTCCTGTAAAGTTGTGTGATGCCTATGCAGTTTGTAGCAAATAACATAGCAGGTGTGCAGTGTGTTCCTGCACCCAAGAATACATTTGTAAATTTTTTATTGGAAGTGACAAGACCCAAAAAACATCCTTTTTTCTCATCCTTAAAATATAAATAAGAGTTGAACATGAAGTGGCAACTGTGCTTCAAAATTCACAAAATTCTAGTGTAGCCTTGTCCTGAGTRCATATGACCTGCAAAGTCACAGAGCAGTTAGGCTGATCAGAAACAATTTCCCTAGCCAGTGTTATCAAACGAAGTGCTATGACAGGTGTCGCATGGAGCCAGCTTTGAATGCTCAACTCAAATGGCCATTTTCAGGTGGATCAAAAGGCAGACACCATCTGTGCAAGTTCAGGAAAAAGCTATGAAATCCAATCTCAAAATCCTTAACGTGACTCTGAGCCTACCTGTTATCGTGTGGGGGCAATCTGCTTGCACGAGGTGCAGTGTGGAATCAAAAGACATGTCCACTCACCCAGAAGAACTGAAAATCTGCTGAAAGTGACTGGAAGTGTGTTTGTCCTTTCAGAACAAAGGAAAAAAAACATTCACTACATGTTCCAGAAAGGTCACTGATACCAGTGTTTCTAGGTCACTTTGCACTTCCTCCAGTACCCTTTAATGGGTACTGCCTAACCTGCAAGGAGAGTTGGTAGCTTTGGCCTTTGTTGAGGAAGAAGAGAAGCTGAATTGGAAGAAAATTTCAAATTTTTTTTAATATATGACAACACTGTGTAGTTGTGGACACAAACAGACCAGTGTTTCTAATAGTTTGTCCTCATTTCCCCAAGCACAGTTTATGCTTTAAAAGCATTTGAAACTAGCTTTGAAAGGAGTTTGCTGACCAGCAGTTTTATGACTTGATTTGTTTTAAAGCCTAAACGGCTTAGGGAAATGTTTTACAGAAGATATAATCCATCCACATGGAATAAAGCCTGGAAAATTAGGTGGCATAAACCTAAAATACAAACTATATTCTCATGACTTTGCACTTAAGCTGTTGCTTACAGAGCTAATTTAAGAGTGCCAATGTATTGTTTATTGCCTATAATTACATTTTTTGGAAGTTGGCAGATATTTGAAAGTGCTTTGTTCAAAAACCTCTATTAATAATTCTTTGATCTGGTGGTTAGAATTTCTCTGACATGCAACTTTCATCAGTGTGTGGAATAGCTGTGAAGCCAGTAACAATGCTGCCATCTTTTCTTGAGTAATCACTTCATTGACAGTGCTATAAAATTATACTTATCTGTCCTGTTAATTCCTTCTTTTATAAGTTGATTCCCAATTACTTCACTGATGACTTTGACTTTTTTGACCTCAGATGCAGAAATGTATACACATCTATACAAGGGAGGATATTTGGGATTTTTATATTTGCAGTGCATCATAACCTATTGCTGTAAAAAAACACTTTTGTATGTATTTTTAAATACGAACCTGGTAATAAAGCAGTTACTTGTACAGATTTTTGTGGACTCTGGACTCCTAAATCTAAACAAACACAGTGTGGATTTTACATAGCAATGCATATTTACAAATGGAGTATTTTAAGTTACAGATGTACATCGATATACATTTCCACTACTTTTCATATACTGATACACTTAGTGTTGCAATGATGCTAGGAGAAAATTAACTATGGAGAATTAAACCCTTATTTGAGAGAAATATTAAACAGTTGTTTGCATCTGTCTTGACAGGACCTGTGATATCCAAGTGTTTCGGAGTATTTTTTTCCAGATGTTTTTCTAAATTTGATATTTAGTTGATTTCAGAGGGAGCTAAGATTATGGTAAATTATTATAGTATTATTGTAAGTTTTTATAGTAAAGATAAGGGAACTGAGGATTGTCAGACGCCTAAATATATTTTTCATAGAAAGACAAGTAGAATATGGTGGTATAGCAGGCAGCAGAAGTTACAAAACCTGCCAGTCCRAGGTATTGTCTATTTGATTATCTGCCTTGAATATCTAGTAGGGCTGTTTCTCTTCTTTATTTTTTTTTTTTTGTAGAAAGTAATATAACCATTTAAAAATTATTTCAGTGGGCTAGTATACAACCGTTTAATTTAATTATGTGGGAGAGTTTAATGGATTTATACTAAGAGCTTGATATTTATATTGATTTGTATTGATAGGAAGACTGTTGTATTTTTTATGGATTTTCAGTAATATATCCGGAGACAAAACAGCGTGGTTTTGCTTAAGGTCTAAATGATTGATATGTAAGAGTTTATTATTGACAACTAGCAAAGAAAATCTGTTACATTGCAAACACTTTACTCTCTATGCATGCTATTGAGAAATATATATACCATATTGAGTGTTCATAAAGCCTTGAATTATTTTAGTGGTTACCTTATTGCATATACAGGGAGCGTTTTGGAGGTATTGTTGTGGTTTAACCCGAGCTGGCAACCAAGTCTCCCACGACTGCTCACTCACTCCCTGCCCAGATGGGTGGGGAAGAGAATTAGAAGGGTAAAAGTGAGAAAACTCATGGATTGAGATAAAAACAGTATAATGATTAAAAGAAATAATAATAAAAATACTTAAAAATTGTAAGGAAAAGAGGAAAATAATAATGAGAGTAAAATAAACCCTAAGAAAACAAGTGATATAGACAAAAACTATTGTTGACCATCAATTGACCGATGCCAGCAAGTCCCCATTCACCAGTGTCTCCCCCACAAACCTTCCCTCCAGCTTTGTATGCTGAGCATGATGCCGTATGGTATGGGATATCCTTTGGGCAGTGGGAAGAGCTGTCCTGGCTGTGTCTCCTCCCAACTCCTTGTGCAGTCCCAGCCCCCTCACTGGTAGAGTGAAGTGAGAGGCAGGAAAGGCCTTGACTCTGTGCAAGTGCTGCTCAGCAATAATAAAAACATCTCTGTGTTATCAACACTGTTTCCAGCACAAATCCAAAACACAGCTCCATGCCAGCTACTGTGAAGAAATTTAACTCTGTCCTAGCCAAAATGAGTACAGGTACATAGCAAAAGCTGTTTTAAGGCCTGTGATTAAAAAAACCCTCCCAGAAGTTCAGCTATTTGTGCTGCCTAGGACTAGTCCTTTTGGAAGGACTGACTGCAATCAGATTTTGGGTTTAGATGAGATATTGTGTTTGAAAGTAAATGGAAAAATCTTRAACTTTTAATGGAAAAATCTTAAACCTTTGTTCTTTAGACAGAAAATAGTTTTAGGAGTTTCCTGAAAAATGCATAACCACTGAGTAGCTTCTAAGAAAAACATATCACTGTATTGCAAAGTCAGTGAAATAAGGTATGGATCTCTTTCTCTTAATTCTTTGGCGGAAATTTGTTTTCTTGGAATATGATTTTTTTWAAAAAAAATATTGATTCAAATCAGAATTTTGTCTTTCTTTTTTTAAAAAAAAGTCCTGGAAAAGATCACATTCTGTATCAGTATAGCACTCTTGTTCCAAGTGTTGTATTTTGGGCTCCTTTTTGTTTTATCCTGAGCTTTAAAAGGTGCTTTATCTCAGATGTGCAGTTGTCTTAGTAGGCCATGAATGGGTGACCCAGTTATTTCAGTAGTAAATTCTGAAGTGTTTGAGGTCCAAATATTTTAAACAATTAGTAAAAGGAATAAATAAAAGCTAAAAAAATCTGAAATATGTTATAATTTGTCAGTTGTCCTTATTTTAAATATTTAGGGGCTATTGTCAAAATAACTAGAGAGATTGGCTTGTTATCTGTAATAAAAATGCAAGGCATAATGACGTATGCAATCAGCTTGGCAACATTAAATAACTTAGCAAAACATATTCGGTTAYAGTAATTAGTATTATCTGGAAAAATGAGTAAGCAATATGGTCCTTTAGAGCACAAATTTTTTCATGAAATTACTTAAAATGTAAAATTGTGTTTCAAAATAGATTCAGAGGAACAGTGCAGTGTATAACTAAATATTTACATTCATATTGATTATATCAAAGTTATTTAAAATTATAATAACAATTTGCTATCTGCTTACATATCACTTGCCTTTTTTGGTCATGCATATATGCATATGGGTAAATTTTAGGAACATTTCGCAGTTATAGCAATTTCCACGAGGTGGTGCTCAAGCAATAAATTTTAAACTGATAGTGTAATAACTCTGACCAGTAACAAGCTGAATTTGAAAATATGGCTGTCAAACAGATGTTCTCTTTGATGCTATATCTAACTTAAGGTGGGAATGATGAGGTCGGGAAGGCTAATGAATTTATTATGTGATGGAAAAGTTATTTGTCCTTGCCCAAAAGACAGAAACACCATTATTTTTTTACAGCATAATACCAGGAGGTTGTGTTTATTTTGACATGGAGTTCTCATAATCCTTTTCATATCACATATTTGGTTATTCTTTATATGCTGTCCACTTCTGGTTATGAGCAGAGGAACTAGTATTCATAAAGAGATTACAGCAAATGTTAGTGAATTCAATAAATTTAAATAAACCTGTCATAGAAAAATACACTGGGTACTGATTCACTGATCATTCAACAGTAAATAAAAAATGTAGACAGTACGATAATGCAAAAAGGCAGATGATGTGAGAGAATGGCAATGACTATAAACAAAGCAGACAGTTCGGCATAAGTGGTTTTCCCACTTTGATCAAATAGAGCATCCTTAGCTGTTTTGCTTGCCAAAGTGCTGYATTTTTTTTAACATCCTCTGCAAACCCCTTATTCATCTCCTCCTTCAAATTATACAGACCATTTATAATTTAAAGTTCACTGTGACTACCTCTGAAGAAGAGTCAATAATTAACACTGCAAGCTTTGTTGTTGTTTAGTTCCTAACCATCAAAATGGCAAGAAGCAAATCTGCAATGAAAGTTTTTCTTCCTTCCACTGTTATTTCTTTCTTTAGCTGTTTTGTTGCTTGGTGGGGTTTTTTTAATTTCTTTTTAACTTGTAGCCTTTTTTCTTTATTTCAACTTAAATGATCAACATAAATCATACCAAAAGCACACATGGTCTTACCTCTACTGCAGGCATTGTTCTTGGCCGGCTAGTAACAGCAGTAATGCATTTAAAATGCTTTCTTTTTTTGTTCATTGATTCTAATCTTCTAATCTCAGGGATGTAAAACATGGCTTTTACATTCTTCTGAAAAGAAGACTATTTTTAAAGAGCAAACAGGTCTCTCCTAGATATTTAATTTTCTGACAGCTGATAGAGCAGTAATCATCCTATTTGAATAAACTTGAAGGGTCTGTGGATAAGGAAGTCTCATATACTTCATTCTGCAGCCGGTTGGGAGTAAAGTGATGACAGATCTGTGAAAAACAAATCAACCTTATCCTTCTACTTTTATTTAGATATTGCACATGGAGGCTGCCTGCTCCTGCAAGGTATTTAGTCACCCAACTCCTACACACATATGTTTGAGGATCTGAGTCCAAGTTCAGTGATGGTCCATTTTATAGATATTTTGTTCGGCCATTTAGAGAGAATACAATTATTTGCAATATTTCTGTCTACAGTCAGAACACTTTCATTGGTGTAACTAGCTGTATCCCATATGTAGTTTTTTACCTTTATTACCAAATTGTCTGTTTATTCACTGGATCTTTGTACAGGTACATTTAATAAGGACTTTTGTTTTGCATGGAAAAATCTCTTCTGCTATTAACTGAACCGAAATACTGATTTCTTTTGCTTTCTTTTCATCATTTCAACATATTTACACTGAGTAACTGACAGACAGAATTGACTAAATATTTATCTACCAATCAATAAATACAAGGAATGGAGAAAAAAATTATACTTTAACATCGTTGTAATCCATTGTGAATATATTACAAATATCCATTATATGTATAATGCTACCTGTTTTGTCCATGGCATTTGAAAATAGCTAGCGCTTCTTCTTTCTTGTTAAGAGTCCCATTAGAGTCTGGTTCATGTTTGTCATTGTGAAGCTCTGTAATTCCTTTTGTCTTGGATGTAGGAGGAAAAAGATTTTATATACGTACTTTGATTATCATGAATGTAAGTTGGAGAGTCTCTTCTATTTAATTTTTTTCAYAACCATTTTTGTTAATCCTTAATGAGTCTGTACTTGTGCACTTTTGTGGATGACAGAGCAATATGGACTGTCTGTGAGTAAATTAATTTAATCAGAATTCSTCTCTTTAGTACTGGCTTATTCTGTCTTCTGATTCCACAGTACTGTACAAAGGTAGAATTACGGTTTTCCCACTGGTACTGTTAAATTGCTTCATTACAGGCTCCTTTCAACATTTTAACAGCTCCAAAATTGGTTTCTTTCATTTATTATCCCATGCTCTGCATAAGCTGACTTCCCATTTGCTTTTGACCATTTTAGCTTTGCATATTTGTATTTTCTTTCATCTTTTTTTCCAGTTCTTTTGGGCATCTGCCTTCACTACCATGCCGAGTTGAAGTATATGCAAAGTTTACTTGGCAACTAGGTTCACAAAGGCTGTATGTGTATGTAGGCTTTCAGCACAACCCAGCAAGTAGTGTCCCTCATTCGAAAATCTCAGAGATCTGTGGTACAAAGCCAAGAGCTCTGACTGAGCATTTAACTATTACATTAAGTGAGCAGCCTACTCAGAATCGATAAAACTTGTGGCTTAACTGCAGGTGAGAAAAGGTTAAAGGATCATTAATTTATTCTTAAGATAGAAGAAAATAGCCAATGAAAAAAAGAGTGCAAAAACTTTCAATATTTTACACTGTGGTCTGTAATTATTTTTGATTCAAAAGTGATTAATTGCAAAAGCAGATGGAATAGAAAACACAGTTACCAATATAAAGATTCGGGTCTATACTTTTGTTTTCTACAATAATTTTAGCACCTGTATTTCAAGTAATTAAACATTGCAGTCATTTTGATTATCTTATTTAGGTCTTGGGGTTTTTTAGTTATTAAAACAAAGTGAAAGAATTAATAAAATAGTTAATATAGTGGAGATTCAGTATAAAGTGCATGCTGTGACACACTCTGATCTGAAAGTGCAACGTTTCTCAAGGCCATTTGATTTTCTTAGAAAAGCCAGGATAAAATTAGTCGTATTAACACTACAGCTTCTGAAAGCCAGAATACACTAAAAGTTAACTCATCAGGCCCCAGTAAGGCTGATGCAGGGRTTTGAGTCCCCAGCAGAAGCCTGGCAGTCTGGCAGAGGAGTGGGTTAGCCTTTCAAAGTCCTCGCCTCCTAGTGAGCTGGTATTAATTCTTCTGGAGGAAGCACAGCAAACCTTTCTGTTTGCACCTTCTAATTAACAAGTGAATGTGAATTTGTTATGCATATATGGGTGGGAAGCTTCATTCCTGTTCCTGGTGTATCTCCTGGAATTCTTAACAGCAGTTTTTATTGTTTATATTCAGCAGAAGAACTTGCTGAAGTATTTCGTTTAGATGGTGATTCAAGTAAACTAGCAGTGTCCAGGCAACCTGAGGAAAAATTTCCCACGTTTTCCACACCTGAGACTGTCACTGTTCACAAGACTGCAAAYGTGTCAAGAGCTTTAAATTACACATTGCCTTGAGAGCATCTCTTTGTGCAAATATAAATGTCCTCTCATTGTTAGTCCAGTTTTTTTTCCACTGTATTACATTTTTGCAAGAAGTACAAAACTGTTTATTAAAATACTTATTTATGTGTTTTAGTATTCAGTTGATTCCCTGTACTGTTTTAACAGGAACTAGCTTTGACTAAGGATCATATCCTATCATATTTTAAAATGCATATGTAGACATATATACCTATGTATAAAATCTGTGTTAATTTGAGTGTAATCAGTGGCATTTTTTTGTTTTGTACAGTAGGCCTCCTTCCTGTACAGTAGGTTTGGTAGAAAGTTTTTAACACTCCTTTGTTTTACAGTGTTCAAAATAAATAGTTCTGCAATTCAAATATGAGGTCCTTGTAAGAAGCACAAGCCTCTTGTCTTGGCAGCCTGAAGCTTCCTTAACTTCAGATGCAGAGTGACCAATTCACATGCTGACCCCAGCTTTGTTCCTGACACTGCTCAGAAAGAGTCATAGAGGCTGGTCACAGGAAATCCATACCTAACCTGCCTGTACATTGACAGTTGACTTGAAAGAGCATGAGTGTTCAATAATGGTTCAACCATGCTGTTAATTCCTCTCTCAAATATTGTAAATCCTGTAGAACTTTAAAGACTGCATTGGTTTAAATTGTTTACCGAACAGCAGCCTGTGTTCCTCCATGTTTCTGACCCAAATATGTCATGATAACAAATATATCGGATAGAGAGATAGCAAATCACAATCATTAACTGGTGTGTGAGGCTCAAATAATTTTTCCTTTTAACARTTTAAAGACATCTCTACTTTGGTATGAAAACCAAACAAGCTGAAACTGCTGGTTGTCATGTTGACAGAATGGTCGTTACATTGTTGTCATTTTTAATTTGTAGATTAACAATTTTCTCAGACAAAAGTTGTGCCTTTAAATTACCTTTTACTTTCATGTTTTCTCTCTTCTTAGTCACTGTAGTAAGTCCCTTGTAAATTACACAAAATTATAGTCTCACAGATGCTTCTATGAAAGCCACTCCTAAGCTGGCCTTTTTAAATGCCCTCAGAGCTTTACTGCAGTATCCCRCTTAAAGGAAAGTCATGTAGATTTTCCATGCTGCCCCTTCTCTACTACACAGTTTTATTTTAGTTATGAGTTATTACTACAAAAATGTCTTTGCTAAAGCCATCATTCACATGAGATTCAATTCTGTGATGCAAAACATGTAAACATTATAGAAAGCAAATTTAATGATGAAACACTGGCCTTAGGGCTCAAAAAATCCTGTGTTCACTTTCATCCTTTTGCAGAAGTAATTTTGAAATCAAACTAAAATTTTAAATATGTGGAAGGCCAGTGTCCCCAGATGTGTCTGTTAGCCTCTGTTGTTCATGTGTTTGTTTAATTTCTGTCTTAATTCTTTTTCAGTTTCTTTGGGGTTTATTGGAGTTTTTAGACACTGAAATAGGTCAAAGTTATTGTTCTATACTATATTGTATGTGGGAGAAATTAAGACCATGAAAAATACTAAATCTATTTTACTTAAAAGATTAAACATATCTATGCAGCTATTTTTCTTATATTTAATATTATTTCTTAATTTTTAGAATGGAATGTAAATACCTCTTTCTAAATTAAAAAAATAAACCACAATTTTCCCTTCAAAATTTCAACAAGTTAAACTCCTGCACATTTCACTGTGCTGTTTACCTCAGGAAACCCTACATGAGGCTATGCGTGCTGAGTCAGCTGAAACCCATATTTTGTGCCTAAATGATCACTTAAAGAAGGCAAATCTTTGCATTCTTTCTAGAGAAGCATCATTATATTCCTTTTAGAAGGAAGATTAGAAATGCTAATTCTGTAAGTAGGTAGTCATTATTTTATCATTTAGTATTAGCTATAATAATGTGAGTCATGATGAACTAATGTGGTATTAATATGGATTTCATATGTACTCTCTTAGGAATGTAATTGCAATTTACCATTTCATTCATGTTCAGTCATTTTGAAGTGTTGCTGAATTAACAGATCACTACTCACCTCATTTTATATCAATGACAACTTTTGCTTATGAAAACATAGGGCCACTAATTAAATTGGGATGGAACCAYGCAATTGCAAGCATTTGAACAAAACCAGAAAGCAAACTAATAGTTGGGTAGGAGGTAGCTGTAGTCAGGAAGGAATGACTGAAAAGAAGAGCACCTTGAGTGCAAGAGAAATACATACCTTGTTTCTTTGTGTTCCTGCAGGGAACCCCCTATTCTTTCTATTGTTAACAGACATATTGGAATGTCAAGGTCTGAAGGCCCAGATGAAGGATTGTTTGCTAATGAAACTCTTCCTAGAAACTCTTCCTCCTCTAAAACAATAAATGTTATTGCTGTTCTGTGATTAAGACACTGTGCTTGTGTACTTGCGAAGTCTTCCTTCAGTTTCATTCCAAAGGTTTCCTGTAGTACAAGTTAAATATACTTCTTTCTGATTTTATGAACAGCAAAAAAAAAAAAAAAAAAGAGCTGGGTTTATTTTTGGCATTTTCCCCCYGCCCGGGGTTCTCATAATCTGCTAAGAGATAAAGCCACATATCTCAGTAATGCTCAAGATATATTGTCATGAGAGCACAAATAAATCCCCAAGGTTCCTACTGTAGAAGTCAAGGAGATGACAGAACAGGATTTGTGAGTTATGTATTTATTTACTCGATTGAAATAAAGATTAGTGTTTGTAATTTTTTTGTTGTTGTTCAAGCCATCCAGAAACGCTATTCTGTCTTTCGTGTAGACATAAAATTAAATTTATTCTGTAAATCGTTGAGTATAAATGGGTGGGGTGTTTTACTGCAGGTTTATAAAACCCAGTAGAACCATCTCCAAACTCCATTGAGCTGTAAGAAATTTTGTGCTAGAAGTGTTTGACTCATATTCGCTGTAACTGTAAAGAACTTTCAAGGAAATGTCAAATGCTGAGATATTAAGGACAGCAGCAGCTGTTGCTTGACAAGCCTAAGTCACAGTTCAGAACTCATTAGAGCAGCAAAATTTTGCTGTACCATTGTCATTATTTCTATTAAAATTTGAGAAAAAGATTATTGTTATTAAGAATCATTTATAACCAAGGTAAAAAGATTTCGCCCTGGTTTCTGCAATTTCTCCATGTTTTTCACTTCTGTAACAAAGTTGTCATGCTCTTTCTGTAAACATGGTCACGTTTTGATAACATCCACTTTATTGTTTACATTCCTTGGTGCTGGGCAGAGACAATTGATGGATTTTTCCTTTGACCWGTGTAATTGAGAGGTGGCAACCTCACCCTCCAATCCACGGTGGTTTCTAAAAACATATAAATAAAAGAACCTTGGGGTCATTCGGCCCCTTCTTGCCCTTTTCTGGCTCCTGTCTTGACAGCAGTGTCTGTGTGGTTTTTTCGTGTCCAAGTGTGACAAAAATATAAACATAGGATGGAAGGACAATATGTTGAAGTCACTGTGTAGGAAAAACCCTATGTCAGCAAGAACTAACGGTCTGAAGATCAATTTTTGATGTAATGCTTTTGGCTCAGGGGGTAATATAATATTTGGCTATATGGACAGAAGGTATTAATTTAACCAGTCATGTTGAGAAATGTAACATTGTTTTAAAGGTAGATGTACTGTAGGAGATTATCAAGGAATATGGTAAAACCTAGAAGTTGTCCTGTAACCAATACTATTATTTTGATTTTCCCAGAAGGCATAGTGCAGGAAGCACAGAGTAAATTACATAGTTTGTGCTTGAAGTCTGATGAGATCCTTATAATAACACTTTTTAGCTTCATAAGCTAACATTAGGGATTTTTTTTTCTACCTTTTGATAAATATAATCAGTTTCAAGTTCTGGATGATTTTGTAGTTTAAACTTTTAAAGCTTTGCAATATGTAGGCATAAAAAATGTGGGGGTTTTCAAAGCACTTAAGGATACATCCAATAAATGCTTAAGTAGGACATGCAATAGCTGACATTATAGACCTGGTACTATCCAAGTGCAGGATTAAGAATCCTGATTTGTTCTATAAAGAATTAGAGATTAAGAGGATGAAACATCTCCAGGTTAAGTAAGGAGCCTTTAAAAGCATGAGTAGGAACTGCTTTGACTTGGCRACTTTATCACAGGTTCAAAGTTACTTTTGACATGAACATTCCATTCCTTTCCTAATATTACATTCRTATTCCTCTCCTTCATTTTCCCACTTTTTTGATGTCCAGACAATGTTCACAATGCCTTTAGAGTAACTTGATGTGAATAGCAAACTTACGTTTGCCTGAAAAACCTAGGTCAGTGGACATGAAAGCACTTGAAAACCTTTATTTTCTTTGCCAAGATACTGTTCAGAATCAAATTCCTTTAAATATTTGTGAACAAATTTTTAGATTCATTATATGGAGACAAAACTACACTGTGAACCAAGATTTATAGTCTCCCTTTTTTTTAGCAATACAGCTGATTTTGAACCACAGCAATTTGAGTGTTCAAATGTTTTCAAATGAAACATTCTAATAGCATTTCTTTCTGGTTACTGAGATTCTGGTTCTGTCCGCTCTAGCAGGCTCTTGCTACAAAATTATTGAAAGTATATCATCACTCAACTTTGTGCTATGAAACTTTGTCAGCATCTGTTATTTTACTTCAAAGTGAAGTTGCTGCTACTCGAAAATGCCTGCCAGTTTGGTGGGGTTTTATCTCTCTTGGTTTCTTGGTTTGTTTGGGATTTTTTGCTTGGTTTTGGGTTGTTTTTTTGTTGTTGTTTTTTGGGGTTTTTTTTGGTGGGGGGGTTGAGGGAGTGTTTTTGTTTGCTTTAATTTGCTTTTGGTTTTTTTTTTTTTGTTTGTGTTTTAAAAAACCATTGATTGCAGCAGCAATTGCCATGTGATTTTATTCTAAATGCTACCAATCATAAGATTTTGAACTAATAATTTATACCACTGAAAAGGAGAAAGGATTGTAAGGGAGCTCATCATTAGCTGCAGTTCGTAATGTCAAGTCCTACTGTGTCTGGACTTTAGCTAAATGCAGCACAGCAGTGTATGTTATGTTAACTGGAGTGGGGCATAGATACACTATAGCCTATTAGAAAAATGAGAAATATAAACTAACTGTTACAAGAATAAGTAACCAGTTCCTTTTGCAGAAGCACTTAAGGCAATTTAAAACTGAGTTTATTTTGA
The DNA here is from genome assembly GCA_018881555.1 of Amblyornis subalaris. Taxonomy (NCBI): domain Eukaryota; kingdom Metazoa; phylum Chordata; class Aves; order Passeriformes; family Ptilonorhynchidae; genus Amblyornis; species Amblyornis subalaris. The sequence continues at coordinate 69,867 of JACAXG010000141.1, read as the reverse complement.
CATGTCAAGCCAGTTTCAAGTGGTTTGTAAAATATTAATGGATATTTTGACTGTTTTCTTCTTAAATATGTGTTTACCTAAAGAAATCACAATAAAGTCACAAAACTAATTAAGTTCAGTCTTATGATACATCTGCTAATATTTTAGAATGTTTAGTTGTTTACATTCTGGTGAAAATTTGCTTTTAGACTTCCTGTATGAAGTAATGTACTAATATTTTATTTGACAAGTTAGGTTTTCATCAGTGAATTTTTCTACCCTCTGTTTCAGTGGGAACATCTGGCTCTTTTCCAATAATCAATATAATCTCTTGAGTTCACTTTCAAAAATCAGCTGCAGAGAGTAACAATTAGAGGTTAGTAGACTCGATAGATTTTATAAGAAGCAATTATGTCATTAACAAATTATCAAGTTATCAAGCTGTCTTATAAAGATAATACAGAAAAAGCTGAAAGCTGCTGATTGTACAGAAAAAGAGATGTATCTATGATAGGAAGAACATGTTATTAATTAAAGTGAACAATACAGAATTAACCTTTAGAGGTTTAGTGATGCTGGGAGTCAAATACTTAATAATGAATTTTAAAAGCAAGACATAAAGATCCTATTCTTTTTTACCTAAACAAGAGTTTAGGTGGAATCTAAAGAGTTTAGGTACAGGAATCTAAATCTAGCATGTATTTATTGAAAACCCCTGAATTACTATTGCCTGACAATTATTATTACAGGAACTGATGCACAGAAGTTCCATCTGAATATGTGGAAGAATTTCTTTACTGTGCAGTGACAGATCACTGGAACAGATTGTCCAGAGAGGTTGTGGAGTCTCCCTCATTGCAGATATTCAAGAATTGTCTCCACACAATCCTGTGCTGTGTGCTCTAAGGTGACCCTGCTTGAGCAGGGAGGTTGGACCAGATGAGCCACTGTGGTCCCTTCCAGCCTGACCCATTCTGTGATTATTTTTTACAATAAGGTACCTTCTGTGGAGTCGTGAGCTGTTGGCTACTTATCTGTGTTACAATAAACAGTGTTCAGATTCCGTGCTGGGATTTTTTATGGCCAATGGATCGTAAGATGTCTTGAGGGTTTTCATTCATGCTGGCATAATGACTCTTGAAGGACTTGGGAAGGCTGGTTGTCTTGGAGGAGGAATGTCACCCAATGGCACATTTTGACTGAGATTTCAGTAGGTCTTTTCATCTTGTTTCTCAATTATCCATAAATCAGTCCCTAACCACCTGAAAACCTGGATATGGTGCTCTCCAAGGAAATAGAATCTAAGTCTTTGAGTTACAGCAAAGATTTTCTCTTCCACCTTGAGTAATGTTCCAGCTGCTATTCTAAAGGTCAGCACCTCAACTAAAAGTACCCACATTGTAAATTAGGAAAATAAGCCCTGTTTGGCTCTTTTAAAGAGGAGAGTACAGGTATGCTAGCATTTGAGAGATCAGTTCCCAAGTGATTAAATATGTCTCCCTAAAATCCTGAATAACACTGTTAAGATGAAGGAGTCACAGATGGTCTCTGTCCCTAAAACGATCATCTGGGCTATCCTCAGTGGTTCCTCTTCAACTAGCTTTTTCCTCTTTGCTCTGCATGGTGTTTTCTTGTATTCTGTCCAAAAGTGTSGAACTTTCCCACTTGCAAGTGAACAGAAATACCTTTCTAAATTTTGAATTACACTCCTAATTTTACTATTGGATCTGTTTCCCATTGTAGTTATAAAATAGTGATAATTTTTTAATAAAAGTGAACAAATGGAATCATCATTGTATTTACTATGCTAGAAATAAGCTACAAGAGCCAAGCTGACTTTATTTCATTCATTTTTGCCTTCTCTCCCACAATTTTTTTCATTTTCTTTAAAAGCCACCAACAAAACTTTCAGTTTCATTTTATACTTGAGATGCTATTGAGATGCTGATAACTATTTAGATGCAGGAGAATCTCCCTGCAAGAAACAGGAAATTTTAATATTTGATTTTGCTAACTAGTTTGCTCACTTTTTCAGAAATATGTAAAGTCCTTTTTTTTTTTTGACCAGCAGACTGGTTATGCAACTAATAAATTAATAGAGAAAAGAGTACTATCTTCATATAAGAAAATGCATTTTTTCTTCATCTTCTAGGGTATAAAATGCAAACATATGGAAAATAATCCAAGAGGTTATGCAAAAAAATTGCAAAAAAAGGTACCTATTATTTTTACAATGCAAGAGATATGATGCAACATCAGATGCTTGAGATTCATTTTTGAATATTTACCCATTACTCTAAACAGTGCATAGGACTGGTGTGGGTTCTAATAACACTCTACATGCAAACCAATTTGATCAAAAAATTCGAAATTGTTGTACTGTATATAGCAAAAGTCATAGAGGAACACGAAAATACAAAAGTACAACATAAAGGTAGTTCTGACTTGACTGTTTTGGAGTAAGATATGGTTTGACTGAGCAGAATTGACTAAAACTGTGTATTCACTCTACAAATTCATGCACTTTAATAAGCATAGTAGGTTCTTCAGTCTCTTTCAACAACAGAAATTAAGTTGGTTTCAGATACAGCATGGAAAAATAAATCATGTATGTGTCATATTTCTTTATATCCCACGATACGCATGTCATGTCATTCAGAACAAACAAAAAAACCATGCAGACATCTGTAATCAGATCTATGTTAAGCTATGTAATAGAATTCATATGTAGCTTTAAAGATAAAGGGAGAAGGAAATGACACAGGTATCATTTATGCCGTGGGAAATTCCAGTTTCTAGCCCAGGACTGTACACAAAGAAGGGGAAGGGAAAACAGGGAAATCCATGTAAGGTATAAAAGGAACAAGATGTTGAAAATATCTGGTCTAAATGGCTAACATCTTTTAAGCAGCTGAAACAGCAAAGTTGTGTCTTTAAAACTAAAGCAGGCTGCGTCAAAAGTTGGGTAAATTACAGGAGAAAGCTAAAGAATGGCTGAGCTGCTAATTCTTACAGCTAAGCATAGTTTTAAAAATTAGGCATTTTCTCATTTTTGTACTTTTGAAACTTTGTTTCATTATCGAAGGTTATGTAACCCAGGGATGTAACAGAATCATTGATTACATAACTGTTCCTGTGGATTTGGCAATACTTATAATTCAGGTTCTGAGCAGTTGAAGCAGATGGCTGAGCCTTGAAAGACTAAAGATATCCATAGCACAACTGGATGGTCCTCTATTGAACTTCATTGATCTTAATTCTAGAAGCTGGTAATGCAACTCAGTAAAGGTAGGAGAGATGGCCTAAATGAGGGTGTCACAGGATAATTCTTCAGTGTACTCAAGAACAGTATAATTCTTGTCCAGAGCCCAGAGTCCCTGTAAGCAAACACTGCTTTGCAGTTCATTGTTTCTGTCTTTCTGATTTCTAATTCAACTAAATTCCATAGCACTACACATAAGACCTTATGGATGTTTTTACTTATCACTGCATTTTTTTTTTTATCTGTGCTTAATTGTTCTTTTCCTTATGTTTAGAAATGTTATTTGTACTTCTAATTTTAATACATTAGAACTTCTAAAACTTTTCCGGTAATAGTGTATGTATGTTCTTTAGGTATTGTAAATGATTCATTCAAGGCAAATATGTTACAGCTAATGTGCAATAAAATTACAAGTATTTATCTAACTTCGAAAAGTATTAAGGCTCCTTAATCTTTGAGTGACATCAATATGGACCCAATTAGCACAGTTTTCAGCCACTTCATAATTCAAAAGAATGTGATCATTCAGCTGTAAGCATATTTGACAGAAACTCCATAGTCATGAAGGTAAAAGCTTGCAAGATCACCCAGTAGGATGGAGAAGCTGTCATTCTCTCATCAGTGCTGTTGAATACTAATGTCAAGGTCAGAAGAGTGTAATTTTAGGCTGCCAAAATATTGTTGAATTTGATCTGCTAGCAATGTTTAAAAAGAAAGTAACAACATAAAAATTTATATACAACTTTGATACAATAGCTACAAAGTTTCAGGAGCTCCCCCACTGCAAATGTTCCGCGTTATTTACTGCTTTGATTGGCAATTTCATATGCATTTTTTTCTAATTCTAAAATTTGCTTTAAATAAAAACCTCCTTGTCTAACATAAAAATTACAACTGATATGTATTTTACAAATTCTGCATGTAATTTTAAATCCTGATGTGAGAGACTTTGTTTTCAAAATAGATCACAATTAGAGCAAAGATTTGGATGTAAAAATATCTGAGTGCTTATTTTAAACAGCAAATTGTCATGTATAATAAAATGATAGATTTATCTTTACTCACAATTTTCATTTACATAGCATGATCATTCTAAATGGAGATTATTACTGCTGGCTCTATTTCACTAATAAACACATATAGACAAGATGGACCCAGGTTGTTCTCAGAGTATCCTCTGAATCATAAAAGGATGAGAGGCAATGACCACAGATTTCAACAAGGCACATTTCTACTAAAAATTAGGAGAAAATAGTTTCACAGTGAGTATGGTTAAGAATTGCAATAGGCTGTCCAGAGATGCTGTTAATTTTTTGTGCTTGGAGATACACAGAACCCAGTTTAGTGTTTGTTCACAAGATGTCTTAAGCAGCAAGACCTAGGCTGCCTCTTCTTTGCATAGATTCAGCTTGATGACCTCCAGACTTGCCTTCTTCCTTCCAACCTTCAGAATTGCATCACTCTCTCATTTCCATTTTGATAAAACTGTTGTTTATGTAATTTATGTAAGATTTTTAAAGGTATCAAATAAGAGTATAACTTTGAAAATACTTGGAGGCTTTTGTAATCCTTAGGTTTGGAAAGATATTCAGGAACTTGAAAGACACCCCTTTTCTGAAAGAGTAAATCTCTTCCATGTCATACTACCGGAAGCTGGGCTTGAATTCTCAAATTGGCACTACATCCTTGCTCCTACCAACAGCTACTCGTTACTAAAGGCTTCACTTGCTTCTCTATCCAAGTAGAAGAGTTCCCAAATGAATAAATCTATACGTTGATACTGTTGTAGTAGTTAAAATTTTTTACATAATTATAATATATAAATTTGGTTCTGAACTTTCTTAACACAGACATTACAGAAAAACAAAATGAAGCAACCTCATATTTTCATATCAAGTAGGTAGCTTTTTGGTTTTTTAGTTCGGTTTTGGGTTTATATTTAAGGACTTTTTGACTTTGATTGATTTTACATTACATGAATATGTCAATGAGCACTGGCAAAAAAATACCTCAGTAGGATTGCTTTTCAGATCCAGATACATCTTTGAAAGATGTCTAAAATGACATGTTTGCGGTAAAATATACATGGCCGGGTGAACTTTTCTGGTCTTATCTTGCGCCTCAGTAATTTTAAAATGGAAACCAAAGCCTTTGTTCTGATAAACTAGACATCTTCTTAAAATATATTTATTAAAATGAAATATTCAAAGATTCCAAAGAGCAAGTATACATACAGTAAATGTGTTCTTTTTCTCCTGTGCATGGTTAACTTTCATTCATATTAATGGGGTTATGAACATGCTTCAAGCAGAGAAGACTATAATTTTTAAAACCTGTCTATTGAATATTTGTTTTAGTTAAATTTATGTTGTCTTCTTACTACAGTAGGGGAAAAATAGTTTTTGGAATGTAATGTTTCTTGAGTGTAACTCTTATAAATATCCTTATCTCTGAAATCACTAGTGAATATTTTGAGAAATAATTTAGAGTCTTGAGAATGTTTGAGAAAATATAATTATATGGCATTTTCATAATTAAAGGGGTTTTTTTTAGTGGTATTCTGAATATTGGATAGGAATTGAGGTAATTGTCAGTGACAACCACTCTGTCAGAAACACAAGTTCTCACGTGATTTGTGAGACAGTCTCAGAAGTACGTTTGTAACAGCCAATGCATATATGATGCTGCTTTCAAATGCAGTTAGAAGTTTAGATGAATTGAGGGATAAGAAAACTATGACTCAAAGGACTTTGTTTTGTTGGAAATGTAATAGAATTGCTATATCCATATACTTTCAATTCACAGTATCTTAATAGGATTCTATAATTACTCTAAATTCCTTATTTTCTGCAATAAAGCTCTTTTGTACAAAGAAATGACTTCATAAAAGCCTGGCACCATGCGGTGGCTTTTTTTTAGTTCAAGAATCCTAGCTGATCTCAGGAATGGTGATACTTCAGAGTAAGGAATTTATTATAATAAGTTAGAAGTGTACCTCATTTGTATGAATTCAATTCGTTCATTCTAAGAGTGGTTATTAATAAAATAATCTCTGCACTGAATACAAAATAATCAAAATATATACCATCATTACAGTGTATATTCTGAAATTTTCCAGTTTCCATTCAATTTTCACTCTCTGTGAATGAAACACTTTTACAGAGTGCTTGATAGCAAACTGCTCATACATTTTAATGGTTAAAAACATGCCCTTGAACTCTATAGTGCATGTCTGAAATCTATGGCATACATGCATTTCTTTTATGCATGCACATGTGTCTATCTCTAACATTTGTGCAAATGGACATGGGTTTCACTGTTCACATGTTTTTATATATTTTGCTCACCTTTCCACTTCCTTGGAACAGAAGTATGATTTAGGTTTTTATTCTGATTTTGGAGATTAACACATATCAAAAAGATTACATTAATTTCAGTTTGTTTTCAGTAATTTAAGATTGCTGTTACCTTTCTGAAAATCTGAGGTGGTTAAACATAGAGCATGGATGATGCATACCACGACCYTTTGGCACAGAACAACCAGTAGTGGCTGTTTATATGTGCAATAAAATCGTGATCAATCTCTGACACTTACTATAGACTTCCTGCTGCTTAGAAATGTGTACTGTAATAGCATTTGTATGTTTTCTGTTCCCTTAAGAGTTCAGTATGCTGCTTCACAGGAGCAAAGAAAATTAGAAATAACATCACAGACATTGTGATAGGAATAAATAAAGTAGCAATTTGTAAATTCTTCCAGACAGGTCTTTACATATAAATGCAGGAGTCTCTATGTATAGGTATAATCTAAATATAACTTCAGTAGGGATTATGTTTATCCATTGTGTGTGTAAACACAGTTATTTTGTTTTATACAKTACTGTTTAAATTGTAAGAACCTGACCTTTTTCTCTCTTACCAATAACTAGACCACAAGAGACACCACTTAGTACAGTAGCTGAAGTTGAAATTAATATCTTTAAATTTTAGGAAGATGGCTTGTTTGGTTTTATTTTCCTTTTTAAGTGTTTGCATTGGAAGACTAAAATTCATTAATCATTTTGTTGGAAAGATAAGTTTCTGAATTTTAATAGGACAATAACGGGTAAAAACGACCAGATTGTCATTGATTTTTACCTTTTTAGTGTGGCAGACAGTTAATAGTTTTCTGGGATATCTGAACATAAAAAAAAAGATGTCGAGAGCATACAACCATTTTATCAGTTTAGAAGAACAGAAAAAAAACCAAACCACCATATTCTAGTATCAGTACAAATTAAACTACAGGAACCGTGTGTAAGGTTCCTATATTCCATGTAGCATCACCTATTTTTCCTGACATTTCACTGAGATACAAAGCTGATTATATGCACTGTAGAAAAGCATATAATTCTTTACTTAATTCTTTTAAATAGAATGATTAATTTCTATTCTTACTAATAGGCTATGTCTGAAATCCTGACAAAATTTGAGTTACTGAAAGCTTCAATTTAATTGTAATGGATAGAGGATTTACTTATGTGAAATATAGCATGGTTGTCCAAGGAATATGACTCTATCTAGTTTCATATCCAGTCTGAAATCTGTGGATGTCTGTGGGGAAGAATTTTACATTCATGGTGCAGGTGAAGAGCTGCTACAATGCTATACGCATTATTTTTTCTTACCTTTTTGTCCCATAATTGCCCTTTTTTTTCTTTAGTTAACACATTCTTTGAAAGTCATATCTGTTTAAATCCATGGAAAATTTAAAGTATGTGCACAAAATACCACTCCAAGGAATTATGCCAGTATTTTAGTTGTAAATAAGTGTTGAGCCAAAAAGTTAGCTGCTGTAATTAATTATGATGAATGGGCATACAATTTGAAACTGAATAAGCTTTTTAAGTATAGACAATGTGCCTGCACTAATTCCTTCATGCAATTTATTTCAGTCAGAATATGCTGTGCTTCTGTGAGGTACAAAAAGAGCCATTTAGGGAAAACATTTGATACTTTCTCCATCCTAATGGTGTGATTTCCATGCAACTGAAGTTTAAAAAAGGGTTTAGTTCCATTGCTGAAAAGGGAAGTTTGTATAGGGAATCTCTTCTTTGGTTTCTCCTTTTTTTAATCTCCCTTTTAATGCTATGCTTCATGAAACTGCCTAATAATCATGTTCTCGAACCTAAACATTAAAATCATCATAATATGAAATATTAACTAACCTCTACTAACAAACAATTTAACTGCATGAATCCAGTCCACATAGAACAGAATCATTAAGATTGTAGAAGACCTCCAAGATCAAGTCCAACCATTAATCTAATACCACCATGCCACATAAACCATATCACGAAATGCCACATCCACTCTTTTTTGACCACTGCCAGGCATGGTGACTTTACCACTTCCCTGGGGAGTGCATTCCAATGCTTGAACACCCTTTCAGTGCAGAATTTTTTTCTTAGATTTTTTTCTGGTACAACTTGCCTGGTACAACTAGAGGCCGTTTCCCCTTGTCCTGCYGCTGGTTGCCAGGTAGAAAAGGCTGATCCCCARGACATTACTACCTTGTTTCAGGTAATTGTAGAGATCAATAAGATTTCCCCAGAACCTTCTTTTCTCTAGTCTAAGCAACCACTATTCTGTATGTTTCAGACCTTTCACCAGCTTCATTATCCTTTTCTGGACATTCTCTATCACCTCAATGTCTTTCTTGTAGTGAGGGATCCAGGACTGGACACAGCACTCGAGGTGTGGCCTCACCAGTGCCAAGTACAGGGGGACAATTGCTGCACTGGTTGTTCTGGCAGGACTATTTCCAATATGAGCCAGGATGCCATTGGCCTTGGCCACCTGGACGCATTGCTGGCTCATGTTCAGCTAGCTGCCAACTAGCACTCCCGGATCCTTCTCTGCCAAGCCTCTTTCCAGCCACTCTTCCCCAAGCCTTTAACATTGCATGAAGACAGATGTTCCCTAAACTGTACAGTAATCTTTCTGTACTTCGCTGTAGTACACTGTAAGACTCATTTACAAATAAAAAGTAAATAAAACCTTAATGCATCATAATCTAATCTTTTATTTTCTCCCCAAAGATTATAATTTATTAAATCTTCACAAATAGGATCAGCAGTGGGAAAAGGTGTGTTTCTGCTGTAGGTTGTTCCTGTTGCTACAGGTTATTGCTGAAGACTCAGCTGAATGGCATACATTTAAAGAAATGTGAAACTGTTGCAGATAGCCTACCAGAGAAATTTAAATTAAAAAAAAAACAAACACCAAAACAACAACAAAACAAAAAAAAMCACCCTCATGGATTTAATAAAGTAATTTTTGCTACAATATTTTCAATGCTGGATGTGGTACCAACTTTTGTCAGTTAAGCAGTGTATGTATAGGAAATAGGCATCATCTTTTTTATTTCTGTGAACTAGTTAAAAAAATCCTACCCTTCTAGTTSCTTTTTGTTTAGTTTAGTGGCTTCTTTCTGTGCTAATTTACTTTGACCGTTTCTATTGTAGTTTGTGAGGCTGTTTTCCTCACCCTTTTTCTATGCCAAGTTAAGGAAAAAGTGCTTGGGTACTGGTAAAATCTTCTCTGGACACTGAGTTTCTCTGTTTTGATCSAACTCAAGTCTGCATGACTTGGAGGTGGGTTATTTTTGTTTGTTTTAATCTTCTGATGAGTATCTTCAAGCTCTGAGTGAGAATAATGGAGGGGAATCCAGAGGAATATACTATTAAAATATGTAGACATAAAATGAATGTGCATAAAATTTAAGTTTGCAGTCATTACTAGGGATTTTATCAAGGCCTTAAATGGTACATTATTAGCAGATAGATTATAAGGCTAAAAAAAAAGGCCCTAATATTTKCTTTACTAAAGGAAGCAAAGGCATGCACCTTCACTATTAGCCCATGGGCAAAAATTTTTATGAAAGTTACATTCATTTCTTGTTTCTATACATTTGAAGTACTTCCTAATTCTTATTGTTTTCCAGTCATGCTTTATGAAGAAGCGGAAGTTGCCTTTTTTTGATACAAACCTAATTATTTTCAACCCTGATTGATCATATTCTACTCTTACTAAAGAATTATAATGCATTCTGGAGAGGCTCCTCTAGTGAAACAGCCATACATTCCCACGTTGCCTTTGTTTTATTCATTAAGTAACACTTTACAAAGTGCCTTGTACCATTGCACTTTAGCACTGGTTTCCAGGCTTTTAGGCAATAGGAGGTTGCTTGTGGTAACAAATATTTCTTGGTTTAAAATGAGTGTAAAGTGTGAGTTTAAAATGAGTATAACTGACTATGAGTGGAAACAGAACCTGAAGGTTGCACCTGCTAATATAAGGTTATCAAATTAAAGTGTACATGTCTTTTAGGAGCTTTTACCTACAATTGTTTACAGAAACACAATGAAATTCTTCCAAACTGTTATTTGCACTTGCAGCAGTTTGAAAAGTGTGTCTAGTTGAGGGTATTAACCATAACTACGTGACTACAGTTAATTTAAAAGCAGCAAAGTTCGATGAAAGTAACAAAATAGTTAAATCCAGAATTAATTTATTAACTGAATTACAGAAGTGAATCAGGCCCATTTCATTCAATGAAAAAGCTATTAAAAAATAATCAGTTCACATGTTGAAGGGGAAAGCAAATCTCACTTGAACCCGCATCTCCTCTTCTTTCCTGCAAGTACCTTAATCGTAACACATTCAGACATTTCCTTTGTTGGTGTATTTCCACTTTCTATGCAATATATAAATATTCATTAGCATAGTAATTAGAACTTAGGTTTCCCATGTAAATTGCTTCAACAAACAGGGAATAGAATAATTTTTACTGTCTCTGGCTCATTGAGTATATGAATATTTATTAAAAGTAGTAAAAATTTTCATCAGGAGAGACAGAAACATACTTACCAATAAACTGCTTATAGTAATATAGATAAGAGAGTTCCTGGGAAATAGGGGTTAAATAGCCTTCAGGTAAAGCTAAAATGCGAAGGTGAGATTTCCACATAATTGACAATTGTTCAAAGAACCCTCTTATTAAGCAAAAAGTGACAAACRCGTTACTGGTGTCTTTTTTCCTCCTTGTTTCTGTGATATCTATGGTATCTGGTATCTATGTTAAAGTTTACCATGTCAACAAAAGAAATGACAAAAAAATGTTYGTTTGATTTTTTTTTTCAGATGTCACTCACAGATTAAGTATTTGGATAATCATTTGCACAGTTCCCTAGTCTCATTGTTGGTAATAGATACTGGCTTCCACAGTTCTTTGTAGGAAATATTCCTCTACYGAGTGAAAAACACAGCATATATTAAGTTGGAAATTTTAAGGTAGCAGGTTACAGAAGGTATGTTATATACTGCCACAGCGTCAGAAATTAGTATCACAAGCTTTTAAACAAAATTCATCTCAACGTAATGAATGTTCTTTCAAGAGTAGGGACTGTTGTCAGACCATTTTTATTCTACGGTATTCTTATCCCATGTTATTTAACATAGTTTAGGCCAGTTGTATTGCCAGCAAACTGCAGAAAGCAGTTTCTTTTTTTCTATAGCTTTTTAGACCAAGGTAAGATCAGGTATATGGAAGTGGTTTACTTTATTCTGGACCCTTATAATTTTTGGTTTGAGTTATAGATGGAACTTGGTGTAGCCCTTAGATATAAAAAACCACACAATTATGTTCTTGATCCACAAGCAATAGAGGAAACTCAAAGAAGGAAAAACACAAGAAGACAAAGAGGATTTTGTATTTGTGAAGATCTGTATTGTACATTTTTCCTTTATATATCTACAATAATTGGAAAGGTGACTTCTGATAGGTCATGGGTCATATACCTGAAAGCAGTGGTTGCAACTAAGTCAAAAAACTGGCAAGGTCTTTCCTTTGACAAGAAGAGGCATTTTCCCATAGAAAATAAAACAACAGTGAAAGTATGAGTACTTAAAGAGGAACATTCAAAAGCACTTTTAAAGTCCTAGGGGAGAAAGAGGCCTGTAAAGATGATTAATGATTATCAGCCATAAAATAACTGTTTTTAAGCTCTGTCAACTTTGCTTTTCTAATGAGGACTTAACTGCTTCCCAACTAAAGCCTTTATCCAAGCTGTGTTTTGTATTTCTTAATCAATGCTTTGTATAGACACAGTTACCATCATCATAACCTTTAAGTTCTTGTGTTTTGGCATCTCACAGATTTTGTATGCAAGTTGGAGGCTCAAGGGAAGCACATTTTACTGAAATGTCCAAGTACAATTTAATGTGTGATGCAGGGTTATAGAACTCCTCTCAGACTTGCTTATTGTTGCAGAGAGCCTTTGTAATTACTAGGGGATTATGGCAGAATATGAAAGACCTTGAAAGCGGCTTTCTTGAAGATCAGGAATGTGTTCTGCACAAGCTCTGAAACAATCAACTAGAGTAGTGAAGCAGAAGTATATTAAAATGTGAAGAGTTCACTGAAAAGGTCCTGATAGAAACACCCAATTAAAGGAATAAAAACTGATATTAAAGATTGTGAAAGATTCTCACTTTGAGCAAAAAGAGCCTTACGAGGATTGGAAATGAGATGACAATATAAATACAGTGGTTTCTTCCTCTTTTTTCTCAGCAACAAAAGTAACAAAATTTGAGTTTAATGGTACATAATTAAGAATAATGGAATGGAAGTTAGTTGTAGTGGTACATTACCTAAATTAATATGCAATATTAAGAGACCAATAACCCAGGAACAATTGAGGGKTTTTTTTATATATATAAATTAGTGAAAAATTTTGGATGAGAGTATGGTGCAATGTAGCACCAAACTATTATATTAGCTTTCTCTTCTTAATTAGTTTTCCTGGGGTTTTTTATTCACAAAAGAATCACTGTATGGTTTTTGAACTAATTTCTACCCAAAAAAGTCTGCATATTTTTATACTGAGCCRTAAATTTTTACTTTGTCCTTTTCTATTTCAAAGTTAAAAAACAACAAAAGCAATACAATATGTGCTACAAATAGTCTGCTTAAGTGTTGTTGATGTGATTTTTGTTGGTGTGTGGGATTTTATTTCAAATAAAATCTTCTGACAGATCCTGATCATAGAGGATTCAGTGATAAATGTTCTTTTCTATTACGGAGACTTCTTTGCCCTGCATTGAGTTTTCCATTAATGCTTTTTTCTCAGTAATGCTGAAGTTAAAGCAAGTTTAGGTGAATTATCATTCAGTATTGAGCAGGTAGGAAAATCATACAGTGCTTTTGGAAAATTATATCTGTAAATTTAACTAATACAGTTGTGAACTGAGTTTTTTTTAAAAAGTAGTTAGCAAAACCTGAATCTTTTTTTGGTTCCCTTATCTATTGAATGCATTAAGATATTTGCACTTTATTAGTATTTCTGAATAACATAAGGAGAAACATTTCTTGGTTTGGTTTGGTTTGCTTTGTTTGGGGGTTTTTCCTTCAATTTGATCCATAATATGTTAAAAATATTTGAAGCCTACTTGGCAATGTTTTTCTTTTGTGAAATATTTGTTATGTGGGTGAAACACAAAATTCTACAAATGCTTATCGTTTATGTGACAGTACCTCTACAGCAATGTATGTTTATCAGCAGCCTGGTGCAATAACAAATAAAATCCAGATAACAATTTCCACTGGTCTCAACACTGACACCTACTCCATCTGTCAGTCATAAGAGGATGAACTTCGCCATAATACCTACTGTTTCTCATTGAATCATTATCCCATGAACATATCTGAGATATAAACAACCTGAATTTTATTAGCATACACCACTTATCGATTATTCTTCGTCTTACATTATAGATCTAAAATATTCTCAAAACGCTAATTTATATTAAGATTATTTTATTTTTTGAGTCTGTTGAAAATCAGGAGTTTCCAACACTAAAATTTTCTTCCCCCTCCCCCAAGATATTTAATTAAAAAATGCATTAACTTCTTAACTGGAAAAGATGTTTCACTTTTTTGGAAATGCTGGGGGAAGAATGTAACATGGGAATCATAAAAAGTTAGACTTCCCATCAGAAGCAAAATTTATGCAAATGAGCATGTTCATTGGCAAAAAGCTAGATTAAAAAAATGTATAATTTACCCTTGTTATTAGCTTGCAAATTTGGAAATAATGTATTATTTTTGCATGCACTCAGATTGTGAAAATAGTGCTGTGTGAAAGCAGCAGCATGTTCTTACATATTAGAACTAAATAGTGACTGTGTGTGTTTTTAGAGACCAGCAGGCAATAATACTGTGTAGCAGTGGCCTAAGAATGAATATTTCTGACTATGTAACATTTATAAATTGAGCAAATTAAATTATTAGAATAATTGTATTAAGCTGAAAATGTTTCTTTATCCAAAGCTGTGCTCTATTTCTAGTTTAACATTTCAACTTCACCAGCCTTTTGCTGTTGAAACCCACTTTGTGTTTGAAAGATTCATGTCCAGTTAACTTGTCATTGATATCCCTGGAACTTCTGAATGCTGTCAGAAAAATGTGAAGGTTTTAGGACAGAAATACTGACTATGGGAGAAAAATAGGATTTAAATACTGTAAGTGAATTATGCTTTGTTCAAATAAAAACAACAAAAATCTCTAAAATTTAGGTAAGTAATTGAATTCTCAGGTGGATGTTGATGGCAAGTACTCAGGAATTCAGGTTTACTTTTCTGTTATTTAATATAATGATTAAATTTCTCATAAAACAGACTCAAATGTGTTTGGAGGCACTACATAATAAATGAAATATGAAATACTGCATTACAGAAGGAGGCATACAACCATGATGTAAGAAATTGGAAGATACTAGTTCCAGATGAACTATACTGAATTCTTTCGTGTGCTATTCTTTCAGATATGATATCTGAAAAAAAAAAAAGAAAAAAGCATGATCATTCCTTTCTCTTAAAAAGTCTGATGAATATACCCTGCACAATTTGAAATGTTAGGCAAGCTTCTACTATAATATTTCTGTCTGATGCCACAGAATTTGAGAATGTAATTCACAGAATAGTTCTTAAATAGCAGTAAATCCCAACTCCACAAGGATTACTGTGTATATACACACTATGTGTACAAGACAGCTTCATACATGCAAAAAATTTTAGTCCAGTCTTTAATTGTGAGTCTAATCTGAGCCTGCATGGAAAACAATGTATTTTTGCATTAAATGTCTGAATATCCTTCTAGTGAATAAATTGATCACTAGAAGTTTAAAAAGCTGTCAAAGTTCATACTGAATTTGTAATGGCTTTATTTTTCTCTTTTTGAAACAGTAATAGATTCATAAAACTATTAGTGAAGAGAGAACRACTGTTTCTCTTCTTCATTTCCCCCTCTCCACCCACTCTCCTCTACCCCCACAAAGTTGAAGATCTCACCATATGTTTTTTAATGGAATAACTCCTATATATAGGAGACTAGGTTTCAACTCCTTCCCCCTGACTTAAACCTTTGAGATTTAAACCTTTATTTTCTACCTTCCAGGGGAATCACCTAACCACTGGATATTCTGCAGTGGTATGCTCTCACCTGAACTATTTGAACTGCTGCTTTGACTGAGCTGTGTGCCTCCCAAGTGAATTCTTTAACCACCAGACCAAAGAGTCATTCTCTCTCTTTGACTCAGTATTTAAATAATCCATGCAGAACAGCTTTTTCCGTGGGGATCGAGAGAAGCCAATTATAGATTTCTCACTGGTTTAAGAACTCTTTTGGGAAAGTGAAAATGTGGGTTCAAGAATGTGCAGACAAGGTCTTGAACCTGATTGTCCCACATTGTATATCAGATGAGGCCCTAAGCGCAGAGCTATTGAATAAGTGAAGAGAGGGGGGATTCTCTTTACTTCCATGAATGATTTACAAAGAGCGTGTAAGCCTAATCTTTCATTTCCAGTTCTTTAGTTTTGTGTTTAAATAGCTTCTGCAGAGTTGCCTATGTCTCTGGCAAGTATACAGATTAATGATTGGAGAAAAATGCTACTTTTGGAAGTGTTGAAGGATAATTCTTCTCTACATTTGTTCCTGAATATTTCTGTCAGTTCTAAATGAAATCGAAGTATGGTTTTCTTTGCATAATTTAAGTTAAATTGCAGGGGTATTGTAGAGGAGGGGGAAGATGAATGATTTTTTTTTCAATACCTCTTTTGTTAAAGCATCTAACTGAAAATTATTTACATAATACATAAAGCCCTGCTGCATATTTTTCCGTGTTTCCTAACACTTCCTAATTCAAGAACCTGTACTGAGCTGAACTAGAGTGCTTATATTAAGAAGGAGTAGTGGAACTTGCTGGCCACGAGTGCTTATTTCACTTCAGACACAAAGATCAATACAAAAGTAACTCTGTCCATTTGTGAAATCTGAGTCATTTTTCTGTACCTTTTATGTTGCCAAAGGATGTGAAGAAAAGCCAGAACAAAGTATAGGTAATTTTTTTGATAGGGGAACAAAACAAGCTAACAAAATCTTTCCTGCAAAGGTCAGCTATTGACCACTTGCAGGAAAATGTCTCAGTAGTAGTGTATAGATACAGAATAAGTTGTTAAATATTGCAAATCTGTCCAGAGTCACACAGAAGGTTTGCTGGTACCAGTTGTGAAACCCAGAGTTCCTGAGTSTTAATTTAATGGGTGATTTTCCCTTCCTTTAGAGCTGTAGCAAAGCACAAGAATGGTAATGTGCCATTCCCTAACTAGAAAAAGAGYTTGGTTTTAATCTTGATTTCCCAAGCTTTTATTTTATGTCAGTGGCGTAATGGTCAAGAACATAGTGCGCTTCCTTCTCCAAGAGATATATCCTAGAATGATCAACACACAATCTGAATAAGCGAGGCAAGCTTCCGAATCCTTCATGACTAGGTTCCTTCAGCTCTCCCTTTCCGAAGTTTACCCAGGAAAGTGAAGAAATTGTTTCCTTTTCTGATTACACATATTCACAGAAATCCACCGTGCATTTCATGGGGGTAGGGAATGTACTCTGCACATGAAGTGTCCTAGAAGGTGGTTATACCACAGTAGGTGTTTAGGCAGCCCTGATGCCCTCTCTTTAAATCAGAAGACTGTTTTGAAATATCTAATAGATTTGTGTTGCTTGTGCTTTTTATTAAATGCTGATAGGAAACATACTTGAACTCAGAGTTGTTTGTATGTGACAGTTCYCCTAAGATAATGCATTTTTTTGGAAGACTTCTAATCAGAACCTCCAAAGATATCAACGTTGTTTCTGGMAGAGTCAGATGTATTTGCTAACTATTACTTTGTTGTTTGTTGTCCTTTTTGCAAAAAGATATAGTGCATTGGATTCTTATAGTTCATTGTTCAAGCAAAAGCTATTGCTAATAGAACATCCTGAATTCTATTTTTAACTAATCATCTCTCTTTCTGATAATGCTGGACCGTCTTAATCTGTAAAACTAAAACTAGTTTCCATTCTGAAGAAACTAGGATATTTCAGCCAGTGTTTTATTTTCAAGACCAAAAATGAGTTCTGAACAACAGAGGTGAAAACAATTGCAAAATGTAAATAATCAGTCTATATTTCTTTCCTCCCACCCCCACATTCTTAGATTTAAACAGCATAGAAAAAACATATATGTAATAAAAAATTTTAATAATAATTCTTATGCATGTTCTGTTTCATATCTAAGAATCTTCTCTTTATGGATTTCAAAAAATAAGAAAAAATAAATTCAGCAGTATACAAAATAGTCATCTAAAGTACAAATCTTTAAAGTGATCATCCATTCATATAAAGTAGATGCAGTACTTCGTGTTGCTTAGTACATGAACAACCTCTGCACTGCATGCAGGGTTTGATGAAACCTTTAACCTGACTGTGAAATCAGGGCAGGCAAACTGGGGTGTGTTTCTTCTGTCCTGCCCAATCAGCACAGTAGGTGAGCTAACTGGCTGCAGCAACCAGATGCAAAGTTTACAGAAACAGAGGAGGAGAATGTGCTGGAGGGATCAAGAACAAAATTTTTGCAGTGATTTTTTTTTTTTTTTTTTTTTTGCAAAATATCTTGCAGGACATCCCTCAGTTTTCTCAGCATGTCTCTCTCAAGATTTCCCACAGTTAACTCCCTCTTGGTACACAGTATGTATTCTGTGTCAAATCTGTCTCCTCCAACTTAAATCGTACACTGTCATTGTTCAGGTAAATCCTTCTTCAATGACACTTGCCACATGAAATTGTTTTCTTACTTCATCTTGTATCAGAAGACTAAAATTGATACTCAGGAACTTTAAAAAAACCCCAAAACAAAAAATAAAACCCCATACAAACCTCAAAGTGAAACTCTTGCAAACATGGGAACATTTCCTAGCTTATTTTTCTCAAAACCAAGCAAAATCTTAAGAATGAAAATATGAAAATATGAAATAATAAATAAAATAGCTTAAAGTAGGCTTTCTTCACAAAAAAATTATTCCAAGCACATATGAAATTACATTTTTTTTTCATTAGTAAGAAAGTTTTTAAAAATTCATTGCTTGTCTTAGCATTAGAAGATCAGGTGCCTCTACTTTTTTACTCGAGGGCCTGTGTTGTGGATGTCATGGAGCCTTACGTATTTCTCTGTTTTTGTGGTATTTAATAGATACAGTTATTCTCCAATTAAATGAATGATGCTTTCCAAAATGATTATTCAATTCCATAAATATTTAACAGTTGGAATAATAACACWCAGTGCTTGAGTTAGGTAACTTTTCATTTATGGACTACTGAAGTACATTGAAGTAGACAGATCTTTATTTTGTGTGGAATTATGCTTAGATTCCACAGGATGTACATTCATTTAAAAAAAAAAAAAGGCTTGCTCAAACAGTAAGTTATTTAGGTCTCAAACAAGAAAGTGGGAATATATGACAAGTGCAACTTTAATGAAATATTTCTAACTAGACCTTTTTCAGTGGTTTACATAAAGCAGACAAATATTCACTTTTTCTAGAACTGATAKACTGCAGTTAAAATAATGGAGTATTTTTCTTTTGTACTTGCACTTTGTTTTTATTTTTCCTATAAAAGTGGGGTAAAATCCACATTCACCTGAGATGTAGAACTGAATCTTTCTGTTACATATTCCCTGCCTGGATGTCACACTAAGGCCACTTAAGTCACTTCAGCACCAGTCAGAGATGTTCAGAAACACTTCTTCTGAGTACTTTAATTGTTCATCAAGACCTAACCCTTTGAACATTGCTTTAAGGCATTTTGGCTCTGCTCTGAGTCACTGAAGCAAAATTGGAGCATCTGGATGCAGTGTCAAAATAGCCCAGGGAGCTCCAGTGCAGCACCCAAGTGGATAATCTCAACACAGAATACAAACACTGCATTAGCGATTGCCGGAAGGCTACAGCTCATCTTCCTCTGAAATACAATACAAGAAAAGTTAAAGGATGATACTTTTTTCTTTGTATCTTCTGTTGTGTGAACAAAGAATCAAGCTGTGTTTTGATGTTTTGTCAAGTGTTTGGCAGCATTTTCAGTCCTTGTTTGCCCTAMTAATCCACTGATTTTTCTTTTCTTTGGACAAAGCAATGAATGTTTTTTACAGTTTATGCTGTATTAGAGAAGTGAGTGCAAAAGAAGGAATCCAGTTGATGATGTTGCCTTTGAATCAAAGTATTGAATCAAAGTAGAGGAAGAATAAGTATAATAATATTTTAGTTGCCTATTACTACTATAACATCTAATTATACTCTGTTAACTTGTACATAAAATTTCTATAATTCTGTGACCTCTGTGAAATTATATTTACTTTGCTTTGTTTGCTTTCACAGATGGCAGCAAAATTGCATTCCATTGATTGAAAAAAAGCATTGTAAGTCACTCTTTTTATTTTTCCTGTTGAATAAGGCTTCACATTTTATTTTTCTACATCCGCTAAAATTTTATCTTATGAGTAAAACTGTGTTCTTCCTTGAAAACTGGCACACAATTAGTACTCTATGAGAGCCCATGAGACATCTGGCATGTGGCTACAGATACAATCTCCAAGCCAGATTTCTTTTGCCATCGGCAAGAATAGTTTATGTAAGGCGTAGGCCAACAGGTCAAGAAATATAAATGCAGAAGCATGCTAAACATACCACCTGACATCAGGCTTTTCCTGGGACATGGTTGATCTGTAGAGTGCACACCAGAATGAATACTGGAGTGCAAAACTGGGGCACAGCCGCATATATAGTCTGTTTCCTGACTTCCTGTTTTTCTGACTGTGCATCTAGGATTTTATTCTTATGTGTATATAAGTGAAACTAAATACAAACAGAAGCGTAAGACTGATTTAAAGCTTTATTATTTTTATTTAATTCAGAAAATGCATTCAGATTGTGGTTTTATATATATGTGTATAGAAACCCAACATACGGTAAAATCATTAGTTGTTCAATGATGCTAAAAAAACCCTCTGCCAAACACTTTGCTTCACACTACTATTCAAACTATTCACACTACTCTTCCAAATACATTAACAAAATATATTCCGTTTGGAACATGTCAAGTAAATGGGTGACACTTTTTCTAGCATGTCTAGCTGCCATTAATTTAGTTAGTATTCATTGTAATTACACTCATCATAATGAATTCATTTAGTATTAATGTGAATATTATACAACTTTTTAGACACTCCATTATAATTCAGCAATAATTAATGTACATATTAAATGAAGTGTTACTACTTAATGCTATGATAAAGCCATGTTGTTACATTTGAAAAGCTTTAGAGGAAGTTATGTTTAATCTCATTGGTATTCCAATTGTTGCCAGGAGATATTCTTCAATGGCAAAGGGCAATTCTCATTGGGAGACTTGTTAACTTTTCAGAGGGATTCCATGTTTGCACTTGTCTACTGATTCACGTATAAGATACTAGCATTTGAAACAAGATACTTTATGGACATGATAATGCAAAAAAATCATTAAACTCTCCTAAAAGCATGAAAATTTTCTGACATTTCAGACATTATCCAATAAAAGATGCCTGTGTTTGTATATGAAGTCCTGTAGCTCTTGCGTTTTATGRTTGTTCTTCCCTTCTACCGCCCAAGAGTAATCCAAAACTAAGAACAAAGTATTTTAAATGTATCACACATCAGCAGGATTAGGTACCTCAAAAGCATCCATGCCCCCTTCAGGGAGCTGCCTAAAAGTAATGACATGGGGAAACATAGCAAAAGAAGAACAGCCGTATTGGACTAGGATAAGAATTGTCTGGACAACATCCTGTCTCTGGGCAGTGATTATAAATATATGCCCAGGGAAGAGTAAGAATTAGATTCCCCAGCCTCCAACAGTTTTAGCTGATGAATTTCATCAGATGTATGTGGTTTCTAAAGATTAAGATTTTGTTGGGTGTTTGTTCCCATAAACCTATTTAAGTCTTAGAACAGTTACCTTTGTCAAAGAATTGCATGGGTCTACTACCCTTTTCATTTTGTGTATAAATAACTTTTTTCTTGTTTTGAATGTATTTCTTCTATCTGAATTTGAATCTACATTGCATTGGATTTGATCAACCTGTAAACAGTCCGTTCCCTTTATGCCACCAGTGATTTGTGAGCCTCATCCATATCCTTTTGGGAGATCTTATTTTCAAGAGAAGTATCCTATTCCACTTTCTGTATAGAAGCTGTTCATCTTTGTTGCCCTGTTTTGTATTTTGCATGCTACATGTGTCTTTCAAAGTGTGACAAGTTCTTACGTTTATACTATTTCAAAGTTATTCCCTCAGCTTTTCCTTCTTAGTTTCTTACTGAATGCAGATATTGAATGGTTATGCAACTAGGGGCTCATTTCTCCATGGTGACTGTCAACTCCAGGGYCCACTATGTTTAATTTCCCACCTTGCCTCACCCTCTCTTGTGCCTCATTTTACATTTCTTTGCAGGGCATTTATTCTTCCATTGTGTTGCCTTTTCACTCAGGCTTGTGAGTGCAGAATTTCTGGAATTCTACACTGTCTGTCTTTGTCCTGGCTAACCAAATAACTCTGATCAGGAACATTTCTCAACAACTCTCATCCCCTCTTCCCTGATCATTTATTAATGTTGATCATCACAGGCCCTAGAAAAACTCTTTGCAAATGTCCAGCAGCAATGTCTCTCGATTTCAGGAACTGGATCTTTACTTCTAACTCTCTACTACTTGCCTATTAGAGTATCAGTTATACATGCCTGCCTTCTTGTCTGCATACTTTTTATAATAGCCTTTGTTGAGAAACTTTAACATAAACCTTTTGCAAATCCAAGGTAGACTCTACCAAGCAACTCCAGGCAACCAGTTACTCGCATTCATGTGTCTGTTGAATGATAAAAGGTGCTTCACTAGGTCTGCAAAGCAGTAATTTCCTTTACAAAAGCCATCTTCATTTGTCCAAAATACAGCATATTTATCAAAAGTCTACTCTTGAGTTTTGTATTATAGTTTATAATAACATGACCAATATGGACTTTAGTATATTAAAATCTGACAAAAGACAGTGTTTTCTTTAGATCTGCTATTTAGCTTTTCATTAAAATTTATTTTCACTGTAATTTACATCTTCTAGCTCTCAGTACCTTGGCAATGTTAGGTGAGAGATAAATGCACCTTCACTAGTCAATAAGCTGTTTAATTTGTGAATTCTCTTATTACTCTTGGGTGAATACTATCTTTCTAATGATTTGTTACTATTCTCTTTCTCTTCACTTTTTTTATCCTTCAAGTGGATGTTCCCACTGAGAGTTATTAGGATACATTATTACACAGGAAGCAGTCTTTACCTGTAGTTTTACAAAATATGTCAATGTAATGCTAATTAATAAGAATTTAGCTAATCTATGAACTTCTGACTTCTCTTCTGATATAGTTGACCTTGGTCTTAACCTATGAACTTTATTGTTTTCCTTTCTGTTGAATTTTACAGATTACATGTAGGCTAGGTATTCTTATTTATTTTTTCACACTAAAATGAATTAATTTTTTTTAGTAGAGTAGTGGATGAAATAAAACAAATATTAATTGTTATGAAATAGTTGCCCCTATGAGAGAGAGAATCAGAAATTATTTGGAACCTCCCAAGATATTAAAAAGGTTCTCTGATTACTTCAGAAAAATAAAATATTAAAACAACTGAGTTTGTACACTATATGCTGAGTTTTCTTACTTTCTTTTGTAMATTTCCTTTTTTCATTTCATGTATTAACAAGGAATTCAATCTCTTTAATTAAAGTAGACCTGCACAGTCACTGCAAGMACTGCCTCTTGTTGAACTCAGCAGCAGCCACTTGTGAAGTGTTAATGAAATTTTTGCCCTCTTTTTGTATTGCAGTCTTTTCTGTCTTTCCAGTGTTGAAATATTCTTCTCTCTTTCTCAGGCAAAATTCATTCATCCAGTAGCTAGCTTCGTGTTTCTGTATAGAGGAGTCTGCATTAAACTTTAAATAGTTCAAATCAGGTCTAATTATGCTCAGATACATAATGTTGAAGGCTTGGTTTACTCAAGTAAACCAGATAAGCGTATTTGCAGTACTATTTCTGCTATTGTTGTATACCTGGAAGTCTACTAATTCTTTCTCATAGGCTAGTGATACTTAGTTGAGAACTGACTTGTTTATGTTACTATTATTCTATTAAATGCCATTACAATTTTTTTTTTTTGATAAGTAATGATTCAAAGTATTTAGCTCCAGTTACTATTAGGAACTTATGACCCTGTTTGCAGAGACACTGAACTCCAGGAGGTATGGTTGAAATGAAAGGGAGATGTTGATTCAAAATTGCTGTAGATATACCATTACTAATACATAGAGCCGGTGAGTGTTTTCTAAAATGGTTAAATCTTTCATTCTGGTTTTGCCAAATAGATGGTACACTATTTAAAACACTATTTTGTCATTTCTTTTGAGGGATGAATTCTGTTTCTGTCTGTCTCTAGAGGTGGCAAAATGGTTTAAAAGTTTCAATGACAAAATTAACGACTTTTTAATTTCTTGTTGAAAAAAATGCCGATCTTAAGGGATAATTTAATTTATTGTATTCCATGCATACTTTGGGGGCATGCTATATGTGGTTTGTACTAATGCTTCTTTGGTGGCACAAATAGAAGTGCAACCTAGGCTCACTCCTACCTTTCTGGTATGGACTGGCCTAGATACATGATGAGAAGTTTGTCGGTTTTAATCTCATGTGTTAATCTGTATTTTTTCAGGCAGTAATGCTATCTCTTTTATTTTTAAGAGATACACGGTATTTGCTCATCTTGTTTCCATACATCTTCTGTTTGGATGTCACTCTAGCATTTGTTCAATTGGTGTATTTTTCTTTCAACTTTTGTGACCTTTTAAGGTCTTTGTTCTTATTTACAGTTCTTATTTTCATGACTGATACTGTTGTTTCCCTTTCTAAGTACATGCATGGTAACTGTTCTGGAGCTGTCCTTGGGGGAAAGGGATTAATTCAGTGTAGGCGGGTCTCTCAGTGGTACATCTGGTTCTTCTTTTACAATAGAAAGATGGAGAAATGCCTATGCATGAATACTCATGAAGAGTTTTCTCATGGAAATATATGAAATCAGCTATTAATCCAAGTAAAATATCTTTAAACTGTGGTTCTCCTGGATCAATTTAATTTAAAGGAATTTTAAGGAACCAGATTCTGACTGGGATCCCAGCAAGGAGGATCAGATTGCGAGTTGCATGTTGTGTGCCCAGTGCTTGAGCATTCTTATGGATTCCTTCCCATTGCTTTCATTTAAGCTTTGCTTTTTAAGATTAGAACCTATCTTAGTAAAGGAATTAAAAAATAAGTGCCTAAAGACACACTTTTTAAGAGATATACAATATTCCACACTTTAGCTCAGAGCCCTTTTCTGTAGTGTTGCTTAAGCTCTCAGAAAAAATAGTATTTACAATGAAAACCTTTAACAACCTTTTACCATGTTTGCTGGCAGGCACTGATTTAATGCTAATGTGACAGCTAAGATTTTAGTGAGAGACCCTTTTATTTCCCTAAGAGAAGTGTTACACATTCTGAAAACCAGACAGATTTTTCTGGCCAGTGTCTTCTCATGTTTGTGCCAGTAGGGATTTGCTGACTACTCAAATTATCTTTCACAGGATAGCACATGTCTATCTTATATAGAAATGTTTATCTTCCTTTCTGACATTTGTCTAAATAGTCAGATTTTTAAAAAGAATTAAAACAGACTTTGTTGTTGTTAATAAATGGCTACATAATATTCCCCAAAAAAACTGCCAGACATATAATGCAAGACATCAATTAAGGATGAGCTTGCATTCTAGCAAATCAAATTATATTTCTTAGAAAATACATTCACAATTGGCGGTAGACTCCTCTCTGAAAAAAAAAAAGTGAAAATACAATATTATAATCTCAATAACATTTATAATGTTAGAAAAAGTGCTGATACATTAAATTAAGCTCTGTTGTATTTCAGCTATGATTCTGGATGAAAAGTGCTTTATTTTTATTTTTTCTAGTACAGCTTATTTCCATGCCTCTACATCTAAACTATGTTATTTACCATACCTGTGGTCAGTCAGAAATTGTTGTATATCACACCAGATCTGTATTTTTTATATAGTGCATCCTAATATAAATTTGCATATCTGAAATAGCCTTTT
Source organism: Amblyornis subalaris (assembly GCA_018881555.1). Classification (NCBI taxonomy): domain Eukaryota; kingdom Metazoa; phylum Chordata; class Aves; order Passeriformes; family Ptilonorhynchidae; genus Amblyornis; species Amblyornis subalaris. Next base: position 43,991 of record JACAXG010000141.1, on the reverse strand, counting down.
AATTTTATGCTTTTGCATTTTTTTGACCTATATTGTCGTAGTTCCATATAATGATAATTGCATATTGGAGGAAATCTTGATGTAGAATCTTACTGGAAGCAAGTGGAAGAAAGATAGTATGAATATCTTTCTGCCTTTATTGAACAAGCAGTGTAGATTTGCCTCTTGGTTTGTGTGTTCCAAAGGTCATGTGTTTGGGTCAAAGCAGAATTTMCTAGCGGTAATTTCTGGGGCTTGGGGACAAAATTGTAAAGTCTTCTCTATTTTTCACACTAGCCTTTAAATGTCTTAATTGAGTAAAATGAACTTCTGAACCTCTTTKATTGTATGCTTATATATCCACCAATTGGATTGATGCCTTTCTCTCCCAGTCGGCTGCTAAAAAATCATGAGCCAGACACAATTAGGATGATAAAAAGGGTTTACTTTTATAAGGATCCTTAGGTGCCATTTTATAGATGTTGCAAATTAGCATATCTGACAAGAATTACCAATTAGAATTGTAATTTGTGAGGTAATTTCTCCCTCATTCTAATCCTTTTTAACCGCCCCCCCCCCCCCAAAATGAAAACTAACTTTGTTTATAAAAATATGTCTCAAAGAGCTGTTCTCAAGATCAGAGAACCAAGATAGGATAGGGCCTTGAAATGTGTTTTGTCTTCCTGCCTRTCAGGGCAGGGAACAGTACTGGGAAAATAAGGTGCAAACTACAGCTATGTGTGTGAAAACTAGAGAGAATATGTAAGACAAAAAAGARATAAAAACTTAATTTGGCATCAGGATTACAGTGTTTTTATTAAAAATGGTTAGTTCATTGTCACAGTCTGGACAAACTTAGGAGGAAGACTCGAAGAGCCTCCTCTGCAAAAGATAGGGTTCAAAACTCCCTTCCGCTCCCCTTAAGAATTTCTCAGACGAAAGTGAAAAAAACCCTGTTTATTTAACAAATCCAGCTGCTTGGGGTGGCGGGGGGGGGTGCACGCAGGCACCAGGGGAAAGGGAAAAGGAAAATAAAAGAATAATGTTAGATAATAAACCTCTCGTGAGGAGAATAACCTGGATGAATCAAAGTCCTGAGTCCTTAGCAGGTGTGGTCTACTGCTCTGTCTCTCTCCAGGAGAGGTGGTGTAGACCTCTCTTCCCAGGCCCCAGGGTGTAGTTCAGTAGTCTGTTGTAAAGTTCCAAAGGAAGAGGGAAAAAAACTATGATCCCAGGAGGAAAAAATCCTGTCTTCTTCCCTTGCCTCAGGCAGAGGAGGGAAAAAGCCAAAAAAGCAAGTTTTAACTCCATCCGACTATCCCTCAGCTGAGTAAAAACCAGGCAAAAGCTCACAAGAAGACAAAAAGGTAAAAGTAAAAAAAGTGTCCCTTCGCCTTCARCTATAGAGATAGCGACTGCTGAGATGTTCTCCCTGCATCCAACTGCAGAAAAGCAGCTGGCCAGAGCTCTCTCCTCAGAAGCACAACATAGTGAGCTGATAAGTAAAAGAATGTAAATATCTTTTGAAGAAAACCAAAACGTAGCTCCTGGCTTCTTGAGCCAGCTTAAAGACACAGAGTTAATATTTTTCATTAAGTAGGCAATTGGGACATATAGCATCATAAAGTCACTCCAGGACATTCATTCTCATATTTACATGTCAACCAGAAGTCAGTTACAGGACCACAGAAATGTATGCACCATTATAGTTAAATATCCGTAGATATTTACAGGTAGAGCAATTTACTATTATGAATTAGAGTCCATTTATATTTTCAAGGTTCTTGCAACGATAAGAGCTGCAGATTAAATTTTCCCTTTGAATTAAAACTGAGATTTGGAAGTCCTGTTTTATTTCAGCTTAAAATGACTCTCATTTAGGCAGTGATTTGTGCATGACACTTATATGATTTTGMAGTGTTCTGTTACATTTTTCAGAAACAGTAGATCACTTTCTGGTTCACCATTGGGTTCAGAGTAGACAGATTATTCCTAGTATTTTCACCAGTATCATCTATATGACATTTTAATTCCTGAATGCAGTGTTTAAGGCCAGTTATCTTGAAAAGTGAGATAAAGTACTCTTATCTGTGATAACTGTGAATCAAAACCAGCATGTTTCCTGTGTATAACCACTCTGCTGACTTTCCTATTTTGAAATTTTAAGAGTTGTTTTGTAAACATGTGGTTCATTCAGCTAAATATTTTCAGTAGAGGCAATGGTGGAAGTGCTCCATTGATCTGGGAATGGCTGTGGTTCTTCCCTGTTTTTTCGGTTCTCACCAGGAGAGACCGTGAGAGCAAATATTTCATTTGGCATTAAATTCCCACTATACTAAACTGTTACATCTCTACTTATTCAAGCCCCAGGTCATTGTCAAACTGTTACTATTACCTTGATGAGATAAGATATCCTGAACTATGGATATGGTAAAATTCATATTGGTATTACAGCTTGCTTCCATTATCTGAAAGGCATTTTTTTTTTCACTTATGTTTAGCTCATATAGTATTGTGATTTGGAAATAAAAAGGTCTACCAGAATTTTTTTAACCTATGAAAAAAATTCAGTAACTACATGTTTAACGTAGAAAATACCACCAGCTTCCTCAGGTTAGCAGTATTCATACTTATTGACTGTTTTTTGTTTCAAGTGATGCAGTTGCATCTGAAACTGTTAGGATTCAGCTGAAACAGATACTTCAGATGTATCCAGCGTATGAGATATTATTCTACCACTCCTTGCTTAACACACACATAGTTGTGTGTTCCAGCATAGCGCTGATTTAGAAGTACTGTGGAGTGGAATCTACCCTGTGGAAATGCTAGAAAATACAAAACTACCCAGAGGTTTCAAGCTTGCAGCTGTTATTAGTCTTCGAGCAGCCTCTGCCTCAGACAAGGGTACAAAACAAGTAGTTGGAGGTACAGTATTGTTTTGCTTTGAATCTTTCAGCCTGAGTTCATATTTTTTTTTCTTCTTTCATGTGTTAAGTAGAGGCATGCATGAGATTTTTGCAGTAGAAAGAAAACAGCATAGAAAAGTCTTCTTGCAGTCAGCTTTGCAAACCTCACAGCAATCTCATTTCTGATATACATCATTCTTTCATGCTTGCCCTGTTGAGACTGCTTTAAACAACAGTTTCCTTTATACCCTAGCAAACTTCCACACACATTCACAACATAATTAAATTAGACCCAGAAGTTCACTCGCCAAGATAAGCCTGTTTTCAGAGCTATCAAAGGAAAAGTAAAACATTTCAAATAAAGATTACTGGGCTTATAAAAAATTTTTTTCTAGAGACCAAAACAACCAAACCTCTTTCCACTTAGCTTTATATTTATTATTCAGATAGTTTTCTTACTGTAATAAATATGCTGAGAACAAACTGAATGCCTCTTAAGAGATAAATACATATATATACAGTTAATGCCTTGTAATATACCATTTTTTGTATTGCCATCTAAAGCCATATGTCAGAGGATAAAAAGAAAATGGATGAAATTTCGTGATCATCACTGAAATACTTCCTTTTCTTCTGAGAGGCAGGAAATAAGCAAGTAGATTTAACGGATGAGGGAGCTTCTGTTTTATCTTATTGATACTATTTTATTGAATCACTAAAACGTGAGAGTAGTAATGTAATAACTGCCACATAATCAAAATAAAATTCCCTGCCTTGCAAAATTTGGCAAATTCAGTTTAATATCTTTTAAAATACAATTACATTAAAACGTATGTGGATAATAAGTCTCATGTAAAAAGAACTTTTTTCTGGGGTTTTCTCCCCTTTTTTAGTGATTCTGGATTCTGTTCACATTTCTGCTCAATAATGGTAATAGAAAAGACAAATACAGTGGGAAACTTATTTCTTACAAAGTTAAATACATAAATAGTGGACTTTAAGTTTTAGTTACTTTAGCCACAGAGCAATTAACCTGTTTCAGCTTATTCTTGATGACTAAAGTTACTAGTGATGAAAGGATCTGAAAAAAATATAAGAGTTCAAAAGATGACTTTCTACCAAGTGTTTTGCGTTTTTTTTTTCCCCAGAAAATACCCAGCTATTGTCTGAAAGTGTTTTCCTGCATGTTTCTGAAGATAAATTACTATACCACAAATTGGTGTAAACCATGGGATAACTAATTTGTAAAAATTCCTTAAATGTTGTCATCTGTTCCAAAAAATAACTTCTAACTGAATATCCTTCATGGTGACATAAACTTGYGCAATTTTTCTTGCTCTCCTACAGCAACTGAGATGTAATAATGCCCATTGCTGAGTGTACACCTACACGAAGGGTTCATTTTTAGTTTTTATTAGGCCTGTTCTCATTTGCCTGCAAGGGTTTACTTGCATATATTTAACTCAATATATGTCATACCACATTTTTATTTAATGCCTAGTTAATTGTGAAGACACCTTGACTTAAGTATTATGCTTTAAAATTAACTCCACTGAACTGTAACTGAAAATTACTTTATAGGTTATTAGGTGTAATCTGGAAAAATAAGCACTTAATCTATATTATGTTGCTTTTACTGCAATGGACTGAAAGATTGTTTAGAAATGAGTGACAGTGTTCTCACGTTCGTTTACAATTTAGAAGTACAAACCATGTAGGTAAAAGGGAAAATATCAATACCTCTTATAATCTCATATATATATTTAATTTTCAATGGAAAGGCTGTAGAGAGGTGATGAATTTTTTACATAAAAATTTCATTGCATGTGAATCTACTTGAGCATCTGCTTTAAGAAATTTGCAGGCTAAATGCTAGAACAATTACTAGGCCCATCTAATCTCATACGTAGATTCATGTGGTTATAGACTGATGTCTACAAAGCCTTTCACTACCTATCACTGACTTGAAAGTGTGATGCTCAGCAAGTTTTATTTGACCTTGGTTTTGATTTCCACATTTTTATCTCCTGTCCTTTCTTTGTCTTCGTCTTCAGCAGTAAAGGTCATTTGCAACAAATCATTCTTGAGAGCAGTAGCAAATTAATTTTATAAAGCATTGTCAGCACCACTGAAAATCTCTGCCAGTACCAAATTTTACAGAGATGCTAGTAGTTCATCATTTCTGATCTAGATAACATCCAAAGCTCCACAAAATACATTTCCTGGTTTACATTCTTCTTTGTGCTTTACTTTTTTGTCGAAGACTGCAACATGTTACAATTTTTTTTAGTTTTGATCAATTTATTTACACTTCAAAGCAAAATTTAGTAATCTGCATAAATATAGATGCTCATAAATTGATCACGAGCAGTTCGTGTTTCAGATGTGCTGGAGCGTTTCCAAAGAACAACAAAATTCATGAAGGGTCTAAAGCACAAGTGTGATGAGGAGTGGCTGAGGGAGCTGGGATTGTTTAGCTTGGAGAAGAGGCTCAGTGGGGACCTTATGACTTTCTACAACTACCCAAAAGAAGGTTGTAGTGAGGTGGGAGTTGGTCTCTTTTCCCAAATAACAAGGAATTGGGCAAAAAATGGCCTCAAGTTGTCCCATGAAAGGTTTAAATTGGATATTAGGACAAGTATGTAAAAGACATGTAGATGTGCTGCTTAGGGACATGGTTTAGTTATGAGCTTGGCAGTGCTGGGTTAATGCTTGGATTTGGTGATCTTAAAGGTCTTTTCCAACCTAAATGATTCTATGAATTGCTCGTCATATGTATTATCATGGTACACACTTGGGTTTTTTTTCTGTAATACAGAGGAAACCCACTATCCAGAGACATATCCAGTGAAATGTAAGACAAAAACTGAAAATACAATTAACAGGTCTGATGGAAAAGGGAARTATTTTAAATATACTCAAGGCAATTGCTCTGACATCAAGTAAACAATTTTTACAAATAGCAATTACCTATATCCTAGTTAGGGGTTACAACTCTTAAGGCTTAGTGCCTATATTCATTTCTACTTCAAACCAACCTTATGAGCCAAGTTCTGTTAATAGTGTGTCTTTCTAGGGCACTCTTTAGTGACCTTCTGTCCAAATGCTCTTGCTTCTYGTTAGATTTGGATGCAGCTGAGGTAGAAATTCATCATTTTCTTCCACCAGGGATTCTGGGCCAGTAGAAGAGACATATGTCTATAGGATATTAGAGGACTCCTTTTCAGAGGGAAGCCATGTTGGTGAAATTGTTATTTCTACTGTACCACAGTATGATTATGTGGCACTGGTATATTAACTGCAAGTGCAGTCCTGAGCAAAAGAGTGTGGCTAACCCAATTCATGCTACTACATGCTGCYGTTGTAAATACTGTGCTACTTAAAGAAAATTGATAAGTGAATGCAAGTAGCAATTTAGAAAACAACTACTATGAAAAAGGAGTAAAATCATAGCTCCATTAAAGTAAACATTGTCACTCCCACTGATTTCATCCCAAAGAGTCAGCTGGTTGTGAACAGCACTGGTTTATACTGTCTCAGAATACAGTTTTTATAGCTCCATGTGTTGCTGCCAGTATTAGAAGAGGTGAAGCTTTTCTGTCMTGCTATTTTTTCATACATTTTGAAGTACTTTTGCTTAAATATACTGAATAGTAGGTAGTTTATTTTCTTCATTTTCAGATATTTGCAAATAGACTAAAGGAACAGAATTACAAAAACAATTACACTCAGTTCATATATTCTTTAAGAATTCCATTGGAATTAATTGTGTCTCAGGGGATGATTTTTTTTATTGTATACCCTTACTAAAAAAAAAATATATATCTACAGAATGGTAAAAGTAGTATTTTCACCCAATATTTAGCTTTATCAGTATTAATAAGTGTTTTAAAACTAAGGCCACTTCTGTCCTAGTATACACTATACACAGTTATGGATTATTAGATAAAATGCTCCAGATAGAGGAGCAGCTTTAGTGTTGTCAGCTGCAGTGTTCTCAAATCCAGTGGGAGACTGACCAAAAAATTTCTGTCTTGGAAAAATGTCATTGCAGTATAGATATGTCGGTCTGTGTATGCATGTGTGCATGTGTGACAATCAGTGCTGCTGACTCGTCTAAATGCATCGAGAACTGTCAATTTTGCTTTGTTACAAAAGTTCTCTCCTCCTCCTTAGCCTCCTGTGCTTTGCCTAGCATAGTTATTTATCTGCCTATTTATTTATTCCTATCCCCAAATTCCAAATCAGCCTAGTCTGCTCCACCTCCACATGACTTCTGCCCTTACCCAGCTCAACTCTCAGCCTACCATCACTCTTCATGTCTGCCTCAACTATGTCTAAATTCCCCCTTCCTTCTGTCACTGCCAGCTTTTTTCCTGGACAGAGTGCTGCACCAGCCTGCCAGCTGTGTTGCCACCCATCCATTTTCCATTTGTTGTCTCTTTCTGTGCAAAATGYCTGGGAGGCAGCTGAGATACTGGTCCAGTAAAAAAGATAAAGAGGATGGCCTATACTAAACTAACAGGTTTCATTCACAGCTGTATAATGGAATACGAGTAGTCTGAAGGAGTAGGAACAAAGCCCCACCTGCTTCCTGTGCTGGCTAAGATGGCAGATGAATAGCTGGACAAAAAACTTATTCTCAGGCAGGTCTAAAATAATTTAGATTACATTAGCTTCCTTTGTGATACAATAAAGTGTTGCAATTCATTAAAAAAATATATTAGAGTGTTTTCATGGGAGATTTTTTCCTACTATGAATTAATAGCTCAGCTGTGAAGAGCAGAGATTTTTGCCAAGAAAYGCTCAAAATTTTCCAGTTTCCATTTTAATTGAAAAATTTGCTACCGAAAGCCACTTTTAATTTATCTACGTGTGCAAAACATCCTTAATTATTTTTTCTTACTTTCCAGTGTGTAGTTTCTGATTTAAATCTATCAAAAAATGTCCTTTATATTTTCAGTACACCTAAATTCTTAAAATGCATGGTCAACAATATCAGAAATGCATTGTGTTGTGATAAAAAGGCTCAGTATGTAATAAAAATCACAACTCTTTCACAGGAGCCACAGGAAAAAGAGAAGACTGTCTGCAACTCTACTTTATAATTTCCAAGCAGGATATAAACTTAAGTCCTGCAGAGTTGTTAAATCTCACTTATCTTTGTTATTATAGGGTATTAGAATAGTAGATGGTTCTACCTTTGGATATCCCCTGCAGGAAAATTCTCCTATTTCCTCTAAAAACTAAATACTATGAAATTATAGGACAATAATTCATATTAAGATAGAACTTTTTTTTATTGTACCCTATTGTACGCTAATGTAATATTCTGTTTATGTTGCTAGAACATTTTCATTCATTTGCAGATGCTGCTGCTATGGTGCTTGTTGTCATAGGTGAACTGGTTTTTTGCTGCCCTTGTATAAAAACAATGAACATACAGAGAAGTCAATAGGGAATACAGACAAACTGATCCTTGCCTCTTTTTATGTCTTGGAGTAAAGCATTGCATAATAAAGTTTATTCTAGGCCTTTGCCTTTTATCAGTGAGAATGGGAAAAAAAAACCAGGAGGAATCCTTAAAGAAATGTAAAAYGAAATCTAAAAATGAACTAGCAGCACTAATTAAAAAGAAAAGTCAACAAACCAAACACAGCACACATCTARCTGCATAATTGCGATAACCAAAACATACAGTTAGCTCAAGCTTTGGTGTGTCTGTCGGGACTCCTTCAATACATCTGTTTTATTGTGTTTAAAATATTGTGTACAGAAATATCTGAGCCTGCAGAGTTTTCTTGTTTCTCGGAAGAAAGACTCTGCAGGAGAGAGTTTCCATCCCGTGGAGCTTACAAACTTTGCAGGATCTTTTGTGCAATGACCCTAGTTTATCAACAATTCATTTGTGTGACTGAATCTTATGTCTCCCAGATAAACGAGTTTCAGATCATTAAGGCTGTACTGTCCTTGTTAGCAAGAATATATTATTGGTCATAGGAATGCCAAAATGCCAAATAGGAATTCCAAATCACAGGAATGTAATGATTATGGAATTTGTTTTCAGTTTTGTTTACAACTAACTTATGAGCTGTTTCTTTTCCCATCTGAAGAATAAATTATTGAGGAGGTTTCCCAGTTCTGGACAGATTTTTTTTTTTTTGTATTCTCTTTGATGTTAAAGAATTAGCTTTTATGCAACACAGGGTGAATTTGGATGTTGACTACACTTTAATAAGAAAAGTAAAGGATAGCAACAGTATCTATACAGGTATGCAATCATAATGATTTAGAAATGAAAAAACCCAACATATAAAAAAAGGAGATGTCTTCTATCTAATGTATTGCATATTTAATGTGTAAAGATTATGGTCTGGGAAAAAAATTAAGAAACTAAAATGAAAGCTTTGTGGCAGAGAAAAATCCCACCTTTTTCTTTTTTTTTTACTTTTGTATCTTATGATATCTTTGATATATATCAGAAAGATATTTTATTTAAAATTGCTAAGATTTAAAATTTGTCTTTGCCCATCTCAAATAAAAAAATTCAGTAAACTCTAGAAAAATAGGTGGTCTAGAAATTGTGTCAAATATATATTAGAGCCATAAATCTCAAAAGAAATAAATGATCAATAGACATAGAATATTGAACTTGAGCAATATTTGAAAATACTGTTTTCAATGAATGAACCGTGTGATGAGTGTCAGTGTAATACTCAACATGTACAGTCATAATAGTTTTGCAATTGGTGTTATGTATTCATTAATATGTAAGTGAAATTATTTCACATGAAGTAACTGTGCAGAAATCATGGAACAGGCTGTGTTTGATTACTAATTATAATGTGCGAATGTAAATTCTGCTATTGTCATTTTGTAATATTAGGACTAAAACTAAAAGAGATACTGATTCTATTCTAAAATTTGCTTCAGTTTTGGTACAGTGAGCAGCAAAGAAAATGACCTGCATAAATACTCAGGTTTTTAAATTTGCCTATTCTTATAAAATATTTGGAAGAAAAACAATCACATCATATTGCTATGGAAGCAATACAGATATTATCCCAAAAGATCTCACTTGTACTGATGCACTTTGAGCTTGATTATGCATATTCTCTGTTTTCCCTGCTTTAGAAGGTTGGCTTCAGCTTAGGTACTCCTAGTTTAGGTATTTAAAGAAATGTTTAAAATTACATGCATGAGAATTAAATTACTGTAAATAAGCAACCATTTGCTTCTATTTGTAATAGTCATGCATATCTAGCACAACCAACTTAAACCAAAATGCAAGCCTTCAAAAAATATGATATTCTGAGATGGAGAAAAGCAAAGGAGTATAGCGGATAAATCTGCAGTATAAGATTTCATCTTGTGTTTCCAGTCTTTTTTAAATCTCAAATTTCACCATGTATTTGGAATGATACAGAAAAGCAAATTTTCAGAGGTGCAATTTATTGACCTTGACTGAATGATCATTGCATTTTTCATTCACTATTATATTTTTCTTGACTTGTCCTATTTCATGTCASTCTTAATTTTGAACAATGCAATAGCAATTAGAACATGTGTGCTACTATATTTTATGAATTTCTTTTAAAAAATTCTCATTTCTGGCTTTTGCTCACCTTTTCCTGCTCCATTTCTTGGCATGCACTATCACAAATACAGTTTAGATGTCAATCAGTTTTTGCCCTTACATTCTTCCCTTCCTGTCTTCAATGAAAAAAAACCTGGACACTGACTTTAGACTTGCTAGGAATAGCTCCTCGATGTTTCTGTGACACAAAACAAGAGTTAGGGGAGAATACCAGAATAAGATTTTCTAATGGAAAAATAATTCAGAAAGTAGATTGTCTCCTGACTTTCTGAGCTTAATTTTTTCTCTCTCCTTTTTTATAATTTGTTCACAATTACTTCTAAGTTTTTTTATGTGCTTCATATGTATATTGCTGCCCAGCAGGTGCATCTGTTTCCATATGACATTTTACACTTCAAGGAAGTCAGCTTTCAGTGAAGTGCCATCCTTTGGTATGCATGTGCTCGTTCATCAGAAATGAAACACTTCAAGGAGGCATGTCAGTTCCTATACATTTCTGCTGAAAGGTAGGAAGTTTCAAGTGGCAACCTGTCTGCTTCTCTGTCAGCTTACATGGCAGCACTCCCTGGTCAGCCACAGGCCCAGCCACCTCACTGCTCACAGCCTTGTGTCAGGGACTGCCCTGGAGTCTAAAGCCTATGGTTTTCTCCTATTTTTTTAATTTAAGAATTGACTTGTGGTCCACTAAGCCTCCAGATAAAACTCTTCAAGCCTAGAGTTAGTGCAAGGCTGTTAAGGACAGCCTTAAATCTTAAATCTGAAGATTTAAGATCTCAGTTCTCCTGCCTTGGCCCTGGCCATCCCCCTCAGCACTGAGCGGCCTGTCCCACCATCCTGTGGGATGTCTGCCAGGCCCCCCCACAGTTACCAGCTGGRGAGTGAACATCCAGCTCTGACTGACTGAAGTACCCCTGGCTGCACGCACCTGACTGTGACCGGTCTGTCCTCTCTGCCTGCCCTTCTGGAAAGTTCTCWCTGCCCTCGCCACAATGGCAGGCATTTGCAGGTAGTCATACATGTCATTGATAGTAGTCATACAAGGAGAGCAAAATTTTACTCCTCTCAACCCTGTGCTAAACTACCACCCCATCTGTTCTGTATCCCATACGCCCTGTAACTGTTTATACAGATTAGTTTATCTTTACATTCCAAAACTTAGTGCATGCTCACTATAAACTCTGCACTTCATCCCTGTGGCCAAAACATTAGGAATTAATCATAAAATCATAGAAATATTAAGGTTGGAAAAAACCTCTAAGATCATGAAGCCCAACCGTTAACCCATGACTGCCATCTTCACCACAAAACCATGTTTCTARGCACCACATCTAGATGTTTACTGAACACTTCCAGGGACAGTGACTCTACCACTTTTCTGGGAATCCTGTTCCAGTGCTTGACCACCCTCTTGGTGAAGAAACTTTTCCTAATATCCAATCTAAACCTCCCGTGGTACAGCTTGAAGCCATTTTCTCTTATTTGAATGATTGTTACCTGGGAGAAGACACTGACCCCCAGCAAGCTACAATTTCCTTTCAGGTAGTAGTAGGGGACAGTAAGATCTCTCGGCCTCCTTCTTTCTGGGCTGAACAACCTCAGCTTCCTCAGCTKCTCCTCATAAGATTAGTGCTCTAGTAATATCCCTACTGTGGCCCACAAATTCCACCCTTTTACACTGAGAACTAAATAATCAGGTCGAACATTATATGTATATTGAAAGAATTGTAATTAAAACAGAAGTCTTACTTTCATCAATTACTATTCTATGGCACTGTGATTCAGGTACCTGAACTTCTTTCTGCATATTATGTTTCGTCAGCTATGTTGGTAGCCTGCCGTTCTTGAGAAAGTTTATAGTCGCAAGTAAACAGCTTTAGAAGTGATTTTTAGCATAGATTTCATCTATTTCCTAAAAGGTGAAGGACTAGGGCTTAGTCTGAAATTAACTTGATATATTTCTGAGAATAAAAGATACAGTAGAAGCCTTGTTGTGGCAATTCCTCTTGTGTCCTGTACGGTCAGTTTTCATGTGAGTCTGCACAGATGCGCATTCTTTAAAAATTGAAAGAGAAAGGACGGCTTAGTTAATTTTGACAAGAAGGTGCTACTATATATGTTAAAAAACTTGATAGTGTCTAAATTATGAATAAAAGGGTATTTCAGTGTATAAATCAGTAAATTGTTAACACAATGATTATGAGTTTTTATTTTACTTCTAAGGCACCTATAATTTAATAGTAAAATGTTGTGTCATGGTTTATAGGCACGTTCAATAAAATGAACACTTACTTACAGCTAATATGTCAATAAGCTACCATTCTCTTATAATGATAATAAACCCCACTTCATAGAATCATCTTATTTCTCTCTCTTTACAGTTAAGAGATTATAGAAAAAATTTTAATATATGCTGTGAAGTTTGGGGTAGTCTCTTGAATTGCTTGGGTCTTATAGCTTAGTATTTCTAGAAACTAACAGAACGAGACGTATTTTATATCTGATATGTGTGTATGTTTGTGTGAATACAGATGTACAAATATATACTGCATGTTCTTTGAGGAAGTCACATGTACATTCTTACAGAGCTGCATGTTTATGCCTCACAACTTCAAACAAGGAAGATTTCCATTTCAGTATCCACAGGGGACTCGCTCTAACCCGCTCCTTCTGTTTGCTAAGGGTTTGGTGTGCAAAATGGAACATTGCCACCACTTCAGCTCCTATCTCACTGTTTGTCTACCCTACTGAGACAGAATCCTTCTACTTCTGTTCTACCTCACTACCCTTCCTTCCTCCTTAGCATTTAGTGACTTCTCTAAAGGCCTTTTTGGCCTGGTGCTATGTGGGGCAATCACATCTCACTTCCACCTATATTGTGGGTGTTTCTGCTGCCTCAGCATCTCATGGCCAAAATCCTGCCTGTATTTCAAGCCTTGGGCAAGGTGATCAGGGAGTCCAGCTCCAGAGCTTGTTACTTTAGCAGCCTCAAAGGTCTCATGTGACATCAGAACCAGACAGCTGATGTAGTGAAGCCAAACTGCATTGATCTTTGAGGCTATGATGTCTCAAAGGGCTACCAGAACTGTAGGAAAAGGATCAGTTCTGATTAGATACCTGCTTGCTTTCTTCCCTTCTCTACATCATGCTGTAAGAACGGAGCATCTAGGGCCATGCAGTCACTGTGATGAATAAGGCAATCCTCTTGACACCATTTCATCAGACTAAGCTGAAGATAACAAGATACAAAATTGCATCATTCTGCTCTCCACCAGCACTGGATTATCATGCGAAGACTGCTTTGACACTGTCTTCTATACAAGTAATTGTGCTTTTTCTTCTGTTCTTCATCATACAATAGCATTTCTTTTCTGGGCATGTGCTCAAGATACTGTTATGTCAATCATTCATGCTGTGTACCGGGAATGAGAGGATTTCAATGTCATGCTAAATGTCTTCTCCTCTGTTTTATACACTGTGATACTGCCTCCTGGAGAGGGCCTGATCTGCAGATACTGTATATCTGTGCATTAGATTCTGGGATCAGATGACAGAGAAAGGTAATTTCTGTTTGACCCATATTTTTCTAGTAGCAGGAAGGAAGATGAACCAAGTTGCACAGAAGATGAGAAAAGCTTTTCAGACCCTACCAGMAGTGTGAGTCAGGACATAGAATCATATAAAGTGTTGGAAGGGGACTTTGAAGATCATCTAATTCCAACCCGCCTGCTCTGGGTAGGGATGCCTTCAACTAGAGAAGGTTGCTCAGAGCCCCATCCAACCCAACCTTGAACATGTCCAGAGATGATGTATCTATAACTTCCCTGGGAAACTTATTCCAGTGCCTCACCACCCTCACAGTAAAGAATTTTGGCCTAGACGGGAAATAAAGAATTTTTCCAGAGGAGGATCTGACAGGTCAGTAGTTCCCAGGGTCATCTTTTCTTCCCTTCTTATTTGTGGGTACTATTTTTCCCTTTTTTCAGACATTTAAGCACATTCCCTTCAGAGAAATACCTGAAGTTTGTCACAGTTTTATGGATATCCATCACTGTTTTATTTCCTCCGAAGTTTCTCTCTCTGTTAGGGAAGTCTTGCTGGAGTAAGTGTATCTAGTGTTGAAATTGTATTCATGACCTTATCAAGTAGCAAACATAGTGGACCGCAGGAAGATGGAATATTCACATGGGTTTCACTGCCCTTTTTGTATGTGCACCTACCATCCCTTTTCATCATAGCTGACAGCCAGAAATATGCTGCTTTCTCTCATTAAAGGAGTGACAGAATGAGAAGAATTGGGGCTGGGGAGGGCCTTTAACTCTCTTCTGTTAATGTAATGTTTGGTTGTGGGTTTTTTCCTAACTGAAATTTTGTGTACTTTTCCTCAGAATTCATATCATCCTCCTGTCAATTGACCCCTCTCAAGTCTCGGGTCTTTTCTTGTTCCCTCCCAGCTGGTTTTTTTAACTAAACAAGAAGTAATCTACATAGACCATAATAATACAAGGCATAATAAGCAAACTGTCATTACTGTATTGCTTACGTAATGAGGCAGAAGTCCATATGTAAGGAGTGGTAGTTGAAATTTTCATTGCAAAATGAGTGACCTATATGAAATTTTTTTGTCTTCAAAAAACATTGTAATCACTGTATTTTTAAAAAACACCAGTGAAATAGGTGCTGTTGGTACAACTGGTTTTGTACAAGCTGTTTTCTAAACTAATTAAGCACTATGAAATCCTCTACAGAAACACAGGCATGCATGCAATCTCTCTCTGCATATAGTTCATGTATACCATATAGTTTTATATATACATCTTCACAGTGTTACCATGTAGTATTATTTTGAAGTAAGGAGCTGTAAGTTGAAATTAAACTGTCAGTTCTGAAATATTTACTTCAGTTTATAGACTCTACATGAGGATGGAACAGAGCAGTGTCTGTTAAAAACTAAAGAGGTCAAAACTTGAATTACAAGAGATATTTTGAGTGAATAGAATTCGAGTTGCCAGAAAGTCCTCAATTTGATTTGCTATTATAGTTGGAGAGAAGAAATTTGGATATCATAGTGGGRTATGGAATAATGAGAAGCCATATTAAGTCCTTGTTGCCTGTCGTAAGGAACAATGATTCTTCCCTCTTTTACCACTTTTTTCTAAACCTACAACCTATGGGAAACAGAGCAAAGCCTCCGCTTTGTTAAAATTCTCTTTTTAGAGGTATCCAAAACCCAGCAGTTTTCTTTCTTAGTCCTTTGCATCTGATGTGGTCTTTGCACCTCAGGCAGAAGCATTCCTGTTCCTATTTCTCCTTCATAAATTCTAATTCAGTGTTTTAAGTTTCTTTGCTTTTAAACATTTGGGGCCTCTTTTTAAGCTGAAATATATTTTAAGACTTTGAAAAAAGTTAGTGCTTTTTCTGGTTAGTTTAGTTACTGTTACTTGTCTGTGAGGTAAGCCTAGAATTCTTTTCCTTAATTGCGCTGGGGATCGTTTACTCTTGTACTGTGGGAACATTAGGTAAAATGATTTATATGACTGTTTAGATTATATCAGTAAATATTGATATTACTTTCCTTATTTTTTGGCTAAATTAAAATCCTCTTTAAAGTGTGTTAAAAATTTGTCTGACCATCTATCTTGGTTTCACAAAAGGTTCTGAAATAGAACATGTAATTCTAAAGCAGAATTATATATACAAATAATTTCAACCTTCATTTTATTGATGTTATAAGCAATAACTATAATAGTCACTAAGATTGTATTTTGTGAAGTAAAATGAAGGTAGAAATTCTAATGAAGGAAAATAATTAGATATATTTTGTGGTTTGTTTTGCTTTCTTTTTTTTCAGCTGAAGTGACGTTGAAATTGAAGTAAAATAGTTTTYGTTGAAGCTAAATAATATTGCAAAGTTGCCATTTGGAAGGAGGGTCAGCAATAAAACAGTGTTTCTTTTCAATTTCTGGCATACACTTGGTTGTGATTATCACAATTGGTCTGCACTAGACTTGCCATTTCCAGGTCATCTTTTAACTGTATGGACTACATCAGGTATATACTGAAGAATTATCTTGAGAGGCAGTTCATGGGAAAAACTGTGTATTTCCCACACAGCTAAAAACAGACCTGTAACAGGGATGCAAAAATGTGATGCAAAACATACTTATTACACTATTCTTAAGGAAAGAGTTTTATTTTATCYGTAACTATCTGGAAGCATACTTTAGTTATACTTTGAGATGGGCTTGACAAGATGGCTTAATCCTTCAGGAACTTGGGTAATAAATTGTTATATATTTAAAACTATAAATATCTTGTTTAAAGTTATTAATTTCTTCTTCTCCATTGAAAATAACTGTATTACATGTATGTTAATTGTACTAGTAACCTAAAATTGAAATGAAATTGTATTTTTGCTAGTCAAATTAGTGTCTTATTGTTCTTTCCTGTTTATCTAAAAAGCCTATTTAAAGTAACACATTTTTCAAGAAAAAAGCCTATATGCATTAATCTTTTTTTTCTCTAGGACCTGTCTATCTCTGTGAAATGTCTGGTGACCAGTTCTGTAAAGCATACCCAAAGTAATTAGTRGATTATGATCTTGTACAACATAGACATGTTGTACTAACTGCAATTTCAAGCAATCATTATCCTATTTGTATTGAAATATTTAATTTTTCATCTTCCAAAATTATGTCATTGCTTTTAAGACAGTTAAATATAACTGATCTCAGAAAACTCATGGATCTTACATTTCCAAAAGCTTTGAACCTGAATTTTATTTAGAATTGTTATATCACTCTTGATATTTCACGTGACTACTTCCTGTATTGTTACCTGTGTTCTGCCCTCTAGTGTAATGCTCATTGCTACAGAATACAAATCAGTCTTCCTCAAAAAACCAGTCTGCCAACAACACAGCATAGAACAGTGTTCACCTGGGTTGTAGTTTCTTCTCTGAAGCAGTAATAATATCTAGTGAGACCTCAACTTAGAGAGACAAGAAATAAGTAAGTAGATTAAAAACAAATTGCTGATAATGGAAAAAAATAAGCTGAATCAAGTCAAATGTTCTCTCTTGTATGACCATTTGTAATTAATTTCTTCAGTTGTCTTTCACTTTGCCTTTTTACAAGAGGATTGGTAAAGCAAAAAAAAAAAAGTAGAATCATCTTTCCAATTGTAATAGAGTCTTTTTCAGTGTTTTCTGAATTTTCACAGTTTTATAATGAGAAAGAAGTGGTTAGAACATGCTTGTTTATGGACTCTTTTTACGTCATTCATGTATAAACACACACATACGGACACATCCAGCACAAAGCTTGCACAAAGCAATACAATAGTATTGTAAACCAAAAGAACTATAAAATAAGTCCGATAAAAGTGCCAAGGGAACTCATAAAATTATTTTCTGTRTTTCCTCACTATTTGCTAGAACTGGAATAAACCATAATAATTATGTCCTCAATTTCTTCTTTAATTTAGCAATTTTCTTCTCTTACCMTGAAAGATGACTACTTAAATATATTATGCTGGTGTCCCAAATAATTTGTTGGTATTATGTTTGAGAAAAGGAGCTCTATAAAATATTTTAAGTTTTAAAATGAGCAAGCAATCTCAAAGTAGTGTTTGAGTTAGAGATGGATCTGGGAGGACTCAYGATGCAGATGCAAAATTGATCTATTTAAAATCTCAGAATTCAGGATTCATGGCTTATTTGGGCAAGAATTAAATCTTCTTATTTCTATGACTTTCCCAAATAGAGAGTAAATTCTATTCTATGCTAGTGGTAAAATTGTTGTTGGATTTATARTAAAAGACAGATCTATGAATAAAGCACTCAATGTCAGAGTAAAATTTTCCTCCAGTTTAACTGTGTGGAATCAATAAATGTTTCAAAGAAACAGTAATCTAGAAATCTAATAAAACCATCTTGAAAATACTTGATAGAAACATTATTTTTGGTGGTTTTAAGAAGTAAAATGTGATTGTTGAAGAATCGGATGAAATATACTTTAGTAACAAAAAAGAAAATCAAAGGCTGTTTATGCAGAATAAATAGTGTTTTACATGACTTGAGGAAAGCAATTAATTATATATAGCACTTAATACCTATGTGTCATATGTCCTCAGTTAAAATAGTTTGTTTTTCTTATTTTGTTCAAAGATTCTTTGTGTGATCTAGTTTGAAAGAAAAGCCAGAGGAGGAGAATTACAGCAAATATACTGCAGAGATGACAAATGCTGTTGGATCAGTTATGGGCTTTGGTAAGGCTGTGCTGTAGGGAACCTGCAGAGGTATCACAGCTTTTTTCTAATCAGAGGGTAGGTCTTGTGCTGACAACGTTTTGTCASAGAGTGAAAGATGGAAGAAAAGAGGGGGAAAGGACATGTTTTAATTTCTGCACAGAATCTGCTTCTAAAAAAAAGTTTTGGATGAACTTCAAAGCCTTTGGAGGACATTCCTTTCATTGTGTGCTTTCAGATTTGATGTACACAATGCAACTTATATTATTCTACATTTTGCAGTATTTTAATCAGATTTTTTAGGTCTTTTAGGGTTTTTTAGTCTCTTACTGCTACTGCACAGGTATAATGATAATTTAGGAAAGCATTTTCTTTCTAAAAATCTGGAAAAAATCCTTATTTTTTATTAAAAATTGCACAGGAGATTGCTATGGCTGGATGAAGATTGGTAAAATACCCTTATTTAATATAGCAAAAGAACAACAGCTAATTTACCTTCTGATTTAAATTACTGGTAAGTACATCAAACTTTTTTTAAAATAATGTTTGTATTCCATATATCAAATCCTGTTATAACAGGAACAGATTCCCCAAAAGACAGCTACATATGCAAATATGCCATATGAAGAAGTTCTAAAGAACAAGATGACAAGAAGATTAACATGTTTTATTTTTCTAGTAATTTCATTTTAATGACATAACATGATTAAGCAGTTGTTTATTATTCATTATATTTAAGGTAACAGATTTAGCAAGAGCTTTTAAGGACATATGCTAAGATGCCATCGTAAGAAGTAAATGAAAGTTTACTAGGAGTGGTTTCAATCTCAAGCAGCTTAAGAGGCAATTTTTAATCAGAATCAGAAAATCAGAATTAGGAACAGGTAGAGCACAATTTGTCCACAAGTGTAACAAGTATTTAAAGCATCAAAAAGAAATTTGAAAGTGTAATAGAAATCTCTTAAGTTGTCAAAACGATCACACATATTTTCTCAAAAGAAGGCTCAGAGAACATGAGTTATTTTGGTTTGAGGGCTGAAGTTTTGAGTGTCCTAGGCTTAATTTTCTGTTCGGCYGTTACACACAGATTTCATCTCTCAGCAAATCTCTTAACTCAGAGAATAGCAAGTTCTTTACTTATGTAGAACTGCAGTTCTTCAAGGAAGAAAAACTAAAAATTATGACAAATGGAGACACTACTTATGTTAGTGACCCCAAGTAAATCAGAAAGAAAGTGAAAAATGGTGAAGAAAGCTTAGTGAGATGTTGATGATTGTGTCATAAGAGAGCCTGAGAGTCTGTTACCTCACAGTTTAAGGGAATGAGATTTCTGAAATAAAATGGGCATTGCGGTTGTAGAGCCTATAAGATAATGAAACACCTAAAAGCAGGGCTTGAGCAGAGTGATTGAACTATGCCATCTCCAGAATAAGTGTGTAATTCCCAAGTCGAAAGAGGTAACTCAAATTTAAAGTCTTGGCATAGTCACTAAGTTGGTTGCACTGGACAATACACCTAATATTTCTGTTGTAGTTTCATTATTAGTGTGGTAAAAAAATATATTCAATGAATATAGCAATATGAAAATGAATTTACTCAAATGTGCTGAAAAGTAATGAGTGTGAACTCTGAGGGGAACTAAGAAAAATTATTACAGMATGGCTACTGGCACTGCCCCTCACTGTTTTCATAATTATATTTAGAAAATTCTAGATTTCTGCTAACTATTGGAGATAGTAGGTTTTTACATATAGCATTGCTGCTGACAGTGAGGAGGGTCTAGGTTATTTTTCTACCCTTTGGAAGATATTTTGGTCCCAGCACTTTTGAAGTCTTTSTTTCTTCATCTGTATGCAGACAAAGGTGTTGCTATGTACTCACTGGTGTTCCTATGCCAAAGGCAGTGCAGAACAGAATATGAAAAAATCCTGAAGGGCAAAACTTTTGTATTTTTAAAATTAGCTTATGCTATTGGTGATGTCTTGTGGTYGTTGTTCATAACTGTATTATCTAACACGGTATGTCTAAAAGGAGTTTCCCAAAAAATTAGCTGGTACAAAAATTAATCTTCATGATTCAGCAACTGTCATTCTTCCCTCTGGGTCGATAATGAACCAGTTCTATACCCATGACTTTGGGTCACAGTGTTGTTGAAGATAGATCTGAGATAAGATATAAAGCTGAAGACTTTGTATTGATTGTTTGATTCTCAACCTTGAGGTAAAGGCATGTAGGGAACCAATGTAATCTTTACAGAATATTTCACTGTCCCTGTTCTGTCTRTAGTCATCTGATGTCTGGCCACATCTTCCAGAAGTTTTGAATGACAGAAAAATAAAGACAAAACAGAAAAGTTACTTCAAGAATGAAACAGAAGTGGTTGCATTCTGACATCAATAATCTCAATTTAAAGAAACGAAGAATTTAGCTATGCCTTAATAATTCAAGCTTAAATTTCGTTCTRTATTCTTTTAACTTAATCCAAATCGAAACATCAAAATGAGTGAATGACTGTCTTCAGCAAAAGACAGCAGCTTATCCTAAATTTTGGTTGAATAGTACTTTCTGTCAAATACTTCTGCAAACACTGGGGAATGTGCTGTTTCAGATTTTTAATAGTTGTAAGTTTCATAGCAAAACCCTACAGGAAAAACATTTTTTCTATTTGGTTTAACTTTTTTTTTATTTTCAGCAGTTGTAAGGATTTAAAAAAAATAAATTCTCCCAAACTGCATGTTTTAAAAGGGAATAAAACTATGGAATATTGTCAAGTAGGTATAGCATGTAGCAAAATATTTTGCTGACATTTAGACACTGAATACTTCTACAAATGATATCATTAGACTGCTCCGGTTTCTTGCAGTAAATCTTTTAGAACTTATCTAAATCCACTGAGGTAAAATCTATTTTGTTTATTCTTCTAATCCAGCCCCTAGAGCCACTGTTTTATGGACATCTTACCCACTCCCTTAAGAAGACCATTCTTTCTGTTTCATGTGTACTGTATTTAGGCCATCAACAGCAACATGGAAATTGTATTTTGTAGCCCTCCAGAGAAGTGGAGACTTGATAAGTATCCACCAAGTGCACTTACTTCAAGTGATAAATTAAAACAGAAGTAGGAAAACACAGGAGCCACAAAATTATATTGTCAGTCTGAAAATCTACACTAAGTTGAAAATGCTAGTTGACAAGAACCTTGATGAACAGACTGATCTTAGGCCTCTTGGGCTCAATTTGGAAATGGAAAAGAGGAGCAGAGATGATAAATTATATTAAAAAAATTTCTGCTCACAGTACTATATATGGTGTTGGCATTTCCACTAAAAATCGATATCTTCAGGGAGGTCTCAGTGTGACCCAGRGTTGTGGGATGTTTTTATATTTATTTTTTGGGTTTGATTGGTTGATTTTATCTATTTTTTCTTTCGTTTATTTGCAAGCGAGGAAA
This sequence comes from Amblyornis subalaris, assembly GCA_018881555.1. NCBI lineage: Eukaryota > Metazoa > Chordata > Aves > Passeriformes > Ptilonorhynchidae > Amblyornis > Amblyornis subalaris. The sequence goes on along the minus strand of JACAXG010000141.1, from coordinate 21,814 downwards.
ATTATTGCTTGTCTTTTTTAAGCTGTAAAGAAACTTTAACATATAAAGTTCTTAAGTTTAGGTGTTTCCCTGGTTCACCAGGGAATTGAAGGACTGGTTTTACATTCAGTCCTTTGTGTAAATGAGCAAGATTACATATCTATTACTAAAGAAAGTTAGAATAATTCTGTTTTCATATTTTTAGCATTTGATTTCTTTATTTCATTGAACAATGTCGTATTGTGATTTGTAAAATGTAGTGGTTTTGCACCACAGCAATTTGAGAACTATAACAGATATCTGTACAGCAGATACCTGTACAAAGGTTTATGCTGGCCCTCTGATTCCATATTCAGTGAAATGACCTCTGTTTTTCATACTATTTTAAATTAGATATGAGAAGTGGCTGCTGATATTTTGTGCTTTCAATTTTATCTGTCTCATCTTAAAAAGACACACATGTATATGTTTATAGAGTCACTGTTTCATTTTGAAATTATAATTCAGATGAGATTACAAAAAAATGGAAACAAAAAAGTTGCTGAAGTACAGCAGAAGAATCAGATTATTTTCATTACTTTATCATATTAAGAATATAATTAATTTCCTAGCCTGGCATAGTAGTTGTTACTTAGCAAAATAAAAATTAAACTTGTATAGTGCATGAGAACAATATTCAGCTCTCTTTATTTTTCTATAKATGTATGTGTATGTATAAATATCTATATTATCAAGAGAACATCCTGAAAATTCAGTGTCTGAAAAGAGAATAAAATGCTGTTTGAGTAGCATCCCGATAAAAAGGAGTCTCCAAAACTCACCAACATAACTGCCTGTGGAGTCTGTCATAGAACCACATGCTGCTACTGGAAAAATACCTTCTGCCTTGCTGAAAAGTGGTGAGATGAAGTAGCAATTAAGAATAGCAGGATAGTTTTGTTCACCTTCATGGCTGGACGTATTCTTCCTCCCCCCCACCCGCTCCCCGTGTGAATGCACAGAAAATGCTCATAGAATGGTTGTTACAGTGTTGATTCTGGTTAGTTCTGTGTGCCCCTTAATAACATTAAGTATTTCCATTCTTATTTTTCAGGAATATTTTCAGTGTCTGTGTCTTATATTTTTAGGTTTTATACCGGTTTTGAAAGACTGGAATGAATTATATGTAAGCTTTTTTAAAGAAAACGTGGTGTTTGGCAAGTGCTCATGCAATGCAAAGAATTACCAAGAGCACTGTTAACTGTGCAACAAATGCAGGCAACTCATCAGCAGAATACAAAATACGCTGTCTTTTTGTGCGGCTTTTAGTGCTGCAAAATGAAATTAAGAATGGAAGTAAAATATTTCTCTGTGTATTAAATCTAAAGATTTTATGTCTGGCTCAGAGGAAATTCCTAATATGTAGGTTGCCATTTCCCATGGAGGGTAGGACTATGAAGTTTTTCTTTGTGTCCCCTGTTTTTATGCTACTGTACTCCAGGCACATCACTGGCCACTGCTGGAGGCAACATAGTGACTATATAAATCTTTATGAAATATAAACCCACCTTTACATTTCATAGCATTTTGAAATTTAAATTCAGTTTATTGCCAAATTTCAGATCTAAATAATTTGGACAGTTCCTTACAGCTGTGAAACTTGTCCTTTGGGTTTCTCTTGTCCATCTTGTAATATGGAATACTGTGCAATGTTCACTTTTACATCCTATATCTTGCTGATTAAAAAAAGAGAAAACTTACYGAGAACTCTTTCATTATAAATACTGTTTTGAAATTCAACTTTCCAAAGTACTTGGAATTGGAGTGTTCTTTTCAAAAAACATATTGTTAAACGAGTTAACACTTCTGGCTGATAAATGCCTAGCTGATTACATGGKTTTTTTTGCCACCATACATAGAGAAGTGTTTCCGTTTGTTCATCACAGATCCTTATTGATTCCACATGTCAGAGCTCTCTAAATGGCTTTTTCAATGGCCAATCTCTCTTTCATACGTCCACAGAGCATATGCCTTTCTTTTGCATATGGTTACATTTCGGCTCAGGCCTTCACATATATGTCCTATTTACATAGCACTGTTCCATACCATGTGAGTGTTACTTGATGCTGCATTATCTAAATTTAACCTGGCATTCAAATACAGTTTCTAAACTATGATAGAAAGCATATTGTATTGGAATTTTTTTAAGTCACTASAAGAAAGAAGTTTTATAGGAATTAATGATTTTTTTTTATACATCTGCAACTTCCGTTAGCAATATTCTGTGTTACACATGTGCGTTAAAGAATAATTATGGATTAAGAAAAATACACAAAGGACAAAGTGTATTTCAGCAAATAATTTTTGATGGCTTATTCTCTACCCTGACACCRTGTGAACATTTCTCTTTTTTTTTTAGTTTTTCTTTCATATTTTCACCTGGTTTTTCTTCTTTTCCTCCTTCATAATTTGTCACTGATACAACCCGTCACAGAGGCAGGGGAACTGCGGTTCTTGTTAATAGATCCCCTGGGGTGATTTAAACGACACTGAATGACCAGTGTGTGCCTATATATATATATATATATATATATGTAAAAATATATTTTATGTATTTATATATATATATGTATATTTTAGAGCACTTTGGTTGCAATGGAAAGGAGGTATGTAGCTGGTTTGGTTATTATTATCTACAGTAATAAAATAATAGTATAAAGCTATCACTTAAGAAATATATAAAGACAAGGAAAAGATATGTATTAGTACCTCACTAAGAAGCCAGATGGTTATTCAGACTGTAGCTAGATTAGAAAGTCTAGCCTCTTGTTTCTTTCTCTTGATTTTTGATTGGAACGTATGTGTTAATATTTAGTGACTCCAGAGGAGGGCAATAAAGATGATCAGACAACTGGAGCACCTCTACTGTGAGGTTGAAAGGGTTGTGGTTGTTCAGCCTGGAGAAGAGAAGGCTCCCAGAAGGCCTTATAGCAGCCTTCCGGTATCTAAAGGCGGGTTATAGGAGAGCTGGAGAGGAACTTTTGACAAGAGCTGGTAACGAGAGGACAAGGGGGAAATGGCTTTGAAAAGAGCAGATTTAGATTAGATAKGAGGAAAAAAACTCTTTCCTGTGAGGGTGGTGAGGCACTGAAAAGGTTGCTCAGAAAGGTAGTAGATGCCTATCCCTGGAGGTGTTAAAGGCCAGGTTGGATGGGGCTTTGAGAAACCTGGTCTAGTGAAAGGTGCCCTGCCCATGGCCGGGCAGTTGGACTAGGTGATCTCTAAGGTCTGTTTCAACTCAAACTGTTCAATTCTRTAATTCTATGATTCTAACACGCTCAGGAATAATCATTTACTGAAAATCATTGGGATAAACCAAACCAGAAGCAATGATTGAAGCCTGGTTTTGTAATTGTGCACTTTATTTGTGAGAGAGGGATCATTCCCCTTCAATTGTGGATTTCTTTCAGTCTTAGCTAGAACCAAAAGGCCAATTTTGAGTGTTTTATGAGAGAAGATAGACAGACTAGTGAGCTTGGGCATGTGATATGAGAAAAAAAAGTGTCAAAAAGTAGACTATCTGTGAAAAACTATGCAATTAACAAATACTTCATTTTTCTTCCCACAACACTTTCTGTTTGGGAGCAAGTTCAAATATTGCATTATTTTAAGTACATAAGCGTGGTAGAACATTTTATTAAAAAGACCTCTATCTTTCAAACCAGTCATGTAGTTTCTTGCAGAAAGTGGCCACACTAAAACTAATCATGGTTATCTCTGTACTAAGACTATAAGGTTTGTAACAAGAATAGGTTACTCAGCTGTTCAGAAGGTTTCTCATTTCCAACATGAGCATGTTAGTGGACTGTTAATAATTACAGAATCACAGAATGGGTCAGGCTGGAAGGGACCACAGTGAATCTTGTGGTCTCTCAACCTCCCTGCTCAAGCAGGGTCATCCTAGAGCACATGGGACTGGATTGTCTTCAGATGGTGCTTGAAAATCTCCAGTGAAGGTGACTCCACAACCTCTCTGGGCAGCGCTTGATCGCCTGCACAGTAAAGAATTTCTTCCCCATGTTCAGGTGGAACTTCCTGTGCATGAGTTTCTGCCCATTATCTCTTGTCCTATTGCTTGGCACCACTGAGAAGAGCCTGGCTCTATCCTTGTGACACCTTCCCTTCAGATACTTGTATACATTGATGAGGTCCATAATTGTTTTCTTTATACTCAGTTTTTCTTATACTCTTTCCTTACAGTATTTTTAGCATCTTAAATAGAGAAGGTGGCTTTAGCTTTTTTTTCATCATTTTTGAACAAATAAATCTTGTAAGCCTTTATCCTATAACTTTTTTTTCCCCAAAAAGTCTGGAGTAAGCATGCTGTATTACATATTTATATGTAATATATAAATATTTATATAAATATTTATAAATATGTTTGAAAATTTATATTTTAGTATATATTTGTTTACACACACTGTACCAAAACACTTATCAATGAAAAGCAAATTCAGTAATTCCTGTTAATATTCGGGTTTTATTTTAGAAATAGTTTTCTTGTGTATACGGAAGAAACCTGCCTACTAGTGTAAATAATAACCTGCTTGATAATCTTCTTTCTTTCTTCCTTCAGAAAACTGAAGTTTTTGAAAGCTGGTTTTTGTACTTGTCTCTTTCCTGGTTTATTTGCAAAGTACAAGTGTAATATATCAGCTTTATTATTCTTAAATAGTGGAATAAGTATTCTGTATTGCTAAGCAGAATAAAACAGAGTTGAATATGAGCAGAGCTTCTTCAACTCAACAAAATTAAAATTGTCTTGAAGATGCAAAATAACACATTTCCTGTATCCTAACAACCTGCTCATCCTTTTCTGTTGATAAGTTAAAAATTAAAGAAATTTCAGATTGTGAGTGTCTGTGTGTGCATGTGTTTGTTGTATTGTATGGAATATAGATAATAAACTGTAATTCACATGACTTGCAAAAAAGATACTCATTGCAGAACTGAAAAAGGGCTTTTGGTTATTACTTGATTTCTCTATTTACTTCAAGTAAGTGAACTCTAAAACAACAGAGAAGAAAATGCAGTAGCTGCTTGCATTTGACTTCAAAAAAAGTGTCATAGGAATTATAGATGGCAAAAACTTATATGGTCATTTTGCCAATCCTTCTGTCTGTAGGAGACTTTTCCCTGTGGTATATTAAGAATTTTATAACTTTCCACAAGATTTTATGAGTTCTGCAGGAGAGGATTTTGGTCTGTTGAGAGAGCTAGATGAGAAGGCCTCTTACTGTATTTTACAGTTGGCAAACCTATCTTCTATTGACAGCTGGCATTGACTCTAGTCTGAGGAATACAGTAAGGCTGCAYGTTTCCATAGATGTGAGAGTTTGGCAGAAGCATTAAATGGGGTGACTGAAGTTTGATTGTAAAGCCAGGGAAGCTGAAGTTAGAGATTTTTCTCTGCAACTCCAGTTAGCTATATTAAGAGATGATCTTATTGATGCACAAGGATAATTTTTACAACATCTGGGTTTAGCAAGATACACTTTAAATGGTCCCCACAGCTCTGTAGCAAAAAGAATGGAAAGGATTAAATATTTCTGTAGTCATAATTCCAGAACCTGTATTGACAAATAGTTATATTACACAAACTACTGCTCGTTTGATACAGCTTATTTCTTATCATTGTGCAAATGCACAACCAAGATGAACATGCATTTACTTTTTAAGAAGGCTTAGTCCCACTGAATGTAAGAGATTGCTCACTTGAATGAGAGTGAGCAGGTCAAGATGTCTGCAGGATCAGTACCAAACTTACTAATTTATTTCAGATTTTGAACAATTTTCTATTATAAACTTATATGTTTCACCCACTTTCTAAGAAGGACAGTTATATATATAGTTATATATATAGTTATATATATAGTTATATATATAGTTATATATATAGTTATATATATAGTTATATATATAGTTATATATATAGTGAAGAATTTTCTCATTTTTTAAAACTTTTGCTATGTATATTTTTTATTAATACAATATATTTAAAGAAAGTGAAGAACCTAAATTTTGTACTATATATGGTACTTAACCCAAACCCTTACAGCTGTTTATGCAAGGCAGCCTTCTTTTGTGTTCTTTTGGCAGATCCTTGATAGCACAGTTGCAATGCAGTCAGGAACTTTCGTGCCCTAAAGTTGGCCTAAGAATTAGAGATGGAAGTTTTGCTGGCTAAGTAACAGTGAAAGATATTGCTAAATGGAGCTGATGGGAGTGCATCTGCTGATTGCTTGCCTTAATCAGTTTTCACTTTTCTAAAATGGTGCATAGATCTCCCAGRGATACTTTACTCCCACTTTACATCTGGAAGTAGAGTTGATGCTGTAGGGATATCTCTTCATGTATGGAGTTACAGAATTTGATCAGGGCCAATAAATTTCATGGGGAACATGTACTGAGTGCTTACAAACATCAACTCGGGCTGTTTGGCCTGGGCTGTGAATTTTTAACCATATATATATATCAGGAGTACTCAGGTTTAAATACAGTGATGCTTTATAATAAAAAAAAATTTAACTTTGCAATTTCCTCCAAAAGGCTAAATACGTAAACTCTTACCTTCCTGTCACCAGAGGAAAAAATAAAAAGAAGAAAAGAAAATATTCTACGTCTCRGACCAAGAAGAAACAGCAGCAGGAATTTCTTGTGTATTCTCTCCTTTGATTGTGGTGCCTTTGGCTATTGCCTCTCAAACATTTCTAATAGAACTAATAGAGCTAATAGAACTAATCCAAGCTTAGTATAGTGTGGGTCTAGAATAGCGTACTGTTATTCATTTTTGTGAGATGAATCCTTACTAAATGTCTTGCTCTAAGGTCTCGAAATTCAAATCACATTGAATATCCCTGCAATTTTTTTTTTTTGTCAGCTATGCTATAAATACAAGAAGTATGTCAAAACTGAGCAGGCACAAAGTATAATCCATTGTATTCTGTTTCCAAAAAGTATGCTGTTTATTTCTGCCTACCTTCTTCTGCCTATCCTATACACAAAAAAATTATTCTTTTAGGAGCTTTAAAATTTACCCATTTAATCYTTAATAGAAATGACTATGCCTATACTTTCATTCTTAATTAGTAGAATGTTCTCTTTTTGCCTCATGAAACACTCCTATCCCCATAACAATGCAAAACATCCACAATGAACTAGTATCTTTGTTCACAAAACAGTGGTAGTTTTGTCTGTGTCAGTATTTTTCATCACAGAACTTCCCTACTATTAAAAGTTCCATAAATATTCCACATTAAATTTCTTTTAGTTTTTTGTACTTTCGAAGTGAAATTGGAAGTCCCATTTTCAGAGAAATAATTATCTATCTGTGTATGTGCCTTCTTAAGCTGGATTTTTTTATTAAGAGTTGTATTTTTAGTGATATCTGGCCCGTTGGGTTTTTTCTTTACAGAAAAAAGATCTAGATTAGCTGTGTCAATGAAAAGATGAACCATGTAGTAAAATTAGCAATATTAAACCTTTAGACTTCCAACCAGAACACAGATTTTGTCTGTTTTACACATGAGTGAATCCATAAGTAGTTCTGTAGTGGACTGATGAGGAAAGAAACTGACTGAAAGTAATCGTCAGCAGATCAGAGATATTGATGTGTTCTGAATTTGCCATTGTAAGTTACACTGTTGATGGAGTCTGCAGATTTGGGGTTGGAATTTTGATTTTTGTTTATTTATTTATTTATTTATTTATTGAGAGAAAACAGTGTAATAGAATAAAGTGTTTAAAAAGGACAATTTAATTGCTAGGTGGAATAGGTTTGGAGATGTTCCATTCATTTCACTGAATGTGCAGGTCGTGTGAAAAAGTGAATTCAGTCCTCTTGCAAATTGTAATGGTTTCTCTTTAGGATAAAGGATATTTCTTTCTGTTATTCACTTTTCTAGTTTCTTATGTTTTTGTCAGGTTTTTCTTAAGTATGGGATCAGTTTATAACACAGTATGAGCAAAAGATTAATTTTACATCGTTTTTGTGATGCTGAAATTGTATGTAAGTCCTACATTACTAAGGTTCTGTAAGTGCTTCATGAGTTACTCTGTCTATTGGAATAGCCTTCAGAAGTTGAATTATTCTGGACGATCTGGTTCCAAAGACAGGGTGTGGAAGTTTTTAGCATTGTGTGGGTGTGACCRCAGTGTTTATTCCATAACACAGCATCACTGGGGGCATGGTTTCAGCAGGAAATGCCAGGTGCCCRTAAAAGCCTTTCTCTTTTGTATACTTTTGCTATTAGTACCGCTGTTGTTATTGCTGTTTTAGTAAATTATTTGAACTCATAATCCCTCATTTATCGTCCCTTCCTTACCCAAAGGGATGGAGGAAGGGGAGTGGTTTATTTGTAGTTCAGTTTCCCTGCTGGGGTTAAAACTAGCACACTGGAATAAAGTCAAAAGCTTTGGTATCACATGAAGCTTGTTAAATTTTTCCCCAGATATGAGATGCTTGTTTGGACCATTAGAATTTATACACACTTTCAAAGCTAGGTTATGTAGCGTCTAGAATGGTTTGCCTCGTACAAGTGTACATTTCTGTATACCATATCTGAGTGACTGATAGTTGAATTGTGTCATTTGGAAAGAGGCTTGATTAAAGATAGAAAGTATCTGCAGATGTCGGAAGGAATTACCTAAGGCAATTTTTAAAATAAATCTAAGAACTATGTAGAGATCATGTTCAACCAACTACAGCGATATGCTACCTTCTTTGATGTTTGCCACCAGATGCCCTATAAAGTCACATTGGCATTGTGCATGAACTGTTACTCTGTACTTCTYACAAGAAAAAGATTTTACCAGAGTCACAAATGACTTGACAGTATCAAATTCATGCTGTTCTCTCTGTAACACCAATCCACTAACCATTCCTTTACATTAGAAGTCAGGAATGTTCATTGGCACTTTAAGACTGTGTTCACTTTCTGGATGTACCCAGATAGCATTCAGTTTGAAAATATATTTAATTTCCCAAGAATAACAGAATAATTAAAATTTGTAAGATATGCAGGTGTGCTGTATATGTAATACCTATCTTGCCTGTAAATCTTAAAGCCACTATTTATTGGCAAAATTATAWGAGTACCTAGGTAAAGACTTCCAAGCTTCTCAATTTCTTTGATGGAGTCATATGTAAAAGATTGCAATCACTCGGTAAAATTTGAAAGAGATACTTGGGAAGAAGAAAATTCATTGAAACTACTGAGATGGTGTCTCTAATTAGAGACCATTAGCAAAATAACAGCTCTGAAGCTTTTGTGCCTTTTTTGCTTATAAGCAAGAACCTATTTTGTATGGTCACTTTCAGTTTTATCACTGTACTACTTTAGCACATATTGCTAGAAACACAGTTTTAAGTGAGCAAAGATTAGCATAACAAAAATTGCCTAAATTTATCTTCTATCAAACGTCAGTACTTGAAGAGCAAAAAGCTGCCAAACAATGAGATTTTACTAGAAAGCAGGATTTGGTTGCTAGGTACATGGGGTTTAGGGGMTTTTTTGGGGTTTTTTTTCAACTGCCATCCTGATTAAGACAGTGCTTCATTCCTTTACTTTGTTTCTTTTTTAAAGCTGATTAGTGATCTTTTATTTTTTATTTTTAAAGTTCCAAACCCAGGCTTGCCTTTCGCCTGTTATGGTTGATAGGGTTTAGAGTTTTTTCCCAAGAATAATGTWAAATTGGTTCAGTTCACAAACACTTCTCTCTAAATTGAAATTTACATGGAAGAAATTAAAGATTTGCAAGTGCAAACCACTCTTCTAGCAACTACTTAAGTGCATGCAGAATTTTAGGATGTGAGCAGTCCTATGCATTCCAATATATGCCTTGGGTATATGTTGTATGTTTATGTCTTTGCAAGATTGTAAGCTTTAAGATATTTCTTGGGTTTTAAAACAGATAAATCTATTGACAGTATTCTACCTAATGCAAAGCATTGACTACCATAAAATAGACATTTGAATCTTCAGAAATTATATAATAACTTCTAAAACAAATAGTAGATTAAAAGCACAAGAGTACAGTTTTTTAAAATCTTTAACTTCCTCTGACTGCAGTGATGTTGGTTAGCCATTAGTCATCAAAAACAGAATTTTAGGATTGGAAAAGTAATGAATTTTGATTTGAACATTTTTCTCACCTTCTGAAATAGCTCAGATTATTTTACTTGAAGGCTGATTTATTAAAACAAAGAATATCAAAATACACACTAAGCTAGCAAAGTCACAATATTTGTTAATAATTTACAATTTCTTAAAGGTTTTTCTACTTTCCTTTGAGTTTGCGTTTTGTCCTTCTAAGGCGTATTAGTTTGATTTCCTTTTTTTAACCAATCTTTCTGTGGAATGCAAGAACTGATTCAAATCTTTTCACATGAGAAAAGAAATTAATTGCTAATCTTTTGCTAAGTTAAAAGAGGCATTCAATTCCTTTAATGGTACCTGAATAAATATCTCTCTGAGAGAGACTTGTATAGCATTCATGGATTTCTAGATTGAATTTCAGGAAAAGTACTTTGTATTGGTACAATTTAAGTTCCTGTAGAAATTAGAATTTTAAGAACATCATTTTGAACCAACAGATACATAGATGTGTTGACTGTAGAAGTGACAAGAGTCCAGCTCACAGTATAAAATTTGCCCTTAAGTGTCATGATTGATTCAGCAAATCACATGGATGTATGTTCCATTTTTAATTTTTTAAGCATAATTCCTATAAGTAACTCAGTGAGACTTAGCAGGCCTACTCACGTGTAAAAATTCAAGCCTGTAGCAGTGTGTTGCTGTATAGCAGACACAAGTTGCTAACAATATTGTATGGTTCAAATGCTCAGTATGCTGAATATTTGCAGTTGGTTAAAAGTACATCCAATTTATGCATATTTAACCATGTTTGCTATGCATACAGATCTTGTCAGCCAGCTCTGGTTGATAGCACAGAGATCTTAACATATTCTCAGCATGGCAGATCTCTGCGCGTTCACTATAGTGTTCCTCTGTGTGTTTGCTGGGAATTTTACACATGCAGAGCACTTTGTACTTAGAATGTAAGTATTCACCACTGTTGTGGCATGTATGCAAGCCTGACACATACTGTGCTAGGAGATACCAGCACTTCCCAGTATGCTGCCAAATTTATTTTTCTRGTATTATAATATTGATACAAATGAAAATTACAGGGTTGTCTGCACTTTATAGTATCTAATGATAGAAAAATACGTATTTTACAAGATCTTTTTCTTTATAATTATGTAATTGTATTTTAGTAGCACAATATTTCTTACACATAATGACTGTCATTGTAGTAAGATGGTATTAGGCATTATAAAACTGAGCAAACCAATTCTGTTTTACATTAGTATTATATTACATAGAGTTCTTGGGGGTTTTTTCTACRTCACCTGGTACCTCTGTACTTTCTTTGTTAAATATTATTGCCATCTTAAGACCAATTTTGCTATTCTCACCTACCTGTATTTTATCATCATTTAAAGGTTTTCATTATGTCTTTTTCAAGTGTTACTGATTGATTTATATTCCAAACACTTGATTTATATTTCTGTCTAACCTTATCTTTCTGTGGCATCACCCTCAGTCTCCCCTTCCTTGGGGAACACTTTCTTGGCTTTTTGATAATACTAAATATAATAACATTTTTAGAGGCCTTTTTGTATGATTTGTATCGTGCCACATGATCAGTAGTAATTCTTTAAGCCTTTATATTATGAATAGCTCTAATATTGCAAAGCAATATGGAGAAAATGCTGTACAGGTGTGACTTTCAGAATTAAGCATGAGCAATTTTCGTTTAAAGCAAAAGACAGTAGTTAAAATATTTTTAACAATTTGAGAACCTGGATCTTTCTCCTTTGTAGTTTCTATTTTTCTGCCAAAAAGCAAGCTGAAGATCCTGTTGTTGGGAATAAATTTATGGCTGCATTTCACTTCATTGGAAGATTTGTGTTAGCAAGGCTTCTAACACATAAAACAAATTAGATTTCCAAATAAAGGTATGAGGGCAAGAGGGCTGAAATTTAAAAATTGCAACATCAAGCTGGGACTGTTTCGCGGCTTTAATGGGTGACAGCATGGTTTTATTAACCCTCTGTTAACTTATTAAGAAAGTAGACACTGCATTTCAGTCCCATCTTGAAGCTTAATAAAAGGATTCTTTGTTACTGTTGGAAGACTCCTTTGTCCTAATTTCTTGTGTGGAGGATTCAGAATTCAAGTATTGAACTCAAGTATTCACCCTTGGTAGGTGACCTAATGAAAACTTCATTGTTAGTTTTTGAAGAAGGATTTACATAATTTCTTAGGGTGTTAACTGCTTCAATTTGGGTTCTTTGTCCATGTAAATGCAACTGTACTACTGGTGGTGGAATAAGAAACTAACTTACAAAGGTATTTGGGATAGCTTCATAAAATCAGTTCTCACAAAGCAAGCTCTATAGCCGATATTGCTGAAACAGTATCAGGGAATTCTTCTGGCATGACTGTACTTTGTTAGGAATCATGAGGAGTATGTCATGCATACCAACTTTTCTTCTCCTACAGTGGGGGAATGGACTACTATTGGGAACAGTTTCCTGCCAGTGGGAGTATGGAAGAACACCATAGACAGGTCATGCCTGAAATGTTGYATTCATGAATGCAGTCTATTGTTTTCCCACATTTGACATTTCTAGATCAGTAGGATTAAGTAGGACAACAGCTCAGTTTTCTTAAAGTGATGTGTAAGTGGCCAGTCTGAGAAAATTGAAAATAGCTAGAGAGCAGTTGGGCAGTTTAAAGAATGCTTTGTTTTTCAGTCTGTTCTCTGAGCTTCCAGCCTTCTATGTGCCTCCTTCCCAAAACTGAAATTATTAACTATTTATATGCTTTTTAAAAAACGATGAAAAAAAAAAAATCTTATTTCTCAGATATTGCTAACACTTACAGCTAAAATGGAAAGAAGTCATTGGTTGATTTGGAAACTACTTCCTGACTGGAAGATTAGTCAGTGGATGTTCAAAGGAAGAAAATTCATGCTTTCCCTGGCAGCTAAGCTTACTTACACAGGTTTTTAAAGTCACTTAAAAATGGCAAGCAAGGATTGGCTATATTTTTGTCTCCTCTTCCCATCCGTTAACACATCAGATATACTGGTAGCAGACTTGAAAACAGCAAACTGATCTGATAAGTCAGTCTAGATATCCTGTGGTTTTTTTACTATGATTTGTCATTAGATTTGAGACAGTGCTTTAAAAGTTGAGAACTGTAGTTGAAAGGTAGCAAATAGATAAAACTGCAATGCAGTGTTTTCCAATTGGGAGAAGACAACTGCATTTGATTCTTTTTATCAGTCAGTATAGATTTTAAAATGTATACATATTACATTTCATTTTCAAGTGAAGCCATTTCACACCTTGAAACCACACATTAAATGCTAGAAAATTTTTATTAGGAGTTAACCCTGTCCTTACAAATGTATCCCTCTGGGGAGAGGGAAAAAGGGGTTCAGAGAGTTAGCAATGAAGTGACAGCTTCCTAAAATTTACTGCCATCCACTCACTACTTCAAAAACCAAAGGGCTAAATATGGCTCAGGAAGAAAAAGTAAAACTTTTAAGATACTAATAATTTTAACTCTGTCTTGAAAAGCTTTGTTTGCCTAGTTGATTTTTGAAGTGCAATATATCATAAGTCACAGTAAGGCAATACTGTTCACTTTTGGATTTACTCCTAGTTGTAAAATATCAACAAATAGCTTATTGTTATGATGTGACTGGTACCCCCTACTCCTGACCCCTGGTAATACATGAAATTTCTGTTGACATCACAGGAAATGGAACAATAAGCCTCACATTTAAATACTTCAGCTGTTTACTGAAGCAACAGTTAGTAGGAAATTAGGGTATATAATTTTATTTTAGTAATTTTTACTGTAAATTTATGGGGGTTTAATATATGCAAAATGAAGATTTTTTTTTTTTTCTTATCTCAATCTTCTCAAAATGTTTTTTTACACAAGAGAAAAGAATGGCTGTATTCAGTTTGATCGAAGCACCTCCTAGTCTGATACACTGTCTCTAATAGTGGCCAGTCAAAAATGCCTAGGAAAAATAAGAACAGATCAAGCATAAAATGAAACTTTCTGGCATATGGCAGTCCACAGCTCAGGGATTTCCCAAGTTGAAGGTTATATTTTGAAGGCTTTATTCTATGAATTTCTGATAAGTTTTCGAACCTATCAGTATCAAACCTATAAGATCTTTTGATGAGCCTGTATTTTTTCTACTTTTTTTTCCCTTAAGGAATGTTTGTAAATCTTAAGAGACAAGTAGTTTTAAATTGCACAGCTACTTTCTATCTAGTCCTTATTACGAGGGTCTTTTTCAACAGATTTTAGAATCTGTAGTCCTAGCGTGAAATATTTTAGTGCAACAAATAAAGTGCTTTTAAAAGGACACAATAATTTGACACACTGGTGAAGTAAAGCAGTGTTTTCAAAAGTCTTGAAACAATGTGTTGATGCACAACATGATATGGTGAATATTCTTGTTACATTTGGTAAGATGGGCAGAGATTTTGGCCAAATAGTGAGGGAATTTAGGGGAATTTAATCTTTTATCTTCAAAAACAGAAGAATCTTGGATTTTGTGGATGAAAAAATAATTAAACTATTAAATTTTCACACTATGCAGATGAAAAGGAAATAAGACGGGACAAGATGTTAGGAAAAATTTGTAATTATGCTAGGATTTTTGGAATTGAAACTATTTCAACAACTTAATCTTAAAATTTTTCACCAAGGAACAGAATTGCTTCCTACATATTATTCAACATACGTGAATTTAGTATAACAAGTCCAGAAACTTAAGTCAAAATTCTTTAACAAAACCCAAGAAAGATATTTTATATTTTTATTTTGAAAATAAAGATTGTAAGTGTTGATTTAAATGTATACAAATGTGTGGTGCTTGAAGAAAAAAAACAAGCATAACAAATATTGTCTGTTTCTGCAGATCTTCTTTTGCAAAACATATAATTTAAATTTAAATATTTTAAATATTTTAAAAGACTACCATCTGCCTTTTTCATCTACCTTAGGTTCAGCACACTTAGCATGCATAAGAACACATGTAATACAAAGCAGAAATAATATCTCTTGAGAAAGGTTTGAAATTACCCCTAGGAGAGAGTAAAAGAGGAGGTGTATGTGAGTAGAAAAAGTATGAGCAGATTAATTGTCAAATCAGTCCCAAAGTCACACTTTCTACTAAACACAAAACACAGAATTGTTAGTGGGTCTGAGCAACCTGCCCTCTCTTATACTCTTGGTTGAAAAGGATGATCTGGAAACCAATGTTCCTGATGAAAATAAGCAGATAAAAGAATTTATTTTTTCTGAGATTGAAACTTAAAAATAACTTTAATGAAATAATGCATATATTTTATATTTTCCATTTTTCTGTAGTTTGTCTGTGAGAACTAATGCTAGGTAAAAATTGAAATTTTTTTCTGACCTAAGTGCAAGCCCTTGTATGTTATAAGTTCCTAACTCTTGTCAGTTCAATTTAAAAAAAAGAATCTCAATTTCATTTTCAAAAAGTTATACCTGCAATCTCAACATCAGAACAAAACCTGTCATGGTCCTAAGGTTAACAATTCTAAAGCTGTCTTCTTCATGTTTTGATTCTTTATGTTAAATTATTTTAAAAGTAAAATGCTAAAGCAGTCATTAAATAAAAATATACACAGACCTTCAAGCTAATTTATTCTAAAATAGAATTTCAGATGCTAAAAGATGTAAAAATTAGTGGATATGTAACCTGCATGTGTTGATTTTGCATATTAGACTTAATTAACCTGAAAAATATTAATATCAGAACAGCAAAGGAATGTAGACTGAATAAATTAGCTTGAGATTATCCAAACTGAAGCAAATGTGTTTCTCATTCGATAAAGCTCTGCATAAGCATTCTTGGATATTTGGGAGAGAAGAAATGTTAGAAAAAGTCTGTTTGGAAGAAAAAAACGAAAAAAAAAAGCTGTTGTTACTCACTGTTAAGACTTGCCAGCACCTCAAACCAGAACTACCACATTATTGTACAAGATGCATTTGTTCTGAAATTTTAACTAAAGATTTGTGGGAAAGGAGGCAATCAGTTCATAATTTTTGCTTACTGTTTTTGTGGGATTTTAGAGATTCATGCATTTTAAGTGGAGGAACTGTTACTGAATTAAGAGGGAGAGAACTTTGTCAAAAATGGTGAAGTGAGAGGGAAGGAGGTAGTTACAGGGCAGCATAAAGAGAATTAGAAGGTCAAGAGGAAGAACAGCTAAATCAATGGCAATTAATGAAATGATGAAAAATGTCTGACTTTAATACTTGGAGTGAGTAGTAGCATAAAGAAATTGCAATGGTACTTCCAGGGCATTACTGTTCTTTTTCAGAAGTGGTTAGGGAAAGATTCCTTATAAAGAAAGTAGTGGTGATACAAGAAGATGCTGATTTTGCCTCCAATTTGCAGTTATTTTTGATTCTTGAAAGGATCTCCGAGGGGCCAGTTTTAAGGTAGGGTTTCATAGAGATCCCATCCACATTTAAAAGCTGCATTCCATGCAAAATTTTAAAATATCACTGTTGTCAACTTTAGGCTCAGGGCATCATATTTATCACAAAGGAAGTGAAAAAGGAGATCTCAGCCTTTTCATGCAATCCATAAGACAGGTGAGGAGCCTAGAGATGACTTGGGAAGTGAGGCTGAGAGAGCTGGCTTTTTTAAGTTTGGTGAAAAGGAAGTTGAGGAGCTATCCAACAAAAACTTACAGCTGTTTCATGCGCAGCTTCAAAGCTGGTGGAGCTAGACAATTCCCTGTAGTGGCAGACTATGAGGCACGATGATCACTGTGTGCTCCTTGTGAGAATCAGAATATATCAGCAGGAAACACTTCTCCCTTACAAGGATAGTGCAGCACTGGCCAATTTCTCTACGTTTTATGCATCAAGTACTGAAATGAAAGCAAAAGATACAAAATTAAATGAGAAATCGCTTTGTGAGACATGAGACATGTTAGAGCCTGCCTTCTAAGTAGAGATTCTGTAGATGACTACAGACAACTGTAAACAGACAGGACTCGATATCTGTGCTCATTTTAATTAGGCTTCTCCAAAAGTGCAGGGATGCTCTTTTCTGGAGAAGTTCTTATCCAAATTTCTTTGACTACTCAGTTTAATTCTAGGCTTGGTTTAGAGTCCAGAGAATGATTTTATACCAGCTTGTTGTGGTTAGCAAGTTAGCATTTACAGTTTTCATTTTCTTTGCTTAGTGTTTCACACAAGGAAACACGTTTTCATACCTGTGTACACTATATAGTATTGCTTATTCTGTGACTCTTTCGGGAGCCTGCACAGTCATTGTATCTCTGTATGTTAAAGAACAGTTACAAAGATTATATCGAAGAAATGAAGATTGGTTTGTTAGCCACTTTTACTATCATAGCCAGCATAGCAGTGGGAATGAGTTTGTATTGGTCAGCAGGGATGTAGTGTTAGTGCTTTTTTCCCCTTGTCAGGAATACACACACTTAGTCCTATTCAGAGTAAAGCCTCAGAGTGGTGGCAGTGCTGTTCATCTCCAGCACAGACATGACTGATTTACTTCCTCATCTTTGTTCTTTCTGATTTCTGTTACAGTTGTGAGACCACTTCTAATGACTTTTAATTCTGTTGAAATTTTTTTTTTTAGATTTTCATGCCATAGATCATCCATGACCATAACCATGCAGGGGTAAGGTTAGAAGAGGAAAAGAACAGAGTGATGTATGAGGTTAGTGTTATGCCATGCATAACATGAGTGTACCTTTTTAGTAACAAATCCACACTCTGAAATTCTTTGCATGCATTTTTTTCAATGGGGATAGACAGGTAATGAAACTAATAAAATTTTAAGCCAAAGAAATAGCATCTCTGGTTAAAATGTTATGACATAATTAAATTTTCACACATTGCCAGATGATGTCATGGAGGCCAGAACCATAGATGAGTTTAAAAAGGGATTAGTCTAATATCTCTCTCAGGAGTTTGTGTGCTAGGGATTGGCAGAAGCTTAAAAGGCATACTAGGGAAGAATGACCATATAAATACTTCTATGTGCCTCAATTAATATCCACTGTCAGATATAGAAATTTGGACAAACTGACTCAAGTCTCAATTCAGACTTTTCTGTGTTCATGTAAGAAATGTGTGTTAAAAATAGAATAAAACCTTGAGTTCTGCTGTATCAGGAAAATTTTCAGATGCCGCTGTGACGGGTGACAGGGCAACATGGACCCAGAAGTGGAGACAAAATGTCTAAAAGGGCAAAGCCCTACCATTCACACAGTAAAGAAGAAAAGTTTTCATTTCTTAAGTATTCATTACAGTAGTGGTAATGCTGTAATGGTAAAATGTTAGAAGACATTGTTAGTCATGGCACAGCCTATACTTGAAAATTAGATTCTGTTGTATCCAAAGAAGAAAATTGAAAAACTGTCCAGTAGCTACAGATGTTATACAGATATTGTCCCAATATTATGGAACAGCAAAAATATGCAAATTTTCATGGTACATAAATCAGTACTAAAATGCCAGATATATGTCTCATTTGGAATAGAAGAGTCAAAGTAAATACATTTCTTGGGGTTATTAGAGATGAAGATACAGAAGCATAAAGGTTAAGACTTAGAAGTAATCAGATTAAAACTTAGAAAACCTTTCATGTTCACTGGGGGCATTGCCTTTCACATGAAATATCCTGACTGCACCTAAAAACTACTTAATGCAAAATGTACTTGACTTTCAGTTTCTTCATTGAATAGGAGAAAAGACATTACTATTCTGCCCACAAAGCTAGGATTTGGCTTTCTGTATCCTAAAAAAAGGATGAGAATGTTAGCTACAGATTTCCGGGCTCACAGTGGTTTCCTCTGTTAGTTTCATGAGCTAACAATAATCACATTCACACATTTTCAAGAATAGGAACCTGGTTTAGATTTTTGAGATTTTAAGGTGTCTTAGAAGGGTTACTGTTCTTTTTTAGTGCTTCACTGTGTCTGTAAAGCATGTTTATAGGAATAATTTCAAATGTTCAGAATAGTTACTGTTTGAAAATTGTCAGAAATAAAGGTTACAATAGGACTTTTTCATCCCTAACTTTCTGACACTGTCTAACCCACTTGGTTGTTAAACTAAGAAACATAGTGATCTATTAAACAATTAGCAAATTGAATGATAAATGTATAGAGCTATGGTCAATATTTCAAAGACATGTGCCTAAACTTTCAGTCTCTAAGGAATGTCAATGGGCAGGAATCTTTAAGGTGATTTTTAAAACAGCGCTTTAAAAAAAGTGCTTCATTTTGAACCAGAGAAAAATGTCAGATCAAAATAGTATGAAATTTTCTCCTGACAGCTACATAGAATCATAGAACCGTTTAGGTTGAAAAAGACCTTTGATATCATCAAATCCAAAATTAACCCAGTACTGCCATCTTCACCATTAAATCAGGTTCCCAAGTCTACAGTTTTTTTGAACACTTCCAGGAATGGTGATTCTATCACTTCTCTGGACAGCTTGTTCCAATGCTTAACTGCCCTGTCAGTGAAGATATTTTTCCTTCTATCCATTCTAAACTTTCCAATGCAAATGCCTCTACTGATGGAGACTCTTTCCTTTCATCCTGTCCCTTGTTACCTGGTAGAAGAGACTGACACCCACATCACTATAACCTCCTTTCACGTAATTGTAGAGAGTGATAAGGTCTCTCCCAAGCCTGCTTTTCTCCAGGCTAAAGAACCCCAGCTCCCTCAGCTGCTCCTTGTAAGACTTGTGCTCCAGCCCCTTCAACAGCTTCATTTCCCTTCTCTGGACTCGCTCCAGCACCTCAGTGTCCTTCCTGAATTGAGGGGCCCAGAACTGGACACACCACTTAAAAGTGCGGCCTCACAATGCTGAGCACAGGGAAAGAATCACTGCCCTGGTCCTGCAGGCCACACTTTTTCTGATACAAGTCAGGATGCCATTGGCCCTCTTGGCCACTTGGACACACTGCTGGCTCATGTTCAGCCACTGTCAACCAGCACCCCCAGGTCCTTCTCCACCAGATTGGTTTCCAGCCACTCTCCCCTCAGTCCGTAGTGCTGCATGGTGTTGTTGTGAACAAAGAGCAGGACTTGGCACAGTAATAATAATAGCAACATAGGATGAAACCCACCTCTATGCAGACTGAGCTTATCTTGTCAAAGACAGAGAGAAATATTCTGTTCTCAGTGTTATACTTTGATAAGGATCAAATTAGTTTGGTCATTAATAATATCTTCCTTCATTCACCAAACAAAATATGGTTTTGATTTCTATGTTATGAAAAGTTTCTGCAAGCGATGTCGATGGATTTGTCCAGCATTAAGGAATATTGAGCTTATAGCTGGAGCAGTAAACCCGAGTAATTTATTTTGAAACAGTGTTCTGTAAAATCTAGTTTAAATTTGTACTTACAGCAAATAGCTTGGGAAACTTCATTGTTGCAGCCTGAGACAAAACCCAAAATTTATAGCTCTGGTATTGCCTATTTTTTTCCATTTCTTTGCTTTTCAGCCTGTATTTTTCAATGGATCTTAAATTTTCTGTGTTTCTCTGTCTCTCTGGAATTCATTAGTCCTAGGATATAAAGGGGACAGTTTGATGTAAGAATGTTTGTGTTATTTCCATTTTAAACTGAGATGTCCAATCAACACCTGCAGACTGTGTATGGATTAGTTTACTCTGCATGCTGCCTAGGAAGTGTAGTCTAATGATGGTTTTGATTGAGTAAACATTTTCAAGCAAGGTTTTATTGTATATATTCTCAGTGCTAAATGAACAAAGCAAGTTAATCACCCTGGCACCTCTTTTCTTGTGAAACTAACTTGTTCTGAATTTTATTGAATTCTTTTGCACTCTTTGTATTTAGATCTCTGCTATTCAGACTGTTCAGAACCACATATACATTTATAGGTAAAGAGGATTATTTTTTATGTTATTTTAGCTATACAGCACTTTTATCTAAAAATAAGTTTCATCTAAACATATTGTCATGGCATTGTCCCTATAAATGTGAGAATTGATATTTATGAAGCTTGTACATAGCAAAGATTATAAGAGAGTTCTCACCAGGAATGTGTTATATACTTTTTTCTAAAATGTTATAAAAAAGTACCCATTTTGTTAGATGAAACCATTTCAAATTTCTTTCATTACTTGAAGACATAACATTGTCTTTACAGATCTTTTGAAGTTAGGATTTTTTAGATGGTTGAAAAAATTCTTCCAATATTTGAAAAGATCAACTAAAAGAGACGGCTAGTAATAGAACTTCAGGGCAAACCCCAAGAGGGTTTTGATCCACAATCCCTTAAGGTGCTGTACATTTGTGTTTTCATTCATACCAGTGCCTTCAAATACTTGCCAAGTTTGAAAAATATTTTTTTTTTATTTCACACTAAAGGTCTCATTCAGAGAGGCACTGTACAACAGTATGTCCTCTTTATGTTGCTCTTCTTGGGAGTCAAGAAATGGTATGGCCTAATGAGGTACTACATAGATTATCAACAGGATTTTAGGATGGATATCAATAGCTTTACATCAGAGGCAAACTTAAAAGATTTAAAAGAAAAAAAATTAAGTGAAGAGTTAGTGCCCCATGATACCATTTTCCAGAAAGAGAAAGTTCGATAATAATACCAAATAAAAAATACCAAATAACAAGAGTAAATTCGTAATT